>JAGPOW010000229.1:14406251-14419000 GCA_030014935.1 Caiman crocodilus | reverse complement strand
TAAATAGGCATAAATATAAACATAGGAAAATATATACATCTATCTATCTATCTATATATATATGCACATACACACACAAGGGAAGTGGTGCTGGCTCCTACTCCTGGGGTCTTTAAGAAGTGGCTCAATGCCTACCTTGCTGGGGTCACGTAAGTCCAGTTTTCCTCCTGTTCAGGCAGGGGTAGGACCTGAAGTTCTACAAGGTCTCTTCTGACCCTACTTCTATGATTCTAAGATATGGATAACAGTATAACTATATATACATATACCGTATTCTCTACAATGGGTCACCATCACTGGGGTTTCAGGTAAGTAAAATGTAAACACAGGTATGTGATAGCAAGGGGTCCCAGAAAGATTCCCCAAGCAGGGTTATAGACTCTACTAAACTCCAAATACTCAAACATAAAGATACACAAAATATAAGGCATAGTATTAAACAATATAATAAAATACCAAAACTAATAATACTTGCATCTCTATAAATAAAATGCATAATTCTTATGTGATGTTATATTCCAAAGATTTTTGCTACCTCAAAAGGGCATCAGGCCCTAGGTAAATGGATGGCTTAAAAACTGCTAAACATAGAGGGTAACAGGAGAACAACAAATAAGTACAGGTATGTGCAGGTAAGTATAGGGGAACATCCACTAAATGCAAATAACTTGTACACAGATCAGCAGAGGCCCAGTAAAGATCATATAACTGTAAATTTACAAATAGAAAAAATATGAAGCACAGAAATATCAGATACCCATAACCCTTCAGTACTTCCCCAGGTGTCAACAAGATCTCTAGGGATGGCCCCTTAGAGCACCCATTGACCTAAGGATAAGGGTAACTCCACCTTCCCTGTGGGAATCCCTTTCCCCGAGCAACTCACAATTCCAAGGGTCCCAGGTTGGGGGTCTTCATTTACAGGCACATTGCTCTTATCTGTCAGGAGCCTTCTCAGGTCCCTTGCCCACCCGTGGCACCATGCACCAAGACCTCAGCCTTTTGTCCAGGGTTCTAGGCTCAGGCTGCCTTATGTGACACTGAGACTCAGTCCCCCGTGAGGGGACTAGCTGTGCATAGGACCCCTACTGAACAAGGAGAAACAATTAGTGACAGAAAGGGGGGACAAGTCTCAGCTATTCAATGAGTTTTTGCCTCAGTGCTCCTGAACAGGGCTCAAGTCTCCTAATGGGTTATTAGATGGGCATCAAAGGGACAACAGCCTATCAACTGCCAATTCTAACTTGGTGCAGAGTCAATTGGATGGATCGGATGTGTTCAAGTCACCCGGCCCAGATGAGCTGATCTTAGGGTACTGAAGGAATTGGCGTGTGTCATAGCAAAAATACTGGCACAGCTGTTTGAGCACTCATGTTGCTTGGGTCAGGTCCCAGAGGTCTGGAAAAGGGCCAATATGATCCCTATCTTCAAGAAGGGGAGGAAGGAGGATCTCAGTAATAAAAGGCCAGTCAGTCTCACCTCCATCCTTGGAAAGATCTTTGAAAAGATTATGAAGGATCATATTTGTGGGAATCCTGCAGAAAAAATAATGCAGCAGGGAAACCAGCATGGATTTGTAGCAGGTAAATCATGCCTGACCAATCTGATTTCATTTATGACAGGGTCAAAAATGCTTAGATGCAAGAGTAGAGGTGAATGTCATTTTCTTGGACTTTAGCAAGGCCTTCAATATGGTATCTCATCCTATTCTCATAAATAAATTAAGAGGCTGTGACTTAAATGTTTACATGGTCCAGTGGGTAGCAAATTAGTTTAGTGGTTGTGCCTAGAGAGTGGTAATAGATAGTCTGGTATCGACCTAGAAGGATGCAGATAGTGGGGTCCCGCAGGGTTCGGTCCTTGGACCTGTACTCTTCAATATCTTCATCAGTGACTTGGATATAGGTGTGAAGTGTACTCTATTCAAATTTGTGGATGATACTAAATTGTGGGGGGACGTGCACACTCTGGAGGGTAGGGAATAATTGCAGACAGACCTGGACAGGTTAGAAAAAGTGGGCCGTACACAACAGGATGCAGTACAACAAGTACAAATGCAGAATGCTGCACCTAGGGTGCAAACGTATCCAGCACATCTACTGGCTGGAAAATTACCCTTCAAACAGCACAGAAGCAGAAAGGGATCTTGGAGTCATAGTGGATGTTAAAATAAACATGAGTCATCAGTGTGACAAAATCATTAGCAAAGCTAACTGCACTTTACTATGCATCAGCAGATGCATGACAAATAGATCCAAGGAGGTGATACTTCCCTTCCTAACTGTGGCATTAGTCAGACTGCAGTTGTAGTATTGTGTCCAGTTTTGGGTGCCGTACTTCATGAAGGATGTTGATAGACTTGAGAGCATCCAGAGGAAGACCACTTGTATGGTTAAGGGCTTACAGGACAAGCCCTATGAAAAGAGAATCCCTATGAGGGACCTGGACCTCTTCAGCCTCCACAAGAGAAGCATTAGAGGTGATTTTGTGGCTGCCTACAAATTCATTATGGGGATGCAGAGCAAGGGATCAGAGATGCTCTGTTCACCAGGGCATCTCTTGGGGTAACAAGGAACAATGGTCACAAACTGACAGACAGCACATTTAGGCTAGATATGAGGAAAAACTTCATGATAAAGGTGGCCAAAATTTGGAATGAGCTTCCAAGAAAGACGGTGCTCTCCCCTACCTTGGGGTTCTTTAAGAAAAGGCTGGATAGGCATCTGGCTGGGGTCATCTGACCAGAGCACTCTTTCCTGCGTAGGCAGGGGGTGGAACTCAATGATCTGTTGAGGTCCCTTCGAACCCTAGCATCTATGACTTTATGAAGCTATGAAAGATCCTGGCCATGTGCCAGGAGTGATGGATCCAAGCTGCCTTGAATTGTTCCCAGGGTCTTGGTCCCCACTTGGGACCCACTTTGCAGTGCTGTCTGCACCGGGCTCTGGCCACATACCAGAAGTCAGAGGCCTGAGCTGCCTCATGCAGCTCTCAGGGCCTGGGCTCTGTGCACTAACCCATGCACTGTGCTCCTGGCTGCTTGCCAGGGATTGCAGACCCAAAATGCCTCGAGCAGCTCCCAGGTTTGGGCTCTGCACACTGGCCCATGCACCACCTGGAGCACTGATCGCTGAGTGTCTCCGGTGAAGGGAGTCTTCACGGCTGCTTTGGGGCAACTGGAAATATCCACTGGGCAGCTCTCCCCAGCTCTTCTTAGCCCTGCTTGCTTCTTTGTCCCTTGAAGTATCTGCTGCATATTGGGCACGCTGCTCCTTTTGTTCCCACCCTGGGCTCTGCCCCCAAAGTCTGTCAGACTTGAAAAGTGCAATTCACAATCAGGTCCAGACTCTCAGGCAGACTCCTCCCCATCCCTTTCTGATCAGTGGAAATGCTCCATCAATCACGTTGCAAGTTTTCAATCCATTGTCGGATTGACAGAAATGCTCCGCCAATCACATTGGAGATTTCTTGAGCCTGATGCGTTGGGCTCTGTTGGTGAGTATGCCACATGTTCAAGTTTATAAGGGAGTTATTAGACCACAAATCTGCAAGTAGGCAAGGTTTAATAGGTGCTCATTTGTAATCTTGAATTTTCTGGCACTGCAACTCACTCATTAAATGGGCTCTACTTCTAGACAGATCGGTTTCAGAAATTTTTGGCTTCATTGGAACTTCACTAGGGCCAGGCCTCACCTGAAACAGAGCGCTCACTGTGTCATGGGAACTGTGCATGCCACTTTTCTGAAATGAGAAGGTAAATGAGTTTTCCCCAACAGCACCATTGTGAACAGTGTATGCTGCTAGTTTTCTTCTGAAATGCTGCATTTCATTGTAGCTTATCAACACTAATGATTTGTTCTTGACAGTAATCAGTTCTCTGATTTTGCATTTTATCATTACTGCATGGCCTATCATGATCTGGAGTGGGGTTTTATTCTAGTCATTATGAGCTAAGTAATATAGGAACTGAAACAATACCCTAGCATTTAGGGTTGATTTGCTTTGATATGAAAGTCTTTTTTTTAGATGTCCCCTTCTCTCACTCTTTACTGTCACTTTTATTACTGCTATTCTCTGACACATCTTCTGACTGATAATTCTGGTGTTCCTCAGACATCATATTGGATATTAACACTGCCTTAGTTACAATTAGTAATCCTGAGAAAAAATGTGACGAGTTCATTTGACAATTTTGTTGTTGACCATGCTGACCTCAGTTTTTCAGAATCACAGAACCTATCTTCTAGTCCAAAATCTACTTTCTTAAGAAATTCCTGTATGTCCTTTGTTGCTGTTTTAATGGTATCTACTTTTCTGTTGTGCTTAATGATTTCATCTGGTGTTAGATCAGCAGAAAGCACCATTATAGGCTCCCTTTTACATCTCAGTACAAATAACTGATATGTATCCCATCTCCATACCACTTTTGTAAATGCATCTTCACTTCATTATTCCTTATGTTGCCACCTGTCAAATTATTTTATCTTACTTCAGAACATTTGAAACCATAACCGTCTTTCAACAGAAGATCTGCAATTTCATTTGCTTTCTCAAAAGCTGTATCCTTAAAAGAGGACATTTTCTGGGTAATAGATCACTTAAGAGTGGTGTCGTCTTTCTTCAGGTACGTTTCCAGGCATACTTTGTGATAAAGTACATCTGGTCCAAACACTTGAGATGCTTATTCCAGGTCTGCAGCTCAAGAGAAAACATCCTCCTGGAGAAGAAGAGTAGCTGCCAAAAATGTGGAACCACTTTGTGTTTGTTATGGCTTTTCTGGCCGCACATAACAGAAAGAAGATTTGCTGATGATTCTTATGAAGATGGAAATGTTTTGGCTGGATCTAAAAGTGGGTTCTTCATTGGGTCTCCTCTTCAGAAGAAAAGCTACTGGTAGGTTGATGGTCACTTTCTTCTGAGAATAAGGTGGTCTTCTCTAGACTTTTTTTCAATCTATATTACTTATAACACATGGTACACATATTCAGTATTAGTCAAAACTTGTCTCAGTCTTTTTATGACAATATTGTTCCTAATCTCTGCTGTTTCCATGATTTGTTTTCCTCCATTTGAAGTTGTAGTATTTTGGGGGGATCATTTTCATCTTGACAGATCACTTGCTTAAATCAATATGACATTCTTGTCATGACTTTCCAGGTATTGCAATTTTTCTCCCCACATGATTTGCCATGGTCTCACTGTATTTCAATCAGACTTTAATCTGAAAAACAGGAGACAAAAACATTTACTTGTGAGTTTGGCTGTAAACATAATGACTCAACAAAAAAAAATCAAATGCCTTAAACGACAGTTAATACAATAACAGTAACTGGTGATTAACGTAATGCACAGTAAATAAAAAGTACAAAAAAATTGAGCAGTTCAGTAACTTTTATTTATGAATTTAAATAAGACAGTAGCAAACACACATATGACAAGCTCAGTATTTATTTTGGTAGAGCAGTATACGGTACCAATTATTTTCAATTATGTGGAGCTTAGTAATCTACTTTCTTTTGTCACTATAATATTGGAAGCATCTTTATTGGATTCTTTGACAATGAAAACATTGGGTTAGACACCAAGATGACCTTTGTATCATACTTAGAAGAGAAGATATCAGTACTAAAAACTGATTGTTGCCATGTTCAAAGATGGCACCTGTTACCAGATTTGCCTGTCACTTTGGGATGCGCTCATTTACTAGAGTTATGTTTCTGGGATCTCTGCAATTCTATCAATGTGTTGCTTGTGTCACTTGTGTTTCTCTACAGAGCTGTATTTCTCCCTTCTGCAAGTCCTTACTCCCAATGGAGATACCTTGCAGGGCTTAGCTTCAGTAGGGCTCGGTTCCTCCAGCCACAGAGTCAGGTGAACACCCCCTGACACACACATAGACATGTCTGAGCTGGCTGGGTTAATCAGCACTTTCATTTCAGCTGATCCCTTTATGTACCACAACCCAGCACAGAACTTATTTTAGCAGGACAATAATAAAATGCAGTTACACACACACACACATAAGTTAACAGGACACATCTGAGCAGGGTGGGTCTGATCAACACTTTCACCTGATACCCTTATGTGCCTCAAACTCAGCATGTCCCAACCTCTTGTCACAAGTGTCCTTGTAGTAACTCCCATGATGGGTAAACCCCACAGGATCTTTGGGCTTTACAGGGATCTTTTGCTTAGGTAAAAGTATTGCTGTAGAGCAAGGAGGGAGGTGGAGAAGGAAGAGGAAACAAGGTTCAGAGAGAGTATAGCAACCAGCTTGACCATAAAAGTTATTTTATTGCCAGGTATATGAAACTTATGATGATAATAGTAGTCATAGCCATACAAGGAAAAATAAACAAACAATAACATTACACGTGTTCAATTGGGTATTTGGGGAAATCTAGCTCAGGTTTGATCAATGAAAGTCAGGTTTAGAAATCTATTCCTGGAGTGAGAAAGAAGGAGAAAGAAAGATTAAATCAAAACTTAGGTTTAGGAAGTGGGCTTTAACAAAAGAGGGGTAGAGAGAGAAAGAGTTGGGGGTCTCAGCACTCCAAGGCTCCCAGGTGTTTGTTGACAGGTAGAGCCCTCCAGTGCAACCAGTGAAGGAAGAAAAGGAGAGGGTATAGTGACAGTGGAACTGGTACAACTTTTTGGATCCAAGCACCAGGACACCCTTGAGCTTGGGTGGGGGTTCTTATAGGAAAACAACAATGGTTCAGGGGAGAGCAATGGATTTATTTATGCTGGGCAATAGGAACTGATTACCCCTGGCTCCAGGACTTGTTACTCAGAGGGAGCTCATAAAGCAATCAGGCAGAGACAATATTTTTGGGTACTGATAAAGGAATTGTCACTAGAATTGGTCTGATAAATGTTGAGCAGAATATGTACAGGTGTGGCTTAATTAATGTCTGGAGCAGAGCTATCCCCATCATGCAGCGCTTCCCTGCTTCTCTGGTCCCAGGTTTCAGTGTAGTCCTCACCTTGGAACTCTGTTCTCCACTCTTGATGCTAATGAAGGTGCCTTCTTTTTCCCATCTCTGATGTAAAAGAGACTGGGGGAAGTTGCTACCCTGTCCCATTTTCAATGTAAAGGAGACTGGAGGAAGTTGCTGTGATCTTCTTACCCTTATCAGGAGGGGTCTTAGGTGTGTGTCTCACTGTATCTTGCTTTCCTTTTGTAAGCTCTTCTTCTTATCAGTTGTGGTTCAGGCAGAGGTTGGGGGGAGGTGGGGTAGTCCTTCCTGAGTCAGATAGGCTGCATACTGTGGCAGGGTTCCCCAGGAACACAAAGCTGACAGGTAACACACCCTCTCACATTCTGTACTCTGAAGAGTGAAGTCTACCCAAGTTTTTAAATCCTTTCACATGTGTTTTCTTAAGTACAGGTAAATTAATTACCTTAGTCAGTTTTGACTTCTATTGGGGTCTATGCCAAGGACAGCACTATGGGACCAACCCTGTGCTCCCTGCCAGCCCCAAGGCTAGCACCCAGTGGGAGCCTGGAGCTCCTGTTGGCTGCTGCAGAGAGTGCAGAGCAGGATGGGAGCAAATCTGCTGTCAAGAGGGAGCACATCTATATGTGGATTAAAAAAAGTATTTCCATTTCAGTGCCCTGCAAACAATAAATGACAATTTTCTATAAGCCATTATTTATTTTTACTAGGATGGTGTCAGTGCATGGCATAATTTTCAGTAAAAATACAAATTCTAGAGGGAATCAAAGTTCTAATTTGTAGAAGTTAAAACCCAACGTAATTCTTTATTTTCATCTGAGTTGGGGGGTGGGGGGCCACGAAGAGGTGTTAATAGCTCCTAAAAATGTAATATATTTTGTTTAATCTTCAACTAATATTAAGCATTAAATTCAGTGCTTTGTTGAATACTGTGATCAAAATTTCAATATGGTGGTGTAGAATTATAAAATTTAGTGGAAAATGAAAGCAATTATTGATGTTCTTATCTATTTCTGAGCACAATCTTAGTTAAATTTTGCCCTATTAAAAATGTATATTGATTTTATATGAACAAAATTCTAAAATATTGAAACCTTTTAAAAAATACCTTAACATCTTTAAAGCCTTTATAAGAAGCAGGTGAAATACAGGCTAAACTAAATTTTGTTACTTGTTGAATCATTTTTTTTCTAGACAGTTGGCAAGTTAAGTTACTCAAGTCATCATGGCAAATACACAGAGACAAAAATGATTGCAAAATTGGCATAAACTAAAGCAAACAACAGTACATTAGAGTAAGAGTTAGGTTTATATTTAGAAGCAGAAGCTGTTCCCAGCTTAGAGACTGGAGACCTATTGGTCAGGGCCTGCATGTCTCAGGATAAGGTGAAGCCTGGGATATTTCAGGTTGTCCCAAACACAGCAAACCCTTTTCTGCCCATAGTAGACCATATTGGCCTCCTGAGCCTACATGATGCTCCTTTGGGAGACAGCCTTTGGGTAGTAGCATGACTGCCCATTCCAGGAAAGGCCTGACTAACAAGGAAAAACGCATTCAGTGTTTGTTAGGGGGTGATTTCTGTATGCCTCACTGGAACATTGTTAATATATACTGCTCACACAAAAGTTTTGCTAAAGCATTGCCGGTGAAATATAATACGTAATTTATTTTGAGTACTGTATAAAAGGATACTTAGAAGTGATGAGAATTTGTATTGGCCTAATGGTGCCTACATGGTGCTGTGCTCCTACCTTGTCATAGACATACACGCATTAACACTCTATTTGTCCAGTCACAAGCACATTAGGGTCATGCCTTATAGAAAATAAACCTATCCAGAGCTCTTGCCACCAAGCCAAGGAATCTTGCCATTCCTAAAGGCAAGATGGATGTTGGTGTCTCCTGGCTGACACATTTTACCAACACCACAGTTCATGAGACGTCAACACTGACAACCCATCAGTAACATGCAATGAGAACAGAAATAACGGGTTCTATCTCTCCTCTCTGTCTTCAGTGAGTCTCTTATCATATCTTTCCCTAAGTGGGTAGAGAGTACATACAAGTGATTTTCAAGCACAAAGTTTGGATTTCTGAAGCAGACATAACCAGGATGTTTTCTACTTTTTTCAAGTGAAAGATCTTGTTTTCCATACTTGAAGAGAACTAAGCCTTTTAAAATGCCTGTGGTTGTTTTCTTAGGCTGAAATTACAAAATAAAAAAAATATAATTTCACCTCTCAATATGAGTTTTGAGACAGCTTGGGTGGGTCCTGTAATTACATAGACTAAGAACCAGATTTCATTGCACCTCGTAGGCATCTAAATACACTCAGATGCCAAAGTATGGTTCTATTTCACCCTGTTGATATCCATTAATGCATCTACTTTTAGACTATTGAGTCATAGAAAAAGGAACTGGGACTGTTTTTTTTCAGGAATTCAAACAGCTTGCAATAGAGCACTTGTGGTTCTAAGTCCATCTATGGGCCTAATATGTGAAATAGAATAAGACTATGAGTAATTTATATAGATTTTCTAAGCAAATTGTCTGAGCTCCAATACTTGAGGGGGGCATGCACCTATAGAAGGAATGGGCCCGTGGAACATATCACTTGACCACAAGTTACTGTAAAGTACCTTCTCTTTCTTCTCCTGTGTTCTTGGTACAAATCTTGCTCCCAAGTCATCCCGTTCCAGCCATAACTACTTGGCAAACTTTGCTAATTGTGTTGGGATGTTTAAATCTATGAGTTTGAGTAAAGAATTCTCAAAAATTTGGCCAGATCTAAATTCAACTGGCATAGATTTCCATGAATTATTTTGTTTCTAAATTGACACAATTCCCTAAATAACAATAGTCAAAGACTACAATATGTAGTATGCCACAGTGAGTGTGAGTAGCTCCCCTTCTTGTCTCACTCTCACTCTCCATTATACCCTCTGGCTCATAGACAATGCCATCTTCATTTTCTAACAAAAATTGCCATATTTTATTATTAAATAAATCCTGAGTTAAATGCCTCTGTAAATTCAGCTAATTAAGATTTATCACAGTCTCAAATGCATTAATTTAATATGAGAGGGGTTGCCTGCAGTTACAGTATTAAATTTATTGCTCAGATATAATATTTGGATTAAATAAACTTTTTGTAAGTCATTTGTAAAGGAATATTCATTGCATATACAGAATCTAATTATTCTGGTTATGGAGGAAATAGCAGAAAGAATTTGATATTGTTGAATCTCATTCCTATGTATTTTAATATTTAGTAGAATGTGTGGTCATGAACACCATAAACCCACATTTAGTAACTTCTTTAGTTTGTGACCTTAAATTTTATCTTTCTTAACTTGTTGGAAAGAATGTAATTTATCCGTAATCCAGTTCCCATAGATCTTTTACAAATGAAAATATAACGTAGCCGTAGTTTTAGGGGGGAAAAAGAATATTAACTATCTTTATGATTCCATTTCTTTTCTTGTCCCCAAGAAAAGTGAATGTGTATGTTCCAGTAAGAAGTGCTTGCTGGCCTGATCATTTTCAGAATTGGGTAGCTCCAGTGACAGTTAATGTGCTTTTAAAGGTAAGCATGTTTGCGTAATTATTAGCAGGATGGAGGCAAAAGATTTTTATATGGCCAATTAAGAAAGTACATGTTTCCATGGAAGTTAGGCTTTATTAAGCAAAACATGCATATGAATTTAAAAAAATACTGACTATCCAATCTTCTTTCTGAAGGTTCATCTATACAAACACATATGATTTGGACAATATTCCATTTTTGCTTTCAAAGAATAGTTGTCAAACTCTGACTTTAATTATGTGTACCAAATGATGTCATTGTTAATGTTATATCCCATTCAAATAAGGAACAACCTTTCTTTCAGAAGGATGATTTATATTTCTACTAAAATATTCAGTAACTTTTTAACTAGTATTTGAAAAGTTATAATTTATCTGAAAGAAAACTCAGAAAAATATTACCTTTTCTTTGACTCTTTAAAATATCAGTATTTCAGTTATTGATCATCTTGATCAATCAATGAAACTTTTGTTGTCAGAACTTTTTAAATGTGGATAATATCTGCCAAACTTTTTTTGGAGAGGGGCTAAACTAAGTATATAAAATGTGGTCAATGGGTGCATCCAGATGAGCTCAACCCCTGTTGAGACACTGCAAGATGCGTGTGTGGGAACAAAAAAATGTTCTGGCAGCAAAACACTGCTCTGGCTGTCACCCAGGTCAGACACTGCTCAGCTCAAGCGTTCCTGAGCTGCCCAATAGTGTGCAACACTGTGCAGCACCCTGCCAAGCCAGCAACATCCACACATTGTGGCAGTGGCAATGCAGGTGCCAGGTGGCCGGCCAATCCTTGCTGCCCCTCACTGCCCCATACCAGGTGGTGGGGGTCTTCCATGAGGCCCCCGTGGCCCCTACAGCCAGTGAGTGCAGGGACACTGGGGCCAGGCAGGGCAGTGATCAGGGGCTGGGACCAAGTGGAAAAATGACTGGGCGGGGGGGTGGGGAAGCGAGTGGGGGCAGCAACCAGACAGGGGAGACGTGGGTCTTGTGGTGGAGGGTGTTCGGCCCTTTGGGGGACTGCATCCCCTGTTGGGGGGCTGTAGCTCCTGCTCCTGTTGGGGGGCTTTGGCCCCTATTGGGGCGCTGTGGGCCTTTGTTGGGGGGCTGTGGCCCTGTGGGGGGGAAGTCTCAGCTGTGTGGGGAGATCTGCACCCTGTAGAGGGAAGAAGACTCATCCCTCCTGAGCAGCCCTCCTATGTGCCCCCCCCACAACCACAGTTCCCCCACAATCCATTCAAAAACCCCACACCCCCAAGCCACTCCCACAAACTCCTCACCCACATACCTGGTCCTGTGGGCCAGGGGAGGGGAGACTGGTGCAGGGCGCAGGGTGTAGGTTGAGCGTGAGGGGCAAGGGCAGGGGCAGGGCACTGGCATATCAGCTCTGCTCTGTGCTGCACACACTGGTGAGCAAAGGGACAGGCAGCTCTGATTTTCCTATGACAAAAAGCCAAAAGTCAATGCCAAAATGTATAGATGTTTCAACTTTATTTTATAATGATAAAGGCACTGGTAGACTTCCAAATTGCTTTAAATTGTAAATATATCAATAAAACATTGCCCAAATGATTTGATCGATCTCTCTCTCTCTGTAGGGGTGTCTGTGTATGTATGTCTGGTGGTCCTTTGTTTTAATTGTGTGATGAGAAAAGCTCTTCTGCAATCAGCAGCAGCAGCAGCCTGGGACTGTTAGCTTTCTCCTAGAGGCTTCTCCCTCAGAAACTCCTGAGAGTAAGTAGCCCTGAGCTACTTGCCAGGGCAGTATTTTATACTTCTGGGACCAGCACAAAGCAGGCTCTTATACTGCTGGGGCCAGTACAGGTGCTCCTTGGCTGTAGATCTGGGAGGAGCCAGGCAGGGTTATTTTGCCCCAAGTGGTACAATTTGCAACATACCAAAGTGCGTGTCCAGACATATGTGCTGAGGCAAAAAGCCCCATCTCAAATTGCACCACTTTTATTGGAGCTGCTGCACGTGCACATGACTACATGTGTGAACATGCCCCATGCATTTATTGAGTGTGGACCAAAATCTTGGGTGGTAAGGGTGAGGGACGCACCTCTCCGTGGGACACCTCAGTCACCAGAGCTGCCTGAGGGGGCTGCCCAGGGCTACTGACATGCTGAGGACCTGGAATCTGGCACAGCACCCAGCCTCGTGTGCTGGCACAGGTTACACCAGCATGCCTCTTATCATAGTATC
>JAGPOW010000229.1:14370846-14395050 GCA_030014935.1 Caiman crocodilus | reverse complement strand
CTACTAACAACGACCGCGTGAGTACATTCAACCTTATCTCAGCAATCTCGCGATATCTGATCTGTCTAGCAGCCAATAAAAGGGGAAATCAAAGCCTAGGGCGGGAAAAAGAAATTAGCTAGAGTCCGTTCGTTCTCGCCCTAGGGGCCTGTCGGAATTAAGGCTTCGGAGGTGCGACATCCACAACTATAAAAAGCCATTCTATTCAGTCAACTGCTTGGGGCAGATGCAGCAGCTGTAGCATAACTAGAGTGCAGCAAGAGGAGCATCAGCCCTGGGCACCAACTATGGGTGCACCACAATATTCCCCCTCTGAGAATATTCACCCCAGCCTTGTGCTACCCCTTCCCAGCCATAGGAATGACCAGTGCATCTTGGGAAGGGACCTAGTGGTATGGTGATCCACTGCCCCTTTCTTCCTCTCCCACCTGGGAGTTTTTCCCACAGCATATGCAGTCCTGTGTCCAGTAGCATATCTTGGGATGGAGGAGTGAACAGAGCCCCTGGGAAACTTCCAAGGAGCCTGTACCATAGAGCTGTTATTCTGGACTCTCTCACTGTCCACCACTGCTGCCTGGCATCTTTGCACAGGAAAGGCATTGTTGGCTACAATAGCAGTAGCAGTTGTAGTAGCATTTGCATCTCTGATCAAACAGCTTGGGAAGATAAGACTTCTCTTGTCCTCCAGTCCATCTCCCTCCTCACTACACCCAGTGTTGCAGGTTTTGGGACCTTCTATAGGAATGTAGAAATAGTCTGCTGACCTGACCATAGTAGTTCAAAATATGGACTAGGGAAAATTAAGCTTAGTGATAAGAAACATCTGTATAGACAAATCCTAGAAAGGAGTAAGTAAGTTTCAGCTAAGGTTCAATTGTTATTAGCAATAGATTAAGAATTTATCCAGTGTTGTCTATAGTGCAAGGGAGGGAAGCAAAATGTTATATGTTAACAGGCATTTTCAGAGACCAGTAATGTAGGAAATAAATAACTGCTTCCAGGTAAAATGGGGAGCTGGAATGCAGGTGGTTTTTTTGTATCTCAGTTGTTGGGGGATTTCTTACAATTCAGCCAAAACTAGTCTTACAATTCTTAACTGTAAAAAAATGCACACAAAAGTTCATATTTAAAACATAGAGATAATTTTGTATGAAGTTTTTTGTTTTTATTTTAACTTTTTTTATTGTCACATTTTCTGAAGCATCAGAAGATTTGGAACACTGAAGGCTTATTACAACTTTTTATCTTGCTAGTGCTTTGTCAGCCTGAAATGCATGGTGATTTACATACATTTTCCCAAGAGCCTGCTGTTTCTTTGACAGGTTATGAAATAGCAGTTGACATTCTTAATAGGAAAATGGAGCCAAGGAATAGAAGAGGAGTAAATTAAAACAGTCATTCATTATGTTGATTTTCATTTTGATAAGAGTTAGGATCTAGTTGTGAATTGCTATTCACAAAACTTGGATATAAAATTAATCAATGTCCTGAATCTGATATTAAAGTAATTTGTATTTAATTCAGTGTTCACCTGCCACAAGTACATAAGCATATGGGTACTGTTAGTGGAAGAAGATAATCTTATGGTTGAGGCAGTAGTAAGAAACAGCTGCTGGCTCTCACAACTTCCTCAATGAGGTTTAGACTTTATCTCCATCAGTAAAGTGGCAATGATTCTTATATGTATGAGATATACAAGTAAAATTTTTACAATTAATCTTGCCCTTGATAGTTATTTTAGAACCAAGTAAAAATGTTGGCAATTCAAATGATTCTCTCTATTGTACAATGTCCTGCTATCAGCACTGAACTATTATGTTTATCTATACATCCATTCACCTCTTTTTGTTAGGTCACTTCAGAAATTTCTCACAGTTTCTTCTATTCCTTACTAATCTACATAATGAGTACTAGATGTGGTCTATGGGCTGGATCTAATCTGTAGGGCCACGTTAACTGGTCCTGGAGTGCTAATGAATTTGGGGATAAAACATGATAGTACATTCTGACATACAGAGGCCTTTGAAGTTGCATGTTGACTAATGGTCTGAGTTAACACAACAGCTCAGGATCCCTTAGCAGTTAATGCTATTGTGGGTTGCCAAACAATTGTAGATGAGTCTAGATCCAGCCTGTAAGAAGTCCCAGTCTCCAGATCCATCCTGGGGGGACAAAAGGGTTTGACAAGCATGATCTAACTTCATCTGCACTTTCAGTAATGTATACCTTTGTTAGGGTTAATTATATGGGATGAAATTTTCTGTATTGGACATCTGCTTCAAACTAAGTTTTTTGCATGCAGAATTTTTAGCTGAGACTTTAATTCTGAAAGAAAGATAGGAATTATGCTTTTCTTGGCTATTAAAAGATTCTTACAATTGTATCTTCATCATTCTGGAGTAGACATTTGAAATAGGCAGAAAACTCCCTAAAATTTAAAGACATGAGTTTTGGCACCCCCATGAAATATCTTTTAATATCTAGCCAAGTGACACATGTCACAAACCCACTATTCATGCACAGTACCTAGATATTAGAGGCAGGCAGATAGGCTCTTCTAAGAACTTACTGGCATTGTGTGTGTCCCAAATTACTGGGGGGGAGGGGAGGGGTTTCTAATCAATTTGTCCTTCAGTTGTCTCATCTTTGATATGGGGATAATTGCTTCACAGGAATATTATACAAAAATCATTTGCGTTTGTGAAGCACTTGGACATAGCTGTGGTATTTAGTGCGGAAACTAATAATTATTTATTCAGAGTTCAGATTGTGTTTGGTAAGTAAGAAATGGGATCACTCATTTCATGATGAGGCTAAAACAAAGTGCTAAGCAGCTGGTGATTCAGGGCACTGAATGGCTCAGAGCCCCTGTAAAGAAAAGGTAGTAAATTTGATTCATAATACATATAGTGGTTTTATGCACTATAACAGAGGAATGATTCCTGGCCCCTGTTACAAGCTATGAGTGAGACCCCAGCAGTAGCCAGGCTTACCACTCCCCTGGTCCAGAAGCCATGCCAAAACCCTGCCTGGGCCAATAGATTCACCTGGGTGCTGTGGGGCTTTAGTCCCTTTCATGGGGACAGGCAAGCCTCTGAGGCCAGCTAGATCCCTACCCAATCCAGGAGGGTCTATGTCTCAGCTGCGATGATTTGTGTGATCAGGAATAAACCCGGAGGAGATGGGAGCTCCAAGTTCTGACCATGTCCTGGCTACAGGCAATCCTGTGATGAGAGAAGCCAGAGAAGATTGGACTTCACAGGAGCCAGCAAGTTTAAAAGTAGGAGAACACTGTCTCGGAGGCAGGAGTAGCTCTGGTCTGTGCAGAGGCACAGAGATAGGCTCTTAACAGCTGTGTGAGCTGGAACTGCCAAGCTGTGCGACTTGAAGACAGGAGTAAGTTGGTGCAAGATAGCTGGCCAAAGAGTTGTCAAATTTAGGATTTTGCCTGCCAATGGAGGCGAGGTGGAGCCATGTGAAGGGGACGCATCTTTTTGTGGAGAGGCCACTCTTGTGCTATTTGATTCCAACAGTCGACTTCCCTCTACCTTTTCCATCAAGGCATGGCAGGTGAATATAAAGAACTGGGCTGTGGCTCAGACCAGGAGATATGGTCCCACCAGCTCATATGTGCTCATCGTAAGATAAAATGCATTCATGGCATTGGAGTTAGGGGCCAGAAATCTGTGACCTTTTTACTCCCATGCAGGGGAGAGAAAACCTCACTAGAGTCAGGCTTTATCTGGGCTCATTCAATAAGAGGGCTGAGGATGCTTTTAGCTCAGTTTAGCCCACAGCTTGCTGTTAAACGCACTTTCTTTGGAACTGGGAGATGTGAGTCCAAATCCTATCTGAATGCCAACCTCTCACTTCCTGAGCATGTGGCCTAACTATTAAGCTAATGGACAGTAAGTATGGACTCTTCTCACCCCTCTCCACTCATCAAGATCAATGTCACTGTCTGTCATATACACTGGGTCAGGTAGATATTTGAGTTACGAGTGAGCTAGATTAGCTTGACTACATTTTCCGTGGTCCAAAATTGGATGCAACATTCCACCCCTCCCTGCTCACCACTCACCCCCTCAACACATGTACACACAAATACAAAGGGACAAGTGGGGTCTGCATGGGGATTGCTGGGGTCTGGGAGGGTTTGGAAAGATTGGAGAGGGCTCATGGGATCTTCAGGGTGGGCTTGGGGAATGGGGGAGGGCTCATGAGCTCTCTACCCCCCCAGGTACTAGGGGCTATTTTTAGCTCCCTGGTGCCCCCACCCCCAGACAAACAACCACCCCCTCAAAATCAACCCCCCATCCCTCCCATCCTTCCCTCCACCCTGACTTACTTCCTAAGCTCCTGGCATTGATGAACACTAACAAAAACTAGCACTGGAAGTGGCTTTTAGGATAGGGGGTTTGGTGGGCTGGACGGGGGCCTTAAACTGCAGGGCTGGCACCATGTGTTGTTTTGGCTCTGCTGTTTTTTGTGCAGGAGGTAAGTTAGGGGCTTGCTCAGCCTGTTTGGGGATCTTGGGGTTGCTTTTGGGGCATCTCTTGGGCTCCTTTCATTATAACCTGATATCTAGGAGGTTAAAAAAAGTAATGGAAAAAAAAAACTGGAGCAGTGCATGCTTGGGCAGCGCACCCTTGCAGCATGGAGAATAGTGGACTGTGCAGTATGTGACACTGCAAACGTGTTTGCAGTGCCACATACCACACAAATGCATTCATCCGGACATGCCCAGGAAATACAAAAGCCCTTTGAATTGACCCATTATTCACTTCTGCTCCTATTTTAGATTCATAGTGTACTTCACACTCTCATCTTTGATTAACCTGTTTATAAAATTCACAAATTTAAAAATAAAACAGCTGTAGAGAAGTTTCAAGTGGAAGCAATCTTTTAGTTTAAATCAGAACATTACTGGGACTTCAACATGTTTAGGTGAAATGAAGTTGTAAAACACTACTAAGGTACTAAGTTTAAATTTTTCTTTCTAATGATCTTAATGGAATAATCAAATGCTATTGTAACTTTAGATTCTAACAGCATTTCTATTAAACATCAAATTGCTTAGGCCATATATTCCTAGAGAGGGCATGAAAGTGACCTTTGCTGAAACAGAAAGAAGTAGTGGGATTTGCATCCAAATTTAAGATCCTGATGTTCTTTAACTTCTTTCTCAAGATTGACTCCTTGCATAGCTTTTTAATTAATTGACTTAAATACTTTCTTTGGTCTCACAAGAAGTAAAGTACTTACCTGACTCATTTTATGAACTGTTTGGAATATCCATTACAATACTAGACATGTTTCTCCATCCTGAAATGAAAATCTTCTCCCCATCCACAAACTGAATTGTAGTGAAACAACACTTGCTTGTAATTTTGGGAACACAGTATTTTTATCCCCTGCAAAGATACATTTTCTCTTAAAGATACAATCAATGCTAAAGCTTTGTACTGAAATAAACACAAAAGAAAGCATAGATGACTTAGTTATCGCTTATTTTCATTTTTATTTTTTCCCCTTTCTTTAATAATAAAATAGTCATTGACCTTGAACAGGCATTCATTTCTACTAATGCAAAATTTTCAGCCTGAAGCTGCCATTTCTCCAGGGACTCTTCCCTGAAGAGCTGACTTCTACTTGGCTCCCAATGACTGAAAGTCAAGCAGAGTGACCAGCACATGAATCACCCACCTGTTATGAAAATTGTAATTATTTTTCTTTTCCTTAATCATGGTGTTCTTTAAAGAATGGCAGAAAAAGTAGTTACATTCCTGATTTGACTTCAGGAGAGACAATTAAGATGTAGATTATTATTAATTATTAAGATGTGGATGATTTTTCTGAAACACAATTTACAGTAATATTTAACTTTAAATTACGGGGTGCTCAACAATTGGAAAGCTCTGGAATCTAGATCACATGTCAAATTCAAGGAAGAAGTTTAGAAGTTGGAGAGAGTCAAGAGAATTATGAAGAGCCACAAGAATCACGACAAGTTTGGAAAATATACCTTATGCTTTAGGTTAAAAATCATTGAACTTTAATGTGTTTATCATGGAGAGTTAAGTTATGATTTGAACATAGTCTATAAGAATGTGCAAGGAAAGAGAAAGTTGATAGTAGAGGGAACGCTCTACAACCGACTCAAGAGCAGGCACTGAAAGTTCTTGAAGATGTTATGATATTCAAAAATTAGAAAACACAAATACAAAAATTAAAGTATTTTAAAGGCTCATAGATTACAAACCAAAAGGGACCATCTTGATCAAAACAAAGCAAATAGGTCCTTATTTCATTGCTTGAACCAGAGCTTCTTTCTCAGGAATAGAAAACCTCGGCATTGATTAAAACATAGTATTGTGTATCTTATTGTTTACATCAATAATATTTGGCTTAATATGGAACTGTGACCACCATCTTGCTAAACTTTTCTTCATGATAACATTTGGCTATTTATTAGGGCTGTGCAAAATTTTGCCAGTTGTCTTGTTTTGACACTGTTTTGACTTCTTCAGAATGAAATGAAGGGCTTTGAAACAGCCTTAAAACAAAATTAGGGCAATTGAAATGTTTTGAATGTTTTGAAACATTTCAAGTTTCAAAGCTCAAGCTGGGTTTGCCTTCAGGGAAACAGAATGTCAGGAGGGGGAAGTGGGGGGATAGGGGAAGGACTGCTCCCATATTGGCTGTGTAGACAGCCAATGACTGTGATCCTTCCCTGAGATCCCTTCCTATCCCAGTGTTCTTGGGAAGGGATGGAAAAACAGAATAAAAGGCAGCATTGTTTGAACTGTCCTGTTTTCTGCCTTACTGTCTGACAGTTACGTGGCCCCATCCTACCAAGTGCCCACATGTACCACCATAGGGACAGTGGTACCCTCCCTGTATGAGGTATGCAGGAAGTAGTTGAGGGAGGAGCTGCACAAGGCACGATCATAGGTACCTCAGGAGTCAGATGAAGGGCAGGTTGTAGTGTGTCAGAATTCCACTGTCTATATCGAGTCCATCAGTTCCTGTACCTACTACCTAGGAAGCTGATGAAGTGAAGTTCATAGGCTCGGCTATGAAAAGTGGTTTGTAAGTTCCCTTTAAGGATCAGGCCTGAGAGACTGGAGACAGAGTGGGTTTTTTTGGTGAAAAAAGTGCCCACACAGGTAGTTGGGTATTCTTGTCTTTGATAGACTCTGGTGTGACGTTTCTTGGGGTACGGGGGATTGTTGGCAGGCTTTGTGTTCTGAGTTGTAGGAAATTAGCTTCTGGTGATGAGGCTAGGTTAGCAAGGTTCAGTGCTTGTTTAAATTTACAAACCACTTTTCAGAGCCGGGCCTATGAACTTCACTTCGTCAGACTCGTAGGTAAAGAAAGTTATGGACTTAATATAGGCATTTGCTTTATGACACAATACAATGTGCCAGACATCTGACTCTCCAGGTACCTCTCCACTTTTATCTGTACTGCTACATCCCCTCACTCCCCCACCCCAGCCTATACCTCTTCCCCTGATGCCTCCATTTCCATTTTCGTTGACTGGCTGTCTTGCCTGCATTGCATGCCAGCCTCTGACTTCTTTACTATTCCTTCCATCCAGGAACAGCACACACACCAACTGCAGGTGCTTCTTCAGCCTGACAAAGGTTTTTTAGCTCAAAAGCTTGCTAAGATATATTTCTGTAACTAATTATTTAGTTGGTCTGCTAAAACATAGCAGTGTAGCAAAACCCCCAGTTTTTCTTTTTTCTTTTAAATACATTCCCTCCCCTTCCCCAACCATTTCTGACTTTTTCTCTTTTCCCTATACTTTTTCTTTATTCCCTATACTTATCCCTATAGATAAGTATAAGTAAGCTAAGATGTAAAATAAGCTTTAACATTTTATTTTAGATAGTAAATTTTATTTTTCACTCCCCTCTTTGTGAATAAGTTCCCTACTATTTTGTTTTCAATACCCACTGTTTTATAAGTGATAATTATTATGTTTGCACTGGTTTTATATTGTGTGATTACTGTTTTAGGCCTATATATGTAAGTTAGCATAATTCATGTCAAGTTTCCATTTTGTATGTCAAGCCTCAGAGCCTTGTGTCCTCTGCCGGGGCATCCCTTGTGTTGCAACTGCATGATTCATGTACCCCTCCCATGTAAATTGGTTCCTGGCTGAATGAGAGTGATTGGGAACGATTGAAATACAATGGTAGCAGGACTCTACTGAGTGGCCTGTAATGACCAGGCCATCACCTCACATTGATTCATCCAGGAACCACAGATGTCACCCAGGAACTGAGACAAGAACCCAGCATTTGAAAGACAAAAGACTCTGCAGAACCAGCAACTCTACCATTGTACCCCACCATTACAGACACCCAAAACTGCACATCCCTGCATGAAGCATACATGCTAAGTACACCAGGGTCTGACCTTTACCTGGGCATGCCTCCTGTCACTAGGGTCACACAAGGTCTGCCCCTATGAAAAGGGGCAGTGAAGACAGACCCAGTGGGATGCCCTGTCCATCTGGACCAGCACCATGTCATACCATCTATCCACCCAGAGGCCCTGCCAGCGACCTCCTCTGGACAACCCCTACTGGACAAAAACCCAGCCTGGATAGGTAGCTATCACTCCCCCCCCACACTTGGACTCTGCTTCTCTTCCCTACCTGGACTCCAACCCTTCCAATGAGTCTCTTTCTCCTACTTTCATTGTGAGTGTTTGTGCGTGTGTATAAACCAATAACTTCATGGGGCTGTGTAGTGTGTTGTCTGTTTAATAAAACTATTTGGACCCCTGAGTTGGGTTTTGCTTTACTATGGTTTGGCCCTGCTCCAATCTCTGCTCCTTGCCCCTCTAATTCCTGTCTCATTTCTCCTTCTCCTGCCTCTGGCTCACTGCCACCTCCAAAATCTGTCCTGAGCTCCTCTCTGCCTCCAAACCCCCTGTTTATTTGCCACTGTCTTATCTCTACTACCTTTTCCTTTTCCCCTGAGCAAGCAGGTTTCTGCCTCAGTTTCTTTCCTGGCTGTCTCTTCCTTGACACCACTTATCTGCCCCCCCTTCCAATATCACAGCTGTGTGCCTCAGTTTCTAGCCCCAGTCTACTTTAAGTAAACCCATTCCTCAGCTAGTTTCTCTGTAGTCCACCAGTTTGAATCTTGGTTTTGGCAACTTTCACTCCCTAGAATTTAACTCTCTCTTTTTCACCTGGACCTCAAGCACACACATACACACTGTACCATCCAAGTTAGGAACTTGCCTGTATGTATGTGTAGGTGGGTATATGTATGAACTGGTATGTCTGTGTGTGTGTGATTGTGTGCACGATATACAAATTAGTGATCTGTGTCTAACTTTTGGGGTGTATAGTGTACGTGCTTGAATTGGTGATAGGTATGCATGTGCCTGGGCTGGTTTGGATGTGTATGTGCTTGAGCTGATGGTGTTTGTGTGTATGCACCTAATTGATTTGTGTGTTTGTATACGTGCACTTGTGTCACAAACAGGGCGACAGCAGATGAGAATGACCCAAAAGAAAGGAAGGTCCTTGTCTACCAATGCCATGTCTTTAAAACAACACCTTTAGCATCTGACCAGGAAAACACAGGGCCCTGTCCACATCTAAGCCCCAGGACTGGTGCTGGCAGGGAGAGTTCTTTGACAGCTACTGGAGAAGAAGCTCCTGCAGGAAAGGAAAGAAAGGCTCTAGTGTGTGACAGTTTGGGTGCCTGAGATGCTGCTGATACTACTATGTTGCTTACTAGGTTATTACCTGTTGTCATTTAAAGTGGTTGACCAGATTGAGGGTGTAGGGGAGGAGGAGTCACAGTGGAGTACACTATCATATCATGTAGAGGCTCCAGAGTCAGTTATGGTGCACCTTAATGCACACACGCGTGCACACACACACACACACACACACACACACTGGAGAAGAAGATCCTGCAGGAGAGGAAAGAAGGACTCTGATACAATTTGGCTGCCTGAGATGCTGCTGGTTCTACTGTGCTACTTACTAAGTTATTTTATTACCTGTTGTCATTTACAGTGGTGGACTGGGCTAAGGCTGTAGGGCAAGAGGAGGCATCATTAGGGCACATTACTGTGTCAAGTAGAGGCCCCGCTGCCAGTGAGGGTGTGCCTTAACACACACACAGAGTTACCCATGTCACAAATTTTGCTTGTCAGATGCCTGAGGTGTAGTTTCCCAGAAACCCCTACAGCTATCACCTTGAAACCTGGCAGGCTTCATGGCCTCAGTGGGGGCTACCATGCCTGCAATTTTCACCCTGTTGTACCTTAACACACACATGTGACACAAGGTTTTCTTGTCAGCAACTTGAGGTGCACTTTCCCAGAAACCCCTACATCTATTTCCTTGAAACTTGACAGACTTCACGGCCTCAGGAGGGGCTACCATCTTGGTAAGTTTCATCCAAATCAGGAAGAAATGACTAAGTGATAGACAGTTTTGCACTTCCCCATTATAGCCTATGGATGAAGTGTTGAAACAGTGAAACAGTTCTGATGAAATGAAGCAGAAAAGCAGTTTCAAAATGAAACAAAACTCAAAACAAAACACTGTTCTGTTAGAACATCAAAACAGAAGTTGAAGCAGAATGGTGCGGTTTCGCACAGCCCTATACCAGTTTTTTTTCCACACTAGCTTCTGCTCCACAGCAATATTTTGTTATATATCCTAAGTTTGTTTCATAGCCTCTTTTCTTTACCTTCTGAGGTTATAATGGTGATCTGCCATTCAGTGAACACCCAAGATAAACATCTAACCCCCAAGAATCTGAACATCTTGTACAATAAGAAAGCTTAGACCTTTTATTTGTGTTTTACTAGATTTTTTCCCCCCACAAATACATTTTAAATTATCACATCAATAAAAAACACAGGGGAGAAAAATAAAATAATTTACACACTTTTTTTTTTACTGATAAAGATGTCAAAATGATCAAGATTCAAACCACATTTCTACTTTATGAAATCCATAAGCAGAGACATTATTTCATTCAAAACAAAACATTTAGAAATCTTATTATGCAGCATACCTTAGGTTGTATTGTGACTTCAGGTTTTAAATCATAAAATTATAACAAATTAAGGGGGCAATGTAATTTTAGAATGATAAGCTAAAGTTTTCAAAAGTGTTTGTCTATCCTTACTTAAAAGAACATAATTTTCAGACAGTCTTGTGCACCTGCATTCTGTTAACATTTGCAGTAGCAGCAACATCAACAGTCACACTTTCTAGTCAGCTAGGTAATTAGAAATTTTTGCTATATTGTTAAATGATTAATGTTTTATAGAGGGAAAATATATTGGTCTAATTGAGGATATGAGCTGAAATGTGTACTTTTATGGAGAGTTTTTTGTTTCAGAATTCATGGGGCACTTTGGTATTTGTATAAAATTCTACATAAAAGGCACTTATGAGATAGTTGTAGTTTAGTCACTTATATTAATTAATCATTCCATTTCTGCTGCTGTAATAACTCTGACACAAAGGTGCTAATATTTAGCCTATACTTCTATGTGTTCCTCAAATAATTATATTAGAAATTATGCATTGAGAACCTACTTATAATTCTTAACAGTTCGGGACTTTGTGTCAGTGTTTTTAATCAAGCCACCAATGATGTATTTCTGAACCTACTCTCAATTCTAGTTCTGAATCACAATTTGTAAGCATTATGGCAAGAGCCTTTTCATTAGGCAAAACAAATTGTTATAGTATTTTGCCTTTCTCATTCTCAGTAGCAAGAAACAAAATAAAACAACCAAAAAAACCAACACAATAATTTTGGAGTCAAACCACACCATGCTGTCTAAGTACACATAATTAGAACATCAGCAAACTAATGTGATTATAATTAAGCTAACGCACCTGCAGAATATATTATCTACATCAGTCTAAACTGATTGTCATTGATAGTTATCTGAATTGTTAAGTAAAAATGCAGCTTTTGCTGATGGAAGAAAGGGTTTTTATACTTTCATTAGTCTTCGTATGTCTGCATAGTACTGTACCTTCCTAGTCCCAGAATAGTTGTTATAGCTGTCATACACTTTTATGATGATGATAGTAATACACTGGCAGGGTAACCTGGTACAAATTGTGTTGAGGCATAAAACATGAAGACCCACTTGTGATTACAATGGAAGTCTAATTTGATTAGTGTTTCAGTTACATAGTGTGCTATAAATACATCATTTGTCATTTCTCATAAGTAGTCATCAAAGTATCATGTTCAAGGAAGACCTATTTGGAACTGGTACAACATGATTTCAGTACCTTTAGAGGGCAGAAAAAGAGGAACAGAGAATCAGGGGAATATTACTAAATATAGTCTATACTGGATTGAAAGAAACAACAAAAAACCTTGTATCCAACTAAGTAAATAGAAACGCTTTTGCTTATTTTGTTGAATAAGATTTTGCTTCCAAGAACCTGTAACTGGAAATCATTATAAAACAAAATTAAACAAAAAAGAAAAGCAATCAAACAAAAGCACTTCAAATATATTTAAAAAATACTCTTTATTGCCTCAAATTGCCAAGCAATAAAAGCCTGAAGAATGAGGCCAAATTTTCATTTGAGGTTAAATGGAGCTTTGTTGACTTATACTAGTTAAGGTTCTGCTTCAAAGTTAGTTTAAGGGTGAAATTGGCTTTGACCACACTAAAGTCACTTAAAATGTGTGGATCTGCAGTTAAAGCTCATTAATTTATGCTAAGTGCCCTTTGAGCATCTCAATGTTATGCCACCTCAAGTGAAATTTAACTATGTGCTATGCTATCTAGCTCATGTTAGGGTAACTTCAGTGTGCTCCACAGCAATAAAATGGGTGATTTATACTAGGGATGCACTGATAAAGATTTTTTTGGCCAATACAGATGGCTGATAATTAACAAGCCATATCAGCTGATACTGATCTTATAGCTGATATACAGACTGGCAGCTTGGAGAGCAGCATCCAGTTGGTAAGTCTATGGGGGAAAGAGGCATGAGGGAGGAAAAGGGTGTGTGTATGTGTGAGGGGGCAGATTGAGGTACTGATCTGATATAGAACAATATATTGGTGCATGTCTAGTTTACATCCCTCCAGAGTCCCAGAATACACTGCTACTTGCCTCCCATCCTAGCGGAATATGGAAAAAGTCTAAGTGTCTTGGACTTTTAGCCACACCCCAGCTCACCAGCCCTTTAGTGGCAAGTCTGCACTGTGTATGCAAAAAATGGTATTAACTCTTAACATATGACTGTCTCTTAAATCACGTTCTAACTTTAACAGTGCTTAATATTCCACATATTTAGTACAGTTTAAGTGTAAAGTGTACTTCTCCCTGTGTTTTTTTCATTTGCATTTGAGCTGTTCATTAAGAAATAAATTAACATTTTAATGAAATAAAAATAGGAATGCATTAGAATGTAAAGGATCTGATTCAAATTTTTTATAAAAATGATAACTATTTTCATGAAAAATTATGATTTGAAGTTTTCTTTTTAAATTTTCAGATGAACCATTTTTTTTAAAGTCCATGTTATTTTTAATGTTAAAGTTAATAGTGAAGCATTATTTAAAGGCTTGTTGAACTTTTGAAACAATGATTGTATCAATATTTTATAGAAAAATAACATTTTCTCGAAAATGGCTATTTTAACTAAAAGAATCAGGTATAAGGGCATTACTTTTAAATGAGGAAATGTTTCTTGGAACCTGCTCTAGTATTGTCTTAGACTATTGTAACTAAACAGCTTGGTCTGCCTCTGTGTTAGATGCTTTACCTTTCCATTGCATGCTTTTGATTCATGATCAAACCTTGATAGCAGTAACATGAGCCAGAAATGAAACCTAATTCAGAAATGCTGAAGATTGTTTTAAAATTGATGTTATATACTTATAGAGTTATAGTTATATAACTGATGGTATGCTGATTTTAACTGCTGTTTTTTATTCATTATATCATTATATATAAATGTTGTTAAATATTAGAAGAATTCTAGAGTAGTAGGGTGTGGCCTGGTGGGGGTGAATAATGACATTTCTCTCTCTGAGTCTCACCCGCCACCCTTTAGAATGATGGAAGAATAAGATGTTAATTCCTCAATAAGAGAGGGTGTAGTAAATCACCCCAGAAGCAGGATAATAGAAACTTGGTTTATTAGTAAATTTCCCACGTGCATGGAGAACTCTGGCTGTTCTCACAGCTCGCGGTCTTTCTACCGCCCTCCAACACTGTGCAGCCCACTCCCCCAAGCCAGTCAGCTCAACTCCAGTCCCACCCTCTGTTCTCTTTCTTGCTGGTATCAGTGGATCCTTTCCCCATGAGATCTTCTCTCAGCCAGTCAGTTTCTTCTCTCTTCCTCACCTCCTTGCTTTGCCAGTTGCCATGGTTACCTCCACCCAGTCAGCTGGTTTTATCAGAAAGCTGTTCCAGTGCCGCTCCTGGTGTCCCCACTGAATCTCTCCACACCTGCCCCAGGGGGTGAAGGAAAACCCCTGCCATGGACTTAAGTAGCTGCTGGCTCCTAATCAGTTAACATTCACCCTGGGTGTGATCCCCTTCCCAACTGTGTTTACTAAGTGATTAACTTTACCCTGTCCCTGACCTGACTCTCCTCTGTACGTGCAACTTTGTAACATCAAAGAAACAAGGCTGTCCTACATAGGAGTAGAAGGGATCTCCACAGGTCATCTAGTCCAACCCCTTGCCTGGACCATCCCTAGCCAAACCAATCTATACAAATCCATAATTTAACCTCTTAGTAAAAATACCATCAACCCAGGCATAGTATGACATAACACCTTAACCTGCCACAGACAAAACAGGAAGACCATGGAAGTCAATGTCTTGCTCCTGTGAAAGGTTGTCAATATATGCAAAAGAGATCTCAGGTAGAGGACCACATTCCCTGCTACAGAAGAAGACAAAGCCACCATAGTCCAGTTTGACCATGGGACGAAATTCCTTTCTGACCACAAACATGGCAATCAATCTGATCCTCAGCAGAGGGGTAAGACCCTCTAGCCAGGAACTGGCTTTAAGTCCTAGCAGAAACACTGGCACACCCCAGGAAAAATACTGAGCCGTGGCTGCAGCCCACACCCAGTGCCTCAGAGGAAGGCTTAACAAAAAACAAATCTGACACATATAGCAGAGAGGGTCAGGGAAGGTTGAAACTCCTTTCCATCCCCACATTTCACTTGAGACCAAGGAGACAGGTTTTGACATCAATCAGGAACAAATCTTGTACTAAAACCTCTAGTCCCAGTGCAGTGAACAAATTTGAAGAATAAGACTGGAGTTTTCAAAGCAGTGTTAAACCTCCAAATCCCATTAGACTGCAGTAGAGCTGTGGCAACCAGTGACCTTAATTTCCTTTGAGAATCATACACTGTAACTGTAAGTTGGAAAACCAGGTGGAACTCTAGATGCAGACTTCTTCAGGATGCACATAGTACTTGGCTCAGTGGCCTCCTGTATGCAGCATTTCTAGTAATCTATAAAGTTCCAATCTATGTCGTTTCTTTATGTGGAATAATATTAACAAGTAATACACATAATCTGGGGACTAAAAAAAGATGTAAGAGACACATGTTCACTATCAAATTATTGTCCATCCAAGCATGGGTCCTGTAACTATAATATAGATAGTTATAAATAGATTCTTGCAAGGCCAAATAAAAAAAAACAAACAACCGATACAGTTGCTGATGTCTATCAAATCTTTCTTTTTTCTTTTTAATTAGGAAAGATTATAGATACTTTGTAGCAAGTTAATTATGTTCCTGAAGAATATGTATGAGTACATGTGTAATCAGAGTAAAATGAGGGTCAGCAATGTTTTGCAGCAGGGGGAGGCTTTAATGCATCTTTGCTCCGAGTGTGGGATGCTGCCAACTTGGATTGTGCTGCCGTTACCAGAACTGCAGTTATTCCTTTTATCTACACTGCTGCTACTGCTGCTTCACCCTGCCGCAGATATAAAACCCCATCTCTGCCAAAACACCTCAGAACCCTGACTTTAGCCCCCTGGCTCCATGAGCCAGATAAAATGGCACCATGGGCTGAACCTGGGCTATGGGCTGTAGGTTGCCAGCCCCTATAGTAGAATATTTAATCATAGGATAAACATCTCAAAATTTCTTAAACTCCATTATCTAAACAGGTGTTATGGCTTAGCCTTGCATTAAAGTGAGTAGGAGTTTTTCTCATTAGGCACTCAGGGATGTATGTTCTGTTGACTTGCTGTAAAACTATGTTCCAATAGGGTTTTAAACACTTTAGTCATTTAAATATGTTTGAATATTTGGATCCCTAAACAACATCTTTTTCTTCTTGATTTATAGTGAAAATGATTCCTCTTGGCAAGATTTTCCTTCACACAGCTGAGGACAAAATTATTGCATTTTATTAAATTTGTAGCTTGGTTCTGAGGTGACTTCCCAATGTTAGTATGAACAGGTCAAATTCCTCTTTGTCTGGTTCAATTCCTTTGTTAGTTTAAAGATCCCAAAGAGTAAACTTGAGCAACTTCTTTGAGAGATCTCTTCTGATGGGCTTTATGTGTGGTAATGTCTGCCTCTGTTCTGGTTAATCGTGTAGATGAAGCCAGTAGAGTTAGTGAGAAAAAATATAGAATGCAATTTATTCAGTATATTGCTGATAATTTGGTTTCCCTCACTTAAGCAGAAGGTGGATCAAAATGAATAATCCAGGGTCTTCATGAAACTAAAAAGTGAATGAGACTTTGTTTCTTGGAAATGATGGTGATGATTATTAGGAAGATGCATTTGGAGCTGCATGGCTTGCACGTGAATTTACCACCTGTAGAATTGTGTATTTTAATATTTTATTCAAAAGATTGTTCAATTTACCCTGCAGTGGCTATGTTAATCAATTCCAGTCACTGATTGATATTAAATGACACATGTAGCAAACATTCCATCTGTCTCTATTGTCTAATTCTGTGCCTTTTTCATGCTTCCGTTACAAATTCTGTAATAAATAGTCTGATCATTTTGACTGACATTTGGAATCTTTATTGGACAAGACATTTCAAGTGCATCTGTCTTTTGTCTGGTTTATAGCTGACAGTTCTAACAACCTGCTATTACCTTCAAAAAAGCTGCATTTGAAGGGGTCTCTCCATTTTCTTTTTTCCAGGGTGCAGACTCCTGACATTTCTGTATTTTTTTTTTTATTAAGACATTTCTTTTTCCATATGATGATTTTATCACCATTATTGTGAATCAGACCATAACATATTCTAATATCTCTTTCTCCAAATTTAGTCACCATCTATTTTGTCTAATTCTACACCTATCCTCCATAGTCCTATAGGTTTTGCCATTTTATAATCCTCTTGATGGCTATATTTTGCTTGTTACTCTTGAACTTTCTGGCTTCAATTATGCATAATAGTCCATGATTATCACACATGTCATTCTCTTGTGTAAGTTCTGATTAATGGGGGAAGGTATATGTGTGAGCATATTCACTCCCTTGTCCTCCTCTCTACTTTTTACTTGCCTACATATCTTTGTCTTGATTTATTTATGTTGAGACAACATTATTGCACTCTCTGGGCTTTTCATCATGAGCACATGATGTCCCTAATTCATATGACATTAATAGAATTCAGAAGAGGCTGTAGGTACAGCCTTTTATCTCAGTCTGTTTGTTCATTTTCTGTACACATCCCATCTCTGTGAGATGATTCAACCACTGTTGATGTGTGAAAAGTTTGTTTTTGTTTCCCAATGAGAACACAAGATAAGTCTATAAAGAGCTTTCAAGAAAGGGAATCCTTTTCTTTTACCTTTAATCCCCATCTCTCCTTGTTTTTAAGGTCTTTTTTTAAAGCTTTTATGACAATCATTATTGCTGATACGTTCTAGGTAGTGCTAAAGATGGTAGCTAGTGGGTACATCTCATGCACCATAATTATGGTGCATTAAGATTAGCACTTGTTATAATGGGTACTAAATGCACCGTAATAGGTACTACTGTATAGTAGCACCAGTGCATGTTTTCTTACATGCCGGTACTGTGAAGTAGACTAATTCTATTGCGCATTAGCACAGCTTTCACCATAGGATGCTAATATGCAGTTGAATTAATCTTCTGTGTGTCTAGTGTTTCATGTAGATGTGCCCAGTGTTACCTACTGTAAAGCTCCTACTTTGATACTGGTGTGGAGAAAAAATGAAGAGAATCAAATTAGTCTAACTGATATTTTTCTTTATGGGTCAGAGAGGAGAATATGTTTCGTCATCATTATATGTATTGTGTATTTATTTATTTTACAATTCTAACACTACTAAAATTACATCTTAGAATCATCCCTATCCCTCTAAGCAGAGGAAAACTGAATCTGGTTTGAGAAAGAACAGGGGCAGAAATGGAAGAGGAGGGAAGTGTCATAAGAACCATGTGATTTTTTTCTAAGGAGAGTTGTATTTGCTTCTCTAGTATGGCTGCAGGCTTTACTGATTCTGCTGGTATTCTACCATCCTGAAACACATTAACTTCTCCAAGTAAGGTTACATTGATCCTTTCAGCGTTATCACCTTGCAACACTGAGCTGTCAGCAGGAGAGTTGTGGCTGTTAATAAAGGCTGTGTCAACTAGAACAGTTTCAGCTCTTTGGCAAAAAAAAATCATACTCTGGAAAAACAGGTTGTAGTAATTATTTCAGAGATATTTCATGAAACACAGTGGAGACTTGCTTATACATTAATTTAATGACTACTTCAAATGTTAATGACTATTTCTAATATACAGATAACAGTGTCAAATCTCACTTACCCCACATTGGTGTACCTTCAGGATTATAGGAGTCTGCTTAAAAGAGCTTTTTATCTCATGAGATTCTTTTTGGAGGACTGGGGCCACAAATGTTTGCTTTGGTACAATAAATTTGATTTTTAAAAAGATGTGGCATTTGTAGTTATATGAAGCTTGTATAATACAAATACAGAAAGCAAAGTTTAATTGCATCTGAATATAAGTAATCTGTTTTTCATATATGAATGCATTTTGATTTAATTTGCATGCTTTTTCTTTTAGTTTCTAAAATGGTATTTAAAAGTAAAAAAATAAATAAAATCCGTACATGCATCCCCTTCAACTGTCTGCACAGTTAGACCAGAAGAATGCAATGGTAATTGCTAGTGACTAATCTGTAGCACTGCATATTATGTCCTAAGATTGTAGTTCACCACTTTAAATATTAATATTTCATTATTACAACACTTTGTTTCCAAGTCTTATAGAGAATGCAGAATCATGCATTTTTAATTTTTGTTTTAGGCAGACATTTACAGTATGCATTAGAATTTAAGAGCGTATGTATTTTGTTCTGTTTTAGTATAAAACATGCACGAGGAGATTAGATGGCTCAAGGGCCTTAAGTGTTTCTAGATCATTTCACCTTAAAGGCATAAGTTCAAACACTCTACTGGAAGTTATTACCAACTAAAGGCTCTTCCATTACCTATACAAAATGAGTTCGTGATTTCAGGCCAGTACTTAGTGGGAAAGTTGTTCATGTCACACAAAATTAAACAATATCCTTGTTCACTGTTTCAGCAGAAAGCCCAGAGACTGAACTACCCTCTCACTCTGAGATAATTCTAGTAGGTCATGACTGAAGCATATTAGTGCTACAAAGTCCAGGATTTTGGTCTGAGCCAGTTTGTTGTAACAAACAACACAATAACTGCTAGTCCTTCCCTAACGAAGTAAGCTGACTCCGTAGAACAGTGCTGCTTACTGGAATGTACAAAGTGTAAGGTCAATTTTTTACAAAGTTCAATTTTTAGTGTTCCTTTGGCCCAGGTATATGGGATGACTAAGGTGCCTCCAAATTAGTCTCCCTTTCTTGGGCACCTAGCCCCCAGAATAGAATCTAAAGCCCAGAGTTAACCATTTGAATTCTCTACATGTACTACCTCTGAAGAATAATCCAGAAATCTGCACAGTGAAGAAGGAGCCATCTACAGCAGCCAGCAGGAAAAGTTGTTTGACTGAACTTCTGCATCTGAAGCTTAGTTGCCAAACAAAGTGCTGCAAGGATGGTGCCTTCATTCACTTGGAATATAAACCCCAGAGCCTTCTCCTCAAAGCACGAGGGCTGACTTTTTAAAATGTGGACCACGGAAATGGAGAAGGTTTTAGTGCTGCTGTTCCCCCTTCCTGTGATAACCTTGAATTTGTAGCACTTAACAAGGAAGTAAGTCAGTTGGGTCTGATTTGCTAATGCACCTGATGGGTTTCAAACCTACTTCTACTTCCCAGCAGATTAACTAACCATATTCTTATAGGTTAGATTGTGTTGGCTGGACTATTTGCCCTTCCAAGGTGCAGATAGGTGATTGTGCATAAAGAAATGCATTCAAAGGGCCAGACATAGAGCCAACAAGGGGGCACATAAGACTGAAGTTGTAAGATAAGAATTAAACAGTTTAGACCATCCAGAGAGTGGGAGATAAAACCCAGGGCTCCTCTCTCCTCAGGTATTTTGGGATACTCTGTTTCCTTGTTGGGGGAGAGGAGAGGGTCTTCATCTGTTCTTGTGTTCTATTTTATAAATAGTTAGACATTTATTGTAGTAGGTCCTGGAAGGGACATGTTGTACCTCCCAGGTGAGTATTCACACCAACAGGCTTTCTCTCAGTATACACAAAAGGGGAAACTCCAAAAGAAGGATATCCAGAGCCATGTATCCCATATCCTGTGATTAGGGTGCTCTCTTGGAAGGCAAAATATCTTCAGGCAGAGAGGGGAATTAAACCACTGTACACCTGGGGAAAGAGGAGAAAAACGGTACTTCCAGTTTTTATCCTGAATCAATCTTTCCAGCTTGAACTATGCAGTGAATTTGGCATTAATTTGCAAATGGTGTAATAATAACTGAAATCATATATTTTGAAAAATTTTATCTACATTCACATACACACACAAAAAAAATCACCCATCTCTAATAACATTTTCAGAAATATTTGTATATAAACAGTGATCAAAATATTCCACCTGTTCTCAACTAAATTAAAAGCAGAAGCTCCATACATAGAAAATACTCAAACTTTAACAAATGAAAGGGAGAAGGAAGAAGAAAGGAATGTTACTGATGAGGAAGAGAAATGGCAGAATGGCAAGCTCATTAGTAAAGTGCATTTGTCAATGAATGTCAGCTTCAGGGGAGAAGTGATTGAGACAATGAAGTCTTAAAAAAAAAAGAGCCAGCATATTTTGGGCCTAAAATAAACCAGGCTAAACAAGTCAGAAATAGATAGAGAAATAGTAAAGAACAGACAAATGATTTCTGAGCAGCTTGCTTGTTCTCCACTCTGACTTCATGTGCACTGAAAATGGTTCTGAGCTTCTAATAGTGCCCCAGGAGGCTTTTATAGTACAAGGAATCAGATTTATTAGATGCTGAAAGTACAGCCTATTCAACGGACCTTAAAAATACTCAAAGTTTGCATATAACAACTCTCAGACCATGACATGCAACTAAAAGGCACAAATTAATTTTTTCTTCCCAAAATTTCCAGGTGAAAAAATAGCTGAAATTATGACGTATCACCTACCCTGTGTATCTAATTGAGCGGATAGTTGATGGGTATATTATAAGAACTATGGAAAAAGTAATTTATCCCAAATAATATGTAGCACAGTTGGGTGTGATTCTTGCCTAACACCCACAGATACTTGAAGAAACTGCCATTTTTGTACTTTAGTAACACCTTATTAGCTTTGTTATGCCAATAATATCCTCTGGAATTGAATAGAGGTGAGAGAAAAAAATATATATGTCAACAGGAACATCGCTTCATCAAGACCAAGGCAGGGGGAAAAAAAACCCAAACTTCTGTTCTCATCTGGTTTATCCAAACAAGCAGGATTTTTATTCTGGACACAGATGTCTAGTTAATAGCCTTGGAAGTGGTATTAGCACAGGTGCAAAGTGGGCTGGAACGTGTAATTTCTTGTTACTGCAAAGGCTTGGTGCCACTGGAGTCAATATGGCATTGCTTGTATTTGTCATGACAGGATCATGCTTATGAAAGCAAAAGTGGTGTCCAAAATAATCTCACTCATTTCCTATTAATTTTGAAGTGCTATAGCGATTAATATCTTCATAGGGGAAGCTAGAATTTATTTCCTGTAAGCAAAAAAATACTTCTTGCTAAGTTTCTCATTTGCATCTCTCAAATAATAATGATAGCATTAAAATTATTCTAGGAACTTTCTCAACTCTAACAATAGTGTTCTTTAATCCAGAATGTGGAATTTAAATCCAAAGTTTGTCTATGACAGCCTATTGGTGTACTGATTGTACTGATGTATTGTAAGTAGCCATGGACAAACTCTGGATTTAAATACCTTTCCCACTTACAGTATTGAAACTGTGTTTGCAAAATTGCATCCCTGAAATACTGAAGTATAACTTTGCAGATAAATATGCTTAGATTTGATCTAGAATAATCATAGCATTTGGAAAAAATAGGTAAGATATCTCCTATAAAAAAATTCAAGTGTGTAGGTGAGTTAATTGTAGACACAGAATCAGGAATGTATCAGAAATTAATGTTGAACTAGTTTCTCTGTCAAGAATACATAATGGGGGAAAAACAATATTAAAGTACTTTTTAATATAAATCTAAAAATAAAATACAGGGATATGATAAGGAAAGGGGAAAGGGATGACAAGTACAAATGCTACCAAAAGCAATCACTAATCATTATCCAAGTTAAAATAAATAAATAATGAGTGCTATTAATGTATTGAAATATGATTCTGTGGTTTAATTTTGTTCTTTTTTCTACTTGTAGCTGCTAAAGCATACATTATTTTGTGATTTCGGTGGTGGTTTATCTGAAAAAGTTTTTTCCTACACTAAATGCTTTGGTTAATAGTGCTATTCAAAGAAGAATGATAGTCAAAGAAGATAAGATGTAAATAATTTTGATGAAGAATTATTTTGTATTATCTATCAATTTGTATACTTTATTGATTTCTGTAGCACCTGTCACCTCAATGGCCTTATACATTAAGCAATAGTAATAGCAATGGGCTTTAGTTAAGTTGGCCTTACCACTTATCCAGGTAATTGTCCAACCATCCCTTCCTTAGTAAAATTTTGAACAGTAATTTCAAAATGTAAATAGATTCAACTGATGGGAAGATTATTTTTATTTGTAGTCATTAATAAATGGATATCAATAATGAGAAAGGCAGTACAGTGGCAGAAAGAAAATTAAGGCCCTTGAGGTATCATGTTGCTATCATTAAGTTTTTTTGTGGGACAAGAACACTTATATTAGATATACTATTGGAGGAAAAATAACTTTTTATTATAAGGCAGCAGGTGCAAACTGAAAATCATAGGAAAATAGGGCTGGAAGGGACCTCTGAAGATTATCTGGTACAATTTGCTGCTCAAGGCAGGATCATCCTTGTTTAAACCATGACATAAAAGTGCTTGTCATACCTGTTCTTAAAATTTCAGATGGAAGCTCTATAGCTACCATAGGTAGTCTGTTCCAATGCTTCACCATCTCTTAGAAGGTTCTTCCTGCTAACCAGCATAAAGTTCCCTTGCTGAAACTTAAGCCCATTACTCTTAGCATAAAGTCCCCTGTGCCTACAAATAATAACCTACCACCAATTTTTTAATCATAGTACAGGTATCTGAAGACTGCTATCAAAACCTTTTGGTCTTTTTTTCCTCCAAACTAAAGTCTTTCAGCATTTTCTCATAATTTTATTTCCAAGACTTGTAATCTTTTTGTTGCTCCCTCCTAGACTTTCTCCAATTTTTAAAATATATTTCTTAAAATAAGGAACGCAAAACTGGATGCATTACTCCAATTGAGGCCTCACCAATGCAGAATAGATTAGAAGAATCATGTCTAAGTACAAGTTGGATGAATGGACTACAAGGTGGATAGAAAACTGGCCTGATCATTGGGCTCAGAGGGTAGTAATCAATGGCTTCATGTCTAGCTAGCATCGAGTATCAAATGGAGCGTTGCAGGAATTATTCCAGGCCGTTGTACAAACCGCCGACCGCCAAGAAGACTGGCGACCTCCAGTGGCGGTTGCTGCACGGCGTCCTAGCCACTGGTACGTTTGCAGCCCACTTGGACCCAGCCGCCTCGACGGCCTGCCCC
>JAGPOW010000229.1:14315104-14362021 GCA_030014935.1 Caiman crocodilus | reverse complement strand
CAGAGGCTGGAGCAATGATGCTAAGTAGGAGCCAGGAGGCTTATGTAGTTATGGCCAGGTGCCTGATGTTTAAGTTATAGCCAGAGGCTTGTGTTTTGGCTGTTGTTTACACCGGTGGTTTGGGTGAGGCTGTAGGGGAAGAAGTAGGCCTCATAGGGACCCACAGAGTGTGGGGCCCTGGTGCCTAGGAGGGCACAATTTGGCGCCAGAGAGGGTGCAGCAATATGGGGTGTGGAGACCCCAGGCCCGAGAGGGGCAGTATTTTTAAGGAGCCCATGAGTGGCAGTATTATTGAGAAGTCCAGAAGAGGGGCATTATTGGAGAAGCCTGAGGAGGGTCAGCACTGAGGAGCCCAAGACAGGCAGGTTGAACTGGCAAAAGGCTAGCATGGCATCAAACCCTGGCTACAGGCTGGCTGCTGTGGTGGACCCTGAGAGAGACATGGGTTAGCAGCAGAATGCCTCCTAGATAAGGGCAAGTGCTGTGGTGGTCCCTGATTTCACAGAAGGATAGCAGCACAGTACGGCTGGCCTTATTAAAGGGTAGCCATGCGGTGGGCCTAAGAGACTGGAGGGAGAAGGCCCAGAGTGGGCGAGTATATGGAAGAGGCTCAGAGTGAGCATTGAGAGCCCCTAGGCAGGGGCAGCACACAAGACTGAGAGCCCTAGAGAGGGGGGCAAGCATATATTTGACACACCAATGTCCGGTACATCAGCGAGGCTTGGAACGTGGTATCGGGTTGGTAGGGGCCATGTTTGGCCCTAAGGCCAGGGTGTCTGGAAGGCACCCATCATATGGGGGGGGGGGAAACCTGGTGGGTCCAGGAGGTCACAGGGACGAAGGTCCTGGTACACTGCTCCCAAGGCGATATAAAGGCAGTCTGCCATCTTATACTTATTAAGATCAAGTCATGGCGGGCGAGAATTGAGGGTGCCTTGGGCCAGACTTGGCGCAGATGGGGGGCCTTCAGGAGATCATGGTCCTCCTGTAGGACCCTGCTGTGGTGACACCAGGCTTCTTCCATTTTTAATTAAAAACCTGGGTCAACTTCAAATTGAAAAATCAGTTTGAAGCATTTAGCAGTGTCTTTGTTAAATAAGTTATGTGGGGAGAAGAGGAACTATGGGAATTCACCCAGTTAACCTGCACAGAACATTAACGAAGTTGGTACATTCTCAAATGCTCTGAGCACATTTATGACAAAAGCTACCTTTCTTCTGTCTCTTTATTTATTTCCTTATGATTCCTGTAGTTTCTATCCGAGTGAAGCTGATGTTGCAGCTTTATACATCATAGACAAAGGTGTCACTTTTGGATATTTGCTCTAGGATCAACTGTCTTTTTTTATGCTGGAAGCTATCCAGGATTTGACTCCAATCTTTATTTTCTTTTTTAATTGGGTAGACTCAATTTATTTTTATTAAGTTTTCCTTGGGTGCAAGAAGCTTGTTGAGTCATAAAAGAGGAAAAAATTCCTAATCTAAGTAATATTAATGTTTTAATGCTGAATTCCATCTGCTTATGAATAGTTAAATATGCACTGCAAAATAATTTGCTTCCATGAAATATTAATTATTCATATATGTTTTAACAGTTTTTAAATAGCATCAGATATTTTAAATCTTAATTAAAGCATAAGATGTGTGTGTGTGTGTATATATTTTTCTTATAAATGATAAAGCTATATGAATACATTAAATATGCTTATTAAATCTGGGCAGGAAATATGGGTTTTCCCCAAGTCCTGCAAAAATTGGGGTATAAATTGCAAATGAAAAAATTCAGAACAATGGCAACTCTCATCAATTAAAACACTCCTGTTCACAATATTTAAAAAAAATGTTTGCCTTGATTAAAACCACCTTTAGTTTTAAAGTAATGAATGCTCTCGTTTTTTAAAAAAATACATTTTAAACTGAAATTCTTTTCCCATTTGAATTAAGATTTTTTTTTCCTCTCCAATTCTTAGTGAAAAATTATGATTCAGCCAAATTGGCATTTTCTGATTTGAAAAAAATATATTTTCCCAGAAATTCACAAGCAGATCTAGTACTTGTTAACACACTTTACTCTCAGTAATCTAATGATCTTTTTTTCCCAGCTACAACATGATGCCCCTTTTCTCTATGTCTTTAGAATATAGTATATTCTAAAGGAATGCCATCCTTTTCTTTCACAGGCACTGTAAAAGCCAATGTAACATCCACTTTATTTACAAAGCTACTACATACTTGTATATTCTCTATTTTGTTTGGAATGAATTTCAAAGGAGATCAGGTGACTCCGTTGTGTAAAGAATATTTTCCATTTTCTCTTTTCTTTTTTTTTTTTCTATTTGTACCCAGGTTAGTAAGGGACAGGCCGAATCATTAAGGTGTCTTTCTATACCTTAAAAATGCCATTCTAATGGGATGCTAAGCTTAGATCAGGGGTGGGCAATTATTTTGGCTGGAGGGCCACTTAATGAGTTCTGGTGAGCTGTCGAGGGTCACAAGGGTAGCCCTGCTCCTTAACAGGTTCCCCATTCTCTAGTCACCAATTTGGGACCAGAAGTTCTTCCCTCTAACCTCCAACCTTTGCCCCTAGAAGTCCCTTCCCCCAGAAATACTCTGGAGGGAGGGAAGGGGAGTTCCATCTCGGAACCAGGGAATAAAAAATAAATTGTGTACTACAAATCAAACCTCTACTATAACACATTTTAATTTTATTTCAAAAAATATTTTTGCCCTGATTTATGTGTGTTTGCATAATGTGTATAGAGGTGATTGTATAATAGCTGAATATAAAGTCTGACTCCTGTATATTGTGGTGGGTGTGGTTGGGGGGTATGGGTGGGTACATGTAGGGGGCGTGAAAGAGGTGGGGTTTGGCTGTGTGAGTGGAGGGGTGGGGGTAGAAGGGTGGAGTGAGGTGTGGGGGTATGGGGGCTGGGGAGGTTGTGCTGGCGTGTATGTGGTGTGGAGGGGTGTATGTGGGGTTTATAGGGGTTTTGAGTATATCTGAGGGTAGGTATGGGATTTGTGGGGTGTGGTTGTGTGACTTGGTGTGGGGGAGGGTGTGGTTGTGTGACTTGGTGTGGGGGAAGTTGTGGTTGTAGGGGATGTAGGTATTGTGGGCTGTGCCTGTTGCCCTCCAACACAAACTTCCCCATTGTGTACAGTCCTGTCTCTGGCAACAATAGCAGTAACAGGGCAGGCCCTTGAGGTGCTCATAGCCCACACAGGTGGAGGCCTCTTTCCCCCCGCCCCTTCCATGGCACATCGCTCCATTCAGCTCTGGGAGCTGCACATGGTGGCAAAAAGTGGGGGCAGGCCACAAACTCCATTGCAAGGAGATCCCTGCAGTTCATGTGCAGCTCTGGGGGTTCTGCCACAGCCATGTATTGCAGGGGTGGGGGAACCCCATGCAATGCTGCTGTCAGCTTGGCCCCACTCCTTGCCACCACATGCAAGTCCTGGGACTCCATTGGGAAGTGGGGAGCAGGGCCAAGCCAATCTTGATCTATCATATGGGGCTCCCTGCCACTTCTGATAGGGAGATGCACATGATGCACATGATGACAGGGAGCAAGAAAGTCCACCAGCTCCATCATACAGGGTTTCTCTCTAGTGATGCATGAGTCCTGGGAGCTACACTTAAGTTTCAGGAAGCCAAACACAATGGAACCAGGCCAACTCAGATTCCATGCTTCCACCACCTCAATGAGTGAAGATTTCGTGCCTCTGCCAGCACTGTTCTTGGACCCCATGCTTCTCCTCAACTGCCACTTCTCCCTGCTCACCCTCACTTTCCTACCTGGTGCCTGGAGTGCTGCAGAAAGGACATGAGGAGCAAGTGCTAGAAGCTGGGGAGCTGAACAGTTCTCTGGGCAACAGCAGCAGCAGTCCCTCCTGAAAGCTGTGCACTGGCTGGAGCCAGGGTAGGGGCCAGGGTCCTCCTCACATGAGGTTGGGAGTACTGCACACTGCCCAGCAGGAGGCATGCTGAGCCAGCAGGGACAACTAGGGGTCAGTCAAGATGCATCTAATTGGTGGGCACCTACCTGTGGGCCAGATGAAATCACAAGACAGGCCGGATCCAGCCCACAGGCGGTATATTGCCTACCCCTAACTTAGATGTACTTTTAAACCAGGTCAGCCATCTGGTTAGATGAAACGCTGGACTCCAGCCATCATCAGATTGACTCTTCCATTTGCTTAAAATATGATTGAATGTGTGAATACTTTCAAGCCTGTGAGCAGTACCAGTGGAGTAAGTGGGGCTGCTCATTCAGCATAGTGTTTATACCACTGTGAAGTTTCTCAGATCCATAGGATAATTTAGCACCTTTACATGTACTAGATATCTGCTCTGATACATTCTAATTAGCACATGTTGGAGCAGACTTGATTAATATATGTGCTCTAGCAGCCTCCATGTCACATGTATTCAGTGTCCCCATGCTTTAAAATGGGGGCAGAGGTGCTTTAACTAAAACTACTCGAACAAGCGTTAGTTAAGGCACCTCTGCCACTATTTTCAAGTAAGGGATGCTGAATGTACCCGATGTTGCAGGCACATTAACTGGAGCAGCTCTCAGAGCCACTTTAATTATAGCATCCCCCCTCCCCACCATATGCAAAGACACTCACTTATTTTGATAATTACCCTAAGTTTGTTTTTTAATCCCCATGTATTTAGACATTAACATTACAGTGTAATTGGGATTTTTCATGGGACATGAAAAATTCCATCTATAGCATCATCCCATTCATTTATTTCCCAGGAAACTGTCCTATTCATGAAATATTGGATTTTTTCTTTTTCATTTATAAACTCTTAATGTAGGATATTAAAGAAAGCAGGAAAATTAGTCAGTTTTTTCCTGGTCATGAAGAAGGAGGAGCAGAGAATTAGTAGGGTATTGTAAAATACATGGTGTGGTACTATCTGTAACAAAATTTTGGACTAGGGATTTTGCAGGTGCCATGCTTTGACTACAATCAGATCATGAGGCTGCACAGAGGAGATACTGTTTCCCTTTAGTTCCTTAAAGATTTAGCTGTGTCTCCCACTTCACGTACACTTTCCTATCTTGGAAGAGAGAGAGAGAGAGAGAGAATTTAATTATTCTAGAACAACATTTTCAAGTTCCTCTGCTATAAGCATATAAATAATCATAATTAAAGACAAGAAAAATGTAACTAACTAAACTGTAGCCTTATATTAATGTGAATTAAAAGCACAACAGATTCACAAAATAGGTTTGGTTAGTTTTGGTGAAGCGCACCGTATACCAATTCATTTAACTTCTTTCAAGTACACAAAGAATAACAATTTGAGGACCACATTGGTTTCTGGAGAATGAACAATGCCAAATTTTTTTTTTCCAATATTAGTGTATGAATGGAATGAGCAGAAATAATACAAATGGATTAGGACAATTGACCTAGTATGTTTTAAATACTTGCCAGAATAATGAATTCATAATAATTTGATTATGTGTGTTATTAATTAGATAGGATATTGACTGAAGGCTCATAAATACTGTCAGCAGGCAATATTATTTTCTCTCCAGTTAGAATTTCTGAATTTTGAAATGTTTTTATTTTCCACTAAATTTAAGTGAAAAATTAATACAAGCAATTTCACAATTTGAAAAAATTGCCAATTCAGCACTGGATTGGCAGTAGGAGGTGTTCCTGCTCTAGAAGGCCAAGACACACTCATTTCTTTGGTCTTTTATTGTACCTCCATGAGTGCTGCCCTGTTTACTGCTAACAGTTGCTAAGTTTTTGTGTCTATAGACCTAGTTTAGGACACCTTTCTTTTTTGTATCTTGCACACTCAGCAAATAAGGTACAAGTATAGTCACTAGTGCTACTAGTGGGCTGTCTCTCCCTTTGTCTTTTTTTTCTCTTTCCAAGCAACATATACTAGACTCCAAACATTGTCTTGCTTGTGACATCTGGCCTATCCAGGATGGAACATTTGACAGCTCCAGGAGGTTTGTGAGCAATGGGTTTAGAATCAGAAAATTAAGGTTGGAAGGGACCTCAGGAGGTCATCTAGTCCAACCTCCTGCTCTAAGCAGGACCATCCCCAAATACATAATTCCAGCCAAGGCTTTGTTGAGCCAGGCCTTAAAAACCTCCAAGGATGTTTCCAAGGGGAGATTCCACCCCTCTCTAGGTAACCTGTTCCAGTATTTAACCATCTTCCTCATGAGAGAGTTTTTCCTAATATCCACCCTAAACCTCCCTTGCTCCAACTTGAGACCATTGCTTCTTGTTCTTTTATCTGGCACCACTGAAAACAGTCTAGTTTCATCCTCTTTGTAACCACCCTTCAGGTAGTTAAAAGCTGCTATCAAATCCCTCCTCAGTCTTCTCTTCCACATTCTGTACAACTTGTCCACATTCTTTCTAATGAGGGAGGCCCAAACTGGATACAATACTCCAGATGTGGTCTCACTAGTGTAGAATAAAGCAAAGTATTTACTTCCTTCAATCTTCTGGCAACACTCCTACTAATGCAGCCCAGTATGCCATTGGCCTTCTTGACAATGTGGGCACATTGCTGACTCATTCATCTCATTGTCCACTGTAACCCCCCAGGTCCTTGTCTGCAGAATTGCTGCTTATTAAGTCAGTTTCAAAGCCCCTAAGCTGTAACGGTGCATGGGGTTCTTTCATCCTAAGTGCAGGACTTTGCATTTGTCCTTATTGAACCTCATGAGATTTATTTTGGCCCAATCCTCCAATTTTTCTAGGTCACTCTGAAGCCCAGACCTATTCTCTAGCATATGTACTAAAACCCCAAGATTGGTGTCATCTTCAAACTCTCTGAGGGTGCAATCCATTCCATCTTCCAGATTGTTAATGAAGATACTGAACAAAACTGGCCCCAGTTTTCTTTATGGTTTGGATGAAGGAGCTATGTATATAAATTCAAAGTACAGCATATCTATTATTAGAATTTAAAAAGTATTTTCCATTCAATTAAAATATAGCTATGGGCACATGGGGCAATCCAGGATTGCAATGATGGGTGTACAGCCACAACCCCTTCAGCGGTGTAGCACATGTAGAGGATGCTCCTTGCTTATATGCTACATAGCCAGTGGATGTGTAACCATAGCCCCCTGCCGTGCTTCTGGATACCAGTGACCTCTTACAGTTTATCTGTATCAGTGTATCTTCTGCTAGTGCTCTGAACATGTTGTGAGCTCCATGTGCTCACTGGTAGAGGGGCTGCCCAGAATTTCCACTTTCAGCTCTGGAGCCTGATGTTGTTTGCTTTTCCTGTCCCAGATGCACAGACTCCCTTCAGCAGCAGGGGGAAGGAGGGGACAAATAGTGACTGTGCATACTTTAGGATGACCCTGCTTTCTCCAACTGTTAAGCTGGAGAACTTCTAGTACATGTGGAACACCAGGATGAGTTCCACTGGCATGCTGGTGAGCTCCATGGACTCACTCATATGGCACACTGCCAAAGCAGGAGGTTATGGCCATGCTGATGCACCTTGTATGGACATGCTTAAATATTGAAAGTGATTGCTCTTTTTAGTTTTTCAGTAGTAGTATATGAACTTTCAAAGCTTGCTATCCTGGTACCATTAGCTGTATATCATCTATCAAGATTTCCAAAATATAGAGAAAAGAACTCAAGGTTCCTTGGAAATAATATGTGTGCATGAATTCTCTGAAAAACAGCTCTTTCCTCTTTAAGTTTTATTTTCAGTAGAACTTTTCCCAGACCATCTCATGTGGAAAACTGGACACCTATAGCTAAACTGATGCTAAACTGACACTAAACCCAATATTTACTTAACAGGGTTTTGCACACAGAAGTTCCAGGCAGTATTTAGCAAATTCACTCTTATAGTGTGGTTGAAATCAGGAGAGGAAAATAAGCCTACTGTCAGTATTTTATCATAATCTGTGCAATACATCAGATTCAAAGCTTCCAAAGAAGTTTAGGATAATCCAGTCCCTCCATTAGGAAAGGATTATGACATAGGGCTTAAAATATGAGCTCTTCAAAATGTGACAGTGTTACATTTTGAGGAGTGAATGAGGAGGGGGGCAGCAATGGGTGTGGTGACATGAAGTGTAGCCAGGGACCCAGGCTTGGTGTTGCCTCCAGCTTGGAGCTTCTGTGGGGCTAGCACCCAGACGGGGCCTTTGGTGGGGTTGGCAACACCCCAGTCTCCTGTGTGGCAGCTTCCTGACGGGCTCTGGGGCCTGGGTAAACCAGGAGTCGCCTTATCTGTCCCATGTGTGCCCAACTTCTGGCCCTGGAGAGGCAGGTGAGGGAACTCCAGGCGGAGGTCAGCAGGCTGTGGGGGATGAGGGCAGTTGAGGAAGAGATTGATGGGTACTTCCATTCTCTGCAGGACTATACACCTGGTGGGAGAGTGTCACAGGTAGCAGTCAATGCAGAAGGATGGAAGACAGACACCTCCGGATTCAGACGTTGCAGAGCTAGATGTCACACTACTGGTACAACTCCCCAGTGGCACTGGGACACAGGTATGATGCCTTAGCATCAATAGGAGAGAGTACAGCAACAGAGGCCACATCCACAGCTACCACCAGACAGGCTGAGAAGTAATTGGAGAAGATGTTGAGTCGTCATGGTGAGCAACTCCCTCCTGAGAGGAATGGAAGGTGCCATCTGCCACCTAGATCCTATAGTATGGGAGGTATGCTGCCTGCCCACAGCTGGGATTTGGGACATCACAGCGAGTCTTCCAGGCCTAATCAGGTCCACTGACTACTACCCCATGGTCCTCATCCATGTTGGAATGAACAGTGTGGCCTGGAGTAGTCCAGAATGGGTCGCAACTGACTATATGGCTCTGGGACACGTGTTTAGAAGCTCAGGGGCACAAATGGTCTTCTCATTGGTCCTCCTGGCCAGTGGCCATACCAGCACCATGGCAACTGCATTGAGATACGGTTCATGTGTGGTCTCGGCCACACGTGAGCCCTCACTGAGCAAAGGAGCAGCAACAGAGGAGCAGCGACAGCGGCGGTGGCGAAGTGGTGAGTGAGGTTGTGTTGACAGCTGGAGTTGGTCTGGAGGGGAGCCTCCCGGACCGCTTATAGCTGACCCGGCAGGGAGCCGCACGCAAACAGCGAGCCGGCAAGGGGGCAGGAGGGGGCTAGGAGCACCCTCGGAGGAGGCTCCGGGGAGTGATTCCTGCTTGCCTAGGCGGGTTGCTGGGCTAGAGACCCGCACTCCCCCTCCCCAACTCGGGAGCCTCAGAGCCCAGGCTGCCGGCAGGCACTTCCAGGCAGCCGGGATTGCTGATTGGCAGCTGAAGAACCGCGGGAGTTTTCAAACCTAATCAAGTGAAATTAACAAGCAGGGGTCTGAGTCACTGCTCGGCAGTTAGGTGACCAGGTCACAAAGTGCTTAGATGCAGGGGAGGAAGTAGATATTATTTACGTAGATTTTAAAAAGGCTTTTGACACAGTGTCGCAGCCACTTCTTATGAGTAAATTCAGTAGCTGCAATGTGGATTTTTTCACAGTAAGGTGGGTGAAAAACTGGCTTACAGGATGCACCCAGAGAGTGGTGGTGGATGGGTTGGTTTCTTTCTCAAAGGATTTGGGTAGAGTCCCCCAAGGCTCTTTCCTTGGACCAATACTGTTTAATATCTTCATCAGCAATTTGGATGAAGGTGTTGAAAGCACCATGTCCAAATTCACAGATAACACTAAACTATGGGGCATAGTAAACACATAGCAAACACTAGGAGAGAATTCAGGCAGATTTGGACAGACTGGGGAAGTGGGAAGATCAGAATAGGACACAATTCAACAAGGATAAATTCAAGGTGCTGCACCTGGGGAAAAAGAATCTGCAACACACCTATAGACTGGGAGGTACCGTAACAGTGGGAAGAGATCTCAGAGTCCTGGTTGATGCAAAAATGAACATGAGTCACCAGTGTGACGAGGTAATAAGTAAGGCTAACCACACTTTTTCTTGCATCAGCAGGAGTATCACAAACAAGTCTAGGGAAGTGATAATTCCCCTCTGTGCAGCACTGGTGAGGCCACAGATGGAGTATTGTGTCCAGTTTTGGGTGCTGCATTTCAAGAGGAATGTGGATAACCTTGAGAGGGTTCAGAGAAGGGCTACTTGTATGTCTGAGGGGCTGCAGGTAAGACCCTAAGAGGACAGACTGAATCTGAATCTCTTCAGTCTCCGCAAGGAAAGGCTGAGAGGAAACCTTGTGGCTGCCCACAAATTCATCGGGGGCGGGGGGCAGAACGGAGTAGGGGACACTCTGTTTACCAGGGTGCCCCTTGGGTTTACCAGAAATAATGACCACAAACTGGAGGAGAACAGATTTAGATTAGACATAAGGAAGAAATTCTTTATGGTGAGGGTTTCCAAAATATAGAATGGGCTTCCAAGGGAGGTGGTGCTTTCCCCTACCCTGGAGGTGTTCAAGAGCAGATTAGACAGGCATCTGGCTGGGGTTACTTAACCCTGGCGCTCTTTCCTGCCTGGAGCAGGGGGTCAGACCCGATGATCTACTAGGTCCCTTCCAACATAAATGTTGTGGGGTCAAACACTGTTTATGATATAGGTGAATGTCATTGGGAATCAAGGTACTGTATTTCAGTCTTTTATAATAAATGCAAATGGTGTTTCAGGTTTCAAATTGGAAAGCATAAAAGGCAAAGAAAGGCTTTAATTTATGATGTGTTTAGTTTAAAGCTTCAGAACATTAAGTGCCCATTAAATCTCTATTTTATATGCTGCTAAGTGCATTTCTAGCTTCAAAATAAAAAGTGTTTTAATTTACCCTGTATTAATAAAGCATTTTAATTGAGGACATTTGTGATAACAAATAGACTGGAATTGGAAAGTAATTAATGCTGAGTTGTGTCAACAAGACACCTTTGTGATTTTTGCTTTTAGTATATTGTAAGCATTTATGAACTATCACATTATTTACTTGTTTATTTTGTGTTTATACTCCAATTATGAAGAGAGATACTTGGATCAAAATTTGATTTCCATTACATTGGTAGAATCCCCTAGAGACTTTTTTTTTAATGGCAGCTAAATACTCTCTTTGTAGAGAGATCACAAATTGCCGCTACTGATTTATTTGTAAGCAAGGCTTGTAAATCTGTCTCCTTTTAAGTCAGCTATTCGATCGGATTGCTCTCTCCTCTACTTATGGCTTCCATTATCTAAACACATTCTGAGCACAGTTCAACATTTCTAACACCTATAGGGAATTTTGATATTTCAGCATTTGCTTTTATTTAAAAATGGGTTGAAAGTAAAAAAAAAAAAAAAAAATTATTTTTGTTCATTAAAAAATGGTTTGAAAATATTAACGTTTTTATTTTGACATTTCTGATTAAAAAAACATTTCAATATTACACAAACTCTTTTATCCAGTTGATTTAGAAAACTTTGAATTCAGACAAACATATACTTTTTTTTCTTATGGGAGTTGTACTTTGGGCCCCCATTTTTCTTTCCCTGTCTGATTACTGTGAGTAGCACATCACTCTTATAGGCAATACTGATGCGAATGTCTGAATTATAATGTAACCAGCAAAGTCACATGGTAAATGTACTATAGCAAATGATTTTGGCTCACAGAAGACAATGTAGTTGGACAACTCCTGTAAGGCAATGTTCCATAATTATGCATTTTAATTTATTCTGGATCTTATACATTAGTTAATTCAATCAACTAAAATACTCTCTGTTGCATCAAAGTAATTCAAAATCAAATAGTTCATATAAAAATGTATACAAAATGTATTATTTTCTCCTACATATTTTGAGTTCTGACAAAATTGCAGTTTCTGTTTAAAAAACAAAAAAGTCTAATAGAAAGCTCTCCAGCAGCTCTAGAAATAATATACTTTCAAAATACCTTTATTTATCTGTTGCTTTTCATTTTATAGTGGAAACAGCTTGATATATATTTTTAATATATTTGCCTCTTCATCTGTCAATAGGTGGGCAGAATAATACTGAAATTATGCTAAGTCCCCTGCCAGGTGTGCAGGTAAAGATGCAATAAGATCTGAAATGTGATCCATACAGTTGTGCTTCCTGGCATGCCACACATGAATGGGAAGAGGCATGATTTTTGGGATCAAGTATCAGATCCCATTAAATCTTACTGCTGGTGCAGGAGGAGCCTCTTCTCCTCCATGCACTCACGAGTAGCAAGCTTCTACATACTCTTGTGTCCGAGAGCCCTGTCAATTGATTAATCGTGTGATACCATCCCATTACATATTTTTGTGACATAACTTTCTGAGTTATTCTGTTATGTGATCCCATTAGTTGCTTTCATGTGTGGCCAGGTTACAACTTAAGATATGATTAACTAGTTAACCATGTTTTAAGTGTGACATGTGGCAGGGGCCTAAGGAAGAAAAGTGCAGTAAGCAAGTGAGCATTTCGTTTTGAGCATTCGGTTTTTTGTAGGTATCTTCATTCTTCCAGTAAATCTTTGCTTTTGTGACAGGCAGAAGAAAAGAGTAGTTGAGGTTAGTCCAGTAAAGAATTTTGAACTTCTGGACAGACACTCTGAGTGAAATCCTAACCCCACTGAAGTTAAGAAGAGTTTTGCCATTAGTTTCAATGAGAAATCTAATTTAAGGAGCAAAATATCTATTTTTGCTAAAAAGTAATTGAAAGAAATAGAGTACTATGTTGATATTTTTTTTGAGCAAAGGCAAAGATTTTGGCTTGTGGTCCAGCTGAACTTCTATGTAAGAAGAAAACCAAATACCTAAAGAAAAATGAGTTGCTGTAATCAGTCTGAAGACCAAATTGTCAAGCCTGACTTTGAAATTAGGCATTTTATTACAAATCTACACATTCAAAACCTGATCTTCATGTACACATTAGATAGTTCTGGTATACCTAGGCATAGCTAAACAGCTACATTTGAATTTTTCATCTTCAACCTAACAGTTTATTTTCAATGCTCAATAAATTCCTAAGACTATGGATTTATATTTCTTGCTATTTAAGACTTCCTTTTGACTTCTTTGTGTTTCTTGAACATTTGGGTTTCACAACAGATGAATCTGTTCTATTCTTTTTATCCATCATTTTCCTTTATGTGACTTTCTTTCTTGGTAGTAGTTGTGCACTTGGCAATTCTATAAAAGTTTAGGCATAGATGTGTGGAAATAGAAGGGTTTTTTTCAATTTGTGAACTTTTGGAGAGGGTATTTTTTTTCATTGAAAAAATGTCTAAAAAATGCCTGTTGGGTGGATTAAAACAGATCATTTAACTAAAAGTATTGTGTTTAATATCTTAGACGTGAATAAATTTAGCTTAATACTAATAATAAACGTTATTTTAGTATATATTGAAAAAAAATTTAACCTTTCTCCAGAGTTATTTGGATTAGGATTTTCTTATTTTGGCTGAAACTAGTTAGCAAATCTGACCCATATTAACGAACATGTTTGGCTGTCTCATGATTACAGTTTTTACTATGCAAACATATTCACCTGACTCTACCAAACTTTCTTAATGGATATGTCTGGGCTGCTCTGATTGCTGGTGGTTTTACTCCATACATAGGAGTGAAAAAACAAAGGGAAGGAGTGGAGAGGAAGTTAATACAGTAGTATTACCATATTTCCCTCAAGGGAAAGCTGGGGATAGGAGCAAACAAACATCTGACACACTGCCCAGGTAAAAAATAAATGCTACCTGTACCCTGAGCCTTGCAAATCAGCTTTCTCTGCTGCAGTCTGCTTCTTAGCTTTTCCAGCTCTCAGCTTCCCTACTTGCTTCTCTCTTCAGATTAGTACAGTTTTTTTTAATCTCCATCAGTTTTCCAATTTTTTTTAATCAATGATGAGGTCACAGCATCTCATTGTTAAGCATTATGGAGAGTCTCTCTGCCTTAACACTCTTTCTCCACCTTTTTTCCATTGCCATTCAGCATTCTGTAAAATAGTTTCCTGAAAATATAAGAATGTGTTCTGTTAGTGGATTCTCTTCTGCCCTCCCCAACATTCATCTAACGATGAAACCTATTCAGCATCTTTTTTTTACAAAAGCCTTGAATGTATTTGATAATGTACATCAAACAGGTATTCTTTCTGGGACTTAGCACAAGAAGTATAATTCCTAATGTGACAGAATATTTTTAAGGAAATACTTTTCCGTGTCATTAAGTCAATGTCAGCTTCAATTTGTATTTTTCTAAGGATGTCATCAATCTATTGTTACAGCTTTTAGGATGCTTCAGGTATGAAAGTGACACTGGAAAAGCAAGGAACAGCTCACTAAAAACCATCAAAGGTGATCAGGGATGGATCCAAAGATTGTGCAATGGCATGGATGCAACCTTTGTTCAGTCAAAAATACTGCAGGAGCTGGGGACTTTTTTTAACTCTCCAAACTGAGTAAGTATTTCTCCCCTACCTTCCTTTCCATGCTAAGTGGCACTCCCCTATTGCTTCCTTTCTCTCCCCCACTTACTGCACTGCTATCTCCAGCTGTCCAAGGGGCAGGGGTAGAAGCAAGCTCCAGAGCTGTTCCTGCACATTACAGTTGGGCTCCACAGGGAGCCAGGCTGAGCCAGGCATAGTGGCAGCAGTGGATATGTTCCTCTTCTGTAACCACGTGCCAGCGCAGTGAAAGGGAACGATTCTGCTGCCACTGCTAGCTCTGGCTGGGCCTGGTTCCATGTGCACCCCAGCTAGAGTGGAGTAGAAATAGCTCTGGAGCCTCCCCCTGCTCCCAGGTCAATTAGTGATAGTAGGGACAACAGCAACAGAAGCAGGCAAGGAAGGGGTGAATGGGAGAAGAAGGGATGGAGGGCAAGTTGAAGGAGAGGGGAGAAGGAAAAATGGTTACCTGATTGAAGGACTTAAAAAAGGAAATGTAGGGCTCCTGCAAAACACAAATGGTAATCTTGTGGCCATACTAGACAAGAAACCTGATATTTTTAACAGTTTCTTTGCTTCTGTTTTCCTGAACAGGGCCCAGGATATCCCACTTACCAGAGGTAGGGACAACCTTGGGAATAGCTGTATCAAGTCTTCAGTCGGCACAGATGTAGGTAGGCATCTTCTGGAAGGGCTAGACATTTTTAAACTGCAGGTCAAGATGCTCTCCACCCAAGGTTGCTGAGGCAGCTGGAAGGGGTAATCGCGGAGACTTGGCCTAACTGTATGAGCATTTGTGGTCATCTGGCCAAGTGCCGGGGGATTGGAAACTGGTTAATGTGGTCCCAATTTTCAAGAAGGGGAGGAAGGAGGACCCAACTAACTATATGCCTGTAAGCCTCACCTCGGTGCTTGGGAAGATCTTGGAGAAAATTGTCAAGGAGCACATCTGTGGGGGCCTGCAAGGGCAATCAACATGGGTTCATCAAAGGCAGGTCCTGCCAGACCAACCTGATTGCCTTTTATGACCAAGTAATTAAATCTTTGGATGATGGTGTCGCTGTGGACATAGTCTTTCTAGACTTTAAGAAGGCCTTTGACACTGTTTCTCACCCCATTCACAGTACAAATGCAAGGTCCCACAGCTCAGGAAGAATAATAAAAAATACAAATAAAAATACAACATGGGTGATGTGGCTGCATGGCAGCACTACAGAAAAGGATCTGGGAATCTTGATAGATCACAGGCTTAATATGAGTCTGCAACATGATGCAGCCACATGAAAGGTTATTTGGTCTTTATTTGGCACTTCTTAGACCTCATCTAGATTACTATGTATTGTTTTTTTGGATGCCATTTTTTAAAAGGACAGAGAGACATTGCAATGGGTCCAGAAGCAAGTAATAAAAATGATAGAGGGCTTGGAAAGCAAGGCCTACAAGGAGAAGATGAAAAAAATAGGCATACTTAGCTCATGAAAATGTCATCTACATAGAAACATGACTGCAGTCTTCAAATATATAAAGGCCTGTCATAAAGAAGAGGGAAAATATCTTTTCTGTCTTGCTGCAGAAAGTAGAATGCAGACTAATGACTTTTACAGTTGCATCAAAATAGGTTTGGATTGGATATCAAGAAAAAAAAAATAACTGTTAGAACAGTGAGGCAATGGAATAGACTTCCTATCTTCCTAGGAAAGATATAAACCATCCATCACTGGGGATGTTCAAAAAGAGGTTGGACAAACTTTGATCAGAGGTGATCTAGTCATGCCTATGTCTGTGTTCTACTACATTTTTTCCAGTCTTCTGGGCTTTGCTAGCTGCTACTGGATCTGGAAAGGACATTGTTTCTTTTCCTACTTCTACACATGCCAAAGTTATTTTCTTTCACTCTCCTCAGGAGCATTGGGTATTGGCTGCAGCCGAGGCTGGGGATTAAAACATAGGATAAAAATAGCTTTCTGCAGTTTGATGCTCAGTATGCCTACTCAAAAGTACTTAACAAGCTTCTCCATTAAGTCTATTTCTAAAATTCATGAAGTTGGAACACAAATTATACAGAAGATCTCATACAATAACAACTGTATATCCCTTAGCACACTCCCCCCCCCCCTTTAGAAGCTCTTTAGTTTTAAAATAGTGAAGATTAATTTTATTTGAGTACATTGGGAAAGTCTCTTAGGACTTGCTGGCTTTCACTTTGGGTTATTCCATCAGCCATATTTTGCAAAATTATAATTGATTTTTAAAAGTCATCAGCAGAAGTGTTTGATCTTTAAGTGACAAATAGTCAAAGAGGAGCCCTTAGGATCACTGTGAAATGTCAATAAAATTATACCCAAGCTGGGATACACATGTTGCAAAAATTCAAAACAAACTTGAATACTGACAGTAATAAATTGGAAACTCAGCAAAATGGAACTATTAGTTCCCAGCACATAATGTCATAAACATATGCACAAATGATTCTGGAGCTGCTTAGACCTGAATTAAAACCAAACAAGCTGAAGCAAGCAATATTGTTGATATAGCTGCATAAAATTAATTCAAGCTGAGTGAATCTAATTATCAAATCAGATAAGGTTCAACACTCAAGTTTTAATTTGATGTATTTAAGGTAAGATTGGAATCATCACGTATAAAGAGTAATTCAGAAGAGTTTATCAAAATAGAGCATCATTGTGATATCTGTTATTTTGTGTTCATTGCCACTAGTACAATTAGTACTGAGTCTGCTACGTAGCTCCCATTATGCTAATGGAACTTGAATCCAAAGCTTTGAAAAGCCTGAAAACTTATTATTTAAACTATATGTTAATATCTAGGAAATTGTAAATTATTTATGGATACGTCTATACTATATAAATAGTGATTCATACAGTTATTTTATTAGGTACAGCTCTTCAAAAGTAAAATTAAGTCTTATACATAACAAAAATGATAGGGAAATACTGATTTGAGTGAAATGTTAATTGACAAATGAAGCAATAGGAAAATACTCTCTCAATTATTTTCCTTGTTTACTTATGGTACTCTAACAAGTATATGGACAACTGATGAGAAATTAGCTCAAGGCCTCAACAGTAATTTCATAAAAATATGTGAACTTTTCAGCGTGAGGGGTACCCAGAATAAAATAGATATGTAGGGTATCAGGCAACCTTACCTGAAGTCAAGGTTGAATTGAACTGAACTGTCATAAAAGAGTACATGACATATGTCCCTAGCTATGGGACATATGTACTAGCAGCTTCAAACATCTCTGCACAACCTCCTACCATGGGAAAATGGCTTCTCGTGGGAATAAAGGTTGATAGTATGTCATCCACTTTAGACTGCAAGAAAAGATCAAGTCTGTAATTCCCAACCAAAACTGTGATGCAATTGGCACTACACACAGCATCATTATGTGACTCCATATTTTAAAAACAATGGAAAGTATTATTTTGATTTTTTTTAATGGTGATATTTTCAAGGCCTTTTTATAAACAACAAGAATTTTTTGATAAACACTAACTGTTAAAAATCAGAACTCTCACACATTCAGTAAATAAGTATTCATCACAATGTCCAGTCAAATTTTAGATCCTTCTCTAAGTATGTTTGACAGAGTACGTGGGTGGTCAATTTTTGAGTGCATTATAAGGAGGGCATGGAAAAAGATTTTTTTTTAAAAAAAGACCCAGAATTGAAGCAAAAAAAGCTTTGTTGTGCATGAAAACATAATATTTAAGTTACGCAATGTTTCAGAGAGAAAATTAAATATTTTTGAAAAATATAGGCATAATTCTCTTTCTTTGAATGTTTGGAATAGTATTAAGAGCAGATTAATGGATTAAAGATGGTGGGTATCCAAAATATTTATATTCATTATTCACAAATGCCTTTAGATACTGACTTGGAACTTCTCTCTATTTTTTAGCATGTTATGTCTTTCTTGTCATTGACTAACTTGACTTTTAGCTCCCCAGGAAAGCATTTTTATGATTTCCTTAGGATATAGATTTGTTCTCTCATGCTGCTTATATGAAGGGCATCCTGCAATTTAATACCTAACCATGAAATCTTACCTAAAAAACAACCCAATGAGAATGTATGTATTTTGACGGGACCAGGATATTACCTATTTTTGCTCTGACTTTAGGAATTAGTAAATACTGAGAATTAGTAAAGTATTAGGTCAGGACAAGGACCAGATCCGGGGTGAGGAAAAACAACAATAACAACAAAAGAATTTGGGTACCTAAATTAGAATGACTGCAACTTCAGGGATCTGAATCCAAAATTTGTCATTCAAAATCTCATTTGTCAACCAACTGCTTAACTCTGGAAGTACCTCAAACTCATTAGGTAATGTCTTATTTGGCTTGAAACTATCCCAGGTGTCTACATCATTGAAACTTTCTGAATCTTTCCAAATTGATTTAGAGGATTCTGATTCAATTTGAATAGATTAAAGGATCTCCTAATTTGATTTAGATTTAGAGATTCTGCCACCAAATTGGGCCGAATTTCCACCAAATCGAATCAGTGATTAAAACTTTACAGAGTCCTACTGGCTGCATGTTCATGGGCTCTGCCCCCTTGGCCACCCCACAGCCCCCCATACAAGGATGATGCACAAAGCACAGCGTAAGGTGGGGAAGAAGGTGTTTTATTGTTGGTTGATGGGGTGGGTGGTGGAGGGACTCTGTTTGGGAGGGGGAAGAGGGGCTGCTTGTTGTGGGGAGAGGGTTTCTGTTTGTTGGGGAGGGAATGCAGGTCTATTTGACATGAGGAGAATAAAAAATTATTCTTCTGAGACAATTTAGTATGGCACAGGGGATGGGAGGCGGTCTGTGGATGACAGCCCAGGCAGGTTAGAGCCTCCTCCAGCCTGTGCCTCTCGTACCTGGTGTCTCTTGTACCTGGTACCCTGCCCCTCTGGTGGGTGTGCAGCTCTCCTGGGGCTTTGGCAGGGGGTGGTCACTACTGTTGCTTCTGCTGCAGGTGGTACTCCCACTACCAGATACCCTCTGCCTGCTTCACAGAAGAGCCTCCCTGGGCCTCACAAATGTTATGCAGCATGTAGGCTGTGACAGTGACACTGGGGAGATTGTCCTTGGCAAACTGAGGTGGGCGGTGAGGGTGTGCCATCACCCCTTAATGCACCTGAAGGCTTTCTCCACCAGGGTGCACATCCAGCTCAGGCATCAGTTAAAGTGGGGTTGGTATGGGGTTCAGCTGGCTAGTGTAGGGCTGCAGGAGCCAGGGGGAGCAGGTAGGTGGGAATTCCAATGAGGAGGGATGGGACTACCATGGAGCCCAGCTGCAGGTCTGACACCCCCAGTATGAAGTAACTGTTATGCACCAAGTCCGGTAAGCCAGAATTCCTGAAGACATGGGTGTTGTGGGTGCTGCCTACCTAGGTAACACTTACAAGCATGAAAGCTCCACGGTGGCCCATGATGTCCTGGAGTACCACAGAGTAAAAGTTTCTCTGGCTGTAGTAGAGCTGGTCACCATGGGGTGGGTAGGTGATGGGGTTGTGGGTCCCAATTCACTGGGTCCCATCCAGGGTCCCAATTCACTGGGAGAATCCCAGGGCACAAAATCCTGCCACCATCACCAGGGGGTCATGCATGTGGAGCACCGAGTCCCCCAGCATGTGTTGGAGGTGCTACACACCTCCAGGACAGCTTCCCTTGTGGTGGCCTTGCCCATGCCAAAGAGATGGCTGATGTATTGCAAGATGGTGGGCATGGCAAACATGAGCAGAGTTTACAGGGAGGGGGAGTCGCATGCTGTTGTCCTGCCATTCCAGATGTGGCCAGAACTGCTCCAGGAGATCCCAGAATGTGGCCTAGGTTATCCTGAATGCTTTCAGCCTCTGCTCAGTGACCCAACAGTCCTGGCTGGTCCAGCAGGCCTAAAGATTGCAGGTTTAGAGGCCCAGAAGGACGAGGGTGGTGGGTGGCCCCTGTGGTGGCATCCAGTAGCATGTTCTCAGCATCCCTGCTGGGTTCTGGCCAGCCAAATGGGGTCTCTGCAGCAGGTGTATAGCTACAGGACAGTGTGCAGCATCTGGGCAGGTGGTCACTGTACATGGGGGAGCTGGGAGGGCCCAGTCAGACATGGGCCAGCAGGGCCAGCACAGTGTCTAGGAGGAGCCCAGCATGCTGGTTGTCACTGGTAGGGTCAGGGACTGGAGCAGTCAAAGCACAGGGAGGCAGAGGCAATGAGAAGAGTGCTGCTACATGCTGCCCCTGTGCTGTAAACAGCCAGGACAGTGGCTGGCCAGGGAACAGAGAGTGGGGCTGGCTTTTAAAGATGGCTGGCAGCTGCAGCTGGAGCCTTGAGCTTCCTCTGGTAGTGGCAGGGGCCCATTGTAGGGCCACAAAACACATGGTAGCTGTTTAGTTCTAATAGCAGCAAATCTGCTGCCACCTCCCTGCATGTGTAGATGCCTGCCCTGGACCATTTACTTGTGAATAGTTTACTTGCAAATAAGCTCCTGCATCAAATGCATGTGCAGTTGTGCCCACTGTGCAGTAAGCCTAATATGAATTAATAGCACAAGTACACATGCCCGGTAATAGTAACATAGGCTCATATTAAGAGCAATATTTTTGAAGGGGTAAGACATTTCCTTCCTCTTCCTTTTATCAGGTCAAAAAAAAAAAAAAGACAAAATGCTACAAAGTCTCTGACATGGAAAAAAATGAGATTATAAAAGACTGTTAAACTCCTGGGATTAATCAAAACCATGGTAGAATAAAGTAGTTGCACAGGCCAGTTTTTTGCAGAATTTGGAAGTAAAAGCATATATTTTTGACTGACTATAAAAATGGAGTGGCAAAGAGCTCTCATAAATTCAAGCATGAATGAAAAACACCCTAATGTCGATGAGGCACTCTTTATATGGTTCAAGGAGAAGAGAACAGAGGGAGCAGTGCTTTCCAGGCTCTTTAGCTTGCCACTTCAGTTGTGTTGTATGATTTTAAAACAAGTGATAATTGGTTTATAAGGTGGAAGAAACTCTTTAACATCACTTGCAAAAATAGAGCATGGAGAAAATAATTTTTGCAGATAAACCTTACCTTAAACAATGGCAGTGTGAAAACATCCTTGCAAGTGACATCTGCAGGGTCCATGAAATGGAGTTTTATTTGAAAGCACTCTGTGATAGGAACTTGTATTAAAAAAAGAAAGAAAGAAAGAAAGAAAGAAAGAAAAACAAGAAAAGTTAAAAGGTAAGAAAGTTTCAAAGGACAGGGTATCTGAGCCATCTGTGCTAACATGGATGGGAGAGACAAATACATGCTGTTCATAACTGAGAAGTGATAACAATCTTGATGATTTTCCAAAGACATTCCTAAATTTCTTGTTTATGATAGTTTAGCAGAAACCCAGAGGACAGGTGATATGTTCATCAACTGGCAGAAAAAATGGCAATATCACTGTAGCACCCAGAGCCATAAATTATGCATTTTATTTAAAAGCTGCTTTTCATACTCTTAATAAGTGCTTCTCACTAACATGCAAGTCAAACACCTATTCCCTTACCCTGTGTCTGTGGATTGTGGAATAATGAAGAATATGAAAGGATATTATCAATCGGTGATCACAAAATAGATTATTGTTGCTCTTGACACAACCCCTAACATGTTCTGACAGTTCTGAACTCTAAAAATCTTCTAGATTATGTTCGCCTTGCTATTGAAACATAGCGAGATGTACAATTTAAAAGATTCCAACTTTTGCAAGAACACTAAATTTGTTGGGGGGGCGGGGAGGAAAGAAAAAAATGAGGGCGTGAAAGAGAAGACTCTCATGATACCATGAACCGTGTTCTATTTCCTGGTAACATAACAAAAAAAGGAGTTTATAGATGCCTTGGGTTTGGATGAGGGTCTACAGTTCTCTACAGGAAATTGAACCCTATCTTCAAAATAAAATTCTTACTGAAGAGAAAGTTAATGAGTTTTTTTCCACAGGAAATGAGTGATTTTTACCATTTTTAAAATAATTTACAAGTTGATATTCATGGTAAGATGAACTTCATAATAGAAACTAAATCAATACTGTTCTTTTGATATAGTATGTATAATCATCTCCCAAAATGCTTTTCATCTCACTGAGAACTTTGTAAAAAATCATCACAAAGTTCACATTAAAGGTATGTATTTATCTATATATTTATTGCATTATTACAATGACAGATTATCTTATGCTAAATATTATTAAAGGTATGTTAAAATAACTTGAAAAAAGAATTTATACCAGACTAGCTGTTCATTTATCAAAAAAAGAGAAAAAACAAAAGAGGCTGTGGTTTGATACAGCCTATAACATTAACGGCCACTTAAAGGCCACACAAAACCAGGGCACTAATACATTGCTACTAATGAATATCTGTTGTACCAGAGTCAAGGCATCTCAGTCCACTCAGGATGCCAAGATCTGGATCCAATACTGAGGACAGTTGCCTAAAACTGTTCTTTCAAGGAGTTGGACAGTGCTCACTGAGCATGTCTACATGTCCATTAAAGTGCTTTTCCTAATGTGCTTTAAATTTATTACCTCCAGGCACTCTTACACATGCTCTGGGGCTGAGGGGTGGCACTTTATTTAGAGCAGCTCCAAGAACTGCTCTAATTAAAGTGCCTGAGCATCTCATGTATTAGTATCCACATGCTTCAAAATGGTGGCAGGGGTACTTGAACTAAAGTGTGTCAAATGGGGATGCTCATACATGACGTGCAGGAGGATAAATGAGTTGTGGGAGGTTGCTGAAGTGTGCTAATTGTCACACTCCAGCAGACTCAATCAAGTCTGCTCTGACACATTGTAATTACAGCATGTCAGAGCAGCCTCTGTGCTCGTGTACAGGTACCCTCCAAATATGAGGTACTAAACAGATGCACATTAGGCTGCTTTAATGCACAGTAATAAATGCACACAGTTTTAAAGTGACACTTAATGTACAGTAGCCTATTTTACTGTGCTTTAGTGTAATCACATGTTATTTTTATGTGAGACTAATGCAGGAGATTCAAGCCCATACCTTCCACCTCCTAAGAGAGTGCCCTATGCACCAGACTATAGACTAGGCTACATGCCATATATTCTCCAATCCTTCTGCTGAATCAGAGCCACCATGAGAACAAGAATATAGGATTCATGAAGTTCAAGGTACAGTGAACACATGTGGGAACCTGACTCTGTAGTAGAGATGTAAATGGACAGTGCTGCACCCTAGGCAATTCTCCTGGGAAAGGTGTCACCTCCTTTTTTTCCCTCGACATGCATAAAGTGGTCACAGAAACACCATTTCTTGTTGGCAAAAAAATAAGGTGATATCTCCCATAGCAGCAGCAAACCACTGGACACTACTCCTGCACTCTGTACAACTACCCCTGTTTTATCCTCTCTGCTGCCAGAGCTGGAGCCTGTGATGGGGACATTGCAGGGAAGGTGCAGGGGATGGGAGGGAGTGGGGAATGGATTGGTGAGGTACCACTAAGCTCCATTTTGGTACCCCTTCCTCATGCAGTAGCTAGGGTTCATGTCTCACTCACCCTTGTTACACTTTTGCTCTGCAGTCTTCTTGTTAAGCACCCGAGGGTAGAAAAAGTGTGTCCTTAGTTCTGGTCCCTAGCTAGAAAATGGTGTTTAGAGATTTGTTTTTGGGAATTGGCTTGTAGGTAAAGTATTAGAACAGTGGTCCAGGGCAATGGCAAGAGTTAATTGATTTCTAAAAAGCCTGTTTGTGAAAGTTTCCTCAAGTCCCACTGTGTCCAACAGGCAAGCAGCAACAGGAACACCGGCTGGGAAATTAAAGATATGTACCATGTTGTTCCATACCATGAGATAAGATGCCACCAAGTCACAGTACCCAACTGCAAAGCCCTTGGGGTTTCCAGCTGTGGGGAACAGACCAAATTAGGAGAACACCAGTAAAGCCCAAATTGGGATGTGTACATGTGATGGGTTTGTGAAAAAAAGGAATATACTGACAGGATAGATCATGGACAGTATGATGACTACAGCAAGACCAATTAGTGATGCCCAAAGATAAGAGTCATCACAGAGGGAAAAAGATACATGGTGCTATCACTGGGTATCAATAAAATTTGCCTGTTATTGAATGGAAAGGTTGTGGTCAGTAATAAGGTTTGAGTCTGCCTGGAACAAGGTGTTTGAGTCATAAATCCAGTGCCAATGCCTACTGTCTTTACTGTTTATGTTTTTTACTTTAAACAGACATTGGATAAGAAATAGAACAAATCCTTGAAACTGGAACTGGAGTCCAGTACACTTCGCTCATGGTGGTGTGCCCTAACAACTGGGCTCTTTGTGCCTCATCTCATAAAGGGGTCATGCTTCAATGAGAAGGATACTGAATTCTCCCACCTGACTTAGCCTGCAAGGTAAGGCACTGAGAGGAGTGAAATGTGGGTCTTAAATCCATCAGGCTGAAGGAATCACTGAATTTAAATCCCCCTCTCACATTATAGTGAGTGTTGTAGGTACTAGGCTTTTACAATGAAATGTGGCTAGTACCACCATATTCAGTATTAGAAGAGGAAAGCAATGAGCTCTGCTCATTTCTATGAAGAATGGTTCTAGGTGCTTACCTTTGGGATCCTGAAGTATGTTTCTCAAAGGGATGAAGGCAACTGCCTGCAGTCTTGACTCTTACATCTAAACCAGGTGCACTGGAATTTCAGACACTCCTCTGCTTATTTAGCTATAGGTGGCTCCCAACTCTGTATTTGGGTTTTCAAATTAAGAGCTGCAGCATGTAACATGTAGGCACCTAGTCCTTTTATTTAGTCTAGCTTCTGGTCTCCCAGTCCAGGACCAAATGTAACTTATATGAATAATAAGAGATGCAAATATTGCAATTGATACACAAAATATAAAGTACAGTACTCCACACAAAAATATACTCCATGGTTTATATTTTAATACCAGTTTGATGTCTGTCCCTAATAGTCACTTAATTTTATAAAGAATTCTGCTTTTATACCAGGCAGCATTACTCAACTCTCAAACCTGACAGCTATTCATTAACAGCTATTCATCTTGTCTGGGAAAGAAAACATTTAACATTTAATAATCAGTAGAACTCTACTATTACCACTATGGATATGTCAGTATTACATGCCTGGCAGTAGAGAGAAATTTAAGGTAACTATGGTTTAAGGTAACTAGCTTGGATATTAGAAGAATATAGCTGTGAAGATATGGAGCTCTGCCCAGGCTAAGAAGCAAAACAAATAGCCCATGTAGAGCTCATTCCTACTACAAAAAGCTCTTACATAGCGTTAGCTCAACTATTTCTGCACTGCATTGTAGTAAGCAATGCAAACATGCCCACAGTGATAATATTGTGGATTCATTTTAGAACTAGCTATGTTTTCTCTGTGCTGCACTGATTTTGCAATGTCAACATACCAAGGGTCAAATCCTATTCTATCTAGGAGGCACTTAGGCTCAGGCGGCTAAAGGCAACCCCATTCTATCTTGCTCAAGTAACATAAAAGCAGTCAGTGCAGAAGATGGATGGCTTGCTTGCTTTCTGCTTTATTGCAACTAGGTCTTCAAGCCGTGATAATGCTTTTTCAGAGACTTGAGCAGGGTGGAATAGGATCTGACTTAAGTGCCTAATAGAGAGAGAATAAAAATGAGTCCCTGTGGGTATGTAGAGTTTGCTCATACTATTAAAGTCAACAGAGAAGAAGTTGTATTGGTCCCTCTAGGAGTGAAATATGCAAATCATGGTGGTATGTACTACCAGAAGCAAACCCTACAAGCTCCATAACTCAGATTTGTTTGCCCCCTTTTTCTTTCTCTTCCGCATTAGCAATTTAAAACCCTGTGCTTTCTGTGCAACATATATAGCTTGAATACCTGAATTAATCATCATTAGCAAACCCTTGCAGTTGAAAATGATTGTTTTCCATGATTGCCTTATCTGTGGGTCTGAAAATGGCTGACAAGGACAATCTGGGAACAAAAGGTTCTATTGCAACTTGGGCATGTGTTTCCATGGGCAGTGGGTGGCTCTGGATTCTTGGTTCAGTCCACATCATGCTGTTTCTGCCACTCTCGCTTTTCTGTCTCCTGTTGTTGTCATGAGGTTTCAAAATACTGAGATCCTTGCAGCAGACTCTTCCTCCATTTGGGGCAGGCTTGGGCAACAATTTTCCATGAGTTAATGGCAATGTTGCATTTTTTCAAGTTAGCCTTGAGAACATCCTTGAAGTGTTTTCTCTGCCCTCCTCTTGAGCGTACACCATGACTGACCTGGGAGAATAAAACTTCTTCCATGAATCTGGAGTTGGACATCCAGATGACATGGCTGGCCCAGTTAAGTTGATGTCAGAGGATTATCTCCTTGATGCCATGGTGCTTTCTTGCAAAAGATGCTAAAGTCAGTGTGTCTGTCTTCTCGCTGGATTTGGAGGATCTCAGGCAATGTTGATGGTACTTCACCAACTTGAAGTGTTTCCTGCATAGTGCCCATGTCTCAGCTGTATACAGTAAAGTGGGCAGCATGACTGCTTGATGAGCATGAGCTCAGTTTTGGAACTGATGTTCACGAAACAATGAGCTTAGATTTGGATCTGATTTCCTGATCTTCGAATACTCATGTCTTCAAGCATCCAAAGGCTGCACTTGCACATTTAAGGTGGTGATGGATTTCTTCATCCATGTCAACCTTCTGCAAGAAATGCTTCTGAAGTCTGGGAAATACTCAATGTTTCCAGAGTCTCACTGTAAATCTGAATTACCAGAAGCAAGGACTGCTTAAAAGAGTGTGTTGATGAGTTTGTTGAAGATACTTCTACCTAATAGAAAGATTACTAGAGTTGCTCAGCTATTTTTGTGAAGATATTGATTATCTTCACAAAATGTTTTTTGTCATTAAGAAATTTCAAACTTGTATATATTATTTGTTTTTGTTTACTAAATCTAGGTACCATTAGTTATCATTATTTCAGTTTGTATCCTTGACAAAATTTGAAGGTTCTCTTTTTAGTCCCACTTTCTGAGTCATACTTTTGCTGTTTCACTTGGATGTATTACACGCTGCCTGCTATATAAACTAATACCAGTTTCCACTTCTGTGCAAGTATATATGTAGCACAAAATTGTTTAGGTTTGTATTTACCTCGGTGTTGTCCCACTATTTACCAGAGTTCAAAATCTGGGCAAATAGCAATTTGTTTTGGATGAGTTAGTAATACCTATTTTAGAAGGCCCAAATAGCCATGTAATTATTTTGAATTAAGAAATTACCATATTATTTCAGGCTTATTACATGGAGATTTATTCTCAACAGATTACACGTGAAGTATTACATAGACAAACAAACATAACTTTTATTTCGAAAGGGAAGTAAACACCGTGGTAATTAAGTAGAAGCATTATGCTTCTGGGCAGTTCAGAGCCTCTAGGAAGGGAAGTCCATTAAAAGACAAGCAGGGGTGAATTTTCAGTATGGTGCAAAAGGCCTTCACAACTTCTAGTTTCTGATGCATTATAGATAGATAACACCTTGCAAGATATCTATTACTAAATTACTTTTCTTACTGCGTGGTTAATAAGTTTCTGCATGTGTGTGTTATTGTAAAGAGATGACAAACAGTTCATAACCAAAGAGAAAAAGCTTTTTAAAAGTTGACATATTTGAGGAAAAGAACTTTTGATGAAATGATACAGAAGTTATTGGAGATATTCTATCAAATGGTCTTCATTTTCAGTTTATAGGGTCTCATGGTATATCCTGTAACTTCAAAATAATAATCCTCTGGTCTTCTGTAAATTTGAAAATAATACTAGGATAGATCAAATCTGGAGATTCGTGTTGTGGTTTATGCATGTATGGACTCTATAACAATTACAATGAATCCACTAGTCCTCCAAACTGTTAAAAACTGAAGTTGAGACATGGCTTAACAGTATACCAATCTATGATTAGAGCTCTTTAGAAATGTTCTGATGAAACAGAGTTGGTGGAAGCATCTTGGATCCCAAGAAATTGTTTACTCATAGGCAGAGTTTCATAAAACCCTAGATGGTTTCCTGAAAGGCTGCTGGTTTCATGAGGGGCTTTTTCCAGGGTCTCAGCAACTCCAGTGTGGTCTCAGCATGTGAATTGAAAGCCTGCCCTTATAGACTGCTTTGGAGGAATCTGTGCCATTCTGTTCAGACTGCTGTGGGGCTGGGATATTCAGGTGTGCAACAAACACCTGCTGGAAAATTGGTTGCCATAAACAGAGTCTATGAATCATGGAAGCTCTGTCAAATTTCCCTAAATCTAGGTTTTGTTCCATACAAGAGAACAAAATATCTTTAAAAACTCCAAGCCAGGCAGGGACTTTCAGGACTCTCAGAACTAGCACTATTTAAAACCTTAGCTACCTTGAAGTTGAGAACATGTGGGACTGACTCAAACTGGGACTTGTTGCCTTGATCCATAGCAGACAGCTCACAAGCACCAAATGCCTACTAGAGCTGCTCAAGTTAGATCTCTCAGTGCAATGGCACAGGAACCTACAATAGCTGGGATAATGTTCCAGGATCTCTAGAAGAACTGTGTGAATAATGGATTGTCTACCTCAGTGGAACATCTGCCCATGGAGTTTGGAGACCATGGGAATTCTTGTCCTGGCTGACTATGCATTGTGGGGCTGTCTAGAAGCCTCAGACACTGAAAGAGCATAAGTAGATTGAAATGGACCATCCTTATCAGTTGCATCATTGGTTTTCAGAACAAAACCATGTTTAAAAAATATAGAAATTTCCCCCAAGCTGGAAAGATCAAACAACAACTGTTTTTACATGCCATATCCATAAAAAGGAATGACTGAGTAGTGTGAGACTTTGCACCAGGCCTCAATTGCATAGCAGCTCTTACTGCTGGACACATCCCACATGACTTCAGTCTTCCTCCTAGATAATAGGACTATTTTGTCATTGGTTGCCTTTGACTATTATAAATACTTATTTAATTTTTCTCTAATCTTTTTAATACCAGTTGAAAAGACTAGCATGCAAGGAATGTGAGAAATACTGGCTCTGAGGTAGAAATGCACCTAGTCATAAAATAATTGCTTCTAAACTGTTAGTCATTCATGACATGATTCTAATTGCATTATACTTAAGCGATCATAATGAAACAGACTTCAGAATTTACCCTGGAGCACTTTTATTGCAGTATTTGATTGGGAAGCTGTAATTTACATAAATGAAATGAGTAATTAAAGTGAGATTCCCCCAACCCATTTGTCACCAGAAAGAAAGAAGGAAAGAGAGAAAGAAGGAAAGAAAGAAATACTTTGACTTTTAGAAATGTTTATTCCAGGAAGGGTGACAAATGGGGGGCAGTAAAGACCCTACAGGTTGGCCCAAAGCTCTGGACCTCAAGGACAAAGCCTGGGCTCATGGCCTGCAAGGCCTGGCCACACAGGCTAGTCCATGGTCATTTTAACAAGTATACATTGCAACAAAAGTAAATAAACAAAGGGGGGCGGGGCAGTGAGACAGGCAAGTGGGCCTGTGAAGCTAGGCATGCGCAATGAGACTTTGGTGTCAGAATGCAAGAAGCAAGCATCCCCCCCTCAACCTGGCACAGTGCCCCCTTGATGGCCCTGTACTTCTGAAAGGTGGGCACCATCTGTTGGAGGACCACATGCTTGAATTTGAGTGAGAGGCAGGCCTGCACCAGCAGGTGGAAAAGTTTCAGGGCATGGTCCATCTCGGTCCTGGTGAACTGGTTTCAGCAGCTCTTCAGGATGGCCATCTTGGCTTGGCCCACAAGGAAGTTGGCCAGGTCAAATGCAGCCCTCTCAGCTGCCCTGTAGGGAAAAGCAGATTTGTGTGTGCTGGGACTCTGAAAAGTCCTGGGCCAGTGCCCAAAGCAGCACCCCAAGAGTGGCAAAGAGTTGCCTCAGCCGTGGCTGAGGAAAGTCCAGGAAGGCATGAAAAACATTCTCTTCCACCTCCCCTGGGCAGAAGGGGCAGGCTGCCAAGGCCACTGGGTCCAGGTTGTACACGAGGATGCCGGTGGCTAGGATGTCATTCACCAACCTCCACTGGAGGTCACTGGTCTTCTTGGTAGGCATCTTGTACAGTGTGCACCATGCTGGGGCCCCTAGAAACACCAGGTACTATTGCCACATGGTGTCAGGGTGGCCTGCCAGGACCTGGGCATGCTGGGTGCACGCCACCAATGTGTAGAGGCCCCTCTGGGGCACTGTGCTGAAGGGCCTGCCTGCGTTGCTGCCGGTGGGCACAGGGAGCCTCAGCAACATGTCAGGTCAGTCAGCCAGCTCACTGGCTACTGCCAGGATGACTGGCAGCAGCAGGAAGGTGTCAACTATGTCAGGGAGGGCCCAGTGCACCTAAAGGTAGTCTTCCAGGGCAGCCGCCACCTCCATCAGAAGGGCGGCCCTAACAGTCCACAGAAAATGGCTCACAGTGTGGATGGAGCACAGGGCCAGTTGGGTGGCCAAGGCCTTGACCAACAGCCAGCCTAACTGAGAGGGTCCAGGAGGTGCACCAGGCAGGTGGTATGTACGTTGAGGCTGGTGGGGGGTCAGACTCAGCACCACATGCTGCAGAGCCAGGTTGTAGACCAGGGGCTTCTGAAGCATTTATGGGAACCCCAGGTGCCTGGCCTAGGGACAAAGGCGGCAAGTGCCCCATCAGGCCTGCACCATGCTATGATAGAATGTGGGGAGGACAACCCTGTTCAGAAACATAAGGTCCAGCATGAACAGCTCCTGGTCAGCACCAAAGCCCCTCACTCAGTGCAGAAACTGGCACACCAGCTGCAGGCCTAGGAGGTGGCCCTCAGCATACCAAAGCCACTGGAGGGCTTGCAATCTGTAGGTGGTCACCCTGCCAGCCAGGTTGATCAGGCCCTGGCCTCCCTCATTGGTGGGCAGGTAAAGGGCAGCTCATGGAAGCCAGTGGGATCTGTCACAAAAGAAGCCCACCTGGAGCCACTGCAGCCTCTCAAACAGCTCCAGTGGGGGGTCCAGCACAGCGCACTGGTGCCACAGAATAATGGCTGCCAAATTGTTGGCGATGAGGCCCCAGCCATGGTAGGAAAGAGTGGGCAGGCACCAGTGCTGCATTTGTGGGCTGCAAAGGCCGATGACCCCTGGAATACCCCCAGGGCTTTGAGGCCTTCCCAATGCCAGATGAGCCCCCCGGCAAGTCCACGGGCTGTGTGTTGGCCCACACCCTGAGTAAGTGGGTGTCACTTTTGTCCCAGTTGATGCAGGCCTATGAGGTGAGCTCATAGGTGTGCTGGCAGTATACTAGGGCCTACATATCCTCCTGGCTGCCCAGATAGACTGTCACATCATCCATGTATGCCATCAGCTGGATTGGGGGGCCGGTGGTTAGGCCCAGTGCCAGTGGCAGGGTTAAGCTGGTCAGGCAACATCATAGAACATGCAGCAGTGCTTCAATGGACAGAGTGTACAGCATGCTCAATAGGGGGCAGTACTGGTGGTTGCCCTGATGCACCAAGAATGGGGCACACAGCACTTCATTTACCTTCAGCAGGCTGGAGGCATCATGATACAGGGCCCAGAGCACTGCAATGAAAATAGGCCCAAAGCCAAGAGCCTCAAGGGTGCCAAACCAGTACTGGTGGTCGACCCAGTCAAAGATTTTCTCCTGGTTCAGAGAGAACAGGTCAACATCCAGGCCAAAGATCTCTGCAGCCAGGAGCAGGTCACGCAGCAGGAATAGGTTGTCCTGGATGGTCCTGCCCGGCACACAATAGCTCTGCTCAGGCCCGATGACAGAGGCCATGATGGTCTGGAGGAGGTTCACCAGTGCCTTCACCAAGATCTTATAATTGCCATACAGAAGAGGGACTAGCTGCCAGTTGTTAAGGCAGCCAAGGTCCCCCTTCTAGGGAAGCAAGGTGAGTGCCACTCATTAGTATTTGGTAGGCAGGGTCTTGTCAGCGAGGCTCTCACAGAAGACACAGGGAGGCTGGACCCAAGGATGGGCCAGAAGGCTTTGTAAAACTCCAAGGACAGTCTGTCAAAGCCTGGGGCCCTGCTTGAGGTGAGCTCCCCCACAGCAGCCTCAAGCTCTGACAGAGAGAGCTCATGCTCCAGGGCATCAGCCTGTGAAGTGCAGTGGCACAGCAGATCCTCATGCAGCCACCAATCAGCCTCTGGGCAGGTGAGATCAGCTGCAAACAATTCCCAGTAGGAGGGGAACAACCATCCCTCCAGGTTCTTAAGATGGTCCAAGGCCTTTGGTGCAGCCTGCCACCTTTCTAGGCCAAAGTGTCAGAGCACTGGCTTCCACCAGCTCCTGGCAGTGAACACGCACCCTTGCACTGTGGGCCTTGCCACCTGCCAGCTTCTGCAGGCATTTTCTGCAGGACTGGAGGCTCTCAAGGAATGATGCATCATTGCTGGCACAGAGCAAAGCTACCTCAAGCTCCGCCATGTCCTCCTCCAGCTCCTGGGTGGGGCAGTGGATCTTGCTTGCCACTAGCTGGGAATACTGCTGGCACAATGCCCAGACCTGGATCTTCCCCACATCCCACCATAACTGCCAGGAGGAATAGTTGGCTCACACGGCCCCCCAGCTCCTCCAGAGGTGGGCAAAACAGTCCTGGAAGTGGGCATCCCAGAAGTCATGGCTGAGGAGCAGGTCTGCAGAGACATCGCCATACCACATACCCTGGCTGCTGGCAGCCATCCTGGGCAGGAGAGGGTTAAGTCTCTCACAGGGGCTGTTGCAGGTGAGGGGGGGGGGGAGCCTCAGACTGAAGCTGGGGGCTGGGAGGGGGCTAAAAGGGCTGAAGGCAAGCACTAAGGCAGGAGGAGGCTGCAGAGATCAGAGTAAGGGGTTCTGGAGGAGGGAGGCAGCAGAAATCAAAGGGAGAGCACAAGCAGGAGTTGGGGAGAGGTAGAGGCAAGTGAAGATGCCAGAGACCAGAGGAAAAAGCTCAGAAAGTGGGGGAAAGGGGCAGAAAGGGGGTCCCCAAGCACAGAGTGGGGAAAGGCAAGGTTTAGTGGGTGGGGTGGGGTGGGGGAAGAGAAACAGGCAGGGTAGAGAATGGGGAGGAACGCGCAGAAGGGACCTGAGCTGGAGGAGCTCAGGAGGGCTTCACCTGGCTACCACCATCTTGAAAGAAAAAAGAAAAGAATAGAAAAGAAACAAAAAGAAGAAAAACATTTAATCATTTAAGCAACTAAGAAGGTGCTGAGAAAATATAAACATTGCACAGTTGATATTTTATATTTAACTGAAAATGGATTAATAAAACAGATTTCTGTGACGATATATTAATCTTGTTTGTAGAAGGGAAAGAAATGTATATGTGTATATTACAACACAATTATTAATATACACAATCAACATACATTAATAATATATTATTAATATAATCTACATAGTAAAATACTATTCAATTATTGTTACAGACAGACTGTCTGTCTGTACATTAAGACAGACAGATGGAAGAAGTGATATTTCATGAAATACATGTAATACCGTAACTGGATTATATTTTTGTCTCAGTCAAGGCACTCACTCAAGGAAACCTATTTCCTTCCAGGATGCCCCATGTATACCATTCAAAAATCAGACCTTAGGTCCAGAGGCACAGGAGCAAGTGCAGTTGAAAGAATGAGAATGGACAAAGCCTTCACTTCTCTGCCCTCCAACCTGTGCTGTTTAGAACAACAAAACCATTGCAATCTGTAAAGAGAGTACTAATTTCTGGTGGGAGAGAACCAATAGCAAATTACTGAATTCCACCTCCCCAAACCTCTGAGCTATGAGGTCTCAGATGAAGAAGCATGACTCAGCCATGATCTCTGAGTCATAGTGCTTGATGGAGATACTCCTGGTTTGTACAGTTTACACACTGCCCCTTGTTCAAGGCTTTGCTTAATGTCAAAACCTAGATCACAGTCTGTTTAATTGTTTGGTAGTTCACTTAGTGCGTATGAGTTGTATTTATTTATTTGTTGGTCTGGATTCTTCCTTCACTTCAGATCATTTCTTCAGGCCATGCCAATGTGCTCTCCTCCACAGACAGCTGGGGACATGACCTCTGAATGATAAGTTGTTTGAGATGGAGCAGTTCCAGTGAAAAAGGATGGCTAGCAAAGGAATACGAACACTGCCAAACAGAGATAAATATAAAACCATAATTATAATCTGCATACATTTCAAATGACTGTTAATAGATAATTAGTGACAATTGATTCTTTTGAAGATTGATCTTACCATCCTTTACCCTTTGAAAATTAATTTACCAAAGAAATGCCTTTCCTGACTCGGCCTCTAAACTTTTTCCAGCATTCTTCTAGGTCTTACTGCATCAACATTTACAACTATTTACTAGAAAAGGAAGCTTTTTCTTTTTACTGTTTCTTTCTTTCCCTATTCATTCCTGAAACCTAATAGAAGATATAATGTTAATATGCACTATTATACAGTGATTCTTCACAATGTATCAATAGATGGCAGTAGCTGAATTCTCATCTTTAAAAATCTAAACAAAGTCTTAATTGGAACCTTCTGCATAAAAAAGATACTTTAAAAATAATTTATGTGCTATCATAAATCAGGGTCAATGTACAATTTCCCTTACCTCTTTCGTCCTCAAAACTATTGTTATCAAGTTTCATAAATACAGCACTCATTTTACTGTAAGCCATAAACTCTAAAACACCAAAGATTCAATACAGGATCAGAGACAAAGAAAAGTCAAAGTCTATGAATACTTTTATTGAAACCTAGGTAGAAACCTTTTATTTGTCTCAAAGGCATGCTGATTTATTATCAGAAAGATTACAAATATCGATATACAATTTCCAAGCATAAATGAAAACAATTTTGTGTCCCACAAGGAGCAGTTCCTACTGGACTTACAGTGAGTATTTTCTTACTCATGCATATCCATGAATTACATTACCTATTTGTCAGTATAATTTGTTTCATTAACTTCAAAGTGACAGGCTTGAAATAGTGTATATGAAAACATTATTTGATGTAATAGTTTACATAGGCACAACACCACGGATTAGTATGTTGTCACCTGTATTTCTACATTTACCCCAAAGTATATCTATGGTGTTTAAGTCAGATTTTTTCAAGTTCTTAAATATACTTAACAGTATCCTCAAAGATGCCTAGATGGATTACACATCAAATTTCCTTTTAAATGAATGGGAGTTAAAAACCTAAGTTAATAGAAACTTTTGAAAATTTCACTGGGCCTTTATCTTCATTTTCAGTGGCTAAATGTATTTGAAAATCTGGTCTTCAGTTTGGTAGGAACAGCAGAGCTGAATAGAAACTGGATTTTCCAGAAAGGAACCAATGCTAAACAATTAACATTCTGTAATTAAATATTTAAAGTTCATGTTGTATCTTGTGATAAAATCAAAAATTTTTTTTTCCAAATCTAAACAAGCTTCCACCAAAAAATCTATATTTAAACAAAAATTAAAATGCTCCATTCCAAAATGTTAGAATGCTCTATCTCCTTTTATCAAATGTCTTTTATCTTTTCTTCTTCTTCTAAAAAAATGACCTTACTCTGAAATCAGCATAGTTCAGCAAAGTGTGCAACTCCTTTGATTTTCTATTAGGAAAAGGTCAGTTCATATCTTTTTACAGAAAATGTCTGATCAACTCTATCTAACAGTTCCTGCCCTAGTAAAACACAAATGCCGGTCCACAGGAGTTTTTTTCTGGTGAGTAAAACTGCAGAAAAAATCAGTATAAACATAGAAGAGCAATATAAGCACACTGGTCTAGATCTTATTCCACCTATTATGCACCTGAGTGCAATCCCAGTCCAGCTTTCTCAAGTTTTTGAAAAATTGCTGATGTGTTTACTTTTCAAACTTGCCATCATCTTAGCCTTAAACAAAACCATATAAAGCAGTGACAAGGAGGACCCATCCACTTTGGGGTTATTTTGTTTTTCGTTTATCTGAGCATGGTGGAATAGGATAAGCTTTCAGTACCTAAGTCCTGGAACTATGATAACAGTACAAGCAAAAGAATAGTTCTACCAAATTTCTTTCCAGAACTTGAGGACCTCACAATGAGACAAGTTTCTTTAAGATTTATATGTGGGTTAGGTTATATTTAAACTTCCAATATTTTCTTATATACTGTTATCAGAAATAGGGCCTATGTATCACTACTATATATTTTGTTTTATTTTATTTTTGTTTTACAGGCTGGAGACATAGCAATAGTCATTATGGTTTATTACATGTGATATAGCACCAAGAAGAACCTGGCATGGATCGGGATGCCACTACGTTAGGCACTGTAAGTATATGGTACAAAAAGAAGTTTACAGACTAAGAAAAGAGACAGCAGATGGATAAAGTCAGATAAAAGACTCCACAGAAAGAATGAGTCAATATTGGTCAGTGTGATAGGTAGTGGTCACACTTACTTGCCTAACTACTGTCAAAGTTTTGTAGGCAGAAAAGCAAATAAGAATTCAACTCACAATAACAGCAACAAACATAAGACCAAATAGATTATTTTCCTACTAAGTTATAGATAAAATAACTTGGGTTGGCAATCAGATTCTGTCTTCTCTGTATTTCTCCTCTGTATTGTCCAGCTTTGGGACTTGATCTGAGGTGTCTTTTTCAGGGCAGGTTAGTTGGTCTACCAATCCTTATAATGGGCTTTATTATCAATATAGAGGTAGTCAGACAGATAAGCCTTAGTCTGTTTGGTCTGGGCCCATTAGCCTCGATTTTTAAGAATTTCATGGCATGATTTCTTTGGATCATGATTAGATTGAATGAACATCTTAATTTTAGAGAAAAAAATAGGGGCAGCTATTTTAATCACATTTCTCTTTGTGTAACTTCCTGCATAGCTGATCATTAATCCAGCAACACCTTTTACTATTTCAGTTAAGTGAATCACAAAGGCTGAAAAAAATCCAATTTACAATAAAAAATTCTCAAATTCAACTTTGAAGCAAGGTTAACAATGTGTCAATAAGCTTTAAAGAACTCTATATTTTCATTCAGTTCACATTTGACACAATCTATGAAAACACAGAATTTTCCAGGTTGGTATATGTTGATTTTTCATTAGCAATTTGTCAAAGGTAAGCTGCCTCACTACAGATTTTAATGTGTCCATTTGGAGTGTTTTGCACAATTTTGCTGAACTTGTCATACAGTTACCTGAATTACTGTAAACAAGGTAGGTCACACTGAAATTGGAGAGTTAGCTATGGCTTACTACAGGGGTTTTCAAACTTTTTTAACAAGTGTACCCCTTCTGTTTTGAAGTTTCAGCTCATGCACCCCTTTATATATACTTTTTTGTTTTTCAGAGGTGGGGGGACAAATTAAGGCCCCTGTGGTGAGGGAGAGAGTGGGACTGGCAGGACAGATCCATGAGTAGTTCATCCACAGGGATGCAATGAGATGAAGGTGGCTTCCACCTCTTCACACACCCTGGGAGGGCAGGGCACAGGGCATGGGGCATGTACAGTGTAGCAGCTCCCACTGCTATGTTTACCCCCAGGAGGCCATAGTGGGCATGCACCCCTGGATCTGCATGCAGGGCAGAGCCGACTGCCATTGTGGGCTGGGGTCAGAGCTGCACCGGGCTGTTCCTGGCAGGGGTGTTGGGCCAAACTGACTTGAGGCTGTGTGGCGGTAGTGCTGGCAGGTGGGGTTGGGAGGGCAACTACAACAAATTCTACAGTGAATCTCCCTCCCAGAACCACTGATGCCTTCCCTGAGTGCAGCACGGTCCAACACCTCCACTGGGAACAGTGTAGCATAGCCCCAACCTCAGCCCATAGTGGCAGCCTGCCCTGCCCTACATACAGATACAGGGAGAACATGCCCCCCAGGCCCTTCCAGGGGTGAGTGTAGCAGTGGGAGCTGCACCCTTCCCTGGCTGGGCAGCCCCTGCCCCAGCCCCACTCCTTCCCCCACCACTGGGACCTCAATCTGCGCTCCTCCCATGCCACTTCCCTCACAATAGTCTTACCAGCTGGACCTTGCTGCTCTCCACACTGCTGAGCTGAGCTCCTGACCACCTGCATGCTGCGCTGTGGCTGCACACATGCATGTCTCATTCGTCAGGCACATTAGTTTTGATAACTTTCTAAGTACCCCTAGGGGTACATATACCCCCAGTTGACCACCTCTGGCTTAGAATATCCATTAATAAAATATAAGCTGCAGTTGATCAAATGTTTTTTTCAGGCTTTCCCATTTTTTTCATTTACAAAATTAGAGCAAAGTTTGCAAAATGCCTAATGTTTCCATACATTTCTTTACTTTTAGTGTTTACTAAAAGTGTGATCCCAGCATGTGCTCTGGCCAGTGGTGGGGGATCAGACTAGATGATCTATTTAGGTCCCTTCTGACCCCTAACTACTATGAAACTATGAAACATTTTTGTTGTTTGTTTTTTGGGGCTTTTTTGGAGACTTCAAGCAAACTAAATCATGCTATAATGCATTTTCAGTTTTCTTTTTAATAAGTAGCTTTTGTGAAGAATGTGATTGGTAACAGAAGTCAAGTGGTATTGGTTCTTATTCTTGGAGAAATTGATTCTGCTATATGTGGTCAGGAGGTCATTCTGACTCATTTTCACAAAACAAGCATCTGTTTTGTCTGTTCCCTGTGAACCATCTGCAAGGAGAAGCTCTATGCTATTATCCACTGTTAAGTGGAGGGAAATGCAGAGTATGTATTTACAACTTTTATGGATTTAATCTTTTCCAGCAATCATGATAGAATTAGGGAGGAATAATGGTGACTTCTTTGGAAAGGATATACTTCAGGCTGTGTTCATAGATTGATATTGGAGTTTTTATAGTTTTGTAATATTTGGATTAACATCCATGATCTCAACTTTTGTGATTTCCCTTTCATTAGACTTAGAATGAATTTACTGAAGCTTCAGTATTGCTACCTCCAAGCACTCTTAAATCCAGGGCCAAATCCTAAAAACATGAACCTCACTTAAAAATAATACATTTTTAGGTAATAAACTATGGTTTCTTTTGATTTAATTCATGATTTATGACTCTTGAAGCTTACTTCTGAAATCAGAGAGTGCAAGCTATCTATTATTTAAAAAATAAGCCATAACTTACATAACTTCAGCAGCTGGGGCTTCAAGAAAAGCAGTTGATAATGATCACTATGGCTAAGTACCACCATTCAAGAAATCCATAGCACAAGTGTTCTAACTTTTCAGCTTTACTTTAAGTTCACGTTTGTCCTGAGAGGGAGCGGCCAAGAGCCTGATTGCCTGGCCCAATTGCGGCAGGTGGAGGGGGAAGGCTCTCTCATGCCTCCCAGTCTGCACCACAGGTTTTCTGAGAAGCTGAAGACCCCTGAGTGGAGCTAAATGGGTGAGCCACCCCTGATTGGCTGGTGGGGGCAGCATGGCCACCCACCTGGATCTGATAAGGCAGTGGCTCATCATGGTATGAACCCTTATTTCCATAAGCCACCCTTATACCCACTCGGCATGCCCTGAGACTGCCAAGTGTGTGTGTGTGTGCATGCATGCGTGTCCTTGACCCTTGGGTGTGTGTGTGTGTGTGTGTGTGTGTATATGAAACTGCCACCCACACACAGACAAACACACACAGAGAACCCAGGCATCTGGGACATGACTGGGCCTTCCACTTTCACTCAGCCAATGAAGTTGATGCCCACCTCTTCCAAAACTCATAATTCCCTGGGGTGATAGAAAGTGGGTGCTATGCTCCTGGGGTCCCCAATTTCATCATTGGTGACATCATCACCCCCAGTCCTCGTCTGGGCCCAACCTATCCCCTTCTGCCCTGACTCAGAACATATAGGGGGCAGCTGGACTACTGGAAGGAGCACTGGACCAGGCTGGACTTGGCACTGTGAGCACATGTGGCCCAAGGATGAGGGAAAAGGCAAGCCCCCCCCCCCCCCTCCCCCCATGTGTTTGGCCTGGTTCCACACTGCAGCAGGCTCTGGCTGAGTGCCAACTGCCTCCTTAACCATGTAGACCAGGAGCCTGAACCAGATGAGTAGAGCCAGTGGGTTTTAAGTGCCCACATGCTGGCACCAGGCCATGGGTCTCCTGCCCCAGAATTCTCTAGCCCTGCATCGTGGTCACTGCTGCCTACAACCCATGGGCACTGTCTTTACATCCCCAACCTGCTGAGAGGCACACATTGAGGTGTGAAGGAATGAGACATTTTAATTAAATGTTGAAGCTGGCAAACTGTTAGTGTGTGTGTTAAAGTTAAACAAATACTATGCAATGTTGCCTATGCCATAATTTGGAAGCTTTTTCACAGGAGACAGTAGGAAAGACCCTGCCTGCACCAAGCAGTTAAGAACTAACTGCTTAAGAAACATGAAATCTTGGGTGGAAGAGGGAGTGCCACATGTGAGACTACTGCCCCTGAGTTTTAATTCAATATTGCAACTGTCAAACTTTTCATGTATATAATAAAGAAAAACTGTGGGATTTGGACCAGAATCTGCAGGGCTGTCATTTTTCACAAAAGCTGCACTGTTCTCCTACAGCAGGATTCAGGTCCGCTCAACTCCATCCCCTTTAAATACCATTTTTAGGTTGGGGGGTGGGGTTGCTAGGGAGAATTTCAGTTTCCCACTGTGCCTTACCTGCAGTAGTGCTCATTCACGCTGCTCTGCCAAATGGCACCCAAAGGATCATCAGTGGAGGTGCTTGTTGGAGACTTGTTGATTGCACCTCAGCTTGTTTGCTTGTTGATTGCATCTCGACTGTGGGATTCAAAAAAGCTTTCAATATTGGGGTCTGTTCAGGTTAGGGTTTGTGTCAGGTAGATCCAGCTGAACACACCTCTCTCAGGAAAGCAACATAATCTTGAGGGATGGGGAAGTTCATTGACAATGCCCCAGATTTATGGCCCTACTTAGTGTAGTACAAACTAACAAGCCCTCAACAACAGTAAGGTTTGCCAACACTGGTGCCATACCTTCATTCCATACCAGTGGCACAGGGGTAGTTGAGAGGAATGAGGTTAATGAAGAGCATCAATAAATTAGTGTCATCAATATTCCCTGTGAACAATCATTGAGCCAAGAGCACGCTAAATACCAGAGTAGGCAACCACAGCCTTCCTCATGAGCATATCACATTTTAACAAGGAGTTACATTAGCCCATTCCCTCACCTATAAACACCACATTCAGAAGATCATAAGTAAAGTCTCTGGGTGGACAGCTGCCTTAAGACATTCAGCCAGCAGGACATAGCGTGCCAAATTCAAAGTGCTCAGAACTACTGCACTGCAGTACAAACTCCAGCAAATTATATGCTCCAGGAGATTACTGTGCTCCCGCACTGCCCCGAAGTTGTCACACCAAAAAGCTTGACACTGTACTTAACAGTGCTCAAAGACTCATAACAGGCTGTACAACTTTTACCCACATGCATACATGCACGTAGGCCCTATGTTCTAGGGCATTAGACCAAGTGACATAAGGGGCACAGACAGAATTGCAGCTCCCTACTGTAACTGAGAACAGAAGTTCACTGTTGGTTCCAGGGCAGAAGAGGGAACTAGCTGCTGGCTGGGAGCTTGCATCCAGTTTCCCCTAGCAATGGTCCTTGCTCCTTGTGAAGTTTGTAAAGTTTTCAGAATAGGAATGGCGGGGAGGAGGGAGGGAGCAGAAAGAGCTCATTTTAGGGGTTTCCTGCCAGTGAGCAGTGCTGGAGGACAGGGTGAGTGAATTTGGATAAGGGGTGGGGTGAATGGAAATAAAATGATTGTTCAGAGTAATCCAGTCTGAAATCTACTCCTACTACTCCTACACAACCTTGACAGAGAAGCGTGGGTCAAGCTTAAGAGAACAAGATTTGTATATGGATACTTCAAAACAACACTGAACAAGATTAACATTCTGGCTGTGTCTGTGACTGCAGCATCCACAATCAGCTCTGCACTTAATTCAAATCTCCAGTCTTCACAAATACCCAGATGGGATGTATAGAATCCGCATATGAAGCCAAGGCTAAACCACTGCCCCATAGGAGGGGAGGGATGATCAGGGTGCATCAAAACACCCATGGTTTGCTAGAGGAATATGACGTAACATGAGTTGCAATGAGATGTAATTCAGAGGTTTATTATGGTGTACTATACAACAGCACTGAAGTCTGATACCATATCCACCCAGAGTTGTCTTAGAGTGGCATCTGCCATTTTGCCATTTTACAATGGTCTACTTGCCCTGATCATCTCTTTGGTCATGGCTATAGAACAATTTCTGTTGGGCCTACTCCACAATAAGTATAACTTCTGTACCCGGCCTTCTTTTGAGTGCTTGTTCATCCTTAAAGTTTCACTTCCTACATAATCTAAAAGCCCATTTTTCTCATAAATCCACATGTAAAATTCACTTGCATTTTGAAATGTAGAGTATCTGCAGAAGCATGAAGTCATCCACCTGTGATAGAAGATACAAGTATCTTACAGAATATTCATTGCAGGAATTATCAACAGTGAAGCAATCTTTTATAGGTAATTGTACTATTGAGTCTGGCAGACAACTTTCTCCACTCCCCTCCTCTCTTCTTCTTGTCTCATTTTGCCATAGGCAGGCTGTTTTTACATTATATTTTTGTTCTGGTTTCTGTTTTCATGCTTACTGACAACAGGCCTAAATCTACAGAAGACTGTTATCCTATAGGTGTCTATCTATTGCCATTCAACTGAAAGAGGGATTGTTTTTTTTAAATACAGAAATGTCCTGTTTCTCCCCCACCCAAAGGTTTTTTAAATGTTATGGAAATCTTTATAGATGATAGAATGGGGGGAAGTTTATGACTGTTGATTGTGTTTCTTATATTTTAATATTTGAAAATTTATTTAAATTCAAGGAAATTTTTACCAGCTGTATTGCAGGTGCTTTTTATATTTTATGATAATATACTATACTATACTATATTGAGGATTTGTCTACATGAGATGCTTTGCTGCACAATAGACTAATCTACGGCACAGTAAATTGTGTAACCAGGAACCTGGGTTGGGAAAGTTGTATCCTAGCTAGGTGGGGATTAGGTTGGGACTCGATCCCCATGTGGCAGGGAGAGGTGTCCTGGCCTGGAGGGAGCAGCCACATAGGGACCAAGGGGGGGCCTGGAACTCCCCCTGGCTGTTGCAGTGAGGACAATCAGGGAAGAGAGGAGGGATTATCTCTGCTCACAACTACTCTGGTTGGGAGAAAATTTGCTCTCAAGCTAGAGCATATGTAGACCCTTTCCTGGGATTCAGTTTACTTCACCTTTAATGCACAGTTACTGTTCATTGATAGCTCATTTAGATGCACCCTGTATCTCCTATTTTATGTGGATCTTTCAGGATTGGTGATATACCAGAGTTTTCTGTGGCACTAATGCAGAGTGATAAAGCAAATGTTCTTAACTACCTTAATTCTTGTTTGAGCTATTAAGCATTCATTCAAGTGCATCTGTGAATTTAAGTATCTTCTTTTGTCTTTCCTCCTTTTGTGTGTTCCACCAGCTAAAAGCTATCACAGATGGATTACTTTATGCTTCCGCAGATATTCTACATGCATGAAATTTCAAAATGAAAGTAAATTTTACAAGTGGATCGAGGAGAAAATTGGGCCCTTAAATTATGTAAGAAGTGAAAGGATGGAAAACTCACCCAAACAAACTGATGAAGCCTTTTACATACCATTTTTCCTGAACTATAATACACTATTTGAACATCTGGCGGTCACAAAGGAATTAATTTTCCTAAATTGAGTATTATGGACAATTGAGCAATAATAGCATTGCTCAAAGAAAATATATCTGTTGTTAAATGGGCCTAATAATTCTACTGAGGAATCTAGTCACAATAAGTATATGAACCTAAATTAGTCAATACATTTACAGGTAATGCTTCATGGTAATCCTTCCTCTGCCTACCCTCAGCAGCATGCCAATATTTAGTATTGCCAAGTCTCAGAAGTACAGTTTGGAAATTAACAGAAGCTCATGGTTTTCCAGTACTTTCAGAATTGCTTTTTAACTTCTGTAAAAATATCTGATATTCCTAGGAATTCCAGTTATAATTATGCTGATTATTTCTGAAAGATAGTAACAGATTCATTTAGATTGATAAGAGCATCCATATATACATAAAGTATTATATAAATGTATAAGGCCTTTGAACGCTCAAGGTTCAGGTCAGAGGACAATTGTTAGAAGTTAAGAAGATATTTTTCATATGGGTGAAGTTTCTTGATGCGTTCTCTGAAGTATCTAGTACAGATCACTGCTCCATTACAGATAAATGAACTGTTGACCAGAACTAGTATGGTAACACCATGCTCTTAAAAATATATAGTTAAAATAAAAAATGTCTCTTACCTTTGCTTAATCCATTCCTGTAAAACACAAATTTCATATCTGAACATTAAAAATACTTTTATGCATATTTTGCCAGTGACATGAAGATGCCCTATTCTTGAAATAGATGTCAGGGCAGACAACCATGTCTCTCTTGAAATAGATAACAATGTAAAGTTCATTTATGAAGCTACTGAATTCAAAATAAAATACAAACATGTTTAAAAATGTATGGTAAAATATTTCATTTCTGAATGTTTGCCAGTTAAGAAGATCCTGATAGATAACATCCTCAAACAGTGAAGTGTTTTTCTATTCTTTTGAAATGTATTTTTGTTGATTTAATACACTGCACATAATACCCATGTTGGCATCTTATTGACTTGAAAGGCTAGTCATCTTGCCAATCACCATAGCTCTCTGATCAAATTGGCTGTGTTATATTTGGAGAGTTCTTTCCACTATTTAAATACAAAGTGTGTGAGTTTGATTCAGCACTACAAGCACATTTACATATGCTCCAGGGATGGGGAGGGGTGCACTTCAATTAAAGCGCTTCAGCGTCTCATGTATTCCATATCCCTTTGCTTTAAAATGGAAGTAGGGGCACTTGAACTAAACCTTATTCAATGAGCTTTAGTTCATGCACTCCATGCCATTTTGAAGTGTGGGGATGCTGATACATGAGATGCAGAGGCTGGTGGAGTGCAGTAATTGCCACGCTCCAGAAGACTCGATTAATTAAGTCTATTCTGATGTGCTGTGATTACAGCACACTGGAACAGCCTCCACGCTCATGAACAGGCACCCTACATTGTTATCATTTTAAGCACTGTTCCTACTGAAATCAAAGAGGCAGCATTCATATTAGAAGTTAAACACATGAATAAATGATTTTAGAATTTAGGTCTGGCAAGATTGGTGATGTTACAGCAGTGAACAAAAGCAGTAACACAACTGAAATCTTGACTGTATTTTAGAAAATAGATCTAGATTAAAAAAAATAAATAAAAAGAAGGGACTATCTATCTGTTTCTTTCTTTTTTCTGTCACTTTTATCCACAGAAAATTAGAGGAAAAAAGGTGGTAAAGTTGTAATGTTATCAGTTATTTTTATTCCAAAACCACTTATTTCAAATTGTGCTGTTCTTTCAGCTTTAAAGTGAAAGATGACAGTTGTATTATAGGGCTCCAGAGAGCATCTTATAGGTTTAAGCACTGGATCATCAGAATCCCAATTGCTAGTTAACTATCAAATTCTGATTTAATTTAATCTAATTTCTTCTTCTTTCTAATTAATTTTCTTCCAGTACAGGCAGTCTGCTAGTGGGCAGGTAGCCCAGGGGGTGCTGTCACTGTCGAGTGAAAGACCAGCCCTCTCCCCTAGCTTAGGGGCTGCTTGGTTCACTGGCAGTGCATCCCTCCTGGCATCAGTGCTCCCAGGGGCTGCACAGGTTGGGTGCTAGCAGGCAGGTGCTGTGGCAGAAGGCCACCTTTGTTTCTTCCCAAAAACTCTTCTCTGTGACAATTTGGTTAAAATGGGCCCAGAAGAGGGCAGACACTTTTACTCTATCTCTTTAGATAACCTGAGCTGGATACATTCCTGAGGGTGGGGGGAAACCTGCTTCCTCTGCCTATGTCACTAGTATCACATACCTGGGTGAGGGGCTTCCTCCCTGGTGGGCTAGAGACTGCCAGTCTAACCAGCAATTATGATGTATTTCAAATTGGTTGCCTGACAGCCAACAGGTGCTGGCCTCCATTGGACCAGGGAAATGAGGTCACAAGGGATATATAAGTCAAGAACTGCCCAGGAGGAGGGGGCAGCAGGCATGAGGGAGACTTGGAGAGTGAGAAAAGAGCTGTACCGTCTGAAACTTGTTCTCTCTCTCAAAACTCATGATTAAGGAACTGCCTGCCTCCAGAGGGAATCTCCATCTGCCTCTGGATGATACTTGTGAGTAAGCTACCTGAGATCTAAGTAGATAGTTAGCTTGCAGTAACTCAGATGCATTATCAAAGGCTACCCAGCCAGGGGAGTTTGCTCTATGGGATTTCTCTGATATTGCTCTACCCTGTACCCTATTCTAACCCTACCCTCTGTAACCAATAAA
>JAGPOW010000229.1:14303733-14315004 GCA_030014935.1 Caiman crocodilus | reverse complement strand
AGCCAGGGGAGTTTGCTCTATGGGATTTCTCTGATATTGCTCTACCCTGTACCCTATTCTAACCCTACCCTCTGTAACCAATAAAGTTCTCCTTTGTACTTATTTGTGGGAGACTTATTGGGAGTGGGTCTAGATTATGCTTTGGGGTCACCTTGGTTCGGCTGAATAAGGGAGACCACTAGTTGTGCTTCTGATTGAGGGAAACATCTCAACTTCTTGAAATGAATCAAGTACCCTTGAGGGCTAGTTGCCCTATGTTTCCTAGGGTGCGCAGAGCCAGAGCCAGTCCAGAGCCCTGGGTGGTGGCAGTGGAACCCCCAGGCTAGCGGGTGTGCTCCAGAAAGGGGGTCAGCCGGATGTGAGGTGTCCCCAGGGAGGCACTCAGAGCCTGGAATGTGGTCAGGTGCAGTGGGTGGCTCAGCGCAGAAGCGCCCCCTACTGGCCCACCACAGGTGTTGCCCCAAGTTGCAGGCAGTAGTCAGCCCAATTCAATGGTGTATATAGTGCTAGAAGCCTGGATGTACTTGAAGAAGCTTGGGCTTGGTGGGTTTCCAGCACCCTGTGCACCATCCCCACCACTTTCCTGCCACCCGGGACCACCTGGGAACTGGCTGGCTTGCCCTTGGGAGTAGTGCGAGAAGGTGGCAGGAGGGTGTCTGGGTGTGCTGGTGGCTGGAGATGGTGGCTGGGATGGTTGTGGGGACACTGCATTGGGCTCTGCAAGCCCTCCAAACCCGAGCTTCCCCAAGCACGCCCTGGCTTCCAGCACCCTGTGTACCATCCCCACCACCTTCTCTGAATATATTGCCTCAATTTTTTATAGCAACTAAAATATATTGGATGTGTTTTACTTTGCTACATAACAATGTAATTTAAATCAAAATATGCTGCTGCATGTGTGCAGCGTGACAAAATTGAAACATAATATGCTACCACAGGTATAAACTGTGATGGCATTAAAATGGTAAAGAAAGGCAATTAAACCACTTAAAAGGCCAATTTTGTCATGTGTACAAGTCCCCTGAATGGTTCAGAGTTCATTTGAGTTAGTTTGCTATGTATTCCAAATTAAATTTCATTAGGCCAAACCAGCTTAAACACTTCTGCCCTAGCTACATATTCTTTAACTGGCTCTACCTCTATTGTGACCTGAGCTTCCAACCCCCAACTAGAATGATTTCTTTTTAATTATGCTTCCTGAAGGAATAAAGGAGTGACGAGAAGCTTTCATTGTAGGTGGCCAGTTCCAGTGCCCATCTATAGTCATCCAATATTTCTGTCTAAATGGCTATTTTCATACTGAGCAGCTTTTGTTGTAATATTAATTGCATGTTGGGTCACTGGTGCCTTGCATATAGGCATATTTATATTATTGTCCAAGTAAAAAAAATGAAGACCTGAATTTTAGTTAACTATAAACCTCTAAAACATCTATTGACATATGTTTCTGCTATACACCCTCAGACTGTAACACAAAAAAAAAGTGTGACAGCCTAAAATTTAATATAATCAGTTTATATGGGAACCATGTATATAATTGGTTAAATTTTAACTAATCCATAGTTCTCCATCTCTTAATTACACTCTTACTTCCTCTTTTTTTTTTTTAACTCTTACAAATACTTCACCTCTTTCAAGGACAATTACTCCAAAGAATGTAAAGCCAAAATATTGTAGGACTACTTGAGTGGCTTTTTCTTAAAAATGAATTCAACCTTTCATTTTTAGAATTGTGGTAAATCACTATGAATTAGCTTAATGCATTTGTTGGAACTGGAAAGCATTACTGCAGCTGGGACTATAGACCACTTATAGTTGTAATCCTGTCAGGTGTTGAGATCTTTCTGCTTGTTTCCAGTGGAAGTTGAAGTACCTTGCAAAATGAGGCAAGGGGTTTGAAGAAATAAAAGATTAAAATAAAACCCCCGGCAAAGTCTAAAGCAGCTGTGTATTTTCTTTCTTTTCCTTTTTCTTTTACTTTCAGCTTTTCTGAGTGTAAGCAACGCATTAAAGCCAAGTGCACCATTTAGGAAAAGGATTCCTGAGTTTTCCAGCAATTCCTTGTCACGATCACCTCAGCAGGCAATGAAAGGATCTGCTTTCTTGTTATTCACATGCAAATTTTGCTCCCTGCTGTGAGAATATTTGTATTTAAAACAGAACTCAGTACTACTTTGTTGCTTGTATTGAATACACATCATGTACATTAACATGTGCATTGTATACTTTTATCTGAGGCACTGTAGTAATGTGTTAGAAACAAAAATAAATACACATTTTCCTTTGCAGACAAGTAAAGAAGAAGCAAATAGATACTGGAATACCTAATCTCAGTATACAAATAGTATATCTCTTATATTTATTACTGAGGATCTACTTTGGGACCTGTATGTAAGCCTTGCTCTAATACCCTCCAAAAAAGAAGCTGGCATCTTGTCTATATAGTCCTTTGGGCTCTGTAGAGGATTTTGTGTATGATTTGAGATCTATGCTAAAAAGGTGGTAAAGACTGTTTGTATGAGAGGCAGAATGAGAAAGGCAAAGTATAAATAGCCATTCTTGCAAAAAAAAGTGTTGGAAAAAACAGATTTAAAACTGTAATGTTTTGCTAACGTCGTCCCCAAAGTAGAGCACACTACTCAACTGTCTTTTATACCAATTGGTATCTCCAAGAAAGCACAAGGCGAATTTCAGGCATCCTTTTTCATGGACAAATTATGTCCATTTGCATTAGAAAGTAATTCAAGACAGTACACGATGCATGCGAAGACTAGGCAGAATCACAACCTCAACACATACGGGAAAAAATATGACACCTTCCCTGTTTCCAGAAAGGTGCATTGCATTTGAAAAAGCATAGGGCAAAACTTGCATGTGGCATGTGCTTCAACTGAAGGGTCAGTGTCTAGGAAACATTCTGCCTTATAAAGGCAGATTACCTCTTCAACTTCTGTAGTAAAATTCTGTTCTGCCTTGTCCTGTCCTATGCACCATATCTATACGGTATGACTTAATTTGCTGTGTTGGCTGGTTTTGTTTCTTGTTTATTCTCTGGTAATAGTCCTATTGGTTTGAATGTAATATAACAGTAGCTTTTCTCTCTATTTTCATTTCTGTTAACCAGTGCCAGAATTATATATTCAAAATGATTAAGGTTATCATGGGCAATAATTAGGACAATGGAAACAACTTACCTTTACAGTCAGATACTACTATTTTAGTGTCTTATCAGTAGGGCCCTATTGAATTCTGTTTTAATCTTGCAGGTTCCACCATGTCCCCCTGCCATTGTTGGAGGGACCCCACTCGAAGCTTGTTCCTGATCATCAGGGAGACAAAAAACATGGTTTTAAACATGGTGCCATATTTGCCTCTCCACTACTGACTGGCTGAGGTGCCCCAGTTACTCTACTGCTTGCTGCCATCTGGAGGGGAGGAAAAACCAGCACCATGTTTAAAACCATGGTTTTCACTTCCCTGGGTGATCAGGACCAAGTCACAAGTGGGGCCTCCCCATCAATCAGTGATGGTGGTGGTTGGAGGGAAGCACACGGGGTAACCTCAAGATTAAAGGACCCACAGTGCAGCTTACTTCCACTGTGAGTCTTGTAGAGTTTACTTGTTATACCTTATGCTGTGAGCTGCACAAATTTTGACAGGCAGCACCAGCAGCCACAAGTAAGCAGGAGGTAGGGTGGAGGTAATTGAAAAAATAGCCATTGGTCCTTGAGTTCACTCCAGAAAATCAGGGGGATCAGGGCAGAAATCAAGTGCTGTGTCAAAGGTGTCCAGACTTTTAAATTGTTTTTGTAAGGACCTTGTTATATTCTGATCTGTTCGTATGTCTATTCATTTTTTGTACTAGTTTTGGGGGGGAAAGAATAAAGAGGAAATAAATTAAAGAAGACCTCATGTTTTAATAAACTGGGATTGGGGTGTGTCGGTAGGGTGCTGGTTATTTCTTCTGAGGTGGGTGAGAGGTGGGGCTGGTGAAGGAAAGCACTTTTGGAGTAGCTACTGTCCTGCCCTAGGAAGGAAACTCTAGTCATGGGGACCTCCTACCTTGTTCTTCTCTGCCCCACCCCTAAACTCCACTCCTGGACTTGTCCATGCCCTGCAACTTGGATAACTGGCATGTGTTCTGCAGGTTATCTTCATGGGGTTGCACCCCAGGGGGTGGGAATATTGCACCCCTGGAGTGGGAGTGGACACTTGCTTTGTGCCAGAACCACCCCCTAGACAGTAGAATTCAGGGTGTGGAAAGTTTGTCTGCACAAAACAGAATGGTGGTGAAAAGGACAGTGCATCCTGGGATACTAGAGGGCTGCAGCTTGGGCAGTTTATCTGCAGGGAGTAGACACATCTTAATGGAACACCAACTGGGTAACACAGATCAGAGATAAATCTTCTCTGGGGTGGCATAACTTTAAGTTTCCTGTAGTGTGCTTAAAACTAGTTTTAGGTATTAATATTTGTATAATCCAGGGATTAAGAGCTCCAGGGTCACCTAACATTAATGTGTAAGAAGCCCCTTAGGCAACACTTTAATTTATGGTTTATTGATGTTACATAATAAAGCGATTGCAAAGGAAATGCTTTGTACATCAAAAATTAATATCTAGTGAGTTCATTTTTTGGCTGTGATTGTCATGAGAATTTGCTTTTGTGCATGAACCTAATACCCTAGAACAGCAGTTAGTAAATGTACTAGATATAATTGTATAAAATATTAGTTGCAGGGAAATTTAAGAGGTTTCAGTTGTGCACAGCTGTAATTTTGCTTACAATCAAAAATATAATTATGGTGTTCAGAAGCTACTTATTTATATTGCATAATCTGAGTAGTTTGAACAATAAATCTGCACAAGGGACAGACTGGGGAGTAAGGCCTGCACCTCTATGCATTCTGGCTTTGGATGCACAGGAAAACAGGTGGACTGGGAGTTTAAGTAGTAGATGAAACTGGTATGATTTGATGCTTTCCTTCTGAGGATTTCCTTTTTTATTTATAGTGAAACGACTCTCAGCATGATGTTTTCCCATTCCAGTATTGCAATCTCCAGCTGTTCAAATATTATAAGACAAACCCTGAGTAATCATGATGCATTAAAATGAATGCATGTTGAGCTGATTTACTTGCCTTCAATTTTTCCAGCTTTTAAGGTAAGAATTTTTTCAGAATTTTTTTCACTGACTCAGAAACTGGTCATTTGCTTTACTTTTATGAAACTTGAGTCATAGATTCATAGAAAATTAGGATTGGAAGGGACCTCATGAGGTCATCTAGTCCAACCCCCTGCTCAGAGCCTGACAAAGCAGTCTTTCATGTGGTCAGATACAGCAGTGGGGTGACTGCCAACTTTGGGAGCAGTTGGGCAGAAAAATGCCACTGCCTCCATATGTGTGCAATCCCTCCAGCAGCACTGTGGCAGCCAGAACTGGCCACTGCCCTCATGAGTCTTACTGCCCAGGGTACCTTGTTATATTGTTATTCTTCTGCTCACACGATTCTATGACTAGAGACTTCAGCAAAAACACTGGGTAGTATGAGAGCTGGCAACATTACGGTATTCTATGGTTTCTTTAAGTGCTACTGTAATGAAAATGTATATTGATAGAAAGAACAATAAATTGATACTCCTGGAGCAAAGAAAGCAAGGAAGGAATTGGGCTGCCTCAGTGTGAATTCCTAACATACAGTTTTCCAGAGCCTGTGGCTATGACAGTGCAGTTTAAACAGCAGACATTTGTGGGGCTGAGCCTACAGGTGCAATCTAATGTCTTTGAACGTACAAGTTCTTAAACAAGTACAAGTTCTTGTTTTTTTCAGGAAGGTTTGAAATCTTGTTACTGTGACACCACAGTATTCTATGCAAATATATTTTTGAAATTAGAAGCAACAAGCAATTCTGTTCATTTTTCATAGCTTTTATCAAATTTTGCACCCAAAAATGTAAGAAATTGTGTAATTTGACAGATGGAATTTCGATTGCATGACCTCAGCTATAGCAGAGAGATTTTTAGCCATTTTAATCTGAAATAGAATAATACCAGCAGTCCTCAGCTGGAACATAATGTGCTGCTTTACATTTTGGAGTACACAGCCTTGTGTAAATCATTTACAGCCTTGTGTAAATCCATATACTTTATTTTAGTGGAAATCATAAAATTGGATGACTTGTTTCTAGACAGATTCCTCTCTTCATTTGTTATGTGCTATCTTTATCTGAGCAAGTGCTGTGTCTTATAACATGGTTCTATACATGCATTTTCATGCAAAACATCCACAAACAGCTACTGTAATTGAAAAGCTTTCAGCAGAATTGCTTCTGTTTTGTATTGTAGCTTGACTAATTAGCCCAGCATTTACCATGTATAATGTGTAATTTATTCTAAGTACTGGATAGGTATAAAAAGGATAACTAGCTATATTGTGATAAAGTGTGAGTTTTGTTCCACATTTTACCTTTTCTGATTTGAATCATCTCTTGCATGTGTTATTCAGGAGATAATGTGCAACACACTGTAAGATGTTAATGAGACTTTTCCCCATTTAGCATTGAGGTTTAACATTTTTTTTCCAGTCTCCTCTGACTGTTTGTTGCTACAGGAAATAATAAAACATCTCTAGTAAGTAAGGGTCAAATTAAGATGGGTTGTACAAGCTGATGTGCTGATCAGGCCCTAGGAAAAGGAGAGGGATAATTTCTTCTCAGTATTAAGAATGTGTTTACAGAAATAAATGTACTTAAAATAATAAAAGAGTCTGAAGTTACAAGGATGTCTACTAGTATCTTAGTTTTCAGTAGTTTCTAGAAAGAAAAAAAATAACTTGACATTTCAATGCCAGCTGAGCAAAGATTGAATTAAGAAAGATGCAAAAGCACAAAGGATACTTTTCTCTAAGTATGGCAAAGCTCAGAAGTCCTCCAAGCAATTTAAAAATCTTTTACCTTCATAAATCAAAGGATTTTATTAAACATAAACATGAACATCAAGTTCATGTTATATCATTTTTACTTATTAGGAATAGGAAATCATTTATGAGGCACAAAGAGAAAACACAAGATAAATTAAACAGCCTGGATCTTGTGCTTTTCCTTAGTAAGGCAATGACATTTTTCTGCAAAATGGAAAACATAATATTTGTATTATGAAGCTTTATAACCATTCATTTCTTTTTAAAATCCCTATTTTTTTTTCTTTCCAAAACTGAACGTATACTAGAGTAGCCATCTCTGGCCTACTATAGTTTCATAACTCTTAGAAAGTCTATTTTCAGGGATTTATAGCAGATGTGAAAAAAACTGCTGAAAATTAAAATTCAACAAGCAAAGCTTGGAAAAAGATTAAAAGCAGGCAATCCATCCGCCACTGATGTGTTTTCATGGTATATGATTATATATTATATTACTTGCCATTATAATAAACATTAAGTAATTTTAATTATGCTAATTGTATATATATAAAGGGCTTAGTCCATCTGTGTGTCTATCTGTCTGTCCATAATGCTTTTGGAGCACTCTGATTGGATTTCTTAGCAGCAAATCACAATGCTTACTGAAACAAACAAACAAACAAACACAGTGCTCTGCACAGACAGACACAAGGACAGATAACTTGGCTGTAGCTGACACCCAATGCCTCTGGGAAGTTTTAAAAACACCCTTTTCCATGTAGCAGGAACCTAGGCCTAGATCATCCCTGAAATGTGGCTGTTCAAACTCTTCTTGAACACCTCCAGTGATGGAGAGTTCACACCTTCCCTAGGCAGTCTATTTCACTGCCTAATTCTTCTAACATATAACTGTCCATTAAGGGGTGAGGGGCTAAGTATAGCCTGTTCAGGAGTGGGGGGTGGGGCAGGAGTAGGAAATGTGCAGCTCTGGAGCTGGGGAAACTGGCCAGGGTTTCCAAGCCCTGGGGCTACACTCCAAACCTTAGATTGGGTAAGTGTTTATCTGATCTCTGTAGTGTACCTCCTTATGCAAACTAAGATCAAGCCAGCCTTTTCTTGCCCGGTCTAAACTCCCTGAAGATACATACAGTTTGCCACTTAGATTGACCTAACACTAGTTGGGTCAATCTAAGTGTAATGTACCCAGTATTATATATACACAAATTATTACAGGTGAATACATTTTTATACTGTTGTATAGGATTTTAGCCAATTATTACCAACATGTTCATAAATTTGAATAGAGGTTTACTTTGCAAGTAGCATGGATTATGTTCGTGCACTGAGCTCCTCTATTTTGAGCCCCTGGGCCCTTTTACTGATTAAAATGGAACTCTGTAAAGAAGCAAGCATTGTTCATACTGGTTATGGATCAAAATGTAATATCAGAACTATAGACTTTAAAATTTAGCTTAAAGTTTAGGAAAAAAATATGCTTAACATTCTGAGATAGAAATCATATAAAAAAAACCCGGCAGGGGTTGTGGTGGGAGGCGGTTAACCCCAGGCAGTGGGAGGAGGTGGTTGAGTGGGGCCAAGAAGAGTCTCACCCCGCCCCAGGCCTTATTTGGCCCAGCCCCCAGGAAGAGAGTAAGGAGAAAGGGAGAGGGTGTCTACCAGTCCATCTCCAGTGGGTCAGGGTTCCCTAAATCCCAGGTAGGATCCCCCCCTAGCCCAGGGACAGCTAATTTCTGAAGGCAGGCCCACTATGCATGCGCACAATTTAAAAGGGCCCACCAAAGGAAAAAAAACCCCAGACAGGCTCTGGGAGTGGTGAGAGATGCGTGGATGCAAGCTCCCCCAAAGCCCCCCAGTAACTCCCAGCAGCCGCAGAGCACCCCACTGACCCCCAGCACAGCTGGAGGTAAGAAGGGCCCATGGTGGAAGGGGGTTAACTCCAGGCAGTGGGAGGAAGCAGCTGGGTGGGGACAAGAAGGGTCTCACTCCACCCCGGCCCCTACTTCACCCAGTCCCCCAGGGAGCTATGAGATACGGAGCCTTGCAAACAGGCCACAGAAACAGGCACACTTGTCTTCCGGGCACACAAGATAGTGCAGAGTTCCAACACCACAGGAAGGTGAATGGGAGGCCCTGAGGCCCTGCCTGTGAGCCTAAGAAAGGCAGTCTCAACCGCAGCCGGCCAACCAGCAGCATGCCATGGATGGGCATATGCCACAACACAAGGGTCCCCTTGGGATCTGCAGCACCTCCCTCTGGCTTCTCAGAGGCCTCTATCCAGACGGAGCCCATAGTTCAAGGCTCCACGCAGACAGAGCCCCTGGCTCTTGGCTGCAGGGGCTACGTATCACTTTTTCAGGGTCTAGGGTCTGGGAGCATGACCACCTCCCTGTCTGAGGTCTGCTCCCTTTTGGGGTCTCCGGGGCACCAGCTGGAGGAACTCCAGGCTGCAGTCCAGAGACTGCATGCCACGAGGGGCAGTGAGCAGGAGATCGCCTCCTCCTACCAGACCCTTCTCCCCTGTGACACGGAGGGTAGACCACAATCTCCCTCCAGGACAAGGGAGGACTCCGGCACCTCCCATTCTGTCCAGGCAAGGGGTTGGACCAAGGTGGTCAAGGACCCCAAGGTCCGCCGCACCAAGGTCCCTGCCCTGCTGGAGCTTTGCAACAGGTATGAACCTCTTGCAGCCTCAGCACAGCCTGCTAAGTTTCCAGCTCCCACAGGCAACACAAGCTGTACGGTAGCTATTACCCCCTCTAACACAAACTTTGGGGTAAAGCAGCCACACCTGAGGACAGGAGGGCAATCCAGGCTGATCTTGACAAGCTCAAGAAATGGGAAGATGAGAACCTGATGGTGTTTAACACTGAAAAATGCAAGGTTTTCCACCTTAGGAGGAAAAACCTGCAGGATCCTTATAGCTTATCGCTTGGCAGTGCTATGCTGGCTAGTACTATAGATGAAAGAGACTTGGGGGTCATGACTGACCACAAAATGAACATAAGCCATCAATGTGATGCTGTGGCTAGTAAATCAAACAAAACGATGACTTGCATCCATAGATGCTTCTCAAGCAAATCCCAGGATGTCAGTCTCACATTGTACTTGGCCTTGGTGAGGTTACAGCTGGAGTACTTGTTACCAGATTTGCCCATTACTTTGGGGTGTGCTCATTTATTAGGGATAGTTTCTAGGGTCTTGGCAATTCTCTCAATGTGCTGCTTGTGCTACTATGCGGAGCTGTATCTTTCCCTTCTGCAAGCCCTCACCCCCAATGGAGCTATCTTTCAGGACTCAGTCTTAATGGGGCTTCCTCCAATCACCAAATCAGTCATACACACAAACACACACAAATCAGTGTGCCACGCCTGACCTGGTCGGGTTCATCATCATGGACAGGCTGACACCCTCTTATGCCAAGAATCAGTTCATCAGAGCAATGATACACTGCAGTCAGACACAAGCACACAGGTAAACAGAATCCCTCTGAATCCAGCTGGGTGTCCAGCTGACACCGTCATGGGCCAGCATGCAGTTCATAAGGGCACGTCTGAGTCAAACTGGGACAATCAGCCTGTACAAGCTGATTCCCTTATGTGTTTCAAACTCAACACGTCCTAATCTTTGGCCTCTTGATGAGCAGACCCCACAGTATTTTTGGGCTTCACAGGGATCTTTATCTTAGGTAAAAGAAGTGTTGCTGCCAAGCATGGGAGGAAAGAGAAGTAGAGAAGGAAGAATGTACCCAGTTACTACCAGTTTGACTATAAAAGTTATTTATTGCTAAGCATATTAAATATATAATGGTACTAATAGTAATAGACATGCAAAAGAAAAACAAGCACAAACAATTACAGTACTACCCTGGTTTCACTAAGTATTTGGGGAAACGTAGCTCAAACTTAACTACTACAGTTCAGATTCAGAAATTTATGCCTAAAGAGAAAAGAGAGAGAGAGAGCGAGTGCTGAGATCTCACCAGTCCAAGGTACTCGAGTCTCAAAGCTGACAGATAAAATTCCTAACACAGTCCTTGAAGGGAGATGATCTGTTCTTCCAGTATCCCAAGAACAACAGGGGATGGTGTCAGCACAGGAGTTTTCTTCTTCTTTCTTCTTATTCCTTTCTTTCTGAAGCACCTCTCTCTTCTTCTTCTTGAAGCGCACACACTTTTTACAGATTTTTATTTCCTCAGTTCAGCTGCGTCGAAGCATCCTTAATTGTGTAAATCATTGTCTTTTCTATTGACAAGCGGTTATCTGGTTTGGAACATCTCAAGAAACTGATTGATAATCAGGAAACACTTAAGATTAGGGAGTAACCAAATACTTGGGAGCCAGCTTGAGATTCCT
>JAGPOW010000229.1:14265698-14303633 GCA_030014935.1 Caiman crocodilus | reverse complement strand
AGATTAGGGAGTAACCAAATACTTGGGAGCCAGCTTGAGATTCCTATGGATGGCAGATATACTGATGGGATATCTCATGGTTTCTTCAGAAACAATAGAAAGTTTGCAGCATTAGGATTTTGGATTTTTACTTGTGAACAAGCCTCAGCTTAGCATGACTTTTCCAGATCGTACTATAGTCTTTTAACAGACTTAAGACAATTATCAGGGTGTTCATAACCTTTTGTGGAGAGGACTCTCAGGAAAAGTATGACAACACCTGTGATTAGGGCTCCAATGGTCTGGACACTGCGATGAACCCTTAACCATTGTTCAAATGTTTCCCATACCCCCTCTGACTCGGTATCTTGCCTCAGCATTCCCTAACCCAGCAACTGAGATTTAGTCAATCAAGTTTAAATAGGCTTCCCATAGTGGTACCGGGGAATGTACGACCTGAGATGCCTATTAAACTTAGAGGTGTGTATGTGTCTGGGAGGGGAAAAGTCCTTAGTAAATCCATATTACAACTGGTCTGATAAATGCTGAGCTGGGTGTGTGTGAACATGGGTTGATTAACATTTGGATCACAAATTCCCTATCATGCAGTGCTCCCCTGCTTCTCTGGTCCCATAATTCTCTGCAGCCTCTGCTTCAGGCTTCCTATTCTCCATCTCTCACGTAAATGAATAGTCATCTGGTTCCATCTCGGATACAAATGAGACCTACGGCAGTTGTTTCACTCTTGTCATCCTTGCATCTTGCATCTTGATCAGTTTCATTTATGTAGAGGAGGGGAGGGAGGGGGGTGAGTCCTTGTGAGTCAGACAGACTGCATCCTGTGCCAGGGTTACCCAAGAACACACAGCTGAGACATAATATACTGCATCCAGTTTGGGGCTTCACAATTAAAAAAGGATGTGGAGAAGCTTTAGATAGTCCAGAGAAGAACTGTGTGCATGAGCAGAGGTCAGGAAAACAGACCTTACGATGACAGGCTGAGAGCTATGGGACTCTTCAGCCTGGAAAAGCACAGGGTTAGGGGTGATCTAATGGCCACCTATAAGTTTATAAGGAGTGTCCACCAGAATCTGGGGGAATGTGTGTTCACCAGAGCACCCCAAGGGATGGCAAGGTCGAATGGTTATAAACTCCTTCAAGACCATTTCAGGCTGGACATAAGAAAGGATTTCCAAGGTCTGGAATAGCCTGCCATCAGAGGTGGTTCAAGCACCTTGGATGTTTGGATGGTTCAAGCAATTTAGATATTTATCTTGCTGGGATCCTATGACCCCAGCTGACTTCCTGCCCCTGGGGCAGGGGGCTGGACTCAGTGATCTTCTGAGGTCCCTTCCAGCTCTAATGTCTATGAAATCTATGAAACCCCAAAACAAGGACCTCCTAATTTTGAAGAGAAGACATGGACATCAGAAATATATCCAATCATATATGCATAATTTTATGGGTTTCTGTTGTCCAGTAAATCTGCTACTCTAAATCAGGATCTTTTTAGAATTGTAAGCATATTTAGTTCTAAATCATTTGGCTGCAATGGAGAACTGTTGTATGGAGGTTTATTCACAGATTTATCTTGTAGTAGAATAGCAAGTCAGTTACAAGTTATACAATAATTACTCAACCTTGATTCTTACTTTTGTTTATTTTTTATGAACTCAAGTTCAAGGTAAGCTTGTTACTACCCAGTCAGACATTCCATGAATTTTACAACAGTTTTAACTTAGGAAGTTTTTAAAACTAGTTTTGTAGTAGGTACAGCTTTGTCTCCCAGGCTAAGCACAGGCAGTCAAAAAGCCTAAGGTTGAATCAATTCAATCTTCACAGGCTAGTCTAATCTATGTAAAATGAGCTAATAAGCAAGCGAACAGACATTCACTTTTGATTTTGGAAATGCAGCCACATGCTTGGAATGGCCCAGGTCAAACGTTGGGGATGGGGTGGGATGGGGTAGGGGGGAGGTGCTAGAACATACCTCCCTGCTCAGTTGGAGCAGGCAGCTTGGGTCAAGGCTAGCCTGCCTACCGTGGCAGGGGGAGGGGGCTTCCAGAGAGGTGCAAAGTGTCCTGGGATGCTGGGGGCCTGTTAAATTGAACCTGGAGGGGATCTCGGGCAGATGTTCTTAAAAACAATTTAACCTAAATCAGTAAATCTACTACTACATCAATCCAGGTTTATCTTAAATCAGTTTCAGCCATTTTGAAACCAGTTTATGTTCACTAAATTTCTGTTGAGTTCCACATTAAGCCAGTTTCTGATCACATGTTTTGGTTTTGTGTAATTTCTGTCCCTAGCCCCAATGATTTTAACTAGTGTTGGGGGACAAATTCAGCTTCAATTAACATCAACGGCAGGTGCGAGACCTTTTTGTTCTTTTTTGACAGCTGAAAACCATATATTTTTAAAAATAAAAATGGAAACATGAGTCTTTGGATTGTAAAAGATAGGAAAGAAGGCAGGCAGGCAGGCAGACAGGACAGATAGGTCTGTAGTGACAAAAAGGAGGTTATTTAAAATTATTTTACTGAATATATTTCATTAGAAATCCCAACATTTTAAATAAACACATTTTTTCATTATATTTTCAGTTTATTGAAAAAACATTTTTTTCAAAGAGAAAGCTGCAAAATATTGGGCTTATCCATATTTAAAAATCATATTTCTTATGCTTGAAAGTTTCCATTACTGTTAATTTTCTATTTTAATAATACAGAGATAACACCATAGAATATGAGAAATGAAGTGGGAGACTTATGAATAAAAATGTCTATTATAAATACAAATCATATTTTCCAAAAGAAGTATCCATAGACTCCATTTTGTCTAACAGTAGCATATATATAAATCAAGAGAAGAAAACACTCTTGAAAGATGGAGACAGATAATTGTGATGGTCAAGGAAATTATATTTTAACTGTGGCTTTTGCTAATATTTGTTAATACACCCCGAAAGTACTAACTACTTCAGCTCCTACTGAATTCAGTACATTTTATGCGGGGAATCAAATAATAGTTTCTCAATAAATGGGACATATGTAACTGTCATTTATTTTTGAAGAAAAAATTTGGTGGACACAATGGTAGATCCACATCAGTCAGGAAAATGGAGACCATTGTTATATGCTTAGAGTTTATTTCCACTCAGAAACTCTGACAGAGAGTAAAGTAGATTTTTCATAATTACTAAAGGTAACAGGCTTAGGTAGCAGGCCAGAAGAGGTTGTACTGCCGTCCTGCAATCTGCCCCATTTCCTAGTCCCTGTTAGTTGCCTATACTAAATGTATTGACTTAATCTTTGTGTAGGATGAGAGTCAGGACTGTAAATTTAATTTAATTAAGGGTATAATTCTTATTAAAAATGATAAAAGTTAAAGGTATGTTAAGGGTGTGATTTAATGCAACGAAATCAAACGGGCAAAGGTGTCAATGTGTGAACTGGCCCTGCTGGCCCTGCTTTGCACAACTGTGTTTCTGTAATTTCTCCAAGCATCTCTGAGACTAAGAGGGGAAAGAAATGTTAATAGAGATTAAAAAAAAAAAAGAGAGAGAGAGAAAAATATTGGATTATAATTAAATGTTGACAAATCACACTTTAATAGCCAAACATAAGAAATCAATAATATTAGTTAAAATAAGAGAGCTTCTGTTACCATTATTCACATTAAGTAGCATTATTTTTCAAGTAGTTCCACTGAAATCAATAGAGTTATCTCTACAGGAAAATCCTATTGAACAGTAAAAGGGCCACAATTTTGGTTTATGGCACTGTACTGTACATGACTTTTACTCATTCAAAATCTGAGCTATTTTCCCTTTCATTAGTTCCAATAAATCTCCCCAAGCTTGTAAGCCTGACAAAAACCATGGATAGTTAGTCTAATTGCCTTCTATAAGCCTGCACATGGAGTGAGATATTACTCAATGTGAGTGTGGGTATTACAATAAGGTTCTTTCTTGATGAGTAGTTTCCTTGTAGTCAATGAGACTAGTGACTGAGTTATAGTCTACTTAACCTATGCAAGGCCACTGAATTTGGCCAAATAAAAGAGCAAACTAGCTCAACAGGCAACTTTTTTCTCCTTATGTTCTATTTAGCAGGGCATTGTATAACTGGATTATATACCATAGTATATTACAGAAATATTTCAAGGACTTGACTGTACCCTGTCAAGAAAACAAGAGAAGAGGAACAATATGCTAGGCATTGGCTTAAACTGCACAAACTAAACAGCTGAAATGTTCTCTTACCTAAAATTAACAAACAAAAACAAAAAACTCTCCCCCTACCCCCACTGAATTCTTGTCACCCAATTTGCAGAATGCAATGGTGGGGTTTTCTATGTCAAGTCTCTGAAAAGTATTGCAGCATTGAGCAAATTACAGAGTTACATATTCATTACATTTTATTATATACTCATTATTACAGGAAGTAATTTTGAAAGGATTAGATTTGCTTTTTTATTATAGTAAAACAAAATATTAAGCAAATACTGGATTAGACTTTCATATCGTTCATTTATTTCTAATTTTAACCAGTATCCATTTAGGACTTTTGATATGTTTTGCTGCATCAACATAAAGGCCTGTTTTACTAGTTTTATGAAAGGAAGTTATATTTAGGTAATTATGGAGGTTAAAAAAAAAATTCCACTGACAAAAGATAACATTTTCGAATCTAATCATCTAAAATTAAGCTCTGAAATCCATGTAGCATCTATCTTCACTCTCCTGGAAAGTACTTTTAAAGTGGCCCTGATGAAGTCAATGAGTATATGAATTTTACCTCTCAATACTTAACCCAGTCTACTCTGGGCTAATTTAAAAAATGCTGATCACCTAGCAGAGTTGAGTGATTTTTCTTTTAGCAACATTAAATTTACAGAAAAATGCAGTTTCACACTTCCAGAAACTGTCTGTGCATTTGACCCAAATCTAATTAATAGTTTCAGCAGTACTATTTTTTTCAGTAGTAGAATAACAGAACAGGAAAAGGGGCCCCACCTTTGCCCCCAAATTGAATGGTTAAAGCCTTCACCCAAGATGTGGGAATCTCTTCCTTTCCCAGAGGATATTTGAACTCACACTTGCAAATCTCAAAACGTATGCTGTAACAAGCAGGGTAGAGCAGTAGTATTCAGCATTTTAGACTTAAGGCACCCCTCAGCAAATGCTAATTCATAGTTGTCACTTGCTTTGTGGTTATGGAAAAATAAGGGTAAAGTTACATATTATACTTAAATGATACTAAAGGCACTTAAAACATGAGCATCTGAAGATTAAATCTCCTTATCTCATGCTAAGTGCCATCTGAATGTCTCAGTGGGCACATCCAGATGAACAAGCACGTGCCTGTTGTGGTGTCTCAAAGCAGTCTGAGATGACACAAGATGCAACCTGAAGCTCACTGAGCTACAACCCCACAGGAGAAAAAAACCTGGGAGGGCTATGCTTAGGGAACACGGGGGAGGAGGAACACACACAATTCCTCCAGCCAGGCTCTCAGTAGCAGAGCAGTAGGGAGAGAGACAAAGCCGGATCAGATGCAGTAAGGCAGCTGTGGAAGAGGGCAGAAACAATCAGTCAATTAGGGAGTAATGCTATGCAGGTGTGGTGTCAGGTGATGCAAGCTGGGGCAGCAGGGAATCTCCCTCTCTCCTGAGAGGGGGCAGCAGCATCAAGAGCAGCAGTGGTGATAGCAGCCACCCAGTTCAGCCACTCAGGGTGTGCTTCAGGAGAAAGTGGAGGTGAAGGCAGGGGGGTGGCCTGCTAAGGCAGGTGGGGCAGGCAAGCCACCTTTAGTCTCCGGCAGTGATGAGGGGGGAGAGGCCCACAGGTAGTGCAGACTCCCTACCCAGGCTGTCTCCCAACCACAGCTTGGTAAATCCTTTCAAGAGTTGCCTCACGGTGCCATACAATGTCAGTACTCTTAAGCATGCATACATGATTCACAAGATAAAGCCAGTGATTTCAAATTGGTATCCATAATATTAAAAACATTCTTACTAGTTGTAGTCTGTCTGGGTTTCTCACAATGGATGTGGCTGTAAAAGAGGGAATAAGGAGGACTCTGTAGCCCACAGTGCAAGACAATTATAGATTAAATGTTGGCAGCTAGGTTACATAACAGGAGATGGCGCATGATTTGCTCATATATAGTAGTCACAATCTGATAGAACACCGTGTGCAGTGGATTGAGGTACACATTATAGGATGGTCCTAAAGGGTGTGAACCAATTCCACCAGTGCTCCATTCTTTTTTACCATGTTATAGAAATGATTCTATTTTCCCATGGCCCTCCCTAAAATCTCCTAGACAAAGTGAATAAATTTATAAATTTAATAGCAATTTTCCCTAAATAATGGCTGGAAATTGGGCTTTAACAGGGGCACGTCAATGACATTTGAAGGTAACTAACTTCTGGGAGATTGAAATTTGAAGTTATTGCCAGCACCAAATCCCTTGGTACATTGACTGTAAATTGTAAGTTGCAGCATCTTTGAAGCTGTGACAAAGAAGGTGTGACAGCTGAAGAGTAAAAAGTAAATATCAAAGATGAAAAGCTCTTTGAACAGACTGAAGTCTAAATAATTAATTAGAGCTATAAAAAGAGCAAGAAATGAAGCAGAAATAATTGTTGACACAGATATTTAACAGATATGGAATGTCTATTTTTGAGTCTCATATGAGGTCTTCTCAGAGAATGCCATAATCCTAAAATTGCCCTTCTTAGAAGTGAATGGTAATGACAGATCAGTTTTATAACATGGTGATAGTGCTCACTGAATGAGAAGGTTGTATCTCACAAACAAAGTAAGCTGCAAGACATTGTGTCTCTCTCAGCATTTGAGCTATTCGTTGACAATACTACTGTTGCTTAGATTAATCCTTGCAAACATAACATGTCGAGTGAAATTCAAAGAGGACATTGAGCATCTTGCTGAAATCTGAAGAGAGGCCAAAAGCTGGTGTTCAATGCTTAGCAGAGGCTAAGAAACTGTCCAGTATGATGCGTTTCTGGGCAAGGTTTGCTCTCTCTTGCTTCCACACACAGCCTACAGGACAGCTGATTGGTCATTAGGGTAGGCCAATGAACAGGATTCAAATTCTAAAATATAAGTGGTATTCCATGGTTTTAGTTGATGCATGTCAGCCTTTTTGCTCCAAAAATAGTATTACACATTTCATGCTGTAACCCTGCTTTATAATTGCATGTTTTGTTAGCAGGTTAGGAATTCTGGCAAATCCTATGACAATCAGAAAAACAACTGGTAATGTTGAAAGAGAATCAACATGTGCTAAGGGGTTCTGGGAAAGGCAAATAGTACAACCTGGCTCTGTGGATAAGGAATATTGTATATGGTGAAGAAGGTTCAGTGTTGTATGTATGGGAGATAGAGGTAGGAACAGGAGATAAAAGAGCTGAATCGAGACTCTTTTCTATTTTGCAAAAAACAAGTGCCTTCTGACATGTAAGCAATTTTTCTGCAACCACATATTTCCTATACTTTCTTTAAAAACATCTGGAAACGAAAGGGTGATGGACAGGAAGAGGGGGAATTCAGTTCGGTGGCACTGAATGTCTACATTTTAACTAATGCACACTGGGTGCACCTATACATGCAATTAATGTGACTGAATATACTGTGACTCAATTTGAGCAGGAGTAAACTAATACCGACATCACTGTCTACACGTGAATTAAGTGCAGTAATTTATTGTGCTGACAGATACGACTTGTATCACACAGGACTACCCAACACCTCATTAAAGTCTACTGCACCCTAATTTCTGCACAAGCGTAGACAGCAATGCTTCACGGCATAGAAAATTAGTCTGCTGTTCAGTAAAGTGTCTCATGTAGACATGTCCACTGTACATAACAGACTTTCCATTTGACTTTTAATAGCCTCTTAGGCCTTGCACACACATTACTTTTGAGGTGTTATATATGCCTTACCAAAAAAAAGTGTTTAGGTACTCAGGCTATTTGTAGTGCTGCAAAGATGGTGGATCTGCCACAAAAATAGTAGTTCTGCCAATAGTCCTTCAGCATTACCACAATGCTCCGCTTTCCATACCCCCTGTAATGAGGAGGGCAGAAAGGTAGCTAGCCCTCTGAAAGACTGTGGGGAACAAGCCACTATTGTCTCTTGACTGGAGAGCATGTCCTTGAGGTGAATTTGTAGCATTGCAATCAGGGGCACACCTCCATAGCAATTTTTGGTTTTGTAATGAGCATGTGCTCAAGGCTACAAAGGTAAAGAATTCATACCAAAAACTCTCCATTGCTTAAGACTGAGGTCAGGGGAAGAATGGGGCTGACTGGTAGAGCCATTGGAGTTAAGATGGTAGGATGGATGTTATCTACTAAGTCTACTTTGGAATATGGATGTTTGTAGGGGATCATAGGATTAAGATGGTAGGAAAAGGACTAGCTAATTCTCAGGCATAACCTCACCTTCCTTTTTCCCTCTGACAATTTCACAAGCTCTTTGTCTCCATCATTAACAATGGAGGCAATTTAGTCATCTATGTGCAATCTAATATCATTTTTCAATGTTAAAAGCTAATTTTATTAACTGTTATAATAACATCTATTAACATTTTCATATTCTTACTAATCCATACTCTCATACTTGTTGATTTTATAGATCAATGTAATTTTTGGGATGTTTGGAAAATAATATAATGCTCTTCCAGAATGTGTGTGGAAAGAGGTATGTGACATGATTAGTATAAGTTAGAATCTTGCTGGCATCAACATGACCTCTGTAGCTAAACAAGAAAGAAAAAGAATGCATATCTAAGCTTCTAAAAATATAGAAAGCATGGTACAAAACCTAATTTAATTAAAAACACAGTTAATTCCAGTGCTAATGTTAAATTAGATGATGCACTATGATAAATTACAGGCATAACTTTTGATGAACTTTTGGTGAAATATTACTTAAAGTAACCGTATATTTTGCCTCTGGGACCATATTCTTAGTTTTCTTTGAAACAAAGGAAAACTTTATGGTCTTATATTTTGTCTGTGCATACCGGTTAAGAGATGCCTCGGCACAGCTTGTGTTGAGCACATTATGAGCACGGGAGCAGGGAGTTTCCTCTCTAGCGCGGGAAAAGTTTCAGTGCACGGTCAGAGCCCGCCAAAACCTTGCAACTGCACCAGTGAGTGCATGCTTGCAATTGGCTCGCGTTAAATTATGCATATGTGTCGGTCGGCAATTAGCCTGCTGACTGAATAAGAGGCTTGGGCGATGCCCACCCAAACCGGAGGAAAGCTGGGACACGCATGAGGAAAGATCTGCGTGCGTTTCTGAGCCACGAAGGAGGCCTGATCAACCGACAACGACTCCCCGCCAGATTCATCCGATGCCTCATACCCTGTGTGAGTGTGAGCTTCTGTGTGCCTGAGTTCCTGCTTGAGTTTTGTAACTTCAAGGAACGTGCCTACAGCCTAAGGACTGTAAGTAAAGGTTTTTTTGCTTCCAACGACCTGCGAGTCTAGTGCTCTAATTCCACACTCCATCAGCGGCCCCGTTCTGCCAGCGTTTCTCGGCCCCCACATATTTCTTTTGAAGTTTCTTTTGAGAAGCTTGAGACGTATAAGGTAGTTAACATGCATATATAGGTAGATAAAGAAATCTTATTACTGAAAGGTTAGATTCTTTTTTTTTTTTCCACTTAAGCTGAACATTGTTGAAGAAATAGCAGAGAGTAAATTCCAGATCCACAAAAAGGACTTAAAAGTCTCCGTACTCAGCATCTACCCACCATAGCAGAATTCACAGCCCCAAGTTAAGACTCAAGGCACAAGCCCTGGACAGCGGATAGAACAATGAGGTGCTTTAGACTAGGGCTCACAATAGCCAGCAGGCTGAGGGGAGAGAGAGCCACCTAAGCTAAGTAAGAGTAAATACTGCACGAAGGGGTTTGTCCTAAATGAAACCCATCTCTGGGATTGGGGTGTCTCCCTCTACTTGGGAGTCTTATTCTTAATTTTGAATGTTCTTGTGGAGTTAGGTGTCTGATATTTTCTTTCAAAAACCAAAGAGACGTTAGTTGTTTCTTTTAAACCTCAGGAGGAAGAGGAGGTGGTGCTGTCTCCTCCTCTCTTATCCAATAACCTGGTGGTTAGAGCACTTATGGAAGATATCAGAGTAGTAAATTCAAATTGGGATTGTAAGCCATATCTGACAAGTGAGTTCCCCAACCACTATCTTACAGGCCATTCTGCAATTCTTCCATTCACCTTTGTTGAAGCTGTTACATTTTTTATGCAATGGTCAAATGTTCCTTGGTCCAGAGAGAGAGAGCAAGCAGGAATGAGCCTAGTGATTATGGTTTCCAGGTATCTAAGAATGAGCTGAGTGATTATGGCACTCACAAGGAAATCATGAGACTGGCCTACCTTTTTCTTCCGAAAATCTACTACCTCATTTATTCTATACCTTCCACATGTTCTAACAAATGACACAAAGCCCTAAAGACAACACCTACTGTTATTTATCTTTGGATTTCTCATTGATTGCAAGCCCTCTGACACTGAGCATAAGGTGGGAAAGAAATATAGCTAATAATAACAACCATAACAACAACAATAATAACATTGTGATTATTAGCAGCAATACAACTCTAATTCATAAATAGGCTAGGTCAGTTCGGAGGAAAAAAACATGAGACCATGTAAAAGCCTGCATACACACAAGGGGACTGAATAAAGGTTGTACAGAAAACCAGAATTTTGGCATTTTAAACGTGTTTTGCAAATTAAATTAGTTTACGTAGTTCATTTTGAGTGTAATTTATTAGGTTTAAAAACAAAGCAAAACAAAACAAAAGCTAAAAAGCACATATATTACATCATACAGTATATTGTCACCCAAATGGTTTATCAATAGGGCTGAAATTTCTTAGTCCTTCATATAGATGTCTGTCAATTACGATAGTACTAGTAGCCTATCATTCTCTGAAGTAAATAAAAATGATTTATTTTTCCTACTGGGTCTTGCTGAGACTCAGATCTTAGGTGGAATGTATTATTTGGGTAGCTGCTGATTACAAATACCGTACTTGCTGAGATGCAGTGATTTGGGGCAATATTCCAGCCTGTGGAGAGCAAAGGTGCACTCTACTAAGAACAGCCGTCTTTGCTGTTCGGCTGCAGTACTTTCCTACTCCTGTCTTGTTTTTAGTTTCTTTCAGTTCTCTCTTTCCTAATTCTATCTCCTTATCTACCCAGGGTCTAGTCCTCTGGCCTACTTCTCTGGCCACTAGTCTTCCCAATCTCCACTCAGTCTTTGTCACTATTTGTATTCCCAGGTTCTTGTGCCAAACCTTGATAGATTTCTTTGTCCTTCTGCTCAGCTTCCTTTCCCTATTTACTTTGATAGGTTTGTATTTATCTCCAGAGATTTGCCAGGGAACTTTACAGTAAGTACCACAAAAGTCCAAACATGCAGATAATGCTCACTGATAAAAACAAATGACAAGAAATCATAATAGTTTCATTTTTCTTATATACTGAGTCAATGATTCTTATACTTCCCTCCCTCTAAATAAAATTCCAGTGCTTTTACCTACAAATAACCTCAAATAATGTTGAACAAAATATGAATACTTTGCATTTTAAAGAGTAACTATAAATACAATTAACTCTATTATCCCCTAATTTATAATATATTAATACATGTATTTAGGCAAAACAAATATAACACCTTATAAATAATAACAAAACAAATGCACCTTTCCATATCTCTAATCTCCAAAATACTAAAACAAAATGAAAATTGACAAGAATTCCTTACCATTCCATTTATAGTTTTGAAAACTGAAGAATAATTTGGAATGAGTCATACCTGAAAACTTCAAGTAAGGCTCAGATATTTATTCTATCTCTCTTGAAATTGTATATAGCTAGTTGAATCTTTCCTAAAAAAGTTGTCACTAAAAATTTGCCACCAAACTGGATCAAATATAAGAAGTTGTTCATGCTATAATCATCTTTCTACACAGGCTTCAGTAAAATTGACAATATACAATAACTTCCCCTGTTGTCACCATGTTTGCTAAATTCAATGCAAAATCCTAAAAAAAAAGGGCCTGGAAATCAGTGTTTTTAAATGTAATGCCTTATTTGGTGCCTGTAGCCATGTGGGCAAACTACTCTGACATGATGTAATTACAGTGTGTCAGAGAAGACTCAATTCATCAAGTCTGCTGGAGCATGTTACTTAGTGCACTCCTGCAGCCTCCATGTCTTGTGTATAATGCCCTGTCCCTTCAAAATGGTGGCAGGGGCACTTTACCTAAATCTAATTCAATGAGCTTTAGTTCAAGCACTCCCCACCGCCAATTGGAAACACAGGGATGCTGATATACAAGACACTAAGGACACTTTAATTAGAGGGATTCTTAGAGCTGCTCTAATTAAAGTGCCCCCCCCACCCCAAGAGCAAGTATAAAAAAAAAAATCCTTTTAAGAGCCTAAAAATTGAAGGGATTTCTTCACAACATTCCCCTGGAAGTACCTTTGACTGTCATTTTTAGTTAAGTTTCCTGACCTGAATATCTTCAATACAGTCTCTTTGTAAAAATAGATTTGTTTTCCAATGCTCATTTCCCCTGAGACATATGAATGTAAGCAATGCTCTGTGCATTTATGCGTGTGCATATCTGAGTGCCTTCAGTCAGAATTTTCTCAATAATTTCTGTTTCAAACAAAAACAAGTTTTCATATTAAAAGCTCTCAATTTATTTAAAAGTTAGCCTACAGACAGACTTTGCTGAATTCACCAAGATGAGAACATTTCATTAAAGAATTCTTCTTCCAGCTATGTTGAATAATTCCCATTTGACCTCATAGTTCCAGGTATGTACAGCTTATAAGAGCATGTGATCCAGGATGTTATGCTATCATGAACTGATATTATTAATAATAATGATATAAAATATTATATAAAATGTCTCCAAAGTTATTTAATTCACCAAAAGATTTTTTTTTTTCTGGAAATAAATGGTAAAAACAATTTGAGGCTTCACATGGGGCTTATGCAATGGAAGTAAGATTGCCAGTGCCTGTGGATAGAGATGTACTAGCCATATTGAGTCCACAACTTATCTAGTTTTTAAGTTCAGTTATAAGTATGGTTCAGCCATCTACTATAGATAAGTTTACACAGTCATAGTCATGAGAAGACAGACATAAATGATAAGAATATTCTAGGAATAAAGAAACCTTCTCCCCACCCACCAGCAAAACATGTAGGTACAAGCTTTAAAAGAATCTAAATATTGCTCCCAGAAATCATGACATTGCTTTAACAATCAAGGGTTGCTTTCTTGTTTTTCTGGGAGGGAGTTGGAGGACACTATACATTTTCAGTTTGTAGATGGAGATGTTTATTTAAACTTTTAATAATTTAAAATGTAACAACAGTGGGGGTATTCTAATTATTCTAATTATAGGCCTTACAAATCTAGGAGATCTAGGAGGATTTAGAGTAAAAAATTAAAGAAATTCAAACCTAGTGAACTGTGGCATACAATTAAAGCATTCAAATAACATAAACTATGCTGTACGATGATGCTATGCAAAAACCCTTTAATCTTAAGTGCATAATAATGTTAATAGTCTCAGGTAATATATTTTTTGTTTTACTGTTTATTTTTCTATTATTATAGGGAAAACTTTATGTTCTTAGGGAAACAAATTTGTACCACAAATGGTAGCAATTTGGTCTTTCTAGATTATAAACTCACAAGAATGGGAGCTCATCTCCTTTTCTGTGCTTGTATGGTGCCTCACATAATGGAATGCCCCCATCTTGTGGCAGCGCACCTTTGGGTGCTTGCCACTTTAAGGGCTGAGGCAGGAACCTGGCAGGTGCCTGATTAGGGTGACCACTTTAGGACCCATCTTATATAGGGGTCAGCTGTAGTTTGCTGCCAGTGGCTGTGAGAAAAACATCAGCTGGCTGAGCTATATCTCAGGGACATCCTGGAGCCAAAGGCAGGAGCTAGCAGATGGCTTGGAGACTCCTGGTCTTGGGCATGACCTAAAACTGCACCCTGCTAGGGTAGTGAGGCCTGCTGGGACTGCCTGTGGCAGGTCAGTCTCATCTAAATGCCAGGACTGCTAATCTGCCTAGTAAAAGGCAGGTAGAGGTGACTTAACCCTGGCCCCCACCATCTGATGGGTAATTGTGAGACCTGTGGAAGTAGTGGTGCCAGGTGCACCCATTAGTAGGCACCTGAGCCCAGAAGGGACAAAGGGTCCCAGAGGCCCCAGAGGACTAGTGTTGTTGGGAAAAGTTATGATGAGGGCTCAACTCAGAGTAGGGTGCAATAAGGGGCACCTGAAGCACTGAGTATGTGGGGGTGTACAGTAGGGCTGCTGAAGCTGGCCTGAAGGGCTGCACCAGGTTGTGTACCAAATAGGGCTGCTTGAGAGATTTGAAGGGCAGTACATGGGCCAACCCCAAGTGTGTGTAGGTGAAACTAGTTCCCCGGTCAGGGGTTTGGGGCAGATGGAGCCGTGTTGGTCTAAAGTTATACCACATGAAGTAGGAGAACTCATGAAAACCAAAGTTGCTGCATGATGGTATCAGTGACAGAGCAGATAAACCTGAAAGCCCAAGAGGGGTTGCTCAAGAGGAGCTAAGGCAGCGGAGTGTGGCCCAGGATGCATAGTATGCAAGAGACACCTGTGAGAGGGGAGGCAGAGTGAGTGTTAAAGTGAATGGAGACCAATTATGGCCTGAATTTATAATCCTAATCAGGATACCACCTGCGAGGCATGGACTACAGTGTAGGGAAGGTTTGGAGCAGTGGATTGTGCTTCCTGACATCGGGACAAGGAATGGGCAGCTTCCCACTTATATAAATGAAGTTAACAACCAAGTCATGGCAGGAGAGATGGGGCAGGTGGGCTGGCCACTTTGTGATCTGGCCATGAAGTTGCCCCTTCTTACAGATCTCTACCAGGATCTCTACATATTATTGTGATACAAATAAGAGTGGTTGTTAATTTGCCTAGCTTAGGAACTCTAGTGTTGGATGACCTATCTGCACACAGGGAAAATTTCCCAAGCTTGCATATAGCAGCATGAGCTGTTGCTTTTGATGCGGCTCATAGATTCTATAACAGTGCAATTTCCAGGTGCTGTGGTCTAAGTTCTGAGAGAATTGTCTTTCTGGTTATCATGTTGGTTTGGTTTGTTTGACTGGCATAGCTAGTGTGGCTCATTTGTCTCTCTAAGAAAAATAGTAGCCAACTTTATCTAGAAATTGTGGATCAAATTCTGTGTTAAATTACACTCTCCACAAGCACAATAGTAATCAATAGTATTGAATAGGGGTTAAGTCTACAGATACAGCCTCTATCTTTGTCTTTATCTGTAGTCTGGTACATGCCAATAGTGTTACAGTTATTGTTTCCTGGTTTCATACTTTCATTCTTCTTGAAATAGAAATGTTATTCAATCTAATAGAAACTATATTTTACGAGTAAATAACAAAAAACAAAGCTAGCCCAATGTCTGTTTTGTTCAAACTATAAATGAGTTACAGTTATGCTATTCAATGCACCAGAGAAACTTGTAATTTTATAAGCTCCCCTCTCAGCATGGTATGTTGTTATTTATACCAGATTGTGTAGGTTAGCTGCTTATAGTAAATTAAAGTATGTTTCTAGAGCAAAGAAAGAAATAGCAGGTGGTATGTGTGTAAGGAAGATTGCTTCTTGTGCCAGCAGAAACAGGGTAACAGCTGGACTCTGGCCAATCAATGTCAAAGAGTGAGCTTAGATCTTCAGAGACTGATGGCATCTAGTAACAATTGTAAATCCCCATGATTTGGCTTTTGTCTGTTTAAAAAGCAACTGAGGACTAATGAGCAACCAACCCCAATGACCCTACTATGCTGAAGGCATCTTCCAGTTTAAAAACAAGTTTTCAATCTCCAGACCCATACCTCTTATAAGCAAAAACAAAGTAGCATAAAAAAGACCAACCCCTTACCCCTCATATTCTTATAATAGGACTTTTTCTTGAATAGAATACATTTTTTTTCTTCACTTGTCTATATCTGACAACCTCCTTTGTGATATGCTACATCTAGTGTTATCATTCCCTGGCTTTTCATAATGAGCTGTCATTATTCACAAATAATTGGGATATAGCAGCCCAGTCTATTTCAAAATGACAGAGACTGTGTGCTTTTTAAAGCTCAGAAATGAAACTGCTTTTAAGCCATTTTCTTAAAACCCTTATATCCATACAAACTTTAGGTTGTGCCTTTGTTATTTGCTGTTTTTTTAGAGAAATAAAATGATTTTCCAAAGAACAAAATTCCCCAAAGATACAAGGGTCTCAGAAGCAAGTACTTAACATCTGGCTTGTCTCTTTAGACAGCATCAGATGATGACTGAAGTAGCTGGATCAGTGCTGTTCTTGTCTTCTAAATATATTCAAAATGCTAGCTTTTTTTCAGAACATTTGGTGAAGGTTTCCTTCATTGATTTAAGCTGATTCCCATGTGAACATTTCTTCTGTGGATTGATGTGCAATTATTTAGACTATAAAAAAGTAAAGTTGTCAACATTTATGTACAGTACAAAATATCACATTGTAATTGTGTAAGGCAAGAAAGCAATTATAGTAATGTTGTACATTTTAAATCCAATTTTTTTTCCATCTCTATCTTTGATAGTATTTTCTTTAGACCTAAAAATCCATTTATTTTCTAAGCATCAGTACTTGTATTTCTACTTTCAGTCAACAGGTTTATATGCCATAAAAATAGTATTGGTCTTTTTATTTTAAAAAGCACAAAACCCTAACCAAATTAGTTAACAAATGAAGATCCAGACTCATCTCTCTATTATACCAGGAGTACTCAACCCCTGCAGGCCAGATACAGCCTCCTGCTGTGTCATTTGGCCTACAGGATTCCCCACAGGGAGCTCTGTGGCCTGTGGCTCTGTGTGTTAGGTCAAGCACATAGAATAATATGGGGCTCTTTCCTGGACCCTGAAGCCTGACCTTGGCATATAGAACTGAGCAAAGACAGCTGTAAAGCCATGAGACTCGAATCCTGGCATGCAGAACTGGGTGAACATGGTGTGGGACCCCTGGAGCCTGATTCTTGCACAAGGGACCAGACAACACAGGATTCCTTGAGCCTGATCTCTACACCAGGGACAAATAGGTCCCTGGATCCTGATCCTGGTGTGTGGCATCTGATCTGGCCCATGTACCAGTCTCATACTTCTGCTCTGGCCAACAGAGCCAAAAGGCTGTGCGTCTACCAACATCTCATTACCAAGTTCTATGACTCATGCAACATCTGAAGAAGACTGTTATCATGCACCAAAGCTCCTCAGAGCTAGTTCCAAATATCATCCTAGTTAGTACTCGTTTTGATATTGTTGACCAATTTTTCTACCTTGGCTCTATTGCTACTGACAATGTAGATCTTAATGATGAGCTTGCTAGTAGAATTGACAAAGCACCGAGGAACGTTGATGTTTTGCAAGACAGAGCCTGGAACAATAAAAAACTGTCAACTAAAGTGAAAATCTGTATTTATGAGGCATGTGTTTTATCCACTCTTCTATATGGCTCAGAAACATGAATGACCTACACCAAATGTTCCAAAAGACTAAACAGTGTTCATATCAGATGCCTGCATAAAATTTTTCAAATAAGATGGCAAGACACAATGGCAAATATGGAAGTGTTAAATCATGCTGGTATGTTATCTATGGGAATGTTGATTAGTAGGAAAAAAACTCAAGTGGCTTGGTCATGTCAACCGAGTGCTGAATCACAGGATCCTGAAGCATGTGCTACTCTAAAAGTCAAGACGGCTCTATAGAGGCCGACTGATGCACAGATTTCGGGGTGCTTGCAAAGGTGACTTGGCATCCTTTGGAATCTCTGTGGTTGATTTGGAAATGAGTGCAGAATGCTGCTCTGGTTGGAAAGTCAGCTAGCTGCCAGATGGAACAAGGGACTGTGAGGTGGACTGCATCAAGTTTTGTGATGATTGATGTCAAAGGAGGAAGGAAATTGCTGCTTAGATTCAGAGCATTGCTAGTGTATGGGTGTGCCCTGGGTATGAGCAGGACTGTCACTCATCAGACTCAGAAGCCGTCAGAAAACTCATTGGGGCATACAACATGCTCTGTAATGAATGATCGTGGCAATTGAATTGAATATCAATATGTATATCATCTTTATACCAACAGAGGACAGAATTTCACTGGAATAACATAGCATGAAAGTTATATAAACAAGCAATAAGGAATGACAGATTGTACCCAGGAAATCTGCCTTTTGTAGATATGTACAATTACTTATTAGAAAGTCATTGATTGCTAACAGATATCATTGCTCATTATCTAAAACAGAAAATAAGCTTTATGGTACAGAAAATGAATCAACTGCATGTGCTTAATGAGCAGAGATCTGCTTCAATGCTTGCCATTTTTCAACTGCTAGCAATACAATATATCTTCTCATTTTCAAATAATATATAGTCTTTTTTGCGGTGTTTTACTTTGGATGCATCACAATTAAAAATACATTGAATTGCTCTGCAGAGTTTTAGTTACCACTCTTTTTGTCCCCAGCCAAACTTAAACCTAGTGGGTACATCTACACAAGCTATTAATGCAGCTCAATAAAGTCCAACGTAGCTTGCTCTGGAGTCAGATCATCTCAGGTGGAGCATCTTCACATGCACCACTGACTGCAGCAGTTTGAGCTAGGGCAGAAAAGCCCTAAGCTGGCAGCAGGCTTGGGGGTCAGCTCTGGGCTCCAGGTCAGACCATTGGGTGGTGGAGGAGCTGGCTGGGGCAGGACTACGTCCAAAGAGAGAAACCATGTGGCTAGGCATCAGGGAGGGGTCCGGCTCCCTGCTGCCTGGGCTGAGTGCAATTTATGTCTGGGTCACTATTTACATATGGATTTAGGTGAAGTTATTTTTGCTGCCGTAAGATAGTACTGTCCTTGACTGTCCACAGCAGTACTATCATATGGCAGCAAAAATGAGTTTGCTACAGTTTAATAGTATCACATGTGTAGATTTTGATGCTTGGCACTGCAACAAGAAGCCTACTGTGCAGTTATACACATGTAGATGCACCCAGTGTGTAGCAAGCTAAAATATTAAACCTGTTTTATTAGAGAATACCAATGGTCAGCACTGCCTTCAATGTCTGGACATCTGACTCTTGACAGGCATAAGAATAGAGGTCTTCTGCAAATGACTGAACTGAACAGTTCAGATGACTGAACTGATGCCTTCTGGCTCCAAGCTTGGTAAAATACAGATTTGGATTAAAGCATTATTTTTACCTTTAACTCTTTCCATTGCACTCAGTGACCTAGACTGGAGTAACCTCATTCCTTCCTTTTACAGGGATACGTGACTCTCTGCCATCCTTTTCTAACAGGTTTTTTGTTAGAGATGATTTTTATTAACATACAGTTTTCCAACAACTTCCGTTAAAGGGAATGTTACCTTTAATTATAATAAACAGGTGACGTAGGGGAGACGACAAAATATCTGCAAATTCTTGGAACGAGTATGAGCAGAGACTTATCATTTCACTCCCATTTCAGTTACCTTTTGGCATGGCTTTCATATAACATGCATCTGTACCTTGCTGACTGTCTATTTGTGTCTTTTGCTATACAGTTTTTTTAATGTTTGCATTAGCAGTTTTAGAGAATACATTTTTTTTCAGTTCTAACCAGTGTAGTATTACAGTATTAGAATTTTTTTGTTTATTTTAAAGATAACTTAAGCTACATAAACATAGAGTAACTTGACTGAAGCCAGTAGAAGAGTTCTAGAGAGATTTTAAAAGATGATCATAGATTCATAGAATTGGAGACGAGAGAATAATGGATCATTTAGTCTGTCTGATGTTTTACCACGGGCACTTAAATTCCATTGCATTTTCCATACACTGAGCCAAATCACTTGTATTTAACTAAAGCATAACTTGTATTTAGCTAAAACATATCTTCCAGAAAGAAATCCAGTGTAGATCTGTAGACAAAAGAAATATAGAAATTTCCAATTCCCTTGGTAGTTAATTCCAGTGTTTAATCCTTGCTGTGACTGACAGCATTCACTTAAAAATTGTGTCTTATTAAATTAAAGAGATTGTCAGTACCAAATATTTTCTCCCCATAAAATTATACACTGTAATCGAATTTGTTTTCATTTGTGTGCATTTCTCTTTTTCAATTACTCATCCTAAAATATTTTTTCTCCAGCCCATTTGTGTGGCTTTTTTTGATTTCTCTTCAAGTTTCTCATTGTTTTCTTAATTAATCTTTATCTTTTAATAAGTTCCATAGAATAATATTTTCATATTGGATGAGTGTGTGTTAGAAAATTAAATTAGCATCCTGGGTCAAGGTACCCACTGCCTGTTATCCCAGACAATTGTGTCATATAATCCCTAACATGAATATACAGTTTTCAATTTTATTCATACTGTTTTTGTCGCCACTGACTGGTCCAGCTGGAAAACTGGTCCAGAATCTTACTACTTTACTTCTAAGTAATTTTTTAATGACCAGACTAAGCTGACTTATGGCTAGTCTGTAGCATTTTCTTACGTCAGTGTTCCTTTCGCTTAAATATATATTTTGCTAATTTGGTGTTTATTCTATTCTCAGATATATTTATAGACTGCAATAAATGTACCTCATAGCTTTCATTTCACTAGATGGAATCAATCAAAATCTTCTAGAAGTTGTCTGTACAATGGTACTGGCTTGGCTCTGGAGGGCATAAGCATGTCCTGCCCACCCAAATTTTTAGGCATGCTCCAGTCCCAGAAAGTTAGCAGTGGGAAGGGACTTAAGAACAGGCATTATAGATGAACCTGGAATAGCCCCACTGGTAACCATCTAGATTTGGGCTATGCCTCTGTGCCAGAGTCAGGCACACAAGAGTGCTCAGACTCTGTAGTTCTTGGGTGAGCCGCCACTGTGGTACAAACAAGCTCAAGTCTCCTATTGCACGACTGGCATTTTGTTCCCCAGATCATCTCAACAAGCTCTCTATGTACCTATTCCAGTTGAATTATTGTAAATAGGGACCAACTCAAATTGCAATTGCATGGGTTTTGCAGAAATAGTGGAATTGGGTAATCTCTGTAGAATCCATGGAAAGAAAAAAAAACCCTCCCAAAAAACAAAAATAAACCTTACTAAAAATAAAATGCTGGCTCCCTAGTGGGAACCATCAGTCCTCCCAGCCATTCAGCCTGGCACAAAGGGGGCTGCCAGCATGAAGGTGAGCAGGTAAGATACCTGCCACCTCCATCTCTTGCTGCCAATTGGCTGAGAGGGCTGCCTGTCGTGCAGCCCTGCCTCTCTCCACCAATCAGCAGTGAGGGGTGGGGGCTGCATGAGGGATAGCTCTTGCAGCAGTGAGGGCTGGGGCAATATGATGAGAAGTAGGACTGTGCAAAGCTCTTGTCCCTGATTTGATTCAGCAGTGATTTAGCTCAATTTGGTGGCTGAATCTCTGAATCTGAATCAAATCAGGAGACCCTTTAATCTCTCTAATCTGGGGGTTACAAGAAATAGTGGCCACAAGCTTGCAGAGATCACATTTAGACTAGACATTAGGAAGAACTTCTTCACAGTTAGAGTGGCCAAGGTCTGGAACGGGCTCCCAAGGGAGGTGGTGCTCTCCCCTACCCTGGAGGTACTAACATCTATGAATCTCTGAATCAAATTGAAGCCCTCTGAATTGATTTGGAAAGAGTCAGAGATTCAGACATAGACACAGTTTTAAATGTTTTGTAGCAGGTGGCTCAACAGTGCTGCAATAGTGGGGCAGATGGAGCATCCCACAGGAGCATGGTGGGGGGGGGTCCCCAACATGCTTGGCAGCAGACCCAGAAGTGGACCAGAAGCACTTCCTGTCCACTTCTGAGTCCATTGCAAAGTGTGCAGGGGGACTCCTGTGTCCCCTCCTGGCTCAGCAATTGCTGCTTCCTCAATCTGAGGGTGCACCCAGGGCCCCCTGTGGCTGATTGCTGAGCTAGGAGGCATGGTGGGGAGGGGCTCAGCACACTCCCCGGTGGACTCAGAAGTGGACCCGAAGTACTTCTGGTCCACTTCCAGGTTAGCCACTGAGCATGCGGGGGGGGGGGTGCTCCCCATGCTCTTGTGGGACATTCCATCCACCCCAGCATCACAGAGTTCACAAGATGTGCCTGTACCTTGATGTATGTAGAAAAAACATTTAAAGCTGTGTCTATGGCTGAATCAGCATCAAATCTTCAGATTCTGACTTGGCTGAATCAAATCAGTAACAGTGATCTGAATCAATGAATAAAATCACTGTCCCAAATTTGGGCTGAATCTGAATCGAATACAGCCCGTTTTGCACACCCCCAATGGAAAGCCCTTTGCACCAATCAGAGATGGTTTTGGGGGCCACCAGGGGTCTTTTGCCCAGTCAAAGACATGTGGAGGGTGTTGTGCACTATGATAAGATTGTGAAAATGGCAGCCAGCACCCCAATGTGCCCATGAAAACAGCTGGCCACCTCCAAAATTTGGGTAGAAGGGATAATTATAAATATGGGTGACCAGAATTTACACAGTATTGTAGATGAGGTAATTCCAGTGTTTTGTACAACATTGTTAAAGCCTTTAATTTATACTAGATATGCATCAGCTGATGCATTTTAGGATGGCATTTGCCTCTTTTGATAATTTCATCCCACTGGTAGTTCATGATCATTCTGAGATAGTAAATACACCAAAATCCTTCTCTACAGTTGTTTAAACTAATAAGTTTCTCATTTACAGAAGTTTTTGTTACTAGCCTTCAATATATGGTCTTGTATTTGGTATACATGTAGAGTCTTTCTAAAATATCCTGTTTCTCCTTTCAGTTGACAACGCCTCCTAACTTTGTGCCATGAGAAAAATTGATCAGCATGGTGTCAATTGTTATGGTAGAGCAGCGGCGACACATGGGGGGTGCACACGGGTGCACGTGCACCCACTGCGCTTGGCGGTGCACCCCTGCAATAAGGCGGGGCTGATACTTCTTAAACCTAATATCATTAATCTACTTCTTGGTGCTGGTGAAAAGTCCTTTCTCTTCCATTCTTTCCACTTTGTGCATCCTGCCTTCTGCTGTTTCTCATAATCTTTTGCACAATTTCCTTCTTCCCATGGGTCCAGTCCCTGGTTATTTTGGTTATTTTTATTTCATCAGGTTTGTTTTTTTTTCTCTGTAGAGATAGATGTTCCTATGTTGCTTATTAACTCATTTTCTGTTTGTTTGTTTTTTTCCTGTTTCCCCTCATCGTTCTTTATGTGCTTTAAAATCTATGCCCTTCTATGTTGTTAAAAGCTGTGACTTGAATCTCTTTCCAACCGGCGCTTGTATTTTTAAGTCTTTTCCATGCATTCAACTTCGTAAATCTTCTGTTAATTATTGTTTAAACTTTGTCTTTTTTCCTTATGTTACTCCTGTTTCCTTTCTAGGATTCCTAGCTTAAAAGTAAAACATAGTCTGTCCTTTTGATTTCTAACCTTTCAATTTTTTTCAGCTGTCTTTGTTTTATATGCCAGTCAGTCCAATGTTGTAATGGGTGACAAACTGTAATTCTCATACACTGGAACAAGGACTCAGTATGTTAACTCTCTTCATGACATCTATGGAAGCTAAGCACTCTAAGAATAATAGTAAACTGTTAAGAATGGAAACACTGTGAAAGAAAGCAGCCTTACTTTTTTGTTTTTTTCTTCTTAAATAGGCAGCTATCTATATTATTATAATGAGAAATTGCAGCATTTATTAAATTTGAGGATGAATAGAGCCTGACAATCTCTTTCTATTTAATACAGGTAATTAAACTTATTATTTTGATAAAATAGCACTGACAACTTGTTCAGATATTTTTAAGAGAATGATTACACACATATATAACTGTTTGACAATAATACTGATGACTTTTATATATGTGTATGTAATAATTCAATGGATTGATTAGCATTGCATTGGCTGTCACTGGTTTATTCTCTGGGCACGTTTCCTCTGAGTTTAGTCTCATAGTCTCTCAGGCATCTCATATTGGTTGACTGGTCACCATCTCAGCTTGTCCAAAAGCAATCAGATAAGCTTTCATCCTAAGCTTTCAATGCTTCATCTGTTTTCCATAACAATTGACAATACTGTAATCATACTTCTAACCCTTTCCTGGCACATGTTATAACCTCACTTGGCAAATAAATCCATCATTTGGACTGTGAGCTCTTCAGTTTGGAGACCTGTCTTTTATGAATTAAGTAAATAAATTAATTATGATAATATATCACAGGATCCACACTGTTGCACTAGACTGTCAGGTCTGCTGCTATGAATCCAGGACTTTGGCCTGGCCAGCACAATTGTGTTCCCCAATGTGCCCCTTCTTGCTGTTCACAAAGCCTTCATCAGGTTCTGAGTCTTTACTCACTCCCTGATATTTGAGTGGCCACTGTAACTTGACACTCCACTTCTCCTATATAAGACCAAGGAAAAGAACAAGAAGTGAATGGGTAACAAGATTTTTTCAGACATCAGACTGCACTTTTGGTAACTATGCCTGCTTCCTCACATCATTGTTTCCTTGTAGCAGAAAGTCCCCTTTTGCCTGCATTTGCTCTCCCCTCTTTGGATATGTTTCTCCTCTACCTTTTCTTCCTTCCTCTTTCTTTCAGTATAAGATAAGGAATTGGGTTTTAAAGTTTGTGTGTATTTTGTCTTTTTTCCTTATGTTACTCCTGTTTCCTTTCTTACGAGATCGCCTTGTATTTTGGTATTTTTATCTATTTGTGTGCCATGGCATTACTTTTGTAGCTTATATTTTATACTCCTCACCTTATAACTAAATGTGTTTAGTTTCAGAAGTAAGTTATATATTGTAATAATGTTAACAAGGGCAGGAATCAAACTGCCACTTTCCTGTATTAGGCGGCCCCTGAAAGAGTGAGTGAATCAGTGATTGAATGTGTAACACAGTAGCAGGCAGAAAGTAACACCTAGGGAAACCGCAGATCAACGAAAAAGAAGAAATCAAAAGGAGACAATGTAGCAACCGGGAAATCTCTAAACACTGTTCAAGGGCTAGAAGTCCTGGCCTGAGTTAATCAGTGCTGGGGACCAACTTTTGGACTGAATATCACCAGATCGACTGCTCCCAGAGCCCTATTCAAAATTCATCAACTGACTCCCAAACCTGTACATACATGTGGACAACCCTTAGGGCTGACAGATGCCATTCAGTAGCCACCAAGGGGGAAGTCCCACAAGGGTCACTGACCCCTGGATTGGGCAAACCTGAAAAATGAGGAGTCACCAAAGTCTGCCAAGGACAGATAAAAAGCAGTGAAAAGTGGTGCCTTCTTGATCTCCAACTTGACCAGCACCCAACGTGTCCAGCCAGAAGGACCAGCCGGCGACTCCCTTCTGGAGGATAACACCATGCTGAAAGAAGCCTCGACTGCCCATCGACAGCAGACTCTAGCACCTGTGGGATAGGTATACCTGACTCCTGTAGCTCACTCCTGTTTGTGTGCATGTGTGTGTGTTGGCGGGGCAGGGGGAGATCAGCCCCAAAGTTTATGATTTAACTTTATTACAATGTTTCAATCCACCTAATAAACCAGAATTTTAAGGATCCCGAGTTGGACATTTGTAGCCAACATCCTGATTTGGCTCAGTCATGGACTTCGCTGTCTTATTGCTCTCCTTGGGCACATTCAGATGAGTGTGGACATTTGTTTCCTCAAGGACAAATACTTGTCCCTGGAGAATGCCCATACCATGTGTGCTCTGGCACACGGTATGTTACCCCAGGTGGGGTAGGGAAGGCAGGCATCATCAACTGTGCTGGCCCCAAAAGCTTTACCTGGGGTTCTGGGGGCCTCCAGGGGCTGCAGCCATGACAGAAAGGCTGGCTGGTAGCTCGAGCATGGCTCTAGCTGGCCAGGCTGGTTCTGGGTGAAGCGTACTGTTCCCTTACTTTTTTCAGCATGGGATTTTTGACCCTGGGATCTCCTTCCCTTCCTTTTTGACCCTTCCTTCCCCCTGCCCCCATGCTTTAGGGTAGTACCATGGGGAATGCCTGCATGTGTGGGGTGTGGCACTGCAGATAGGACTGTGGCACTACATACCGCACATCCATGCTCATCTGGATGTGGCCCCAGGGTGCATCCAGACAAGTGTGCATGTGCAGGGATTCATATTTCCCATGGCAAAAATAGCAGTGGCACATAACTGCCTTTTCCCCTATGGCATGCACCTGCACATGCACTACTGCACTGGGCAAATTGCCCCAGATGGAGTAGAAGAGTCTGGGGCCAGCATATGTACTGGCCCCAGCGATCTTATGTGAGGTTCTTGGGGCCAATCCAAACACCTGGAGCCTGGCTGTAGCCAGCTAGGCTCTATTTCTGGTGGTCCACACTGCTGCCACATGCACTGCGTTGCTGTTTTTTTCTGCAGCTTTTTGACAGTGGAATCTCCCACTGTCAATTTTGGCACTGTGCTACAAGTTAGCAGCATGGTGAACAGGTGCACATGTACCATGTGTGGTTTGTGGTACCTCAAACAGCTTTGAGGGTCTGGATGTGCCCCTGGTTTCCTGATTTGGCTTGGATTACTTTCTCTGATTGTCATATGTATCCAGATACTGCAATCTTGATCTCTAGCCTCCAGTGCAGGCCACCCAACTTTAGGTTTTAACAATATGGTTTTATTCCCTGCATAGCAATAGCACTATAAGGGGGAGAGCAGTTTAGAAATTCAGAATAATTTACGAATACAATGCACATGACAAGTTAATTGAGGTTTGCACTGATCTCATTACAGAACCTCAGACTCTTGTCTTTTTCAGCTGAGTACTGTTCTCCTATAATTTTCATTCCACCATATCTAAAGGAGAGTGCTAAGTGGGATAGAAAGCATTCAGAAGCAATTAATATTATTAAACCTGTGCTACTAATATTCTTACATGGATGTGTAGAGGATGTGGACTGTTGAGGACTACTGCTGAAGTACTACTTTCTTTTTGAAAGGCAGATTTCAGAAGCAAATAGGACTTGGCATAGACAGAAGAAAAGCATCAGTTCTTGGCCACAGGAAGGGAGAGAGAAGCTGAAACTAATATTTAGCTGAGAAGTAGTTTGCCTAATTATATCCAAGCACCTAAGGATATAACACAAATATCTCAGACTGTACATCAAAGACATTACCCTTTTGTGTAAAGTTAAATTTAAAAGGACAGTTAAGGTGCTAAATCTAAGAATTCCTAGTTTACAAAGGTATCTCTTTTCTTCCCTTATTTCTTTGTTTAAAAAACACACATTTTTATAATCTTTTCTATTAACTGGTCTGTATGCGAAAAAGTGCTTGCACTTGTTTTTCCCTTTCCTTTTTTTGCAGTCTACACATATCAGCTGTACCTACCAGAGTGCTCGTTGGAAAGTCACCATTTACGGGCACTCATGGATCTAGCATTTAGGCTATCTCTAAATCTTCCTTTCATATTTCTAGTGCTATTAGCATATTACCATGCATCCAAATAGGATTTATGTTCCAAAACATTAATAAAAAAAATGGAAGCAAAAGTTAAGATATGTCACAGGGGCCAGCAGATCTCTGTTTACATCACAAGTTTGAAGGTGACATTTGCAGAGTCAAATAATTTTTACTGTCCTTTTCTTGACTGATGCTAAATGCTTTTGTGAAAATACTGGGTAATATATTTATAATGGACAATAGAAGCAGAATGAAATCAGTGTGTATTGAAGGTTTTGTTGTGGCCACAAATCTCAGGTCAGGTATGTGAAACCCAATAAAGTAAGTCCTCCTCTATCCTTGACCTGTCTGACTTAACCTAGATGCTGCTAGTAAATAATACATTGTAATATAAAGTACAGCCTAATTTTAAAAGGAATGGTAGTGTTCGATAATATCTAGAACAAGAATTGACGTCACCATAGCTATGACTTTGGCCATGAACTTACTGCTTACAGAGACATTTATGACCAAAAGTTTATTGCCCAGCTGTTGCTGGCCTGCACACACATCATAACTGGGAAATGACTTAAACCTTATAACCTTTCAGTCTTTGATTGGCTAAAGCAGATACAGCTTGTTATTGAAACAGGAAGACTTATAGTCCATACAGGAATGTTCACAAATATCACTACATTTGGGAACCACTTATAAAAACAGAAATTCTCCCGTGCCATAACTTACATTCTGCTTCTTATGTTTATCCAGATACTTATGAACATTAGCAATTTGGATAATTCCCTTTGTCAGATAGTAATTAAGTATATGGCTGTTTCTAAAACATTAAGATTTGATGCATCAATATTAAGGGCTGAGAATATTGTAAGTAGAAATAGCACTAGGGACCTGATCCAAAGCCCAGTAAAATCAACGGGAGTCTTTGGATCAAAACCCAGCAACAACAGTAAGAAAAGGCAGCAAGAGTAAAAGGAATATAGGAGGATACATGAAACCAAGATATTTGCTCAGTAGGCCTATGTTTTGGCTTAAGATGCATCTTTATTTCTTAAAATGCATTATTATATGCAATAAACATTTATGCACAGGAAATAGTAGCCAACAAATATACTACATTTATTTTCTGTATAACAGAGTTAAAGACTCAACATCTGCATTACCTCATCCTCTTGGTATTTTAGACTTTTGAACATCACTTTATTCTTTCAAATAGCATATATACCATGCCCCTTTTTATTCTGGTGGTTTGCAATTAATTGCTGATTAAGTATTCTGAAATTATTAGGAAATGCACAAAATGGCCATATCCAGATGAGCACATTTGTTTGGTTCCCTGGGGCCTCTGGCATGTGGCAAATTACTCCAGGTGGGGTAGGGGAGGCTGGGGCCAGCAACTCTGCTGGCCCCAGCAGTCTTACCTGGGATCGTGGGGGTCAGGGACGCTGCAGCTGTGCTGGTTTTTCAGCTTGGAGCCTGGCTGGCAGCTGGAACGTGGCTCCAGTGGGCCAGAATCCAGTTTCACGTGACCCACACTGCAGTCACATGAGCTGCCCCATTTTTTTCTGTGTGGCTTTTCTGACCCCAGGAGATCCTGGGGTCAACCCACTCTCATCCCTGCTCTGCAAGGTAGCAGCATGGGAAATGCCTGAATATGCAGCGTGTGGTGTTGCAGATAGGTCTGTGGCACCACATACTGACCAGCCATGTTCATTTGGATACGGCCAATGGTCGTATATTCAAGACATATGATTAAATGAGTGTGGTTATTCAAATTTCTTAAATTCATTAATCATTTTATACATAGGGAAAAGTAACCAACAAAGGCATTAAATTAATTCCTTTACATAAAATATTTTAAGCCACTTCTTTGAAACTGTCTGACCTAGAGCTTCCACACTTTGGCTTCTTTTAAAAGAATGCATAACTTTTTGCTTAGAAAGTGATTAGAATATATAATAATGCACAAACTACTGTAGTCCTTTTATTTGCTTTATTTATACATACTGCACTTTAATTTTAATGCATAAATTATATGTCACTAGACTTAACATGCAAGAACATATAGAAAAGAAAAAAACAAACAAAACATGAGCTGTCAGCAATTTCTCCTATTAAAATGCCTTTAGCAGTGCAGTATAATTTTGGCAAGACAGTCATTTAGTTTTAATTTTCTAGGCAACAAGTTTGCTTTTAAAAAACTTGACAGAAGGCACTGACAACAGAAGCAGGCATGTACTCATGTCTGTTTAGGGTGCTCCTCTGAAAGATGCATTCAGAAGTTGGCAGGAATGCAGGGCATACAGGCTGGCATGGAGGCTTATTATGTCTTAGCAAGTGAAAATAGCCCTAGGGTACAAAGAACTTTCAGCCATTAATACTGGTTTCCCCACTAGGCATTTATGTAAACTGACAGCTTTGGCAGCAAACATGACTTCTGCATAGTCATTCATGGTTGCCTCTAAAATTTAATTAAAAATATAAAAAATTCCAGTGTTCATGCACACTGATTTAAAGTGGCACTGTTTCGGTTTTTTGAATGTAATCAAATGTCCTTTGTGCTGAAATATTTCCAGTATTGTCTGCAAAAATAGTTTGTCTGTCTTTGTTAACTTCTAAGGCCTGTATTTTAAAGAACCAGAATGGTTTAGTGAAACATTCATTTCTGTTTGCTGTTCCTGATTTGGATTCCCTTCTGTAAAAAAATAAACGAATAAATAAAATAAAAATCACCAAATGAGCTGGACTTACTTGATTACAGTTTATTCTTTACAAATGCCAGGATACAATAATAAAAATATCTGTATATTGTTATTCTTGCACAAAGACTTTGATTACAATCCAGTTATACTAAGAATGACTGGAAAATGGGTGTCATGATTTATATTATTCTGCATCAGTGCATCTGCATCATTCTTTAGTACATTTGCTTAGATGGAAGGCTTGTACCAGATGTTAGGTTTCTGTATTACCTACAACTCTAGTAAATACATGGAATATGGGGAAAGTGTTTGTCACAAATCGCCAAATGTAAACATTAAGTGGCATGTTGCTATACAGAGAATGAGCAGAATATACTTGCTGTCTACCCAAACCTAGGACTTATTTTCTTACCTAACAGTTAGAAGTCCTCAGTTAGATGGTATGAACGTGGCTGTGGAATGCATAGGTACTTTGATTTCCCATCATCCTGCAAATCATTCCTCGAAGTATTATACCACCAGACCACATGGTAAAAAGATTTCCATTAACATCATGCAGATGAATCAACATTTTTCTTTGTAACTGAAGAACTGTAGCTTTGAGGAACCAGATAAAGTATTTTTTAAAACTCTGTTTTCATTGTCTCTCAACAAATATATCTGGAATTTCAAAATCATCCATGTTTAAATGCCAAACATGTGGATATGTGCATATACATGCATGCATACATATATGATATATTTTTTTTGTGTACATATAATTTTATTAGCTTTATGGCTTTAATGAAAACCATTATTACAGAGGTGGTTGTTGTTACCCTTTGGGCACATTTACATGTCTCACTATGGTGACGTTGTTACTATGCCATGATGTAGTACTTCCTTTTGGAAGTACTAAATCACAGCACAGTAACAGCCCATACGCATGGTGCATGGTTATTTTCAGCAGCCACTTTGCCGTAGAGGTGAGCTATACCAGGGGAGTGTGTCACTACACGGAAGTAGCTTCTAGTCACGTGTAGATGCCCATGGATGCTATGTTGCTGTAGTGCATTGCTACAGTGATGTGGCATAATGAGTAGACATGCCCTTTTTCTTCTTAAGGTGTTGAAATTAATTACGTTATGTCACTGTTACACTATGGCACAGCACTGGGGTTGCTTTGAAATCCCTTCCCGTGCTTTACATAGGACTAAATTTTCTTTATTGTGTATTCTAGAACCAGCTATTCCAAGAGAAAGCAGCAAGTACTGAGAACTTTCTTCCTTAAACTTTGTCATTATGATACTTGGTCATCTGGTATAATCAGTTGATATTGCCTGTTACTGTTCTGTCTGATTTGTTCCTCTTTGATCTATCTTAAAATACACATAGTACTTTCATTTCTTTATTAGGAGGCTACCATATAGCACTGCCCCCTCCAGTATATTTGATTCTTTTACAGATATAACTTTGTGGACCTTTCTACCTACTTGCAACAATCGGAGAAAGGGCAGACAAGATCTCCGGTAGACTTAAAGGAATTGAACTATGCGCAGCTTGCTGTTCTCTGAAAACATGAAAACATTGCTTGGGAACAGGCAAGCTGGAGAAGATGAAACAGAGCCATGTTCATTTAAAGGAAACCCAGCAGTTTTCAGACATACTGACCTCACAAAGAGAAGACCAAGCAAGGAAACTGTAGGCTCTCTCTTCCACTACTCCAAGTGAAATTATGATATTGGAGTATGCGTTTGTCCATTGTACTGTTGTTACATATTGTATAGCTTTTATAGCTAGAATTAAAGGACAGGATTGCATGACAGCAAGGAGCTTCCTGTTCCATAGAAATTAAATTTATGTGTGTGACGGTTTTGTTAACTGCCTTGCCTTTTACCCCTTGCACCCATTCCAACTCTCTCCTGCGACATCTTCTTTAATTTTGATGTTACTAGTTGGGAGGTATTATTTCCACAGTAGGCCACTGGCAATCCCTCACAATTTCTGGCAGTGGTTCGCTTATCTGATGCCTTCCTTGCCTGATGCCCAAATTAAGAATTTGAATTTGAATTAAGAACTTAAGCCACAACTGGATGCAGTCGAACTATGTTTTTTATTAATTTTCAGGTTCCTTTACACTATAACAATTTTAACAAAATCTTCCTTTTTTTTTAACACAACCTCTCTAAGAACAGTCTATAACACCAACAATATAAAGGTCGAAACCCAGGACTCCCAATACGTGCATTTGTTTATTTTTCACTGTATGTGAAAAACAAACAGGCTTGCCCTTTCCCTTTTTTTCTTCAAGCATCTGCCCCTTCTCAGCTTCTTGCAGCTTCTCCTTTCCTCTTGCTTCTATTTCTTCTCTGGTAAATCCTCCATTGATTCCTTGCTTTCTATCGTTGTCCATCCTTCTCCAATATACTGGACCAAATTCCCCAAGCTTCCTGACTCCGTAGCACTTCCTCTGCTCTCCCCTCTGGAGGAGACACCTCTCCCCGCTCCCGTCTCCACCTCTGCCACATGTGGTCCCCTGTTGGGCTGTTTTATGCGCCGCGAGCGGCTGCTCCAGACCTGCCACACTCCTGGCTCTATTTCTTTTTCAGCTCTCTCACAATGTGCAAACTAAATTTGCTTCACGTTATAAGGGTAGTAGAAAGAACAGGATGAGTGCTATTTGATAATGGTACAGAAAAGACCCACTTAGAAGGGAAAGAAAGAAAAACACCAGCTTTGCACTCCTAAGTTCAAGAGCAAAGCTTGTCTTTCTGTAATGTTGTTTGCTCTTCAGAAGCTGACCATCCCGTATTAATATGAATCTGTTAGCGAGCTTTTCCATCTTCAGAGTGGGATAGTTTCTGAGACTGCCCAATAAAACTACAATTGCTACTTACAAGATAGCGTAATGTGTTCCATTTGGTTGTAAAATGTAAACTGAATTAGTGAACACGTGTACTGACTGGAAATATGTGCACTCAGTTGTCATATATATTTTGATCATAAATAGAACCATATTCTTATTTTTCATTCTTCCTTTTTGCCCCATTTTCAGCACTTTCTCTTTTATTTTTCCTTGTTTGCTCACAAAGTCTCTGGTAAACAGAAATATGAAACTAGTATAATATGAACTCAATTGAATATTCTTATCTAGAAAGCTTTATTGAAGTTTGGAATTATGCAGAGGAAGTACAGCCACCTAAATACTAGGGGTGTGTGAAATCGGCCGTATTCAATTGGTATTTGGCCTAAATCAGGGACAATGATTCAATCAATTGATTCAGATCACTGTCCCTGATTTGATTCAGCTGAATCTGAAACTGAAGATTCGATGCTGATTCAGAGAGTCAGTAATTTGGCCATAGACACAGCTTTAAATGTTTTTTCTACATACCTTGAGGTACCAGGTATGGCTCATGAATGCTGTGATGCTGGAGCATCCCATAGAAGTGTGTGTAGGGGGGGGTGCCCCGTGTGCTTAGCGGTGAACCCAGAAGTGGACCGGAAGTACTTCCAGTCCACTTCTGGGTCCTCTGGGGAGTGCAGTGGGGGGACCCCCCATAACCCCTCAGCTCAGTGATCAGCCACAGGGGAATTCTGGGTGCCCCCCCCCCAGACCCAGGAGGCACCAGTCACTGAGCTGAGGGGAGGCATGGCAAGGGAAGGGTCCAGTGCACTCCCAGGCAGACCCAGAAGTGGACTGGAAGTGCTTCTGGTCCACTTCCACATCTGCTACTAAGCATGCTGGTGAGCGCCCATGCTCCTGTGGGATGCTTCATCCACCCCAGCATTGCATCATTCACAAGCCGCCTGCTACCTTGAGGTATATAGAAAAAACATTTAAAGCTGTGTCTATGTCTGACTCTCCGAATCTTTCTGAATCACTCTGAATCAATTCAGAAGGTTCTGATTTGATTTGGAGAAGTTAAAGGGTCTCCTGATTCAATTCAGTTTCAAAGATTCAGCCACTGAATTGGCATGAATCTCTGCTGTATCAAATCGGGGACTGAAGCTTCACATACCAGTACTAAATACTCAGGAAGGATTTTACAGTGTCTTGCAACTTTGAAAGCAATAAAGTAACGGATTCTGGTTTCAGTGTCTAAATAAATCTGTATGCAGCGTTTCATGTTTCTAGTGGCTCCTTGAAAAGGTTACATCAGGGATATCTGCCTTAAGTACATTAAATCATGGAATGTGCTGATTCAAGGAAAGACGGATCTGTTGCATATTTTTTTCTCAGTACCTGGTGAAATATGCTTTTTCTACCACTCTGTTTGGGAAATATACTTTGTGTAAATAACCAAGAGATAGCAGTTATGCAGTATTTAGACAGAAATGTAAGTAATAGAACTCTACAAATGAGGCCGTTATGTCCTGATTATACAGGGAAATCTGGTATAGACTAATAAAAATGATGTTTACTTCCTTATTACTCATTGCTTTTTGAATTGATATCAAAGTGATACCACAGAGGTAGGTAATAATAAACTAATGTCAGGAAAAAGTAATGTTATTTACTTCTACATTTCCTGTAGTATGAACATTTATTTAAGAAACAAACAAACAAAAACCCAGCTATCATCCTTTGAGAGAAGGAGCTGGATAAAATCAATTTCAGAAATTCATCCTGAGCCATAAGGAAAAAGGAAGGGCAAAGCATGAAGAGATCAAGGTGAGAAAGAGGTAGATGTTTTAAATTATAGCAATCATGTTCATTCATTAGGGGTCATATTTTGACACCTTTATATTGAGTGTCTGATACCCTCACTTCATTAATAGTCTCAGTGAAATTAGTAAGTAATGTTATTAGAACTGGTCTAAAGATAACAATTCCATTTTGGATTTGTGGTGTCATGACAAACCATTTGTAGTTAGGTAGAATAAATAGTTCCTGTTGTAGCCAGAATCTATCAGATTGCTTATGCATCTATCCAATAATCCTAGCTATAATTCTTTGTGTCTTATATGTATGGGAGAATGAAATTAAGTCACAGAAAAGTTTGTTCCACATATGTGCTACCTGAAATGTGCCTGTACGTCTGACAGATAGAGAGGATGGTTTACTAGTATCTTTAATGAAGATATTACAACTCTGATATCCCAGTGCTGTAGTGCCATGACAAAAGTTAACAGGGCCATGAAGTGTAAACAACCTATGGAGATGAACTTGATCCAGCTCTAACTAGTTAAGGTTTCTTTTGGTCCATTTAAAAGATAAGTTTATGGAAATAAAGGAGTTTCTATATTAGAACAGACAAATCTCTCTAGTTAGTTCAATAGAAGCCAATACTAGTGGCTTCAATAGATGGTATATGCAACTCCCAAAGGATAATTAGGTGCAGGGGGGGAGGGGGATTCCATATAGGAATCTGCTTCTTAACCTCAGTCAGTCACTAGCTGGCTTAAGAGCTAAAGAAGAAGTATCTTTAACTGGTTATGGACCACAAGGTAACATGCCTATTAGTTCAGTCCCTCCTAAATGTTAAAATCACATTTTCTGTATCAGCTAGCCAATGACCAAATATACTATCATAGCTCTTAATTGAGGCTGCCCAAATGGTTTGGCCTAAAATGTAATTCTGCATTCAGACAATAAAGAGCTTTTTTTTCCAGACTTCATTAGTAGCACAGCACACTTATTTTCTGAAATTCTTTACATGGCTGGTAATTTATAACATAAAACAAATATCATGCTGTGTACAATTTGTTTTATTCTGATATGAAAAAGGGGCAAATGCATGTTCAAGCTTAGATAGTTTGGGCTATACTAGTAGGGTATGTCAGTTTCTGTACCCAATGGTACAATGATATAAAAACTGATATACCAGGTCATTTTTGGCTCCCTGGCCCAAAAGACAGGATGCCCAGTTACAGAAAGGTCGATTGGGTGTAATTTTTGGCAAAAATCTGGAGTCAGCCTGAAATTTAACTTTTCCTATTGCAGAAAGTTTTGTTTTTGTTAGTCTTTTGACAGCTCATATCCTGAGGAAAACATAGTACTATACAACTTACCTTTATTCAATTTTTTAAAAATTCATAGTAGAACACATAAGTCCTATTCCTTCAATTAACTCAGTGGGGAAGAGCTCTGTGCCCATGAAGAGATCCATTGAAGTTAATGGAGCCCCAGAAACATGCAGGAAGGCCACTAAAGTAGAGCTAATTGTAGAAGAAGGACATTAATTACTATGAAATATGGATACCTCAGGGTTTTGATTATGAGGTACAAAAGCTTGGGTAGAGGCATACAGAATTTTCACTGTGGTATTTGTAATGATGGAAAGCTGGCTATATCTATATTTTGTTGCAACATGTTAGCACTAGAATAGAATATTATTCTATGAATAGTGACTTATTTTGAGCAATATAGGTTTCAGTGCCTGTGTGAAGTCCCATAAGTTTGTTAATTATAATTTTTGTAAAATTTCATGAACAACTAGATGAACCTCCCTGCACCTACTGCCATGACAGCTGTACACTATACACCCCAAAAGTTAGACAAAAATCAATTGTCCATACCCATACGCTCAGTACACATACACAGATTACTAACTTATATATCTTACACACAATGACACACACACACACACACACACACACACCAGTTTACACACATACAACCTAACTATACATAGGTAAGTTCCTAACATGAATGGTATGGTATATATGTGTGTGCTTGGGGTACCTGGGATACTTGAGGTGAGAGACAGAGAGAGTGTTAAAGTGTAGGGAGTAAAAGTTGCCAGAATCAGTGGACTAGAGAGAGAAGTTCGTTGAGGAACTGAGGCTTGGGATTACTTAAGGTAGATTGGGGCTGTAAGCTGAGGCAGACAGCTGAGATATTGGGAGGAGGACAGATAAGTGGTGGAAAGGAAGAGAAAGCCAGGAAAGAGAGAGAGAGAGAGGCAGAAACCTGGGAGCTTGGGGCTGGAAAGTGGCTGATAACTTAGAGACTGGGGCGGGGGCAGATAAGTGGTGGCAAGGAGAAAAGAGTCAGGAACAGACAAAAACTCAACTAGGGGTTTCAAAATAACAGGTTTTTTAAACAGCCAACACACTACACAGCCCAATGAAGTTATTGGTTCCCACCCCTCCCCCCACACACACACAAGCACTCACAACGGCAGCAGGAGAAAGAGACTCAGTGGAAAGGTTGGAGTCCTATTGGGGAAGAGAAGCGGAGTCCAAATCCTGGTTGAAGAGGGGGTTGGGGATGATAGCTACCTATCCAAGCTGGAAAGGGGTCCTTGTCCAGTAAGTGTTGTCCAGAGGGGGGCAGGGCCTCTGGGTGGATAGGTGGTGTGGCATGGTGCTGGCCCAGATGGAGAGAGCATCCCCAGGAATCAGTCTTCATTACCTCTTTTTATGGAGCAGACTACCTCTGATCTCCAAAGGGGAGGACTTACCCAGGCAATGTCAGTCCTGTTCCAGAGGGCTCCAGGTGTTCTTACTGAGCATGTGCAGCCTTGGCACAGAAGTGGGTTGCCTCATCTTTTGTTTCTTGAATGCTGAGGGTGCTTCCAAGGGCTGGGTCTTTGGTCCAGGTATTGGTGTTGATGGTTCGGTCATTCAGAGGGAGCAATTTTTAGACCTACTGCCATTGTCTCTCAAGCACCCTCATTCATCCCCATTCATTCAGGAACCAAGTTACTTAGGAGGGGTAGGTGTGAGTCATGGGTT
>JAGPOW010000229.1:14195778-14259215 GCA_030014935.1 Caiman crocodilus | reverse complement strand
ATACCCTCACAGTGCCCAGTTGGCCTGTGACAGATTGATCTATCTGTCTATCTGTTATTATTATCTGTTATTATTTTACTACTAGCTCTTTTATATTGCTTTATCTGCTTATCGCATTTATCTTTCTGTTAACTGTTGTGTGTGTGTAAACTATAGTAAATTTGCCTTTATTCCACTCCCTACTTGCCTCCTTGATCCAAATGAATATACTCACAGTGCCCAGCTGGCCTGTGACAACCCATAAGAGAAAAGAAGTTTGGTACAGACTGGTTTAAAAATGATGGAGCCCAGTTTAAGATATAACCCCTTTATGCCACAAGACTCAGCCATACTCCTTTAATTTATAAGCCTGTTTTAGCAAGGTGTTTAAATGCACATGTAAGTTAAAGTTCATTGCATTTAATTGAATTATTCAGGAACTTGTTTAATTTCCTGACTAACTTCGGGCTTTTATCACTAGGAAATCAGTCTTTTTTTGTTACTTACTGTTGGTGCAGCTACATAAAATGCTATAGGCTCAATGGTCTGGTGCTCACCTGGACCGGGCCATTGATCACACATTCACTTGCCTTTAACTCACTGTGGAAATACCTGACTCTTTCCTGCCATGTCCTGATGTTCCAAAAATGTTTTAGGTAGGGAGTTATTAGTCTTCACCGTAGTGGACCAAGGGCAATCTGGATAGAGACTTCTCTGGGGCTCCAAACTCTCTTACACCCCATCCTTGCACCACCCAGATGTTATGCCACCAAATCACACCCATGGACCTTGACAGGAGGTCTTGTTTGTTTGTTTTTTCTTTATAGGCTTGTGAGTGCTTCAAAAGAAAGTTTCAAGTAAACCAAAAAAGAAGAGGACTCTAGAACTTTCCTTCCAGTCCCAAGTAAGTCTTCTGTTTGTTTGTTTTCGGGCCTTATGCACCTCTCATTTCTTTCAAGTGCACCCCCTGTTCCAGTAATTAAAAGTAACTAACAAAAAAAAAATAACCCCTGTCTGGGTTTTCGCCCTTTTGAGCCTGACACTAGGGGACTGCCAAGGTGCACATCTGCAAATTGGGGATCCTGGGATTCCCCAGCTTGCAGAGGCATGCCCTAAGTCAGCGTGGCACTAGGGCCATTGTCCAGAAGCATGCCTCAGGAGTGACAGGGGCTCAAGCCTGTAGAACATCCACCCTAATGATGTGGTTTGTATATGCCATTGAAGTGGATAATCTATGCTGGGACTCATTCCAGTACAACTCATTCCAAACAAGACACCTGTTATACCCAAGTAATAACCTGTATTGTGAATGAATCAAGTCTTGCTTTTCCAAATAGCTGACCACTTAAAAATCCTGTTACATTCAAGGAAAAATACTGTCCAATGTTGCAAGTTAGATATAAGTGTAACATACTGTTTTATACAGATGCTCTACCTCGTCAGATGATCTCAAAGATTTCTAAAGATACATTCAATCCAATGTAAAAAACAACACAAAGCAACCTCTCTCTATCCCTAAATATAAGACTTTGAGAAACATTCTTGCAATTTATTTACAAGCCATATATCATTGTACTGAAACATTTGAGATACTCTGCCTCTCTCTCTCTCTGACGGCCACAACAGTCTAAACACAGACTTGGTAAGTATCCACCTCACAAGTTCTTTTACTAGCTTCTCTCAAGTCACTTACAGGTGTTCAACATGTACAAGTGTCCAGGAAGATTTTCAAAAAGACACAGTTCAGGTGCCCCTAGTCCAAGATAAGCTGTCACTTAAGCTGTCATTTTATATTTGCTTCTTAGTCATATTGCCCTCAATCAGCCTTGCTGTGTCGCAAGAGTATGTTAGGAGAATGAGTGATTTGCAGAATGCCAAAATTCCTAAAATGGGTTTCCAATGAGTCGTGCAAAATTAGTTCCAAACATCTAAGGAGACAGCCTGTTGGAAGCAACCATTGTTTAAACCAGGGAGGCGTAAGTTTGATCACCACAGGATATCAGTAAGTGCTACAGGAGAACAAGAAAGAACCAATTTCACAGCCATAACCTAACTCTCTTATGGCTTTGTAAATCAAAGCCAACATCTTGAATATGGCATAGAAATCAATGGGAAGCTATTGTATATCATAAGGCACAAGTGTATTATGCTCTTTGCAGAAGGTCAGCTTAATAAAAATAAGGCTCATCAGCACTAGCTGCCATTTTTGAATGAATTCAAAGTGTAGTCCCATGTAGAAGTCATCATAGCAATCCAACCTGAAGTGACGAAGGTTTAGATAATTCTGGAAAATTACTTCTTTTTAAAAAAGTAATAAAATTAATCTATTTTTCTAAGCTTTCAGGCCACACGTGCTTTGATAATCTTTGTGATCTGAATAACTAGAAGGATCTGGGCTGCCATCAAGTACTGCAAGAGTTCTGTTTGTACTTTGGGTGAGCAGGGAGGGAGGGTGATAGAATTAATGTTTCCTCTAAAAGTGTTATTACCCTAGATTCAGAATCAAAATTAGATTTAATCCTTCCAAAACAGTGTTGCAACAGCTAATTTATAGCTCCCTGGGCCCCATAATAGAATACATCCCCGCCCTTAGGCACATTGGGCCGTATCCAAAATGAAGGCCTCCTAGGATGATTTAGGTACTTAAATCCAGACTGTGATCTGGGAAACCTTTGCTTAATGTTCACTTAACTCTTGAGGCACATACACTACATGGCTGTGTCCACACAAATGTGGGCATTTGTTTCTCTGGGGAAAGTAGCAGCAGCACAAGATCTATTATGTCCCTTTATCTTGTTTTCTATTTGGTTCAGGCTGGTCAATCGGGTGACCTGGCCAGATAAATTCTTAAGGTGGGGGGATGCTCTCTTCCTCCAGTAGGCATTTTGAAAAGCCACAAGCAGAATGCCTCCAGGATGCAGCCTGGATAAATTCCTGTAAGTAAATGTTAGCCAAGAGACTTCCCTTTTCTGGCTTGAGGCTTGAGCTCATAAAGGTGTTCTGGGTCCCTGACCCTCTATTTACACCAGCTGGGCCATCAGACACTGTCTGCACCTAGACCCATGGCCAGCTTGTTTTAGGCTTCTTTGCCTTTGGCTCTGGCAGCACAAAGGAAGCACAAGTAAAGAAGGAGACACGGTGCTGGTGGTTGCATTGAGGCAGGGGGTAAGGAAGGAAAAAGGGGGAAAAACAAAGAAATGAACATTACAAAGGAAAGGTATGGGAGACTACAAACTGGCAGAGGAAGGGAGGACCAGGTACCTCTAGGCCCCTTCCTCTTCTAGAGCCAAAGCAGGGTTAGGAACCAGGAAACACATCAGCAGGGAAATCCAAACTGAAATCCAGGAACAAGCCAAAAGCAGGGCCAGGAGGCAAAAAAGCCAGAGATGTTGCCAGAAGAGGAACTACTCAGGCACTGAACACCAGTAAGGTGTGCAGCAAGGCTCAGGTGCTTCAGTAGTTCCTTGAAAGGAGCCATCATACCATTCAGAGAAAAGGGCCAGGGTGGCTTTGATTAGTTTGTTAAGGATAACTGAACCAGTTACCCAGGCTGCAGGGCAGATGCCTTACATAGATCATCTGTGCTGGGGCACATACTAGCGCAGCTGACACACTTAATTTAGCAACATCTGCTTATAGCTGTAAGCTATAAAATGAGAATGAAGAAAATGAAAAGAAATGGCAATGTTATTTGCATGCAAACAGTAAAAGAGACACTACTTCTAACAAAGCTAACAGATTAAGGTGTGAAAAATAAAAGAAGCAAATGAACCAAATTTATAATGTAAGCACAGCACACAATAGTAAGAGAAAGGTATGGCAAAATACAAGCCAGATCCAAACAGACAAATAATTATACTTTTGGTATCTTCTTTATCCAAAATGCCATATTTAGTTAGGAGGTTAAGTCTAAGCTGTTTATATTATATTCTTAATTACATTTTTGGGGGGTGTAAGACCTGATGAAGAATGTCAAGCATTTGAAAGCTAGTCTAATTTTACTCAACTGCATATTTGTTCCAATAAAAGATAACAACCTAGGAAATCCTTGCTTCTTGCACAATTTTTTTTAGCACGATTGACAGATTATCATTACAACTTTTCAGTACCACCCTGAGTTACTTTTGTAATGCTGTTGTTTTTTTAAAAGTATCATCAGGACCAAATGTTCATCTAAGACTGGTATGTGAGGATGTTGAATAAAGAGTCCATTACAGTTTCTGAGTTTTGTGACACGTTCACTATAAAGATAGTGTCACACGTTCAACTTTCCACTTACTGAGTGCAGATAAAACTCAATCAGACGCATGCTCATGCAGTTTATCAAGTACTAAGTGCCCCTGTGGCATTGCAAAGTTCTTCCCTTTCAGATGAGGTTTATCTTGTAACAAGTACTAACTTTAATACATCACAACATTGCATTGATTTGCAACCACTGAAGTGACAGGGCCCTAAATCATTGCCTTATAACAAAGTTGCCCTGCTGTCATTTAACAGAACTGGCAGGCTGATGAGAAAATGCCATTCATTAATACTGACTGATGATTTACTCATCTGTGTTTTTACTCATTTTCTTTTTTGTTTTTTATTTACAAACTTCCTTGAAAATTGGCTTTGGTCATATAAATATTGGATTCAGTGTGTGAATATGTACAGACAGTGGTCCTCATCTGTTATCAGAAATAGTTACTATCACCACTAATTCAATATTTTGACTATTCCATCTTAAATAGCTTTTTGTCTGGCTAAAGCAGATAAAGAACTGACTGTCTATACTACAAATTGCAGCACATGAAAGGATGTGTGTGCTTGCTTCAGTACCTGAAGCTATCTTGTCAGGCAATATGGAGCTCCAAATAGGTAGTTTACCCTCTTTCTTGACAAAGGAAAAGAATCCATGCAGAATGTTGTGCTGTATTTCCCAATAACATTTTAAAGAATGTCTTAAGTTATTTATAAAGTGTAAGTTTGTAATGAAGCTAATGAGTTCAGCTAGATAAATGATTTAGGCAAGAAAGTCCAGAAATAAGATTATTAGGGTTTAAAGTCATTATTATGTTTTTATTGTTTTTTTGGGAAAGCTTAGAACTGATCTCTGATGCCTTTTACCAAATAAATGGGAGCATCTGAAGTGCTTTAAGCATACCACTACTGTGTGTGAGGCAGAGGGGTTGGATCTGTTCCAGGTAAAAGTTATTTTTCCCACTTTTTAAAGCTTTAGGCTTTAAATATGCATATTTTGGTGTATATTGATAGTGTTAATATGATAGGCCAGAGGGTGGTACTTATGGCCTGTGGGTTGGATCTGGCCTGTGTAACCATTAGATATGGTTGATATGGGGCTTTGGTGGCATTTGGCAACTGCAGCTTCAGCTCCTGGTGCCCTCACTGTGCCAGCACAGACAAGTAGTGGGGGTGGCCAGGACTTAACACCCACCCACTCACCTATCTATCCCTGATTTGGGGTGGGTCATTCCAGACTGCAGCTGGAAAAGGTTGCCTAGCCCTGTGATAGGCCATTTCACAGAAGTAGCAGGGAATAAAATACTACAAAAAGGGGTGTTACTTTTAGATTAGGCTTTGTGATATGAAGTGCACCCATGAGACTATGAGTCTATGAGACTGCACTCTTATTTTTCATTACTTGAAAAGATTTTATACTTGCTTAATTGACTGCATTTTGTTGAGGTATTAGTCTTAATAATTTTTTATTGTTATTTTTATGTAAGCACATAAGAACTCTAACGGCATTAAAAGTAGTAAAAATTATTTGTCTTTTGTTTTCATTTTTCTTTTAAGGGCTGCCCAATTTCAGGCTGGGTGCATGTCCCTTTGACTGCACCAGGAGAAGCCACAGGCCCCTGGACTGTATGTCCTGCATACTTTCATATCCTTTGATCATGGTTCTTCATGGCCTCTCTCCCCCACTGCTTCCCCATTCATCCGTGTGGCAGCACCCCGCCACCCCCCATCTTCTACTGCTGTATCACATATGCATATGCCCTACTTCCCCACCCCCATTACGGGACACCTGCAAGGCCTCAACTCTGTCTGCACTGATTCACCCCCTGGGGTGAGAGCAGAAAGTGGTAACTGAAAGGGAGGGGGAAGCCCCTGGATGTCACTGCAACCCGAGAAATAGGGAGAATGATGGGCCAGCAGGAGCCTGCAAACTGCAATTTAAGTCCTTACGTGCCATCAGTTGGACAGCCTTATCAAAGAAATAAAATTTTCTATTAGAACCAGACAAAACAAATGAGAGCACAGCAGTATAAATTTTCCCTTAAAAATAAGGGGTAAATACTTTCATTAACAATAGTATCCAGTATTCAAACTGACTCATTTAAAGCCAGTTTAGGTATCTCCAAGCTGTGTTACATGTTTTAGTGTATACATACCATATGTCACAAGAAAATAAGCATGAACAGCACATGGAAACCATCTTCAGCTTTGAGACCTTTATTTATCTTATAGATATTTTGGATTTTTTTATTTTAATTGGATTGCTCAGATACTTAATGTTAATCATAGGTCAGTTGTTTTTTATTGAATTGGGGCCTTTGTGTTGTTCCCCCATCTTACATAGAAAAGAGTTAAATAAATTAATGGAAATTATTTCAATTGGAGTCCGTGGCAGTGCACCTTTGGTGCGTGCCACTTTAAGGGCTGGACCAGGCAGCTGGCAGGTGCATGATTAAGGCAGCAATTTTCAAATTTATGCAAGTCAGGCAGAAGCAGCAGTCACTTGGCTGGGCTAAGGCTCACAACATCTTGGAGGAAAGGGCAGGAGCTATGGGGATAGCTGGAGGCTCCTGGTTCTGGGCATGACCTGAAACTTCACCTTGCTGGGGTAGGGAGGCCTGGTGGGACTGCATGTGGCAGGACACTCAAATATCAGGACAGCTCACTTCCCCACTGAAAGGTGGGTAGGTGCACTTCAATAACCCCAGCCTCCACAACATTGTGGGTAAGAGGGCTGGGCATAGCTGTGGCCACCTGAGACCCACAGAGGTGTAGATCCCAGAGGCCTGGGGAGGGGGCAGTTGTGTAGCCCTAGGGAGAGGGAATGAAAGCAGAGGTGGCCTGCAGAGAGCAGGGGGTGTTTTTATGACCCAAAGTACTGTGTGTAAAACAGGTGTTGAGTAGCGCTGAAGGGATGACCTGAAGGGCAGAACATGGGCCAACCCCCAAGTAATAATGTCAGTAGTACAGTGAAGACCCCACTGAGAGGGCGTAGTTGAGGGACCCCAGTTATGGGGCACAAGCTGAAGCCCCAGGTAGGGGGTGGATTGGCCAAGGTAAGTCCATAGATACCGGAGGCCACAGTTGGGCTGAAGGCCAACTGTGTAACTCAGCCAAGGAGTCAGGAGCAAGTCATGATGTTGGGGCCATGTTATTGGGTCAGAGGCAGATCCCAGTAAGTCTTCAGATGCTGAGAGGCAAAGTTTGGGTTGAAGTATAAGAACTTGTTGGGATGCCATCTGTGAGGCATGGACCATGGTGTAGAGGAGGTACAGATCCATGGATACTGTCCCCTGGCATCGGGCAAATAATGGGCAGCCTTCTGCATTTACCACCAGTTTATTATACCAGCAAAATCATGGCAGGTGAGACTGGGCACACTGCCCCATATAGACAGGTGGTCACAGAAACATGAGAGCTCAGCCCTGGGATGGCCCCTTGTCACATGGAGAAATAAAAATGAGCATTAAAGCAGGGTGTTTACTAGCACCCCATAAGCTGCACTTTTCCTTTTTTTTTTTTTTTTTTTTTTGGTTAGAGTACTTCAAGATGGTCCTGCTTTCAGCATGGGGTTGGACTAGATGATATCTTGAGGTCCCATCCAACTCTAATTTTCTGATTCTATGATACTTGGTGAATGTTTTCGAAGAATATATGGCAGCCTTGTTTCATAAATTGTAGGTGAACAGCCAAAAAGGGCTACCCTAGTCAAATAATTTTCTATCTCTGAATTGTTCTAGGAAGTATGTAGTCTTCTCTCTAACTTATTTGTCATTATTTCTCTGTTATGACATGTTTTCAAAATGTTATACTTATAGTTTATTATTGGCTTTATTTAAATCAGTCAGCAGAGGTGTTTGAGAATAGAAGAATAAAGCCCTCCTTTGTGTGTGCCTTTTCATCTGTATTAATGAAAGAAAAAAAGTGAGCCTCTGGCCAGCTGTGACTATATTTGTTAGAATTAAGATTACAAAACATTTTTTAGAAATAATAATAAATATGATATTATTTGGGAGCCCATCAAGAAAATAATTTCTAGTATCTGAAAGAGATGAGAGAGGCAACATTCTCAACAGGAAATACTTGCTGAATGGCAATATAAAAGTGCAAGTGTGTCCTTCTCCTGAGATGAAGTAATGTCAAATAATTTAAAACATCTGTTTCTTCTTAATAATGGCAACAGTAGTAATGAAAGATTAGTGACATGCCCACAAGAAAAATAATTATATCAGACAAGCAACTGCCAAAAAGGTGTCCTTATCCTTATAGATCAAAAGTGACATAAGATGATGGGAAACGTTTACTGGCAACCCTTCAGCCTCAGAAACAGGCAGAAGAAAATTTCTATACAGAAAATCATAGGGATTAGGATCACAAGCCAACAGGCCAAAGGGAGGGAACAGGTAAAAGGTAAAAAACCACCAACACTGGTAACATAACAGCTTAATTCCAACCTCCCTCCTTCCTTCCCTAACCCCAGCCGGGACACACCTATGGAGGTGTCCCCAAAAAAGACTTTAATTCCTAGAGTGACCAAACAGCAGCCTGCAGCTGCCATCGAACCCCAGTCCAGCTCCATCAATCAATAGTCCTGGCTGATAGAGCCAGTGGGATCTCCAGCTCTACTGCTCTTGCACCAAGCTTCTCTTATGCGGGGCTAACCAGGTTGCAAGTACATGTTGCTTTTCTCCTGACTCCAGCCTCAAGCTTTAATTTCCCTTTCTTCCTGCTGCCATGCAGCCCTGGGGGGTTTCAGGGAGTTGTAGTAACCTGTGGTTGCGCACATTATATCAACATTACCATTTGTTCTAAAACTCTCTTCTTCTATACAACCTAAATACTTTTTGCAATTGTGGAAATAACCCTACATTACCACCAGATAAGTAAACACTAGTCTAGGCTGGTTCCATTTTCTAAGTTTTATTAACTGGCAAATTATGCTTGCAGCTCACAGCTACAGAAGGTAATCATGCCATTAAGTAAAGAAATTACTTGTTTATGTCTAAACACCCCTCCCTCACCTCATCTTAGAGAAATTATAAATCTTTAAGAATTTCTCATTGGCCTATCTACAGTGTTGTTACAACTACTGAAACTGCTCTTTTGATGTAGAGCAATGATGAGAAATTCTACAAAACTAGTCTCCAAATTTAAAGATAGCCCAAGGTTGTCCAAAATAGACTTCCAGTTCAATAACTGTCCCTCTATAATTGGATACTCTCAGAGAGTGAGAGTTGCTGTTCACAGGATTTTGTTTAAATTACTCTTAATCTATGAACAGCGTTCTACATAAATTACTTAATTAGAATCTACCTTCTCAATTCATCACAAATGGTGTGATAATGTAAAGGTATTTAATATATAATGTTATAAGGATGGTTTCTACCCCTCCCCACACAGGAACATGTATAGACACCTGTAAGGACTATCTCTGTGACTGCTCTTATGAGAAAGGATTACTTTGTGGTCAGGGTCTGTAGGATTAAGTCCCTCATGAGTTATCCCCTCCCCTTCTTTGACTTGAAAACAAATAAATATTTTAAGTTGGTTCCAATTAGCAACAAAATGAAAATATACATTTTTTTCCCTATGAACGCACCATGTTGTTATGTTGTTTTTCATTCATGAATTATAAATAATAATAACTTTTGACTCACAGTAATAGAGAAGCTGATTAATGAGTCATGAATGAATGGGAGTTCTAACTTAATTAAAGAACTATATTTCTATTATAACTTGAGTGACTTTACCAATGGTGTGTATTAATTCTTTGTCATTTAATAATTCACATGATAAAAAAGAATATATTTATACACTTGATGCATTTTTAAACACATTTTTTCTCTTTCAGTTTTAATAGTTTAATTTTAGGTTTATTTATGAAAAAGTGTAATTTATTTCTGTAATTGCCCTATGAAGATGTATCTCATTGAATGAGACTAAAATAGAGATTAAAATAAATGGATATTTTAACCCAATAGCATTTAATGGGAATGAAATGTACACTTCACTGTTGCATTTCATTCATATGTTTATCTGTCATGAAATACTGATGTCTACGGTCATGATACAATCTGCTTAATTATGTTCCTCTAAATCAGACAGATAGTAGGTCAGGGTTGAACCTTAGCTATGGTCTGATGCACTGAATTATGAGTTTTCATAGGGCACAGGCAGGTATTCACTTCTACTGGTATGAATTTTTATGAAAATCTTACCAGTAGAAATTAACCCAGGAGCAGAACATTCACATGGAATGGAACTCAGGGTAGTGTTTAGCATTAAGGACAAGAAAAAGTCCTTTGTCAAGTACATTGGGAGCAAGAAGAGGGCACCAGGCAATGTAGGGCCCCTGAAAGATACAAACAGCAATCTTGTTGCTACACCAGACAAAAAAGCTAGTATTTTTAACAGTTTCTTTGCCTCTTTTTCCTTAAACAGGGACCAGGATATCCCACCTACCAGAAGTAGGGACAATCTTGGAGATAACTCTGTCAGGCCTTCCATCAGTGCAAATGTAGTTAGGGATCTTCTGGAAAGACTAGATATTTTTAAAGCCACGGGTCCAGAGGCCCTCCACCCAAGGGTGTTGAGGGAGCTGGCAGGGGTCATGGTCATCACGGAGCCCTTGGCCTGGCTGTATGAGCATTTGTTGTTATCTGGCCAGGTGCTGGGGGATTGGAAACTGGCTAATGTGGTCCTAATTGTCAAGAAAGGGAGGAAGGAGGACCCAAATAACTGTAGGCCTGTAAGCCTCACCTTGGTTCTTGGGAAGATCTTGGAGAGAAACACCAAGGACCACATCTTTCGGTGACCAGCAGGGGAGATCATGCTCAGGGGCAATCAGCATGGGTTCATCAAAGGCACTTCCTGCCTGACCAACCTGATTATCTTTTATAATCAAGTAACTAAATCCTTGGATGATGGTGTCACCATGGGTGTAGTCTTTCTAGACTTTAAGAAGACTTTTGACACTGTCTCTCACCCCATCCTCATCAATAAATTAAGTGACTGTGGCATTGATGCCTGCACAGTTGGATGGGTAAAAAATTGGTTGATGGGGCGCACCCAGAGAAAAATGGTGGATATGTTGTACTCAACCTGGTGAGATGTGAGCAGTGGGGTACCCCAGGGCTCAGTCCTTGGGCCCGCACTGTTTAACATCTTTATCAGCAACTTGGAGAAGAGGGTGGAAAGCACGCTGACCAAATTTGATGATGACACTAAGATGTGGGGGAGGGTGGACATACTTGGCAGGAGAGAGAGGCTGCAACTAGATTTAGACAGACTACAGAAGTGGGAAGATGAGAATACGATGGGGTTCAACGTAGACAAATACAGGGTGCTGCACCTTGGGAGAAGGAATCCACAGCAGACATACAGGCTGGGGAGTTCCCTTCTTGAAAGCACAGAGGCGGAAAGGGATCTGGGAGTCATTATTAACTCCAAGATGAACATGAGTTGCCAATGCCAGACTTCAGCCATCAAGGCCAGCCATCCAAAGATGCATCTCAGGCTGGTCCAGAGAAGTGATACTCCCCCTCTCTGCAACTTTGTCCAAGCCACAGTTGGAGTACTGCGTCCAGTACTGGGCACCGTGCTTCAAAAGGGATGTGGCCAACCTGGAGAGGGTTTAGAGGAGGGCCACCTACCTAGTGAGATGGCATCAGGACAGGCCCTATGAGGAGAAATTGAGGGACCTGAACCTGTTCAGCCTCAGCAAGAGAAGGCTGAGGGGTGACCTGGTGGCTGCCTACAAACTCATCAGGGGAGATCAACAGCAAATAGGTAGAGCCTTTTTCTACCCAGCACCACTTGGGATGACAAGGAACAATAGTAATAAACTGATGCAGAATAGGTTTAGGTTAGAGATCAGAAGGCAATATTTTACAGTTAGGGTGGACAAAATCTGGAAGCAACTTCCCAAGGAAGTTCTCCTCGCCTCTACCTTGGGCAAATTCAAGAGGAGGTTGGATGATCACCTGTCTGGGGTCTTGTGAACCCAGCATTCATTCCTGCCTGTGGCATGAGGTCAGGCTAGATGATCTGTTCAGGTCCTTCCTGACTCTAGCTACAACTACTACTATTTTTATTTTACATGTTCCATCCCCTGGCTGGGGAGCTACAAAGGTGAGCTTAGGGCACTAGAAAGTAGAGCTGTGTGAAATTTTACTAGGTGTTTCATTGCAATGCTGTTTTGACTCATTTTGAGCTTGAAACAGTGAAATCAGAATGAAACAAAAGGCTTTGAAGCAGCCTCGAAATGAAACAAGTACACTTGAAATGTTTCAAAAGTTTCAAAACATACTGAATTTTAAACCTGGGCTGACTTTCAGTGAAACAGAGTAAGGAGAGGAAGGGGGAAGAGGAGGGAAGGTCTGCTCTGATACTGACATATGTAGCTGGCCAGTGACTGTGATCCTTCCTTGTGGTCTCTTCCAATTCCAGTGCTCTGGGGGAGGAATGGAAAAATAGCACAAAAAGCAGCATTGTTTGAACTGAGTTGCTTTCTGCCTTGGTGTCAGTTACTGAGCTGTGCCATCCAGCAGCTCGGCAACGTCAGACAAAGGCTATCATTTCCTACTTGCTAGCCTGTTTTTCGCAAGTGAGATTCGTCAATACCTTTTGCTTTCTATACCCTTTTATTTTATCATTATATTTATTCATTCCTTTCAACTTATTCCTCCCTGAAAATCCTCTTTTTGTTTTTGTTAGTCTATTTTGATTCTTTTACCCCAGAAAAGAAATCTGTCATTTTCTGCACACTGTGCATTCCATTCACTGTGCAGGAAAACACAGCATACATTTCATATTATAATATAGAATTTATTCAGGAACATATACTACATACATTTGCATATTTTATTTATTGCGTCAATACATACATAAATGCACATGCGTAGACAATTATCTATATATATTACATGAATCAGATTACATTACAGAAGAACACACAGATTTTCCAGGACACCAAGGCAAACATACTATGAAAAACACCATGAGGCATGCTGGAAAGGCAGTTGGCAAGCTTTCAGGGAGGGAAGGAAGAGGGGGTAGAGGGCGAGCTGTAAGTCCCTTCTCCCCCCAAACTGAGACACTGTTTCCTACAACTAGCAGGCATGAGGCTTCCAGTTCTATAGGAAGCAAGGAGAGGGGAGCAGTGCCAGTGCCACTGCCTGTGTCTGAGTCTGCATCTCCTCCAAGAGCATCAGCCATGACACCCCCTCCAGCACCATGACAACAAGTAGCATCAGCATGACAGTCTCCTCCACTCCCATTTCACTTCCCACCCTGAGCCTTCCAGTGCCAGAGGGAGAGCTGGATCTGGATCTGGATCTGAGTGCCATAGCAAGGGAAATTCTGGGGATGGAGGGGGAATCATCTGTAAATTCCCTTTGAGGATCAGGCCTGAGAGATTGGAGACAGATAGTTGGGTGTTCTTGTCTTAGATTTTTGGTACGCACTCATTCTGGTGTGCAATTGTTGCTTGGTGTCTCCTATGTATTTTACATGCATGTATTGTGATATCTCCATAATGGAGATATCGTTGGCAGGTTTTATATGTCTTTTCATGGCATGGTATGGATCCATTTTGTGTGTTTTGGCTTCTAGTGATGAAGTTAGTAAGGTTTAGTGCTTGTTTGAATTTACAAACCACTTTTCACAGATGAGGCTATGAACTGCCTTCATCAACCTCCTAGGTAGAGAAACTCATGAACTCAATATAGACAGTGGAATTCTGACACACAACAACTTTCCAGACATCTGATTTCCCAGGTACCTCTTCACTTTTACCAGCTACAACCCCCTCCTCCCCCACCTGAGCTTGTCCCTCACCCCCTGATATCTCCATTTCCATTTTCATTGACTGGCTTTCTTGCCTGCATTGCAGGTCAGGACATCCTCTGGTTTCTTTAGTATTCCTTCCATCCAAGAACAGCACACACACACACATACACACACAAACTGCAGGTGCTTCCTCAGCCTGACAAAGGATTTTTCATCCCAAAAGCTTGCTAAGCTATATTTTTCCAGCTATTCAGTTGATCTACTAACAAATATCAGATTGACCCAAATAACTTTGTCTGCCAGTGCCATGTCCTTACCATGACCAACATGGCTACAACTTACACCCCTAGGACTTGTCCCCTGTCAGCTGACTGGAAGGAGGTAGGGCCCTGGGCATATTTATACCCAGGGCTGGGACTGGCAGGGAGAGTTCTCTGGCAGCTGCTGGAGAACAAGCTCCTGCAGGAAAGCAAAGAAAGGCTCTGTGATAGTTTGGCTGCCTGAGATTCTGTTAGTGCTACTGTGCTGCACTAGTTACCTGTTGTTATTTAAAGTGATGGACTGGGATAAGGCTGTAGGGGAGTAGGAGACCTCTTTGGGGCACGCTACCATGTGTGCAGGGGCTCCAACATCAGTGAGGGTGCACCTTGACACACACACAATGCCAAACTTGTCAGCATCTTGAGGTGCAGTTTTCCAGAAATCCCTACACCTATTTCCTTGAAACCTGGCAGGCTCCATAATCTCAGAAGGGGCTACCACGCCTGCTGTTTTCACCCCACTGTGCCTTAACACACACACAATACAACTTTTGCTTGTCAGCAGCTTGAGGTGCAGTTTTCTAAAAACCCCTGTGCACATCTCCTTGACACCTGGCTGGCTTTGTGGCCTCATCAGAGGCTACCCTCCCCACTGGTTTCATTTGAGTCAGGCAAGAATTGACAAAATTATAGGCATTTTCATGGTTCCCTTTATAGTCTATGGGCAAGATGTCAAAAGAGTGTTGAAACAGCAAAACAGTTTCAACTAAACTAAACTAACAGTGCTTTGAAATTAAATATCAAAATGAAACACTGTCCTATTGAAATGGTGAAATGGAAGTCAAAACAAAATGGTGCTTTTTCACACAGCCCCACTAGAAAGCTGCTGTGTTCCCTAGACCACTCCTGCTACTAGGAGAGCCAGTTATTTGATAGCTTGTCCTCTCCCCTGCCTGGGAAAGGGTCCAACTGTCAAGAGGCAGGTCTCTGGCTTTTAAATTGCCCCATGTGATCCCCATCTGAGTGGCACATGTACTATTTAAAGCCTATGGGTCCAGAAACTGGGGTAGTTACAGCTCTCCCTCCTGAGGTTCCTGGTTCTGTAGCCTTTGAAAGCATGACCTGCACCAACCATCAACTTTTAAAGCTGAGAGGAAACAGGGCTCTCCCAACCGTGGTTCACATAAATACATGCCCATGTATTTATGCCTATGGGCATGAAGTACTATTCATGGAGAGAGCAGCAGGACAATCCCCTACCTGCTCTAGGTTGCTGCCTGGAAGAAGTTTCATAGGTTATGTTCATAGAAGGACTTGGTGACCTTCTATGACCAGGTCACCAAGTCCTTGGATGCAGATGTTGCAGTGCATATAGTCTTTCTGGACTTCAGGAAGGCCTTCAACACAGTCTCTCACCCCATTCTCAGTAAGAAACTGGAAGACATGGTGTTGATGCCTACACAGTCAAATGGTCACTAAGTGGCTGGTGGGCCGCACCCAGAGGGTGGTGGTGGTTGGGTCTTATTTGACCTGGAGGGATGTGGGCAGTGGGGTTCCCCACGGCTCGGTCCTTGGACCCACACTATTCAACATCTTCATCAGTGACTTGGGCGTGGGGGTAGAAATCATCCTGTTCAAATTCGCAGATGACACGAAGATGTAGGGTGAAGTGGGTACACTAATAGGAAGGAACAGTCTGCAAGTGGATCTAGACAGGTTACAGGGATGGACTGATGAGAACAGGATGGGGTTCAACACTGACAAGTGCAGGGTAATACACCTGGGGAGGAAGAACCAGTGGCACACCTACAGGCTGGGGAATTCCCTTCTCACCAGTGCACAGACAGAAAAGGATCTTGGAGTCATCATTGATGCCACAATGAACATGGGCCAACAAAGTGGGGACATGGTCAGGAAGACCAACCATACCTTGTCATGCATCCACAAATGCATCTCAAGCAGGTCCAGGAAGGTGATCCTCCCCCTCTATGTGACACTGGTGAGGCTGCAGCTGTAGTACTGCATCCAGTTCTGGGCACCACACTTCAGAAGGGATGAGGCCAATATGGAGAAGGTCTAAAGGAGGGCCACCCGCATGATCAGGGGTCAGCAGGGCAGGCCCTACGAGGACAGGATGAGGGACCTGAACCTGTTCAGTCTCCAAAAGAGAAGGCTAAGGGGTGATCTAGTAGCAGTCTACAAATTAGTCAAGAGGAACCAGCAGGCATTTGGAAAGTCCTTGTTCCCCTGAGCACTCCTGGGAGTTAGAAGAAACAATGGACACAAGCTAGTGGAGGAAAGTTTCAGGCTAGACATTAGGAGGCACTATTTCACTGTCAGGGCAGCTAGGACCTGGAACCAGCTTCCAAAAGAAGTGGTGCTGGCTTCTACCGTGGAAGTCTTTAAAAAAGGTTGAACGAACATCTGGCCAGGGTTGTTTGACCCCAGTACTCTTTCCTGCCATGGCAGGGGGTCACAGTAGATGATCTCCTCAGGTCCCTTCTGACCCTACCAACTATGAAACTATGTTTCCCCAAGGGCAATTGAATGAACATTTGTCACTTTTACCTGCAGAACGGTGATTCTCCTCTGGCATGTAGCCACATTTCACAAAATAATTTGTAGATACTATGGATGGGCTGACTATGACTCCATACATAGTATCTGATGAAATAAGTCATTGACTACAAAATCTGATGCCTCTCTGAATTGGTTAGCCTGTTGCCACCCTACCCTACTGTCTGCCAACCTAGATAAAGAAATGATATATTTTTCTCTTTCAGGTGAAAATGCAAGGGAACAAAACCCTCATCTTTTACTTTCTCTTTTTATGAATGTCTTTGAGAAAGGGGAAGTTGTAGATTTGCTGACATTACTCCATCAGCTTCTTGTATGTGTGTGTTTGCAAGCATCTCAGCATTGGATAATTTAAGATAACAAAATCTGTCCTTTTTTTACTGATAATCAGTTGCATATCTTTCCACTTGTTCTCCCTTCACCAGCCTAAGTCTGTCAGTTATCTAGCCATACAGCCTACTATTGCTACTTTCTGAAAATGATAACTTTATAGCTTGGTCTATTCTTATTTTGATACCAAAAACTTTTGCCACAACAGGGGGAAAAAAGACATAAGCAAGCTTCAGAAAGGGGGAAAAAAACCCACCCTTTTCTGTCTTTCTGCAATATTGCAAGAAAACAGTATGTGATCATGAAAGTAAACACTGCATACATGTGCTCTAGGGAATGAATTAATGTTGTTTGTGTATTTTTTTTTAGCTTTAGACTTCCTTATCTGCAATCGTAATAGTGTTTTTTAACACTCTTTGTGTATGTGCACACAACATATAGATAAATCTTGAAGACAGAGGCAATTTTTGTTTTTACTATGGGGTTGTGCTTCATGTTGCATGAAAGAAACTTGGTACTCACACAACTTCTTGAAACTTACGTTGAAAATCATTGAACCTTCTGTGAATAATGCAGACCAAAGTTTTAAGGCCTTTTCCAATACAAACTGAGCATTCAATGTCTGCTTCCTTTCTCCTGTTATGTAGTTCCTTATCCAAGGGACAGCAGTAGATGCTACCAATATGAATAAAGGCATCCAAATTTGGTCTGGGGAAACACTAACTTCATTACATTACCAAAAAATCAGAGATTAGTGTGAATGATGATTAATGTGTGGAAGATGGAAGGTAATTAATGTAATTACTCATGTGCTTAGTAATCCATTGTGAATCTTTTGAAAATAATCTACATTGATTTAGATTCTGGAAATCAGAATAATTAAAATAAAAACTAGGTTTAATATCTGTCTTGATTTCTATTGTAGAATTGAATTAGGATTTATTTTTTTATTCACTTTTTTAAGATTTGCTTACTTCTTGATTGTTTAAAAAAATGTGCAGTGAAACAAATGCTTGTTTTGTGAAAGGGCAAGATAACCTTCATTAAATACTGAGTTTTTCAAACTCAAATAAAGCACACATTTTTAACAGAGAGGGTAACTGGATTAATTTGACAAAGGTTGGGGTGATTTCTCCATCACTTTATATCTGTGTATCAAGACTAGTATTTTATAACTCTGTTGTAAAAGAGGCCAGACCCAGTGATCACAACAATACCATCAGGTCTTTAAATCCATAAAAATCTACCAAAAGTGCCGGCTGTCAATTAATGTTAATGCCTAGATTATGGTTCATCATGAAAGGGTTCTACATGCCTACACTTACTAATCTGAATTCTTGGGATAACTACAACTTCTAAAATGTTAAACATAAGCTGTAGTTGTTCTCTGGATTAATAGGAGGACTGTGTTGGTACTGTGTTTAATTTAACATGATTCTTTTTATTATACCTTTTCTTCTCCATTGATTTTATTTGCTTGCAGAAGGTTGTTTCAATTCTATATCCTGCCTATTTATGTGACAATAAAATCAGGAGTTTGTACAACTGTTTCATTTGTCCCTGATAAGAAAGATTCTTATTCCTAAATTGTTTTTATTGCTGCCACTAGTTCTTGTTTTACTCCTTCCCTTTAATATATTGCTCACAACTTCCTGGGGGTTGGGGTTAGGTGGTGTCAACACTGGCCTGTGGGCTGAGAGAAACTGCATTTCAGACTCCATTACTGTGAAGTGGAGACACAGACAGACTGTCCAGGAAGTGTGACAGGAGACAAGAAAAGGACTCAACTGCAGCCTACTCAGACCAAGGAAAGCTTAAAATTATGTGGCACTGGTATAGTAGGAACATGAGTGGATTTAGGATTTTGGAAAGGGTAGGGCAGGTGGTGTGGTATACCATCACACATAAACACAACATATCTTTCTCTAGAGAAAATGAAGCTAGAAGCCTTACTAATATTCCAGGGGCTTAGGACTATATTATTCAATTTAAGATCAAAGCTAAAACAAATACATCTCTACTGGAATGTGCATTAATCTGTTATCTCATATGTATAAAATACAGAAAAGTAGGCAAAATAATCACATGATGTTGTTTCATTGGCCATATAGTCATTAGAATTAAATGTACAGGTATTTTTCAGATTCATAAAACACAACCTTGTCATCTTTAGGATCTTGGCAGTACACCCAGAGCTTCACTGGAAATTATTTCCACAACTGAGTTAATGTTTTTTGCTGGAGTTAAAAACAACCTGCAGGCCTTTGAATTAGGAGTTAAATTACCAGAAGCAACCTCAGGCAGCAGAATTGCTGAAAAAAGGATAGCTGGCTTAGTAGAATAGCTGGTTTAGTGGCACACCAAGGTGATTAAGAAGGAAAGAAGGCTATTATCATCCATAGAATGAAGAGTTTAGAAGGAATTGTGTAGATTAAAATAAATCCTTAAGGCATTTGACTCCCTTATTGCTTCCTGAATAGAAAACCTGATGCTGTTGCCAAGCAGTTGGTGTTAAACCTTAGATGGATCAGGAATCAAGGTGGGGCAGGACACGGGAAGAGGGTATTTGACTGCACCCCTTCAGATCCATCCCAGAGTGGGACCAAAACACAGTGCCTGGGAAGTCTCTAGCAGGGAAGCTTGTGAGGGATACAATGATCCCTATTTATTCTATTCCTTTCTATTTTATTCTGGAAGATTCTTAAATAATCCTTGATGTGCCTGTGTTGCTGGGGTGACATAGTACATACAGACTGTACAGGTTTACCTGTGCAATCCTTTTTTTTTTGCAATTTACCAACAGTAGAGGATAAATCTATGGGCATAACATCCAACTCCTGTTGGATACATTGGTGTATCCTGATACATTGGTGTATCTCAATGTTTTAGAACCTTTTTTTAAAAATAATGCTATGAATTATAGGCAGTAACATATGCATAGATTTATTATAGACCTGTAAGCATTTACCAACATATTCTTCCAAAGACCTTGTAATGTTTTTATGAAGGAAGTTGAATCTTGTTTCAGTTAAGAAAATATGGCAGTTTTGGAAAGAACAATTCAGTCCACAATGTCACATTTTGAAAATTGTTGTATCAGACACCTCAGACATGGCAAAAGGCGAAACAGCTGAAGAAACAGCAGGAAATATTTTGGCCACTAACATGCAGAAAAGAGAAGTAGTATGTTATCTGTGGGGTCAAATGTACAATTTTGTCAGGATTGTTTTTAAAGCTTATGCATAGCATACAATTTATGATCATATTGTGGGTTTTTTACCACGCTGTTCCAGATAAACTGTAAAGGACTAGGAGAGAATTTTGATTGCTGTAATCATACATACCACACTTAAACATATTCAAGTGTTCTTCATCTCCTAATTTTCTGTTATCAGTAGCAGTTATGGCCCACTTTTCTTACTCTTGAAATCATAACTTTGGCACAGAGCACTATTTGTGAGAGGCTGTCACAAGCTCTTTAAATTGAAAACTGTTTCTTTGATTCTTTCCTGAAGGAATAGTCCTGTTCTCTTATAGTGTGGCTACTATCCCAAAACTTTATATAACCCCACGCATTAGCTGTGTCTAACTCCCCTTTTCACCTTAAAACTCAAAACCACCACCATGTAAGTTCCACCTAAACTACCAGAAATATTACATAGCTTGCCCCTCCTCCCCCCAAATCCAGAGACTTTTTATGCGCTTCCTAAAATCCACAAACAAGGAAACCCACCTATACTATCCAACCATGGAACCCTAACTGAGGAAACATCAGGTTTCATTGAATCCATCCTAAAACCTCTTGTCACCAAAAGACCAAGTTTTGTTGAAGACACAACAGACTTTCTATGAAAACTTAAAAACATAGACCACCCTCCCAGCAATACCCTACTCTCCCCTATAGATGTTACCCACTTATATACTGACATCCCACACCAAGATGTCATCCAAGCCTGCTGTGCCTGCCTGGCTTTGAACATCTGGTCATGTGCAGCTCTAGCCCGGATGTTCGATGGTGTTCGCCTTACTGTCCCCGGTGGTCCCTCAAGTAGGTATTTGCTTCTTGTGTGGTCTTCCCCAGTCTCACCTGCCATGACTTTGAATATTATTTCAGTGGAGGATCCAACCACTGGGAGTCTCTTGATGGCAGAACGTCTGTCCGGTGGTCTTCTGTGAGGCTCCACCTCCCCTCTACGTTGCCCTTACACCCAGCCTCGATGGGTCACAGCTGTACTTCTGGCCAGGTTCCCGACAATTGAGCCCTGATTACTTTTGCCAGGGTGTCCCTCCCTGCCTAAGTGTAAGCAGTCTGTGGTATCCAACCCAGGCCATGAGCCCACCATCCTTTCCCCAAGGCTACCAACCAACTCCGAGGCTCAAGTAACAATCAGGCTCCACAAGCTCTGACCCTTAACCCCTCCAAAAGTGGGAAACATAAAATACAAAAGAAAATCACTGATGCACTCAGAGAGGCCCAGCTTCCCCCTTGCCAGGCTCCCTCTGCCTAGTCACTAACACCCACTCTTGACACTATGGGTCTATGTTCAGCCCTATATGTGGTTGGGCTAGCCTGTGGACTCCACCACAATTCTTCTGCCTCGTTGCCCAGACTTTGGTTTCTTCAGACCAGTTATAGTCCTCCAGTGGATGCCTGTCCCCTCGTCACCCACTGGGTCAGCACTACACCACCAAGGGCCGTGTTTCGCAGCCCCCATGCTGTTCTTGCCTCCCGTCTCCCACCTAGTGTGCCTCTTTGGTTCTCCCGGTGCCCTCAACAGTTCCACCTGGTCTGGTGCCATGAATTGTGTTGGCCTCTCCAGCCCCTCTGCTATGGCCACTGGTATTGGGGTCTTCCTGTGCCCCTCTGCCCTTTTGCCTGGGTTCCTGGTCTTGAGGAGCCGCCTCCAGCTCTAGGCCCCTTTCACTGCAGCCAGCAATCTCTGGCTTGCAGCATGCACTGAAGTGTCCTTCCCTGCTGGGAGAAGCAGCTTTCGGCTCCTTTTGCTCCTGCAGGAGCTTCGGGGAGACACCTCCTGCTGGTGCTCCTGCCAGCATCAATCTGCCCCCTTCCTCTTTGCTGGTGGCCCGTTTTATTTCTGCCGGCCAGCGATCACGGCTGACGTCACTGGTTGTCCGCAACTGTATAAAGACATGGTTGACGAGCTGCGTGGGTTCCTCCTCTGGTTCCGGCTTTCCTGCAGGTCCTGCTGCAGGTAAGTATCTCCTTTTATCTTTTCTTTTCCTTTCATTCCCCTCTGACAGTTCGTGACCCTGGGGCTTCCCCTGGTATTTTGTGGTCCTCCCTTCTGTTTCTCCCTGTGACACCTGCCTTGCATGTCTATAAGAGCAAGATTACAACTCAGAATACAGAGTTAAAGATATTACTGAATTTATGCACTTCATCCTCACACACAACAACTTCAGTTTCAATAACAAACACTTCTTCCAGGCCTTGGGCACAGCTATGGGCACCAGAATAACCCCATAATATGCCAACTGTTTTGAGCCACTTGAGAGAAGAATTCTTCAAGGACTGCACCATCAAACCCATGTTATACCCAAGACATATCGATGACATCTTCATCATTTGGACCAAAGACATGCAGTCTCTGATTGAGTTTGTGATATAAATCAACATCTATCAACCCTCCATCAGACTTGTATTCAAGTACCTCTTGAATACTCCAGCACCACTATTTCATTTTTATACAGTAGGATCAATATCCAGAATGGTAAAATACAAAGCACCATATAAAAGAAACCCACAAACCAACACACATATCTACAAAGAACCAGCAATCACCCTAAAAAACACCAAGGAAGTTGTAATATACAGCCAAACATTCCAATACCACTGAATTTGCACTCATGAGAATAACCACAATCATCACCTCTCTAATCTCAAAATGCTTTTTACCCAACAAGGACGCTTCTCCAGAGAGATAGATCATACTTTTGAAAGATCCACCCATGTATCACGTGAAGAATTACTCCAATACAAAAAGAAAATTTCCATGAATTGCACACTATTGGTTATGACTTACTATCCTTCTCTGGAACTCACATGGAAAATCCTCAAACAACTGCAACCCATATGAGAAGACCCAGTTCTTAAAGAGATTTTTCCAGAATCACCCATCCTAGCCTTTAAATGAGCAACAATTCTTGCCTACCTCACCACCAAAAGCAAACTTCCTGTGGCCCAAAGCATACCGAATGTATCCAGACCATTTCAGGACAAAAAATGTAAAACCTGCCAACGCATCTCCACCACTCCCACAATAAATACACCCCACAACAGAACCATAACCATTCCTGGATCTTGCACCTGCACCTCCAGAGATGTCATCTATCTCATCCAGTGCATTAAATGTCCTGATGAAAAATGTATAAGAGAAACTAAACAACAACTGCATACAAGAATAAACACACACTAAAAATCTATTAAAAACAAAAATACCCAATTACCTGTGGGTGTACATTTCTCACAAGAGAACCAGTCTTTTTCCAGTCTCCCGAGTTTTAATTCTAAAACAGAGTCTACGAAACACCTTTCATAGATGAGCCTATGAACTTCACTTCATAAAACTACTGGATACAAAAAAAATGTGGACTAAATATAGACATTGGATTTATGGCACATTATAACTTGTGTGCCAACTGAGAACCCTAGGTAACCTGTCTGTATTTTACCAGCTACATTCTATCACCAGTTCTACATTCCTCCTCTCTCCTCCTCCCCCCTGCCCCTCCTGTTTCTCACCTATTGTCTCCCATTCCCTCATATCCTCACTGCCAAGCATTACATGTTCACAGACCTGCATTTTGTATATTGGCTTCTATTCTACTCAGAAGAGCACACAATTTACCAGCAGACTCAACTTAGACCTTAAGAAGAGTGTTTGTGTCTAAAAGCTTGCAAAGAACAATTTTTTACCAGCAGGTAAATCTCAGGGGGGGGAGGGGAGTAAGTTGTGGGGGTGGGTAGGGCAGATCAAGGCCTGGGCTCTAGCCCCCATTCCCTCCCTCACAGCTGGGGTCTTGATCTGTACCCTCTCAATGGTGGTGAGAGAGGAAGCACAGCCAGCATGGGCAGGGGATGGATCCATGAATAGATTGTCTGGGGAGAAGGGGTGCCCACAGCCTGGAAGGGCATGAGGGGGAGCATGCACATGGATCTGCATGCAGGCTGGGCTAGGACTTGGGCAGCACTGGGCTCTTCCCAGGTGTGCTGAGTGGCTGTGGAAGTGTCAGTGCTGGGAGTGGGACCACAGATGGCTACCAGAGCCACCGCTGTCAATGCCAAGCACAGCATGGGCCAGGCTCAGTGGGAACAACCCAGCACAGTCTCTCAAGATTCAGCTGCAGCCCACCCTTCCGCATGCCTGCCAGCTCCCAGCCCCCATGTCCTCGTGAGGGGGTGGAGAAGTGTCAGCAGGAGTAGGCTGTGCTGGGATGTTCCTGCCAGGCCTGGCCCACACTCTGCTTGGGGGAGGTGGATCTAGCTCTGGGAGTGGGGGTTGGGATTGGGGGGAGCTACAGCCCCCCCCTCCATGACTTGCTCACAGCACTGCTGCTGCCTGGCCAGAGCACAGCCTGACTGGGAGCAGGTCGATGGGAACAGCCTGCAGCCCGTCCCACTCCACCCTGTAGACAGATCTGCGACACACACTCCCCATGCCCTCCTGGGCTGTGTGCTCACCCTTCCTGCACCCCCCCCCGAAAAGCCAATTGCAACTCCATCCCCTGCCCTGTGACAACTGTTCAGATCCTGGCCCTGCTCCAGCCTCACTACTCACCTTGGAGCTACAGTCACCAGCACTGCCTCATGTTTTGGCGGGGTATGTGCCCCCTCATCTGTACATGGTGGAGGCAGTTCCTGCTGTGGGATGGGCTTTGTGCCCTGTGCCCTGCTGCATGTGCCCCCAGGCCTCCGCCCCTTCCCTTCCCCACCAACTTACTTGCTGAGTTGGGGGGCTGGGTATGCACACACATGCATGCACACTTTCAGCTCCCCCAGCCCAGGATCGACTGGAAGGGGCCCCAGTCAACTGGTTGGTGACCACTGCCTTAGACTGACATGGCTACAACCACCAATCCTAAAATTCAAAAACTGGGCATTTTCAAAGCATTTGAGGGGACTTAGACTGTTAATTCCTTTCCAAATATGAGGCTGATGCAGTTAGATCTCTAAGTTCCTTTGAACAACTTATTCATTTTTGCCCTTTTCTCCCTTCTTCTAAATACCAAAAGCCCTATTAATCAAGGTAATGAAACCACCTGAAACACAGAAACTAAAAAAATAGATAAAAAATACTGGATTTTTTTTCACTAGGACTGCACAGATACAAATGTGGAAGGAACTTTCTGATGAATCTCTATCAAAAAAAAAAATTCCCCCACAGAATTCTATTTTATTAAAAAAAATCAAAATTATGAAAAATCATAAATATTTAAGTAAATGGCAATAACCCCCTTTTAGGTGATACGGTTTTACAACATATTGAAACAAAACCAAAAGCTTCACTAATATGCCTATATTTTTTTTAAATACATATTTTTATATTTAATAAAAATCCAAGGATGTTTTAATAAAAGCAATACATTTCTGAGTCTTCCTTTGTGGGACTGTGAGGACACTGTTAAAAAGTAGAGATGTTTATTGGTTATAATATGGCAACCTAAGTATTTGCAGAACTGTACAGAATGCATTTTTTTTTCTTCAGAGGATTTTGTGCTAGCATTTTACTAAGTTTCTGTTCATCTGAGTCTTCCTTTCCTCCTGCCACCCCAAGCTTTTCCCCCTCCCAGATGGTGTAGAAACAAACAGGTTGTACTTGTTTGAGTTCTGAAGATCATTTCAGGGAAAACCATTTAATTTCCTGTCATTTTCAGTCAAGCCCTTGTGAAATGGCCAATTTCACAATAGCTTTAAAATAAAATGTCATCTCACAGTTGTTTGGAACCTTGTCTGTTTCCCTTTCACCCAGCTTATAAAATATTGTACTTTTTTCACAGACTACTTCAAAATTTGAATTTTAACAGTGGCCATTCAGAGCTGTCCAGTCTTTTTTTCACTTTGCATGTAAAAGTGGTGATATTATTTTTAATGTTGTTTTTGTACTGTCATGGTAAAATATCCAATGGGAAATGCTGACTATTGTCAATGGGGGTAGAGGATGGGGAGAAGTTAGTAAACAGGGGTCATTTCCAGTGAGGTTAGAATTTTACCCCTCATATGTAAACATCCAGATCCAAATAATAACCCAATGATGGATTTAAATTACTGATTTTGATCCATACTATCAATACTAAAACTATTAATTCTCACTGTTGTATTTGATATGTGATGATCTACTAGCTGGCTGTCTTTAAAGAGATTCTCCTGTCTTGTGCTTCAACTAAATCAGTCCAAGTGAAGTGAAAGTGACACTCCTGTTTACTGATCTTATTTAAGGAATTGGGATGTCAAGTTCTATTTCAGTGATGTCAGAGTCAATTTTTTCTAAGGTAATAATGAAACCTGAAACCAGGAGAGTGCCCAGGTTTCCTTACAAGCTTTTCTCACAGTATTTCATTGGGGAAGAATATTGTTATTGCATACCGTTCTAAAATGCCCACTTTTTGTGATAGCCAGGCACATTGACATTGTAATATTTTCCTAATCATTATACTAATGGTGAGCAACATGAAAGATGTAAGAGACAAAATGTATGTAAATGGAATTAAAATAAATTGCATAAAGCAACTAATTGTCTCATAGCTCACCCTAACTCATATGTAGTTCCACTGCCTGACAGGAAGAGTATGGACAAAAAAAATTGAGTAAAAAAATGAGTAAAATATGAGTAAAAAAAAAAAAAAATTGCAATGAGGAAGTTGCACCACGGAGATTTTCTTTCTTTAAACATGATTGTGTTGATTTTGGGGATTGCAGGTAGGAGGGAGTTTTAACCCTTGACTCTTTTTAGTTGAACACTTTGAAAATGACTGGAAAAGTAAAGTTACATAAAATTTAACAAAAGATCCTCCTCCTTCCCTCACCTACCCCAAGACTCCTGCTGTTAGATGTGGAAAATACCTTTGACTATCAGATCTAGCTCTGAAGTGATATTGGATAATCTTATATGCATTAATTATTGTAGTAAATAATATTGATATGGGTGTTCCTTCCATTGAATGCTGTTATAGTATAGGCCAATGCTGATGTAAGGAATTATTTGCCTAACCTTTAATGATTTTTTTTGGATGTGGCCATTCTAGCTAGTTAAGGGTATTGTTCCTTCTCAGTAATAGATGTGAACCCCCCACTTGCATTTTCAACATAAATGCCAGGCGATCATGTATTTCAATGTGCCGAAGATTAAGCAAGGCTTATAATATGTGAAATAGACATTAAATGAAAGGTACACAATTATCAATGTAAGGGAATTTCTTTAGCCTATCAGGCTTTTTATAGCATAACTGTTATGGTATTTTATTTTTGAAAATTATTTACATGAAAATTTAGGGTTTAGGGAACCCCTCCTGTGTCAAAGTTACCTACATTCCACACACAAACGATGGAAGTCTCTGAAAATTAGAATTATTCAGAGTATGTGCATAATTTGGTCCCAGTTTAGCATGTTATTTGAGAACATGCCTGAGTTAAAATGTGAGTAGCCCCATTCACTTCATATTTCATGTTGCCTTCCTGTGCTTCAGTACCTTGTTAAAACTAGGCCTCGTAAACTACCCACATGGCATGTCTAGACATGCATTTGATCCAAGATCAGTCTACTTGCAAGTAAATGCTCTCAGGCAGGTGTCTACACATGCAGTGATGTGGTAGCAGATTTGCTGTTCTTTGCAGCAAACTGGTGCCACTTCTCGGAGCACTGAAATGGGTCCCTGCATCTAAAGGCTCTGGTTGAAGCTGCCAAAATCCAGCAGCCATCTTGAAAAGCCAGCCCCACTCTCTGCTTCCTGGCCAGGAACAGTGTGCACAATACAGGGGTAGCACACAGCAACTCTCTCCTCACTGCCTCTGCCTCCCCTCACCATGGCTGCTCCAGCCTCTGCTCTTAGCAACAGTGACCAGTACTTTGGGCTTCTGCTAGCCACTGCACTGACCCTGCTGGCCTGCTGCACCAGCCACCTGCTAGCCCATGGCTATTTGGGCCCTCCCTGCTCCCCCATGTGCAATGATCACCTGCTGAACCACAGCATGCCACCCCAGGGTCACCGCTGTGCACCTGCCACCTGGTATCCATCAGTCTGTCTGGCTTCATCAGGGATGCTGATGATGGCCTGCTGGATACCACTGCCAGGGCCACCTTCACCACCCTGGGACTCCAACTCCACTGCCTCTGGACCCACCAGGCCAGCTAAGACTGGTGGCTGCACATCATTCAGTAGACCTGACCTGGAATGATGAGTAATGGCTGGAGGCATTATGGATGACCTGGGCCACCTTTCTGGACCTCCTGGAGCAGCTCTGATTACACCACAGCTGTACCTCCCTGTGGACACCTGCCTGGCTCTCACCCTCCTCAAGCTGGCCACACCTGCCAGCTTCTGCTATGTGGGCCATCGTTTTGGAGTGTGCAAGGCCACTGCCAGATAGGTCATCCTGCAGGGGTTCAGCAGTCTCCAGGACAAGCTGGGGCACACAGTGCTCTGTGTTCATAACCCCCTGGCAGTGGTGGTGGGGTGCCATGCCCTGGGATTATCCCAGGGTATTGGGGCCCTGAATGGGACCAATCACTTGCCCACCACACAGTGGCCATTCCTACTATAGCTGGAGGGGCTTTCACCCTGTGGTGCTCCATGCCATTGTGGACAACTGCAGGACCTTCACATACATGCATGATTTCTGGGCAGGCAGTGCCCACAACACTTACGTGTTCTGTAACTCTGCTAGGTCTAGTGCAGAGTGGCTGCTTCACACTAGGTGTGGTGGTGGTCCCACTGCTCCTCATTGGGATCTCCACTTATCTGCTCCTGTCCTGACTTATGTGACCTTACAATCTCCCCATGGAGGCTGTGGCCAGAGAACTCAGCAGGAGGGGCTGCTGGAGGCCTGATGGGCTCTCCCCAAATGATACGTCACCATGGGTAGCAGGCCAGGGTGGGGGCTAGGGCAGGCTGCCCATGCTTCTGTATGCAGCATGGCTGCAGACTGGGCTCTGGGGCACAAGGATCACTGACAGTAGCTGCATAAAGGGCATGGACTTTTAGGCACTCCCCTACTGATAATCGTGGTCAATGCCAGTGACCCACTCTGCCTGCAAGGTCTTGACCTTTATGTGGCATTACCATGCTGACTGGTTATGTCTGTGCTCCTGCATCTGGCTTGACAGCCCCTCATAGATGTGAGCGTTAGAGTGTTCACCCCATGTGAACTGGTGCTGTATCTCTGCCTTGCCCCATAGTGCCACAAGCTCGCCAGTCTCCTCCTGTTACCTTTTGGGGTCCTCGGTGGCAGGCATGGGTATCAGCAATGATTAGGCCATTGGGCCTCTTTCACTGGCTCTTCATGCCTTCATGCATCTGTCCCTGTGCTACTCAGCCTGGGCAGCAGCCTACAGCATCCAAAACAGGGGCATGGTGCAGGAGTGGCAGTCACTTGATGAAGCAATGTCCCATAGCACCTACAGGCTCTAGGCAGTTTTCTGAGGCTGGGCAGTGGGCAGCTGGAGCTGGCTTCAGTGGCCCTAAACTACTTGCAGCTGGGCCTGGGTCTGCAGCTGGGCCTGGCTTGTAGGCCTGGCAGGAGCTGCATGGCACTGTAGTACCAGGCAGTTGTGCTGGGCTACAGGCAGGCTGGTGTGGCTACCCTGTGGCCTGCCCAGATGAACACAGGGGCCTGTAGTGGCCTCAGGCTGCCTACATGTGCCCCAGTGCTCAAAATGACTGCAGGCTTTTAAGGACCTATGGCTTGGGCAGGCATAGAGCCAGCCCAGCTCCATGGCAAGGGAGGCTCCCAACCTGGAGCCCAGGGGATAGCCTAGTGTCACAAATGGCTGGGAGTAGTTTTGTTTTTGTTTGGCACCTACACATGTGTTACTATGCAGTGACTACTCATGAATATATTAGGTGTTAAGGAATTAATTAGCAAGGATTAACACCTACAAAACCACATACTAAGGAGAAGAAATAATCAATACAGACAATCAACTGCCCTAAGACAGGCACAGTCAGTTGCACAAGCACCCATGTCATGATTTTTGCCCATCAGCAGCTAGAGGTACAGGGCCCCAGAACCCAGAAGCCCTGCACCTATCTCCTTGAAACTTGGAAGGCTTTGTGGCCTCACCAGGGGCTATCATCCCTGTAGTTTTTAGCCCACTGTGCCTTAACACACACAGGGTCATCTATGTCACGAATTTTGCCTGTCAGCAGCTTGAGGTGCAAGCAGCTTGAGGTGCAAACCCCTGCATCTAACTCCGTGAAAACTGGCAGACTTTATAGCCTCATAATGGTTTACCATCTGTGCAGTTTTCATCCCCCTGTGGTGTAACACATACACATGACATGAGTTTTGCTTTCAAGAATTTGGGGTGCAATTTCCCCCGAACACCTGCATTGATTTTCTTGAAACTTGGCAGACTTCATGCGCTCTGCAGAGGCTACCATCTTGGCAAGGCTTATCCAAATCAGACAAAAACCAACAAAGTTAAAGATATGTCATAGATTCCCCATTATATCCTATGGCTGGATCTCCGAAGCAGCTCCGAAGCTTTTCCAAAATGGTGCGGAAGCTCTGAACCACTACATAAAGCCTAAAGAATCCAGCACTTCAATCCAGACATGCTGCTTCAGATGCCAAGGCATCTGAATCTTCTCTGGATCTGAAGCATGATCCGAAGCCTTGCACAGACCTAGTAACTACCGCACTCCGGCATCATATGTACTGGCATCCCCATGCTGAAAAATGGTGGTGGGGGCACTTTAATTAAAGCTTGTTTGATGAACTTTAGTTAAAGCACCCTTGCTGCCATTTTCAGTCTGAGGACACGTGATGCTCCACGCTTTAACTGACGCTTTCAGAGCCACTCTAATTAAACCCCACCACCACTCCCCAAGCACATCTATAGACACTCAGTATGATTGTGTGATAGTGAAGTTAGCATTCCTAAATCCTTTTAGCCATAATTGTATTCTGTAGATTTGTGTTTGTCTGTTACATATATGTGCATTACACATCAGAATAGGTAAGAAGCTGTTGTTTAGTCAAATAAATGGTGATCTGAAAACTGGGTGCAGGGAAGAAAGAAGCTCATTCCTTCTTAGATGTTTTAGTCCAATCAGGCCTGAACACCTAAATGATATGAAGACTATGTATTTTCACTGTAGCTGAAAGACCTACAGTTTAGTAGGAGATTGCTAGCTGCAGGTTGCATTTTCCTACCTAACTTTTAGACAAGTCACTAGAGAGTAGCAACCAACAGATAAACATTTGCCTAGGGTAGGTATAAAAGTAAAAATTGAAATGTTTCCAAGTGAAACACATTTGGAAATATTTCAAAAAGGAAATTTTTCAGCCAGAGGAGCATACACTTGACCCTTGTGGTGCCTCTCTCAACTGGAATGTTTCAAACCTGCCAACCTCCTTTTCCTTTCATGGAGAAAACAGAGAGATTTTAAAGAGCCCATCAGGCAGTGGCATCTCCCTGGATGCCTTGAGCCCCAGTACATTGTCCCTCACCACTTCCTCTTTAACCATAAGGAAGAGGAAGATAGGAATGGGGCTGATGAGTTTAGCCCCAGGAGGCCCCTTAAGAAGCAGGATCTGGCAGCTGCACAATCTACAGGATTGTAGTCAGCCTAAGGATTTCCATCCCACTTTCCCTTCCCCGTGCAGGATAAGGGGGAAATTGGAGTACTTTGGGATTCTGAGGACCTATGGGTCCCCCTTTCCCATTTAAACATAATGAGAACTGAAACACTTCAAAATAGTGCCTTATTTAAGGAGGTGCTATTTAGGAGGCTTCAGATGCTTTTTAAACATTTCAAAAGGCACGTGCATTTGTACAGCTGCTTCTTTGAGACACTTCAAAGGCACTTGAAACATATCGACTTTTACTATCATCCACATCTTAAACTCATTTTGAGAAATGGCTGAGGGCTGCTCTTCACATGCAGTTCAGGAAGGTGAGCAGGAATCATAGAATCATAGAAAATTAGGGTTGGAAGGGGCCTCAAGAGGTCACCTAGTCCAACCCCCTGCTTAAAGTAGGAGACCTTAATTAGATAATTCCATGCAGGGATTTGTCAAACTGGGTCTTAAAAAATCACCAAGGATGGAGATTCTTCCACTGCTTTAGGTAACTTGTTCTAGTGCTTCACCAACCTACTAGTGAGAAAGTTTTTCCTAACACCCAACCTAAACTTCCCTTGCAATTGCTCCTTGTGCTGTCATCTGTCACCACTGATCTCGCTCCACCCTCTTTGGAATCCCCCTTTGGGTAGTCGAAAGCTGCTAGCAAATCCCTCCTCTGTCTTTTCTTCTCCAAATGAAATAAAATCAGTTCCCTTGGCCTTTTCTCATAAATCCTGTGCCCCAGTCCCCAAACCATTTTCTTTGCTTTCCATTGGATTCAAAAGGATGGAATCGTAGTGCTCCAGTACCTAGGTTGATGTTTCATCTTGAAGTGAATGGAAGAGCTCCATGATCTAGAAAGGAATTAGCTCACTAGGCAAAAGCCCAGGAAATCAGTGTGACTTTGGCATACAGCATAGGGAAATACTCTGTCTTTTCTTCACATATGATTATATTAATTGAGATGTAAATGTTATCATTTGAGTGATAGGACCTCTAAATTACCAAAACACCCAAACCCAAGTATAGGGATATTTTCCAGTCAAAGTGTCCAAAATGTATGCTAGTCAGATGGGAGGAGAAGATAGGATTTGATTTGGCACTGCTAGTAATCTATTTAAATGGTAGGGTTTCAGTAATTTTGATTGATGTGTTTGTTAATGATCTTAATTGTTTGTATCAAATATTGCTATTTGCATTACTGGAAAGGATTTAACACATACAATTGCTGCTATAAACCCTATATCAATAAAGTTTAGTAAGGAATAAGTAAGAAAATGTTCCTTATCCAGAGCCTGAAAAAAATCGTTAGGAATGCTCAGATAGTATACAGACTAATTTGCTCACTCTCTAAACTAGATAAATTTTACTCCAGTGAACAAAATTAAAATAAATCTCATGGCCACATTTTTTTTTTTCTTTAAATGCACACATTTAAAACACATCACCTGATTTTATTACAGACTATATTCATTCTAAAAGGAAAAGGAACTGCAATGGTACCGTCGATGCAACAGGTACAATTCTGAGAAGTGCTATTGAAAGGAAATATTGCATGTTTGCACATAGTTAAAAATCAACAGTTATAAAGAAATACCTTTGCAAATATCCTTGGCAAATATCCTTTTGTGGGGAATAAGCAAAATATATCTTCTTCATATTCATCTGGATGATGAGTGGCTATGAAGAATGTGAATAGATTTCTCCAGGTACAGTACAAAGGGGAAGATAATCATAATATTTTCTGTCATCAAAGGGTCTGCAGAAAGATCACATCAGCATTTTGCCAGTAAGATAAAAATGCATTAAATCTTCAACATCAATGGAGAGTCAAAATGAAACAGCGTCAAGCAGAATAAGTCACTCAAAGATGGGTAATGGCCATCTGATATTAAAGAAACCAAGATAACTGCAAAATTAACAGCACAATAGCTTATACAGACTCTAAAGAGTCTGCTTCTACCAACAAAAGACAAACTTCTACTATTTAGTGTCTTGGTTCCACCCAGGAAAGGAAAAGTAATTACATTCTGGGATGAATGAATGTTAAAAGCTTGTCATTCAGGATGCTAATTTAAAAATTAAATGCAACATACTTGAGTTTTGACCTCTAAAAAAGCTCATGCAGACCCAGGGGCAATTTGAATTACTTTTATGTTGTGCATAATAGATATTCAGTTTTTGCAAGGTTTACTGCCTTGAGTTAAGATGAAACCAGCACGCATAAGTGTCAATATGAACTAGAACTCAAACTAATTCATGTAGCTTTTGCTCTCAGCTTTTGAATCACACAAATAAATAAAAAATCCTGATGGTGAAATCTATTGACTTATGCAATGGTTTCATCTGGGAACAGTCATTTCTTACATGGCAAATTTAGAATTAGGCAACATAACACACTGAAGGGACAAAGTAGATTGGATGACCTAATAGATATTTTCCCTACATAAAGCTTCCTTGTGCCAAATTCTGCCTCTGGCTTCAGTATTAACTATGGGTTGCTGAATGTGACTACTATATACTTAACTCCAGTTAGTCTACTTTGCAAATACAAACTTTACTAAATATTGAAATACAGAAGAAAAGGAAATAAAATATTATAGATTAGGCAGCCTGAATCCGTTAGGTCTTTTGTCAATGAGAAATGTCTGCATAAGCCTTTGAAATTCAACCCTAATGCCTTTGTGATCAAGATTACTCTGAAAGGTAAGGCTCTTCAAAGCATCCTGCTGTTTCCTGATTTGACTTGAAGTAGAACTAGAACAAGAAAAGCTTTTTTTATGTGGTTATTTCACCAGTTCTGTTTCTGGATTTGTTTTGCATGCAAAAAGCCAGAGGTATTCAATAATAAGAAAATACTTAAATAAATGTTAACCACAGACATTTCAAATAACAAAACGAGCAAACCAACCAACACCTCCCCCTGCCTTTCCTCCTTCCTTCTCCCCGAAAAGAAAGATTTGTTTTTTTGAAGAACATGTGACAGTCTTTCAGGGAGCATAGTTAAGAGGAATGTCAACTGAGATACAGCCAGTGCCATTGTGTTGTTGTTGCTGTTGTTGTTGTTGTTGCTGTTGTTGTTGTTGTTGTTGTTGTTCTTACATTGCTTGCCCATATGTCAACCCTCCAGCTAATAGTCCAATTTGCAAAAATAATGTAAAGTTCTACCCCTGGCATATTTTGTATGACAATGTGTTCATGCCCTTATACGTTCATGGTTTTATTTTACATTTTTCTTCAGTAGCCTGCATCATCTTCAACTGCCTGACATACATTCCACAGTAACATTAAACAGCCCAACGGATGCAGAGAAAGAGAAAACAAGGGGGGATAACAACTCATGCGCTTAATCTGAATTTCTACTTCTCTCGCTCATCTTTTTAAAAATGGTTCATTTGGTCAATTCAGCTTTAAAAATACACTTTAAAATATTCTGGTTTAACTGTTCTAATATGTCTCTGTTGTTCATAACTCTCATAAGAACATTTTCTCTCATGAGCATCTTCATATAGTTTTCAAATACTGAGTGATATGGTATGAAACTAGACATGACCTCATTTCTTCTTCATTTGCTACACATCACAGCTTTATCCTCATAGCGTAAAGTTACAAATTAGTTGCATCAGACACTGAATGCAAATACAAATCTTTCTGCACAACTGCTGCATGTTTATAGTCTGTTGCATACTGTCTGTTATGGACATGCATGGATAAAAATAATGAATAGCAAGGATATTCAAGAGAAAAAGATTTCCAAACTTAGGAATGTGGAATACAGAGGATCTGAATGATAGAGACAATTCCATAAACAAATTAAGTCAGAGGCCAAAATTTGGAAGGAAAGGAAAGAGACTGAGGTGGTAAGGGTTTTGCATTCTGATCCCACATATGATTTCATGTGATAATGTTCCCTTGATTAAAATCTCAGAAACTTTGTAAGTTTGGCACTCCAGAATTAAAAAGTACATATAAATTCAAAGATGTTTTTTGCCCATCTCATCAGTCTGTATTCACTGTGGTCCTAACAACTTCAGCAAGTGATTAGCCCCAGTGTTACCTGCTAAATGATTTGCTTCCTGTAAGTCTCATCAGTTAATGGGATAGAACACATCTTCTGGTTTTAAAACAGGTTCCCTAAACTTGATGCATTGTCTGTCTTAAAACAGGTCAGATCCCTTCTCAGCAGTAGGAACCACATGCCCCACAGCATAGAAATAAATATACACAAATTAGGATCTCAGTTGACTTAATTAGATACCAGTAGGTGAATAGCTATCTTGGAAAATATGTGAAGATTTTTTTTTCCTGGTCATTCCTTGACCCAGTTTTTGGAGAGCTTTAATGACTTGGGAACACTCGTCTCAATATGCTTAATGAAAAGGTTAAGACCTTCAGTGTAACTATATGTGTTTACTGTCAACCTGACTTTGTTGGGGTCTGCAAATATGTGTGATTTAGTAGACACTCATAGTCATAAAGCTGTAGTGGCTGGAAAGAAGATTTGGGTATGTGTATGTTTAAAGGTTAGTAATACTGTACCCGCCTCAGCTCTAGTAGGTGCTCCTGCGCACCTTCTCCTGAGCCCTAGATCTTGCAGGTCCCAGGCTTACAGGTGGGCCCCAGAGGTTACCTCTGCTGAAGTCAGGAGGACCCCTGAACTCACCTGCCACGACTTTGAATGTAATCTCAGTGGGGGGTCCTTTCTTGGGGTAGCCATCAGAGTTGGCGTGGTCCCCAGTGGGCGGTCTTGGGGCTCCGTCCTTCCCTACACCCCAGCCACTCACCACCTGTGGTTCTACCTTTTCTTGGCCTCCCCAATATCCTAGGCCTGCTGCTGTCTAACCCCCAACCTGCCAGCCATCCGTACAGGTCTCCGGCTCAATATGATGTCTGCCAGGTTCGCCAGCCCAGACCTTCCACCTTGGCTCCTTCACCAGTTCTTCTGTCTGCAGCGCCACTGGCTCCTTCACCAGTTCTTCTGTCTGCAGCGCCACTGGCTCCTTCACCAGTTCTTCTGTCTGCAGCGCCGCTGGCTCCTTCACCAGTTCTTCTGTCTGCAGCGCCGCTGGCTCCTTCACCAGTTCTTCTGTCTGCAGCGCAGCTGGTTCCTCCACTGGCTCTGCTGCTTAGGATACCACCGGTTCCTTCCCCGGCTCTGCTACCCACGATGCAGCCAATTTCCTCACTGGCTCTGCTGCTCCAGATGCCGCTGGTTCCTTCACCAGCTCTGCTGCTTTCAATGTCATCAATTCCCTCCTGTGCTTCGCTGCCCCAGACACCGCCGGTTCCTCCTTCGGCTCTACTGCCTGGAATGCAGTCAGTTTCTCCTCTAGCTCTGCTGCTCCCAACACCACCAGTTCCTCCACTGGCTCTTCTGCCTACAATACAGCCAGCTCCCTCACCGGGGCTGCCAATGGCGTTGGGGCCAGTCCCACCATCAACACTACTGCTGGTTGTGTTGCCAGCTCTCAGAGCCTGCCCTGGCTCTGCCCCTTGCTCTCACTGCGGCTGAGAGCGGTGGCTGATCTTCTCCACATTGGAGTTCCCTCCCATGGTTTCTCCTCCTCAACTGCCCTGCTGCCTCAGCGGGGCTGCTTTTTGTTTCTTCCAGGAGGTATCCTCTGCCCCCGCTGCTCTGCCCCAGCTGGATAAATGCCTGGCTGATTACCCGCACCGGCATCCTCGGCGTACGCACCTCCCCTGGCTCTTCTGGACCGCAGGAGGTGAGTAGGACTCCTTGCTGCCCTGGGGTTCCTTTGGCATCCCAGCTCCTCTGGGACAAATATAATTGTTAAAGGTTTGTGCACAGGAGAATAAATTAAACTGTGTGTTGAATTATGAGCTACAATTTATTTCAACAATTAAATTGCAGATGATATTTTCCAAATTTCTCAGATTAAAAAGGGGGCAACCCTTGTCGGTATTTAGCATGTATTGCAGATTTGTTGGTACTAGACTATTTAACTAAAAGTTTCAGCAATCAATTTTAAAATGCCATTATATTGAAATGATTCAGACTGGATAGGACTTTTTAGATGAAGCAGCTTTTTAAAAGTTAGGCACTAAGAGGGTTTTAATATATATTAATTTGGATTTCATATGGAGCTCATGGGATATATATTCAAATATAAGCGTAATACGGAAGCTTTCTCATTTCGTTACCAATCTCTTCATTATTGTGCCTGAAGGAGCTATAAATAACACATAGCTAATATGTGAATATGGCACATTACAGTGAATATGTGTATTTTAATTAGGGCACCTTCTGACTAGGGGCAATTGGGATACAGATTTGTTACATAATTTTAATATTTTTAACTGATGAGGAAAAACAATGGTCTAAATTTTGCCCCAAGTGACATTTATGGAACCCTACTATCATCATCTGTACATAACTCAGGACAAAATTCAACCCAATGAGCGTATACATCCATGATTTTTATATTCTATCAGTTTAGCATCACACAATTAGTAATTGCATACCTTTTAATAGTCTTATTCCTGCTGTTTTTCTTTTGGTCAGGGCTTCCTTTATGTTAAAAACTATGCACTTTTAGCTATGTGTTTTCTTAAGTCAAGAGTGAACTTTCATTTTGGTAACGGAGTGTTTTTTTTCTCTGTTAAAAATAAATTTTGCCTGTTTTCTAATAAGCATGCATCTTTTATAAATTCCTTATATTTTTGATGAAAAACTATTATATTATATTGTTCAAATGTGAACAATGTAAACAATAGAAAAAAGTTACTTTATTTTCTTGCATATATGTCCTCAAATACAATATGCATCCTGTTTTTGAAAGGAAGCATGAAGAAAACAGATCTTACATTGTAGTACAGAGGCAGGAAATTATTTTGGGTGGAGGGCTGCTTACTGAGTTTTGGCAAGTCACCAAGCGCCCCATGACAGGTAGCCAGGGGCAGATAAATGTTAATTTTCTAAATTTTTTAGGGGCTTTATGGGCCAGATACAATGACCTGGTGGGCTGCATCCGGCCCGCAGGCCGCATTTTGCCCACCCTTGTTTTAGTACCAGTAAGTAACTGAGTAGCAGCAGCTGTGGAGCCAAGCCTGCTCCTAAGCCTGATGCCAGCCCTGCATGCTGGATGGGGGCTATTGATTAATCCAGTATGCTAGTCTGATCTGCTGCAGTAGTTTGGGTTGTATGTCCGGTTCAACCCACATGCTGGGTCTGGGACAAGGCACCATGTCTGACCCTACACGTGCCTGAACTGATGTGCTGGGTCTTGGACTATGTGCTGGATCCATCTGTAGACCTACCCCATGTGCGCTCTTGATCAGTGTTCAGGGCCATGTCATACAGCTGGGAGGCTCTCCACAGACCTGGACATTTGTGGGTGGGGAACTGGTGTCAGTGTTAATTGTTGTGGCTTCCAGTGCTGTGGCAATTAGTACTGCCACTGTTCCTTCGCCAACAAATTTCCAGACCAGAATTTCTCACATATAGTACCTGCCCCAGTTTCTACCTGCTCATTTTGAGGAAAAAGTTATGTCTTATGTGAGAAAATTCAATATTTAATATCAGAAACCCCCCCCCTCTAAATTACTTAAAGCATATGCCTAAGAACATACTTCTGGCTGCATGCAATTTTTATTTGATCTTTGAAAAGTGGTATGTTTAAGATTTAATATGCATGATAGAGATCTCTTAAGCTACTTTTTGAGTCTTCAACACCATTTTCTGGGTTTATATACAGAAATAAAAATCACTGTTGCTTTGCTTTCAGGAAAGAAAATGGCAGTAATCCAATTCAAATCCTCTTGACACTGCAAACAGCTGTAAGCAACGGGCCTGGGGAGCGTTGCTAAATATCTTTATAAATGCTGATTCTGAAAAACATAACATCAACATTTTTATGATGGGAAGGGAGGGTGAAATCCTAGCTCCATTTCTACCATTATTTTGCATCAGTTTTTGTAAGAAGAAATATTTCTCCCTAGCTGGTAAGTACTGATGATTTTATTGGAATCTCATAATGATAAGAGGGATAAAAGTGGTATGCATTTTATGTGGAAGACTAATTGTGACAGCTTTTTTTGCAGTGAACTGTTCCTCCAAGCTGTGTTGGCAACTCAGCGGAAGAACTGGTTCATTAAATGAAGCTGTCTAGAGGGAATTTTTGATGGTTCATGCAGTCCATGGAAAACTATTCACTTAAGTTTTTCTTGACCTCTAAAAATATTAATCAACTGTGCTTGAGTGCCTTGTTTTAAGTAGATATTGGTGCAGTAAGAATCCTGTAGACTCAGGTGTTGATAGGTGTAGTTGGTTCAAGAAAAACCTCAAAGCCAGGGGTGTATCCTGGGAGGGTGCAGTCATAAATGGTTGCACTTGCCACTTCCAATTCCTCCTGAAGATTAGTTATTTAGGGCAAGGGTTTTCAACCCTTTGTAAATCAAAGTACCCTTGATGGCTGGTTGTGGACCAGGGAGGTGGAGGGTGGCACACAGCCAGACATGGAGCAGGGAGGTGAGGACAGCGGATGGGGGTGGCTAGAATGCAGCCAGGCATGGGGTGAGGGCAGCACATGGACAGGCGGGGATGGAGTGCTGCTGCCTCCCAGGTGCAGGGCCGGGGCAGGGAAGCTCACCAGGCTAGTACATGGCTGCCAATGGGTGTGAGCTTCTCCACCCCACACACGGTTGTTATCACCCTCACCCCACCCTGGCTCTGCTCCTGGGAGGTGATGGTGCTCCATCCCCCATCCCCACCCATCTGTTCATACTCCATAAGACCGTTCCAAGTACCCCACAGGGGTACACATTTCCCCAATTGACAGACCTGGGTCAAAGGCATTCAAAGGCCTGATCCTTGATCAGTGGGCTGCTTGTCCTTTTTTCCTGAGCTGGATGGGCAGTCCATAACATATGCCATGTGTTACCAGTCCCTGGGGCCATTGGCCTGATTCTCATTGCACCATGCTTTTCAAAATCTGAAATCCATTGTTGCTCATGGCTCTCAACTGGTTCCAATCTACTGTCCATTTACTGAATGTAGAAGGGACCATATGTAGGGTGACCATACATCCTGGTTTGGCCAGGACACTCTGAGATTCCATAAGCCAGTCTTGGCTGGTTGGTCAAAAGCCCTGGGTTTGAGTCTGACAGGGAGGTGGAGCAGAATGGTGTGCCAGACAAGCTTCTGGGCAGTCACTATTGCTGCTGTACTAGAGCAAGGTGTGTGTAGTGGAGCCGGTACCACTCCGCCCACATGTGGTTTATCCTCATTCCCTGACAGCAGCGGTGGTGCCTGCCAAGTAACCTGCCTGGTGCACCATGCTGCTCTGCCGTCCCTCCAGACTCAAGCCCATGATTTTTCACCAACTAGCTAGGACCAGCCTATGGAATCCAGGAGCGTCGCAGCCAAACTGGGATGTATGGTCACCTTAATCATATGGCTTCTCTGTATCTATGTGTATGTATGCAACTGAAAAAAATGGTCCTAGTCCTAAACACATTTGCTCTAGAATGGACCTCAACTCTCTGAATGTTGCTTCAGTGAGCATTTATGGATCCTATTTACAGAGAAGAGATAATAGTGAGATTTCAGGGCCTTTTTGCCTCTTCTTCTAGTGATACTAATATGACATTTTACAAGGATCACTGCTAAGCCTCTGCCCACTTTTGACATTCCTTATTAATTTTATTAAACCCTCAAAGATACCTTTGAGCAATCTCCTTTCTGTGCAGGGTAACCATATATTTAGTGTTAAACTAATTCAGCATTTCCTACTTGGAATGTGATGGAAAAATAACTGGAAGGCCCTATCATAGGCATCCACATTGAACCAACAGATCACATGATTTGGATATATAGAACATAAACCCTTCTTCATGTTGTCATATATATATATATATATATATATATATATATATATATAAAGAGAGAGAGAGAGAGAGAGGATATAACCCATCAACTCTTGTATTTTTGACCTCCCTTGAAACTAAAATATCTGATAATACAGATCTCCAAAGGGGAAAATAATCCAGACAAGCTGTGTACAGTGCCATGCACTTCATTAACAAAATAACTGATCTTTATTACTGTCAGCTTTATACAGAGGGATTACTCATTAATTTAACTGGTTTCCTAAATAAAGGTGATCTTTAGAAAAAAATAATCAGTTCAAATGTGAACACCTGCTAGAGCTGGGCAAACAAATCACAATGAAAAATTACTATAATTAATTTAGATCTTTATTTCATTCATGAAATGTCTACAGACTATTTCTTCTTACACTTCATTTGTCATTTACAATTGTATTATGAATATTTTTTTCAAACACATGCCAGGCCCTGGTTTAATTTTGAAATGTTTTTTGTAAGCAGTACTGTGAGAATGAGATATTTTTTATTTGATATTTGAGTTCCCTTATTGAGCAACATAGTATTAGCATATAGATAGTAAGGAGACCGCTGTTGAAACAAAATTGTAATAAGAATTTGCTGAAACGGTGGTGAGTAATTCCTTGCTTTGCGCTGTTTTAGTTGCAGAAAATGACCCATCAGCAGTATACAACCACACAGTGACAGGGTGAAATTTTATACAGCAAAATACAGGCCCTTGTATATCTGTAACAGATGCTCACAAATAGCAGGAGTTGCCTTCATTTAATGCTGCCAGTATGAGCCAATTTTACATTGGTTGTGCCCTTAACTTTGCAGTTCCTTTGCATCAGTGTGCAATACCATGAAGAGCTACAGATGGGGATATTACAGCTAGTCATTAGTTCTATTAGCTGTTGATGACAAGCACCTGTGGCATACTTTTACCTAAAACACACCTGTGCTATATCTTCACAGCTGTCACAATTACAATTTTATATTACTAATTATATGCAACTCTGCAATAGTGTTGCAGAGTTGCATATATTGTGGAATAGAGCAAAGGAGACCACCCTGCTTTGGCTGTGCTGCACTTGCTGAGCTCCCTCCCTGGTCAGCATGGGCTCCTGGTGGAGTTCTGCATGAGTAATAAGCTCTGAGCTCACCAGTTGACAAGGGCAGGGGCTGCCTAGAGCTCCTGCTTTCATATGACTCTAGAACTCAGAGGCACACACACACACACACACACACACACACACGCACATGCCCTGAGCTCACACACTGCCTTGGCCCAGCCAATCCTCACCCTGGGCAGGAAAAGCAGTGCCCAGCACAGCCTTCCCTCCACCTCCAGCTGCTGCTTGGGAAAAGCTGGGCCAGGCAGTGTCAGTGATAGCAGTGGCACCTACCCCTCTGTCTGCTTGGTGTGCCATGATGCTCTGTCTCCTCACCAGACTGCACATCATGTGCCTGCAGCAGCACCACTGATCTGGGGGGGAAGGGCACGGAGGGAGATACCAGAATACAAGTTTCCTAGGGCACCATTTTCCCTAAGGCAGTACCCCAGCAGGTATTTTTCCATTATTATGAATATTCATGGGAATAAAATTGAGATGAATGACAAAATAAATGGGTCCCAGAGGCACATTTTGCTTGGCTTCATACTGGTCTGGGTTCAACAGTACCAGACAGAGCACACCCCAATCCCATCAGACTTTGCCTCAAACTGTTAGTGCAGTTAGTGTTTTTGTATTAGGAAATGTCTGAGATGCAAGTGGTTTTTGTGACATCTTTTATTGAATCAATTGTATAGGACCTGGAGACCTGAGTGTCACTATGTGCCAAAATGCTTGTCTAACCTGTCTCCTGACTAGAAAGATTGTCCAATAAAATATGTTATAACAGCAACAACAATAATAAACCTAAACAATAACAGAAACCCCTCTGCTTCCCTCCCAAGTTGCAGTTCTGCTCAATGCTCTTGTGTTTTCTTACACAAGTTATCCAGTGTTTATGTAATAAAAGCTACATACTGTGTAAGCTGGGGTCTGTCAGTCTGCAAAGGTCCAGCTAAGCACAGGGAATCAGAGGCAGGTAGTTGCACCATGACAGCCATCCTCATCTCCCCTTCACTGCAGAGTATCCTGCTATGCCAGTCTATGCTTAAGCTCACTGCAGTGATCCCCAAGCTCCATCCATAAACCTAGACATCCCAAGCTGCCATAACACTCACTGGAAAAAATGAACTCTCCCACCCCAAACCTGATCTTTCTATTGAAGCCTTCCTACCCCAACCCTACATGAGAAATTGCAGGGTCAGTCCTGCATACTCTTAGCATTGACCACCTGCACCCTAAGCATAACTCTGGGAGTCCTATCACCCTCAAAAAGAAAAATAGTTCTAAACCTTCACCAGCTCTAACCCTAACCCTAATTTGGACTGCTTCAGCAGTCCCAAACCTAGCCCCAGGCAGGAGACCCCAAGCAGACCATCACAGGAATGACCATGAAGAGCCCCTAAACCCTAACTACAAGCCTAGCTGTTATGTTCCTAGCTGCAGCAATGCCAGCTACAACAAGAAGTACTCTCTCTCATGCATGCCTCCATTGCTAGAGCCCCATCCCAACCACTTCTATCCTAGGTAGGGTGATCATCCATCTTGGTTTAGAAATATGGGACATCTGATAGACTGCTCTCCTCCACTCCCCACCCAACCCCAAGTCAGCAGCAGGCTGCAGGGGGAGGTAGAGATGGAGCAGCATGCTGAGACATGCAGCCTGCTCAGACAGCTTCTTGAGGCATAGCACCACTTCCCTTCCCTACTGGACTGCACACTATGGAGAGTATACTCATTTTAATCTGTGCCCTGAATCCTGGACTAGCCTAAAAACATTTAGGACTGTCTCAGGAAAAATAGGACAGATGGTCACTCTAACCCTAGGTGGGAGTCCAAGATCCTTCTTCTCATGAACCACCTTATCTACCTGTGTTGTTAACATGTCCATAGCACCCAGGAGTCTTACTACCCTCAGGTATAAAAAAAGCTCCAAACCTTGCCCGTCTTCAGCCCTGGCTGGCTTTGGGGTGTGGAGACTTGTGATTTGCTTCAGGGACTGGTCAAAAGTGTGTCATATACCAATAAAAGGTTGTTGACATCTGATATAAGAAATTATATAAGTAGAGAAAATAATTTTGAACTTTCTGTCTTCTATGATCAGTCTCCTCACTACACTGCAGAGCCCTTCAGAAGAGATTTTGCCATCTTTAAAAAATCCAATTTTTTGTGTGTTTCAGCCACAAGTTGAGTGATATCCCAAGAGGTGGCTATCCAGTTGGGTAAGATAAGGTAAGATAGCCTATGTTTGGGACACATTTTCTAGCCCCCTCCCCATGCAGGACAAGCAGAGGGGATCATAAAAAAGGACTTTTCAGTTGCAATTGCAGCTGCCAAATCACCCTCCTGTCTCATTCCAAGGGTGAAGCAATGAACTGCCGGCTGTGTGGATCTGTGACTTGTGACTCCCAGCAATGACTTCATCTGTCGCCATCACCATTCATCCATTGCTGCAGGACATAGTTATGGATATTAGTGATTGGTTATTGTGGTAGATGTTGAATCCTGTGGTAGAAGCCTGCAAATGACTTTTTTTACATGAGAAGGCTATTGTACATCAGCAACCACATAGATCTTGGTGGAGGAGAAACCTGTGTCCAGTGGCAAGAAGATCCAAGACAACTGGGGTTACTCTCCTACTGCAGCCTTCATCCATCTTTGTAGCTGTTGAGCGGTATGTTTCCTTCATCTGCCTGCATTACTATTGAGGTCTTTATTTTATGTTGTGTTGAACTGTTCTTCATCTAATACCCTACCAAGAGTACAAGACTCTGGATGGTGTTGCTCTTAGGGTCATACACACAAGCCTCTCAACCCTGTCAAGGTGAACAGTTATTGGCAGAAAAAGTCAAAATAACAAGACTGTCACTTAGTATCAAGCTCTCTGCCCACTTGCTTCTGTTTGGTCATGATCAATCTAATTAACCTAAGAAGACAGCTTAAGTGTGGGTCCCAGCACTTGTCTCAAGGTGTAGACATTTTACAATTATCTTGCTATCATGTTATACTGGAATAAGGTGTTACACTGAATCAACTACACATGGAATCTTCTACCATAAAAAAGTGTTGTGACCTTTACTCAAATTCCAAATTAAAGGATGGAGGATGGGATTCACTTCCAAGGAGGAATATTCTGCACTGGTCCAGTCCTGCAGGTAGCAAATGAGGAAAGCCAGGCTGCAACTGAACTCCAACTAACTTGAGTATCAAGGAGAATAAAAAGTCCTTTTTTAGACATGTGGAGAGCTGGAGGAAAAGCAAGGGCAACACTGGACCCCTGCTAAACCAGATGGGACAACTGATGCCCAGGAAAAAGCCAACCTATTAAATGGGTGCTTTGTGTCAGTCTTTCATCAGTCTCATGGAAAGCCCATGCCCATTATGGTATAGGGAGATCTGGGTGAGGAAGATTGCCTGCCCTCCATCAATAATGACCTTGTGAAGGAACAAATTGAGAGGCTGGATACCTTCAAGTCAGCCGACCCTGACAATTTACACCCCAGGGTACTCAAGGAGCTGATGAGTATCATAGCTCAGCCTCTGCCATGGATCTTTGAGAACTCCTGGTGCTCTGGTGTAGTTCCCAAAGACTGGAAGAAGGCCAATGTGGTACCTATCTTCAAGAAAGGGAGGAAAGTGGATCCATCAAACTATAGGCTCTTCAGCCTGACCTCTATCCTGGGGAAGGTCTTAGAAAAGTTTATTAAAGAGGCCATCCTTAATGGACTGGCTGATGATAACATCCTGAGGGATAGCCAGCATGGGTTTGTTGTGGGTAGGTCTTGCTTGACCAATCTCATTTCCCTTTATGACCAGGTGACCTATCACCTAGACAAGGGAGAGCAGATTGATGTCATATATTTTGACATGAAAAAAGCCTTTGATCTGGTATCTCATGATCATCTCTTGGTGAAACTTGCAATTATGGCCTTGGGTTCACCACGATCCGCTGGCTGGGAAATTGGCTCCATGGTCAGACCCAGAGGGTGGTAATTGATAGAAGTCTATCATCATGGTGCCAGTGGGGTCCCCCAAGGCTCTGTCCTTGGACCCATATTGTTCAACATCTTCATTAATCATGTGGACATTGGAGTCAGAAGCAGACTAGCCAAGTTCACTGATGACAGAAAACTTTGGGGTAAAGCATCCATACCTGAAGACAGGAGGATGATCCAGGCTGACCTGGACAGGCTCAACAAATGGGTGGACGAGAACCTGATGGTATTTTACACTGAAAAATGCAAGGTTTTCCACCTTGGGAGGAAAAACCTGCAGCATGTTTATAGGCTCAGCAGTGCTACACTGGCTAGTACTACAGAAGAAAGAGACTTGGAGGTCATTGTTGACCACAAGATGAACATGAGCCTTCAATGTGATGCTGAGGCTAGCAAAGTGACCAAAATGCTGGCTTGCATCCATAAATGTTTCTCAAGCAAATTCTGGGATGTCATTCTCCTGTTGTACTTGACCTTGGTGAGGTCACAGCTGGAGTACTGCATCCAGTTTTGGGCTCCACAATTCAAAAAGGATGTGAAGTAGCTTGAGAGATTCCAGAGAAGAGCTACGGGCATGACCCCAGCTGACTTTCTGCCATCTGGGTGGGGGGCTGGACTCAATGATCTGAGGTCCTTTCCAGCCCTAATGTCTATGAATTCTATGAAATCTATGAAAGTCAGAGAAGTTTTGATCACTTGTATCACTACAGGGCCATGCAGATGTAATAGCTATATCATAGCAGTTGATGTATGCTCCTGAAAAGTAACTCTCTGTTCCCTTTTAAAGGAAAAGCTGTCTATACCTTTAGATTCTCCTGAGATGGTGTGTCTCTTGGACCTCACTAAGGATTCTAGTCTGCCAGGCTTGAGTGCACACTAAGAGTGAGTGTCCAGGATTTGATTCTTGGTGGCTGTCCTAAGGTAGGGAGGTAGGGATCCTGGTTTTTTCTGAGTAAAAAAAAAAATCCCCAATTTTCAGACTAAAAAAGTAACCCCATTCCACATTTTTCCATGATTAAAATGAAACGCCTCTCTGTCTGTCTGTCTGTCTCTCACTCGCTCTCGCTCTCTCTCTATATGGACATTTTGACACACACACACACACACACACACACACACATATATATATATATATATTGAGAGAGAGAGAGAGGTGTGCTCAAGACTGGACACAATACTCCAGGCCTCACCAGTCCAGTGCTGCATAGATTAGAAGAATAACTTCTCTTGTTTTGTAAGTGTCACCCCATTAATACACCCTAGACTGTTTTAGGCTTTTTTTTCCAAAAAGAGCACACCGTTGGCTCATATTCAGCTTATGGTCCACCGCAACCCCCAGGTAATTCTCTGCTGTACTGAAGCCTAGACAGTCATTCTCCAGTCTGCATGTGCACATGTGATTATTCAATCCGAAGTGCAGGACTTTCCACATGCCTTGCTGAATATCATCTGATGGATTTCAGACCATTTCTCTAGTCTAGCCAGGTCATTCTGGATCTTAGCCCTGCCCTCAGGAGTGTCTGCAATTTTACCCAACTTGGTGTCATTCAGAAATTTGCTAAATTATGTTGGATTACAAGGCATAGGTACCTAGTCACTTCAGAGAGGTGTGAAGTATACCAGGACAATGGATACATGTGTCTTTTCTGTAGTGATCACCATGTTTAATAAAAACAAGCATACATGAATGAAAAGAGCTAAAACAACAAATTTTATTTGTGGAACTATAAGGAACCTCTGCAGCCCCGTTGTCACTCTCACACCGACTATCCAGATGTAGGGATGACTTCTTAATTCCCAACCTCTGTAGGTTTGTTAGTTAGTGATCACCTTTACATTACAACTTCTGCCACTACCTCTACAATCTTCAGACAAAAGTCTTTTTCCTGGAACAAATGTGACATCTTTACATATCCATATGGACTTCTCTGTGACTAACCTGGTTAGTTTGTGAGAACAGTTGTAATATTTTGTCTGCATAAGGAGATGAGGATTCAGGCCTGCCATGATTGCCATTGAAAGAGATTAGAAAAGGTTTTGTAAAGATACATTCATATCATGGCCAGAGGATGGCCACAATATCCTCCTGTAAGATCAGCTGAGTAGGCCAGAGGATAGGGGAAAGGCACACAACTAAGGGAGGAACCCAAGAGTAAGCTATGAAAGGATATTCTCACATAACAGTCATCTTAGGAGAGAATTTCTCTATCACAGAAACACATAAGGAGGGACAACTATAACCACACTAAGGCACAATACAGTACAGCCCAACAATGAAGCATTCTTATGGTTTGTTTCATTCTGTTCATGACAGCTAAGTTATGTGGAATTCCCTTGCCTCTCTTTACTGAGAGATCACTTGGCTATCTGGGCATAGTCCATTTCTATTTCTCGTTTTGTTTCTTTGAGCTCAAAATGTAAAATTAAGTATTTTCATTGTTTAAGAAAAAGGTAGCAAAACCCACATTGTTTTAACATGTTTTCTTTTGCATACACACTTTATCCTGATGCTATACTCTCATTAGTTTCTGCCATGCAATACCACAACAAAAGAGCATTTTTTAGAGACTAATGGCAATACTGTAATATTTTAGTGGACATGATGTTACATATAAAGAGGTTTTCACATAAAGTAGATAAAGAAACATCTTCATTGATTTTATTCCAAGAATACATCTTCCATAAGGTGAGACTTAACAAGACAATAGAGTGACATTTTCATGACCAGGCTGTTAACTGAATGGATCATTAGAGACAGAGAAATCAAAACCATTTCCACACATTGCAGTTCAGGGAGGCAAGAGTTTGCCATACACTGAAAAATACAAACCATAAAGTTAAGATCAGTCAGGTGAAGTCTCACAATGCAAAGAATCCATTCTTTTTCAGAACTGCCTTTACATACATCACAACATTTTCAACTTTCAGGTCAATTCAGAATGCAACCAATTTAATAAAGGTAACAGGCATAATAAATAAATTAGCAGGCCATTTCTTTCCATTCATCATCTAGGGAAGGCCTATACAATCCTTTCAAGATCAGTGTTATCTAAATAATGCCTAATGAGTGAGTATTTTTTAATGCTCCTAAATCTGCTGATAGAGACCAAGTTATAGCTAATCAAGGCTGGGATATTCTCAAGAGAAAAAAGAACTTAGAAAGTCAATAGAAGCTTAGTACCTAATTCTCTTTGCATCTTAGAATATCCTAGTCTCAATTATCTACAACTTGTTCAATTAGTCTACTGCACTTAGAAGAAGTAATAAGGAAACTTACAGTTTCTCATTTAGTTTCCATTGGCTTCAATTTAAATTCCATTTTATAAATTTATTTGAAAATGTTTTACGTTTGGAAAATACATTAAGACTGGAAGATTTAGAAGCTATAAAATCCTCTGGGTTCCCACTGAAAATCCCATTATTATTGGGATTTATTTCCATTGGCAATACATTTTCCTATGTTAGAATATTCTCAAATTTCCATGAAAGAATACATTCATTTAGAAGAAAATGTAAGAGGCAATCAGATACTATGGACAGGAGGATCATTACATACAATACAAGAAATAATAAATATCCATGGGGTCATTTTACAAAGTATCCGTCCTAAGCCCATTGTAGAAACACACAAAACTCTTATTTGACTTGAGTGGAAATAGAACCTAGTCCAATACAGAAGTCTACATCACCTGACCCCTCCCTAGCAGTACTCATGGCTTAGATTTAGTGCTGTACTTCTGAGACAGATGCCACATGGGATTTGCAGCCAAATAGGCATAGAGGTCTAAGCCACTTCTGCTCATTTCCATTCTAAGATAACTGCTTTGGGAGATGGACAGGCACATACTGTAATTTAGATTATTATGTAGTGTCATTTGAAGGAAGCAGATTTGGTATTAATCAGAGTTATATTTTCATCACGCCGTGCTGTAAAGAAAGCGTGTCAGGATATTACAGTTCTTGAGAAAGAAAATCAGGGCCATTTGAAAATTAAATGTAGTACACAAATAGAATAAGATGAATACCCAAAGTGTTTCTGTAGCTTTTTGCAAATAGATACTCCAACATAGTTGAAGTATTTGACATAAAAGAATAGGTGATGGCAACAGTGATTGATCCATGTTTTTAAGAAAAAAATTGAAGCCATATTTCCATCAGGGGGTTCAGACATTGATATATTTATCACAAGAAAACCCCACTAGCACTCAGCCTTTGCATCTTTAAAAATGTTGCCTGTTGCAAGAATTTACAGCTATAATGAAAGATTCATAGTTTCTCTCCTTGTTTATTGGAAAAATCTCTTGCAACTAAATAAAAATGTAAATATAAAATTAAATCACAAGAGCTAATTTGAAGTAACATTAAGGATACCCCATAAACTTATAAAAGCCAAGACAATAGAACAATACCAAGTTAATGCAAGAAGAAAGTCAAGATGGATGATTTTCATTAACTCATCCATTATACCCAACCTTACAATACATCCAATATGTTAAGTCACATATTACTCTGAGCCTATTACAATTTAAGTACAATGGGATGACTGAAGCTTGGCACATTGGACCAAAAATGCCTTTTTGAACTTGACTGTCTATAGACAGGATATACAGTCTTTGTGTAACCTTAAAACTTAAAATAACTACTTTTTATTTCAATAGAAAACTATATACTGCTTAGACTAAAATATTTTTAATAATAAATGTTCAAAATAAAATGAAAAGTCTTGACATTTTAATGTGTTATTTAGCATATTAATTTGTGGATTTAAATCAAATATATTTCTGAAAGATAATTTTTTAAAAGAAACTGACTGAGAAAGAGGAAAACAAGGGGGGAAAGGGGAAAATCTGTTTTGAAGAAAGACAAATATTTCCAAATTAAAACATAAATCTGAAATGTTTTACTAAGTCACTAGTTGGTTGAAAAGTAAGGAACCTTTTTGTATATATTTTCTTTCCCTAAACATCAACATCAATACATTTCAATCAACCCTAGAGCTGAACGTTTACAATGCCACCAAATGTTAATACCTTATTAATTATGGAGATGGGACATAATTTAATTTCTTGTCTCCAGTGATAATGAATATAATAGTAGTAACTCTGCTCCCTGTGATCACAATATGTGTTAAAACAGCAGAAAATTGTGTGTGGAACTAACAGAGTATTCTTACATTCTATAATGCAGGTTGATTAAATGTGCCAATCCTATAAACTTGAGAACATATGAAAGAAGAAATTAAATACAAGAGGTACCTACTAAGGTCCCAAGGTTTTAGAGGTCTTCTATTTTCAATAACTATTAAGTATTCATATAGTGCCAGAGCCAAAGCCCTTTGAAGCTGGTAGAAAAGCTCACACTGACTACAGTGGGCTTTGCATCATACTCCTAAATACCAGTTTACTGTGGGCCTAATATAATACTTTTTCAATATCATATTATTCTATGGGATTATCTAGACTATCTCTAGCTGATGATACACTAAAGTAGGAATTTCTACTCTTTGAGATCTTCTTATTTTCCTTTTAGACCTGTTTTAACGGTTTGAACTAGTCATGACACTAATAGATGTCACCTCTTTGTCAAAACACCTCTTTTATTGGTTAAATGTCGTCTTAGTATAACATTATGTTCTCAGTACAATGGGATGAATATGGAAAGGGAGACCTTTACAGACGTATTGCTATAGCAGGTATACACATCCAGTGGAGAGAAGAGTGAGGAGGCAGACTGTTATTCCAATATAAAATGCTGCTTGCTAGCATACTGCTATGAAAATGACCATAATACCAGAATGCCAGGATAATAAAGAGAGTTAGTTACATGTTCAGTAGAAGGAAAGAGGTGATGTTGAAAGATACATAGTGATATTAGGTAGGTAGACACTTGCCTGTGACAGTTCCATTGTGTCAAGCGCTATTCTTTCTCTAACAGCAGAGAACACAAAGTCCTTGGATACTTTTTATGCATTCTCAGCTGATGTTAAATGTAAGAGGAAAGAAGATTCCTTGTAGTGAGCTGAAGCTGTACATTTAGGTGAGCAGTATTGCATATATCAGCACAAACTAGAAAGTGATTATCAGAACATTGGAAGAATCTAATCTATATAGTAATAGGAGCATTATTGCATTGTTATCAAGACACACCATAGTGCAAAATGAAGCGACTGTGCAGTAGAACTAAGGGCTACTTTCTCTGTATACACATAAATGGCATATACTTGGCCACATAACTAAAGTTCTTGCAACTTACATATAGTTTACAATTCAGCTCTGTTTCATTCCAGAGAAGTATACTAACCACCATGTCCTGGGCTAAGCACTACACAGCCACTTCTCCAGCCCTCCTCTTTGAAACTATTCAAACTATTTACTGAACAACCAGTAAAAGGAGAACATGGGGCCAGGAGGCATGAAACAAGCCAGAAGGTGTGTGCCTCAGGAAGATAGATGTTTTCTTGGAACAGAGCAACCCTAGATTCTAGTGTATGGTCTCTATCCTTAGTGCCATCTGTATTAAATGCAAAGTGCAATGGCCAGCTTCAACAGGATGGCTTGTTATAAAACTTTTCTTGGAAGCAGAAGATGCAGATTCAAATTTACTCTGGTTAAGCTTCCCATTGTCCAGAAAGTGGGGCCATTTTAATACATGTTGGGGGTTGGGGGGCACTCCAAAAGCTGTTCTAAATCCAACACCTGCAATGTCTTGTGTATCAGCATCTCTGCACTTCAAAATGGCATGAGGGGCTGATACATGAGACTGGTTCGGGGATGCTGATACATGAGACATGGAGGCTGGCTGGAGTGTGTGAATTAGCACACTTGAGCAGTCTTGATTAATTGAGTCTGCTGTGATGTACTGTAATTATAGAGCATCAGAGCCCTGTATATATACAGGCACCATAGGTGTTGTGCTTCTCGGGCAAGTGCCCTAATAGTTAGGCTATTGGATTTAAAAGTTCAAAGGACTCCTTCTATCAGATATGTGTAAAGATGAATACAATCACAAGCTGTAAGTGGGGCAATCTGAACTTTCACAGACACATATATGTTAGAGTTGTGTGAAGCTTTGGTTGCTGATTGGATTTGGAGGAGATTTGGCCTGATTTGGTGACTGAATCTTAGAATCAGAATCAAATCAGGAGACCAATAAATAGGTCCAAATCAATTCAAAGCCTCCAAATCAATTCAGAAATGATTTGGAGAAGATTTTGCGATTTGAAGCACTCCCATTTGTTGCCTCAGGGAGCTGGACCTGGGTTCCATGCTGGTAAGTGGGGGGGTAGGGCTGGAGAAGGGGGAAGGGGACCATGGGGGGCCCCCACCAGGCCCCATCCCCTGCTTGCTCTGCCAGCTCCCCAAGCTCCCCTAGACCCACTCGCTCTCCCAGCCCTGTCAATGGCTGCCCCACCCAGCCCCAGCATCCTGGCACTGAGAAAAAAACCAAAAACCCCACACTCACTGGCTGCTGCAGTGGCCACTGGGGCCTCTGGGGACTCATGACAGAGCACCGCCATGCAGCACAAGCCAGTGATGGGCAGCAGGGATTGCCCACTCCACCCCCCTCACCTGGCAAGTACCAGTGAGTGCATGACTTTTTTTTTTTTAATTGCTGGGATGCCGAGGGCAGGCAGGGAAGCCATTGACAGGGCTGGGAGAGTGGGTGGAGGATGGGGCCTGTTCAGTTCAGAGATTTGGTGATTCAGCAGCAGCTGAATCTCTGAATCAGATTCAGCTGAATTGATTCAGAACAATGATTAGAAACTGAATCGCTGTTCTCTGAATCAGCTGAATCCAAATCCAAACTGAATATTAGCCATTTCGCACAAGCCTAATATATGCCACTTAATCATGTAAAGTGAAATAGGATTTAGCTGTAAATGTTTCATTTTCATGACCACGATTGCTCTTAATCTCATTTCCAAATAAAATTCTTGTCTATGCATCACCCTTTTCTTTTTCCATGAGTTTTTGGGTGCAAATGACTAGGGCTCTGTAAAATAGCACTGTTTCATTTCAATTTCCATTTTCCCATTTCAAAGGGACAGTGTTTCATTTCATCATTTTGTTACATTTCGAAGCACTGTTCTGTTTCATTTAATCAAAACTGTTTCGCTGTTTTGACACATTTTGACATTTGTTCCATAGGATATAATGGGGAATCATGATAATGCCTGTAACTTTGTCATTTCTTGCCTGTTTTGGATGAAAATTCTGCACCTCAAAAAGTTGAAAACAAAACTTGTAGTACTTGCTAGCAGCAGCACCAGCCTCCCGCCATTCCACATGCAGATCTGGGAACCCACACCCCCAAGAAGAGTCTGGCACAGCCCCACAGCTGGATCTGCACATGGGATGACAGCTGCTTGTTGCCACCAGCTGGGACTGGTGCTGGGCATAGCCCATGCCCAGAATCAGGAAGAGTGGTGCTGATGCTGTTCCTAGGCAGCAGCAGCAGCCTCCTGTCATCCTGCATGCAAATCTGGGAGTGGTGCCCCCAGGAGAGCTGTGGGGATGTGCAAGACTCCTCTTGGGGGTGCAAGCCCCTAGGTCTGCATGCAAGATGATAGGAGGCTGCCACCACCCCCTGCCTGCAGCTGCTGGGCTGCATCATGCCAGGAGATTCAGGGCACAATGCAGCCCAGTGGCAGCCGCCACTCCTGGAGCTGCAACAGGGGTGGCACTGGGCTCTTCCTGGCACTCAGTGGCAATGCTGAGAGGGCAGGTTGATATCCGTGGGGCTAGTGGAGTTTCTCAGAGTGCAGCCCTGTCTCTCCCCACCTCCTGCTGCCAGGCTGGACTCTGAGTGGCTCCTCCAGCCCCACAGAGCTGAGCCTGATGGCAGAAGAGAGGGGAGAGACAGTGGCCAAGGCTGCACTCAGCGCCAGGTCTATGACCCAAGCATCTCCATAACTGGCTCTCCACCACCTTCTGCCACCAGGCTCAGCTCTGTGGGGCGGCAAGCCTCCAGCTGCCAAGCTGTGCTCACCAGGAGCCAGGGCTGTGCTCCAAGTGGCTCCACCAAACCTGAGCACAGCCCAGTGGCTGGAAGCTCTTCAGCCCCATGGAAGTGAGCCTGGTGGCAGGAGGTGGGAGAAAGCCAATGACCAGGGCTGCGCTCAAAGCCAGGGCTGTGCTCAGTGGCTCTCCCTCTGCCTAACACCACTTGACTGAGCTCTGTGGGGCTGGTGGAGCCATTCAAAGTGCAACCCTGGCTCTCCCCTACCTCCCACCTCTGGGCTACTTCAAAACTCAAAATGTTTCAGAACTTTTGAAATGTTTTGAGTGCCCTCATTTCATTTTGAAGCTGTTTTGAAGCCTTTTGTTTCATTTCAATTTTGCTGTTTCAAGCCTGCAATGTGTTAAAACAGATTTGAAAGAAAAGACCTGTTGAAATTTTGCACAGCCCTACAAATGACCAGTGTAAGAAGGGTGGAGGCAGAAAAGAAATTCACTCTTGCTTAATGCAGCAGACTATTTCTATCAGTGAAGCTAACTATCATCCACATATAGCTTATGTTGCTATCTGAACTGGAAATCAGCTAACTAGGCTTCTTCTTTGACACTCCAAAAAGTAACCAGATTAGGGTGTAGTGATCTTGATGTGAGGCAGGTGAGATAACTGGTTGTCTGGTATTTTCAGTCTGGACTATAGGCTGAGCTTGGAAATCTATCATGAAGAGCCAACTATATAGAGTGGGAGGAGGATCTGGAGAATTAAATGAAATAAAGGAAGACTGACTCAGAGGTGAATCAGTACTAGTACATTATTTTTAATGACAGTGCTTAAAGCACTTATGTATATGTGCTACTTCACCAGTATATCTCAAAGCTCTTTATCACATTTTTACACATAGAGAAACAGATTAATTACATTAATAAATTTAGTGTAATTAGTACTCACTACTCTTGGAGTAAGACCTCCTTTATTCATTCTAGCTCTGAATCAGTCATTTAGAATTAAGTCTACAAATTGTCCATTTTCCAAGTGCATTGCTATATGCCATCTGGAACTTTGTTATAACCAGGTTCTCCCCCATCCTGAACTTGAAACTGTGTTTTAAACCATTTTTTAATAAAATGGTTTAAAGTGATAGTTCATATTTTCACCTGTGTCATCAGAATGCAATTTGGTCCTTGAAATATACCATGCATTCAGCTCTTCTAAGATCCTGAATGTTCGGAGAAGGAAGAAAAGGAACAAAGCTTGGCTATGCTAATTCACTGTAGAGACTGTTAGAACTGATCATATTATGTGCTGTGGCTTGTGTGAACATAAAGATAGGATGAGTTTATTTCCCAACTCTCAAAGCAAGAAACACTGCTCCTGCCCCTTCCTCCGTCTCCCCCTGCCACCCCTCACCAACACGTTAAGTAGTCTCAGCTGAATTCTGTGGATAATTTGAGTGGGGGGAGGCGGGGGCAGTACAGCAGGTCAGAAAGCAAGGAAGGGGAAAGGAAACAGCTCTATTTTCACTGGAACTGTCCTTTTTCAAATACCTGTTCTAAGCATCCCACTGAAAATGGGACAATAGTATTCACTTGACAAAAGGCATTTAAAATGGGGCTGTCATTCTACATGAAATACACAAAGCAAATGCTAGACAGTTTTCTCAATCTGACAGTGATAAAAACATGTAAACCTTTCCTATAATGCCCCAAATCTTTACTTTTTTCAGGGGAAAATACTGTTACCTGTGATGTCTGTTATATGGCCTTGCTCAATATTACTTCTTAAATAGAAGACTGGGATCAAATCCTTAGGATTGATTTTCTCTTGACTCTTTTTTGATCCTTCTCTTCACCTTAAGTTTTCATGCCCTTGTGCCTTTGATCATACCTAGTCATAGAAGGCTCAACACAAATGTTATAACCCAATGCATATTGCTTCATATGCTATCCTGCTTTGCATGGCCATTGTATGAGCAATGGGAGGAATTACCCAGGTGTAATTTAACTCCTATTGAGGATTCACTCTAGATGCACAGCTAGCTAGGGAGCACAAACATGATTTAAACCTCCTTTTCTGCTTTGCTGTGAGCTCCTTACCTGCAGCCATACATTAGGGGGGCCACAGTAACCATATTGCATAGAATTACATCCCAATACCTTGAAAACTCTTGTAATGTACAACTCTTGAAAACTTCTTGTAATGTACTTAGAACCTGAAATTTAAATAGAAGGTAAAATCCCCTTTCAAATTTGCCCCCAAACAACTCTCTACTAGGCAGAACTGTGGCCTGTAAAATCTTTCTCTGTGTCGGTAAAGAATTTAATATGGCACACTCCTTTTATTTATTTATGTGGTCTCCTATATTAAAAGTTATAACTTTGTATTGGGAGTCAAAGAAGAACAGTTTTTTGCTGCTCTACTCCTCCCATACCTATGTATACAGGCAGGGGCAAGAAATGGGTGGATACTCCGTTTCCCCTCTAGGAACTGTTTCTGCATATGAGATAGCAAAAGGGGGTTCGCTCCTCATCATTGTCACCACCAGAGGAAGCTTGAGTCCATATTCTGATTCACAGTGTAACATATTTTCTCACATACAACATTACAACTCAGTACAGGCCTAAAAATATTACTGACCTTATACACTTCATCCTCACACACAACAATTTCACTTTTAACAACCAATATTTCCTCCAGACCATGGGAACAGCGATGGGCACTAAAATGGCCCCACTGTATGCCAACCTTTTTATGAACCACCTAGAAGAAGACTTCCTCAAGGACTGCACCATCAAGCCCCTGCTATACTTAAGATATATCAATATCTTCATCATTTCGACTGAAAACTTGCAATCTCTAATTGAGTTTCATCAGAAATTCAACAATCACCATGCCTCCATCTGACTGTCTCTTGAATACTCCAGAACCAGTGTCTTCTTTTTATACACGATGATCAGCATCTATAATGGCAAAATACAGACCTCATTATACAAGAAACCCACAGACCAACATATGTATCTGCACAGAACCAGCAATCACACTAAAAACACCAAAAAAGCTGTGATATACAGCCAAGCCCTTAGATACCAATGAATTTGCACTGAGAGCACCTGGGATTACCACCTCACCAATCTTAAAAAAGCTTTCACCTAACAAGGACTCTCCTTCAGAGAGATAGATCACATGTTTGAAAGAGCCATCTGGATACCACATGAAGAATTGCTGCAGTACAGCAGAAATACCCCCATGAATTGCATGTCACTGGTTATGACATATCACCCCTCCCTCGAACCTATACAGAAAATCTGCAAACAATTGCAACCCATACTAGAAAGAGATCCTATTCTTAAAAAGATCTTGCCAAAGCCACCTATCCTAGCCTTCAAACAAGCACCGAAACCCGCTAACCTCATCATCAGAAGCAAACTTCCTCAGGCCCAGAACACACTGTATGGATCCAGACCATGCCATGACAAGAAATGCAAAACCTGCCAGCACATCTCCACCACCCCCACCATCTTGTGAGATTATATCTCACAAGCCATCAGCATTCCCAGATCTTATAACTGCACCTCCAGAAATGTAATATATCTAATCCAATGCACCAAATGCCCTGATGGAGAATATGTAGGAGAGACCAAACAACAACTGTGCACCAGAATGAACGCACACTGGAAATCTATTAAAGACAAGAATACCCAGTTACCAGTGGGAGCACATTTCTAAGAAGAAAACCACTCTCTCTCCAATCTCTCAGTTCTAATCCTCAAAGGAAATTTACAAAACACTTCTCAGAGATGAGCCCATGAACTCCATTTCATCAGCCTCCTGAACACTAAAGATCATGGACTAAATATAGACATTGGATTTATGACACATTATAATGTGCCTGACATCTGACTCCACAGGTACCTCTCCACTATTCATCTCCCTTCTCCCCACCACCAAGCCTGTCTCTCATACATTGACTCCTCAATTTAAATTTTTATTGACTGTTTTGTATGCATACCAGCCCAGCTTCTGGCTGCTTTACTATTTGTTCCATCGAGGAAGAGCATACACCAACTGCAGAGACTTCCTCAGCCTGACAAAGGGTTTTTAAACCCGAAAAGTTCAATTTTTTTTCCAACTATTTAAGTTGGTTTAATAAAAGGTATCAGATTTACCCAAAGAAACTTTTCTGCCTACGTCCTTAGACCAAGATGTCTACAACCTACACTCTTCATATATAATATGCACTTTTCCCCCAAAACATCTTCTGTAAATTGAAGTATGTATTATGTGTGATAAATAGGGTAGAAATGGTTTTTGCTGCTTACCAGGCAAAAGCAAAAGTAGTTTATGATCTACAGCAAGAGTTCTCAACCTTTTTTCTTGCTGAATGCTCCCACCACCCCTGCATGCTACAAAAACTCCACAGTCCACCTGTACCACAACAATTGTTTTTCTGCATATCCAGTATGCAGGGGGGTGGCTAGATAAGGCATGGGGGGGCATAGGTGGTGTGTGGGAGAGCAGGATCAGAGGTGGCATAGGTGGCACATCGAGGGGCATGGGGGAGCATGCGCCAGATTTGCGCATCCATAGCAAGCATGGGGCTGTAGCCTGTCTGGGCTTGCATGGACAGGAGCCATTACTGGGGCCTAGTGGGTGGGACCCTGTACAGGAGGGTGGAGTGGAGCAATAAGACTCATTGCCACTGCCGCCAGAATCTCTATACCAGCTGTGCCACCAGCAGCACAGGAAACAAGAGTTGGTAGGGTGGAGAGGCACACTGCCCTCACCTCTTCCTGACGTCTGCTGCTCATGGCCGGCCGTAGACCCCGGGTTGAGAACCACTGATCTACAGGGAGAAGAACAATGATCAGGTTTCTGCACTACACTTACTGAGGAAAGATCATGTTTTCTTCTATTTGCCTTTCTAAAGCAAATTATAGATCTTATTTGAGATGCATGGTATATAAGAAAATATTGTAGTCCTTAGTCTGCTCTAAGGAAATTTCATTATGTACATTGGTTTGGCACATTCTTTTGACTTTCTGCAAAACCATAGGATAGCTCTGAGAACAAAGAAACTTTGTATCACCCCCCCAATTTCTCAACTGGTCTGGTAGGCACATACTCTATCTTTTAATATTAATTATTTGTGTTTTTCTTTTTAAAACTGCAATGCAAGCACTAACAGTGATACTCCCTTGCCTCAGATTTTAATTTTCCTATGTATAAACCTATTTGCCTTTGTATAAGCATCATAGGTATTTTCTGCCAAAAGATTTGCTTCAATAGTTACTGTCTTAGTTAATGATGCATTATTATCCATTTACTTTTGTGTCTTATTGCCATGGACTGTTTAAATAGCTGTTGTGTTCCAACTTCAATGTGCCTACATTTCACTAGGGAAAGAAAACATTTCCATATGTACATAATTTAAACAGTGCATCTGTATCTTTTTGAATGAAACAGATTAAATAAACCTAACATATTATCACATACATTAATTGAAATATCCACATTATAGACTCTAAGTAAAATATTGCTTTCCATGACTGGAAGCATTTCTCAAAGATTTTTCCTTTTTCTTGGACAGTGGACTTGGCTACTTTATAGGTTCATAGCAGCACAGAGAATCACTGTTAAGTCTTCCTTCTCACCTAAGTAACCACCCTTTAATGGGTAGGAAAAGTTAGCAACATCTGTGAAATGCAGTAGTCACAAACATTTTGCCCATTACATATGTTTTGTACCTTTTTTGGTGCATAAAGACTGGGGCTGTGCAAAGCTTTAGTCACTGATTTGATTCGACAGAGATTTGACCCAAATCAGTGGCCAAATCTCTAAATCCAAATCTAATCAGAAGACCCTTTAGTCTCTCTGAATTGAATTGGAAACCTCCAAATAGATTCAGAGAGATTCAGCGATTTGGATATAGAAACAGCTTTAAATGTTTCTTCTACATACCTCAAGATATGAGGCAAGTTGTCAACACTGCAATGCTGGGGCAGCTGGAGTCTCCCACAGGAGCATAGGGGAGGGGGATCTCCAGTGCACTCAGCAGCAGACTCAGAAATGGACCAGAAGCACTTCCAGCCTACTTCTGGGTCTACCAGGGAGCATGTGAGGTACCTCCACCTGCCCCCTTGCTTGGTGGCTGGTGCCTCCTGGGTCTGGGGGAGCACCTGGGGTCCCCCAAAGGCTGATCACAGAGCCGGGGCAGTGAAAGATCAGTACTTCTGATCTACTTCTGGGTTCACCACTGAGTATTTAGGGGAGGGGACCCTGCACTCCTGTGGGACGCTCCATCCACCCCACCATTGTAGCATTCATGAGCTGCACCTGGTATCTCTAGGTATGTAGAAAAAACATTGAAAGCTGTGTGTATGGTCGAATTGCTGATTGTCTGAATGAGCGTTGAATCTTCAGATTTGGATTCAGCCAAGTTGAATCGGGACAGTGATGCAAATCAATCAGTCAAATCACTGCCCCTGATTTGGGCCAAATCTAAATTCAAATTGAATACGGCCCATTTTGCACACCCTTAATATACATAAAAATAAACATGGGGGAAAAAATACCATCAAACATCTTGAAACAATGCTAAGCTTTGATCTTGTTGAAACATGTAGGGTGCCTATGCATGTGCTCTGATGCATTTTAATTACATTAATCTAGCTCCAGAAAGCTCCAGTGAGCCTCAACATCTCCCCTTTTTGTGTATCCAGCATCCCATGTTTCAAAATGACAGTGGGTGTGCTTTAACTAAAGCTCTTCAAATGAGCTTTAGATAAAGTGCTTCTACCTCTCCAGGATCAGCTCTAATTAAAATGCCTCCTTCCCATCCCAGAGCTCATGTATACACACCCTTAGTTAACATCCCATTTAAACTGTTTTACCTGTGCAGTTTGGTCTGTTCACATTGCTGAACTGTAGCAAAACCCCCAGTTTGTCTTTTTAAATTTATTTTAAAATGCATTCCCTTCCCTTCACCAACAATTTCTGACTTTTTCTCTTCCTCTCTTTTCCCTATAAATAAGTATAAATAAGCTAAGCTGTAGGATAAGCTTTAACGTTTTATTTTAGGTAGTAAGTTTTATTTTTCTCTGCCCTCTTTGCAAATAAATTCCCTGCTATTTTGATATCAATACCCACTGTTTTATAAGGAATAATTATTATGTTTGTACTGCTTTTATATTGTGTGATTACTGTTCCATGCCTATATATGTAAGTTAGCATAAGTCATGTCAAGTCTCCATCTTGTGTCCTCTGCCCCAGTATGCCCTGTGTTTCAACTGTATGATTCATGTACCCCTTCCATGTAAATTGGTTCCCAGATGACTGAAAGTGATTGGGAATGATTGAAATACAATGGTAGCAGGCCTCTACTGAGTGGCCTGTAATGACCAGGCCATCACCTCACATTGATTCATTGAGGAAACACGGACCTCACCCAGGAACTGAGACAAGAACCCAGCATTTGAAAGACAAAAGACCCTGCAGAACCAGCAACTCTACCATTGTACCCCACCATTACAGACACCCAAAACTGCACATCCCT
>JAGPOW010000229.1:14104948-14195678 GCA_030014935.1 Caiman crocodilus | reverse complement strand
CAACTCTACCATTGTACCCCACCATTACAGACACCCAAAACTGCACATCCCTGCATGGAGCACACATGCTCAGTACGCCAGGGGCTGACCCTTGCCTGGACATGTCTTCTGTCACTAGGGTCACACAAGGTCTGCCCCTATAAAAAGGGGCAGTGAAAACAGACTCAGTGGGATGCCCTCTTCATCTGGACCAGCACCATGCCATACCACCTACCCACCCAGAGGCCCGGCTGGTGACCCCCCTCTGGACAACACCTACTGGAAAAGGACCAATTTCCAGCCTGGATAGGTAGCTATCACCACCTACCCCCTCTTCAAACAAGGACTTGGACTCTGCTTCTCTTCCCTACCTGGACTCCAGCCCTTTCACTGAGTCTCTTTCTCCTGCTGTCAGTGTGTGTGTGTGCGTGTGTGAACCAATAACTTCCTGGGTCTGTGTAGTACTATGGTTTGGCCCTGCTCCAATCTCTGCTCCTTGCCCTTCTAACTTCTGTCTCATTTCTCCCTCTTGTGCTTCTGTCTCACTGCCACCTCCAACACCTGTCCTGAGCTCCTCTCTGTGTCTAAACTCCCTGTTTCTTTGCCACTGTCTTATCCCCACTGCCTTTTCCTGTTCCCCTGAGTAACCAGGTTTCTGCCTTTCCTGCTTTCCTGGCTGTCTCCTCCCTGCCGCTACCTATCTGCCCCTCCCCGCCCCTCCCCTCCCCTTCCCCCCACCATATCTCAGCTGTCTGCCTCAGTTTCCAGCCCCAGTCTACCTTAAGTAAACACTAGCTTAAGGTCCTCAGCCAGCTTCTATGTAGTCCACTGCTTCTAATTCTGCTTCTGGCAACTTTCACTCCCTACACTTTAACTCTCTCTCTCTCTCACCTGAACCTTCCCCTAAGTATCCCAGGTACGTCAAGCACACACATACACACTGTACCATCCAAATTAGGAACTTACCTGTGTGTATGTGTAGGTGGGTTGTATGTGTGTGTGTGTATACATACACATACACATATCACTGTGTGCATGATATACAAATCAGTGATCTGTGTCTAACGTTTGGGGTGTATAGTGTATGTACTTGAGTTAGTGATAGGTATGCATGTACCTAGGCTGGTTTGGATGTGTATGTGCCAGAGCTGGTAGTGTGCTACTTTTCTAAGTGATTTCTGTGTTTGTATATGTGCAGTTCCATCACACCCTCCTGTCTAACAGAACAATATTGAGATCCTGAGAGTTGGCCTGACCCCACAGGGCAACAGAACCAAGTAGATAATGTTTCTTTCACATATTTAGAACTAGAATGTGGGCACACTTGCTTAATATGGGTACCATGCCCCAAACATAATCAAAGCATGGTTAGTCTTAGTCTTAATTATAAAACTATTACCAGGGTTCCATCATTAAAAATGAGCTTTGTTTTTTACTTGTTGAGAAAAGTCATTTATATATGTTGAGTTGTTATCTATATTTAGCATTTACATATGCTTAGCTTATTTACATTGTATTAATGAAATATTGAGAAAGTTTGGGTTGTTGGTAACAGTAATCAGTGGAGGTGGTGCAGTGATTGTAATTCATGATAGATTTATGATGTTTAACTGCATTCAGTAAAAATTTAGCATGTATGAATTTTTGTTATGGTAGAAAGAACTAACTGGTAAAGAAGTTTACTTTGAGGAGAGACTTCTTTGTAGGCTTGCAGGATTTTTATTGTAATAAGTAGAAATAAGATGTAAATTGTGTGTCTTACCCTTCATACTGTATTAGCCAATTAGAATAATCAGATCTACATCTGATAGATATGGACTGAAGCTATTTGCATACACTGAGAATCTAACCAGGCCCTCTTCCCTATGTTCAGTTCCTCTCCAGTTTATTTAGGAAAAGGGAAGGCTTTGTTCTCAGATTTAATCCTTATCTGATAACCTCCACTTTCTCTTTGCATTTCAAAATCTAGCAAACGACAATAAAGTGCTATATTTCTAATCTCTTGTGTTCAGCTACCTCTCTCCTCTAAAATTTTATAAGTGTACTTCTTACTTGGATTTTCAGTATCCGTATTTCAATCATAACTATGGCAATAATGTTACCATAACCCTGTAATTGCTCCTACCACATGTATTAATTATGTAACATGCTTACTTATAATCTAACCTTCTCCTGCCAGGTCAGAAAATAAGGGGTAGAAAAAAACAGCAAGTGCAACACGCTGGGCTGGGGACATATATTATACATAAACAGGTTTAAGTGATCAAAAACTGGTTTCAATGTGTAATAGAACAGAGGATCAGTTCAAATGAACCATTTTCAAAATGGCTGAAACTGGCTTAAGAGAAACATGTTGGCACGTAGTATAAGACTTAACTGATTTGGGTAAAACCAGTTTGTGAAACTTCTGTCCTAGACCCGTTCCTGGTTCAAGTTAAATCACAGTCCCCCAGCATTCCATCACGCTTTCCAGCCCTGGGCAGGACTGTGCTGTCAGCATCAGAGAGCAGGGTTGACCCCACACCTCTGCTCTCTAGCTGGAGCAGTGAGGATTGGATGACAAGACGTGGGGGGAAGCCCGGCTAGGGATGCATCCTGGTGGGAGTGGGGAGGAGAGGGCTACCCCACCTCAGCAAACCCTGGCTTGGGCAAACCCTTCCCTTACTCAAAATTACTTCTGGATTCAACTTTTGATTACAGATCCCAGAGGCACCTGGAAGCAGGACTAGGAAATGGTGAGCAACCTTGCAGGGTCCTGCTGCTATAAATGTGGACTGCAAATCCCAGAGACCCTGGGGACAGTAGGAAGAGGAAGTGAGCACACACCCAGAGAGCTGTGCACTATGGTGAACTAGTAGACTAGTGCACTAGTGCCCCCCTGCCAATGCATGTGACTGCATCAAAGGTAAAAGTTTGTTCACTTCTATTTAAATTTAATCTGTACAGTTTAAACTAAAATGCAAAAACTGAATTGAATCCACCTCAGGATTTGTGATTATCTGTACTTAGCCCTGGTGTACCAGTCTGGTATAGGACAAAATTCAGTATACCATATGAGAACGTGCAAACATTTAAATCAATTGGTTGAAGTTCAAGTGGTTACCTTAGCTGGGGTTGAAACCTCTGTCCAATGGGCTAAATCTGGCCCATGAAGTCATGATATCCATTCCCCAGGGCTCGCCTATATGGCAGAAGACTTGTCAATACAGAGCAGTAAAAGCTCTGCATGGCTGTGCCAACCTCACCTAGGCCAATGCAACAAAGGTGGATCAGAACCAAGACGCCACTCCTGTACACTTCCAGATCAATTCAAGCTGCTCCCCTCCATATCTCCATGTTCTAACTGGGGCTTCTCTGTCCTGTCCCTCTTCTCATGCATCCAGATTGTGGCTGGGATGCTCCCTTCCACACATCCAAATCAGGCCACTCCAATCTGCATCACAGGGCTACTCTGCTCTACCACATCCTGACCCCACTCTACACATCCAGATCAGGACCAGGCTGCTTCTCCCCTTCCCAGGCATTAGTATTGGAGCCACTCTGCCCCTCGTGTTTCTAGATTGGGACCATGCCAGCACCCCCCACCCCACCATCCAGACTGGGGCTAATCTGTCCCATCCCCCCTCTCCCCCATGTGCATTAAGGATGGGGCTACTCTGCCACTTTCCTTGTATGTCTTGCTTGGGTGGACAGATGAAGGTCAGGCTGTGCAACCCCCTACAGCCAGATTGGACCTATTATCCAGATACAGTTCACAGAGGGGCCTGCCAATTCTTATCTGACCCAAGGGGCAAAAGAGTTGGGTGCCACTTTCTAAGTTGTCTGAAATTCAGCTGGTTAAAACCAGTACATAAGTGAAGCAACCTATCTTCATGTACTGTAGACAGCTTGCAGTGCTAAAAGCACTATGCCATGGTGACCCAGAGCGTGCACCCAAGCATGCTTTGCAGGTTCCCCTGCCTGACTGTTGACAATAGCATAGTCAAGCACAGAGTTCACATATAGCTGGCTGGTAGACAAAATAGCTAAACCTGATGTTTGAGAGACTGGTGGTGGACGGGTCATTTTCGACCTGGAGGGATGTGGGCAGCAGAATTCCCCAAGGCTCAGTCCTGAGGCCCGTACTATTCAACATCTTTATCAGCCCTCTGGATGTGGGTGTGGAATGCATGTCCAAATTCGCTGATGACACCAAGTTCTGGGGAGAGGTGGCATGCTGGAAGGGAGGAAAAAAATCCAGCTAGAAATAGATAAATTACAGAGTTGGGCAGATGAGAATAGGATGGAATTCAATGCAGAGAAGTGCAATGTATTGCATCTAGGGAGAAGGAACCAGCAACACACCTATAGGGTGGAGAACATCCTTCTTTTCAACATGATGGCAGAAAGGGATCTTGGAGTCATTGTTGACTCCAGGATGAACATAAGCCATCAATGTGACAAAGCATTCAGTAGGGCTAACTGTTCCTTGTCATGCATCTACAGATGCATCACAAGCAGGTCCAGGGAGGTGATTCTTCCCCTCTATGTGGCATTGGCCAGGCCACAGTTGGAGTACTGCATCCAGTTCTGGGTGCCACACTTCAAGAGGGATGTGGCTAGCACTGAGGGGGTCCAGAGGAGGGCCACTCACATGGTCAAGGAACAGTGGTCAAGCCCTACGAAGAGAGGCTGAAGGTCTGGAATCTATTCAGCCTCAACAGGAGAAGGCTGAGAGAGGATCTGGTGGCCATTTACAAACTCACTGGGGGACCAGTGAGACCTGGGGGAGGCTCTGTTCTCCTTGGCACCATGTGGGGTTACTAGGAATAATAGCCACAGATTGTTAGAGAGAAGGCACAGGCTGGACATCAGGAGACATTACCTTACAGCTAGGACTGCCCAGCTCTGGAATGAGCTCCCAAGTGAGGTGGTACTTTCTCCTACATTGGGGATCTTCTAGAGGAGGCTGGACAGATATTTGGCTGGGGTGATATGACCTCGGCACCCATTCCCCCCGGGGCAGGGGGTTGGACCTCATGATCTGTGTAGGTACCTTCTGACCTGAAACACTATGATACTATGTTAGACAGAACACCCAGGGTGGGTTTCCTGTCTCTCAAGTCTGTCATTTTTCCCTCCAAGTGCCCAGTAGATCCTTACCCCTGTGGCACCAGCTGTCAGATCCAGCACAGATTGAATGAAAAGTCTTCATTTGTTTTCTCTCCAGCTCTTCAAATAATGTCCACAGGGATGTTTCTGGGGTCTTGGAAGGGAGTCAGGGGCTGTGTGGATAGGAGGAAAGGGAAAGCAGGATCAGTCTATCACTGCATGGTCGGGTGGAGGTCAGAGGTCTCAGGGATGGTGGGACCAGTGTTGGGGCTGGACTCTAGTGCTGCGGGGTCACAGATCAAAGCTCCAGCAGGAGGAGGGGTGACTTTCTCTATTGGCAGATGAGACTGCCCAGGCCATTACACCCAGAGCTATGGACTCTGGGTGCAATGCAGAATGAGGGTTCCCATGGTACTTTGTCCTGGCCATGCTTTGGTTGCAATGTGGGGAGCTTTCCCTACAGGAATCTGGGACTGAGAGAGAGACTGGGCTTTCCCAGCCCTTCATGTGCCATCAGGAAGGGCTTTCTGTGACTCAGGCTGATACAGTGGACAGCACCGTGAGTCACAGAGTATTTCTCTGAAGGGGAAGAGAGGAGAAGACAGGAACAGGGCACACTAGGATGCTGGAGGACACCTCTGTTCATTCAATCAACTGGGGTTATGTGCAGGTGTTCATTCAAACACTTGTACCCGAATTGATTACAACTTCCACCTGGTCCAACATAGTGGAGTTTTCCTCAGCCTCAGATATCTTTTCAATTATTTGAAACTCTGTGAATGCTTGTTTGCAGAGCATTTCAACAAGCTATCCATCAGTTGAAATGTAAGGCTTGTACATGCCATAAAAAACACAGCCATAATCTGAGAAACATGAAAAAAATGATCCGAAATATTCTATTAACCTTTTATTTAATTTATTTTTGTGTTTTGTGTTCTGTCGCTGACATTTCTGATTGGATATATTTGTAAATACAATCTCTTATTATAACCACCTAATCATTGTGCCTTCCTCACTTCTTCTGTTTCTTTATTCTTAAGTATTATCTCACAGTTAACTGCCATGGAAGTGATTCTCATAGTTACTGGATAATGAAACATGGGTAATAACCTTCACTGGCTTCTACAGATTTAATGGAGTCTTTACAGCAGCAATTACAGCCGAACAGCTCACACAGTGATAGTGCTTTGCCCTTTATATCCTTCTCAAATATGTTAAACCTTAGCCAAGGTTAAAGGTGTGAATGAACTCTAAAGTAGTAAAATCTGAGGGCAAATATGTTAGTCATAGCAGTCAGGGAGCATTACATTCTGGCTAAACTCAAACTAGAAGCAACATATACTCTGCCAATGGGAAGTAGGAGTCCAATGTGATAACAGTTGGTTCCAAACAGAATTCAGTGGATAAGAAATTTCACTTAGCTAATGACAAACCACGGGCTGATACAACAGCTTATTGATGACACTTGCTTTTAATATGGAAGTGACACTTGTTGCTGTCCTCAGGCTGCCAGCAGCAGCAGAAGCCTCATTGATATTTACTGGGTTGCTGGAAGCACTCATTTAATACATTAATAATACCCAGCTTTACATAATACTTCTAGCTCCAGTAGTAGCCTACAAATTTAGAACTCAAGGAGCCTTGAAAAACACTACTGCAGATTACTGATTGGAGCCCTCTATCAAATGTATGTTTCCACAACATAGATGATAGTACTTGTTAGACCTAGATTTTAAGAGATGTAGTCAGTGAGCACATCTACAAATGCAATTAATTCTACTGAATAAATGCATGGTTCAGTTCATCCCAGGCACCATGTTTACGTGTGCATCCAGGACTGCAGCATCTTGAACCAGGTCAGAGCATCCCCAGCTGGCAGGAGATTGGAGGAGGGGGGAGAGGAGGGTCAGCCTGCCAAACCAGGGCTGCTCTGACCTGGCTCAGCAAGCTGCAGAGGGGATGGTTGGGGCATAAGGGTTCTCTGTTATGGGGCAGGCTGGCAGGCAGCTCCTGCACTGAACCACCCTCATGTCCCAGCCAACCCTATCAGCATCTACACATGTTGCAGTGCACTAAATAATGCTTCCACCGGATCGCATTTGTGTTTACAAGTACTAACCTATGGTGGTGTTTTTTAGCCTACTGTGGCCTAATCAGGCTGCATGTGTAGACATTGATACTTTACTGAGCTAATTAGGCAACTCCACAGTAAATGTCTCATATAGATGCACCCAATAAGAGTTGAAAAAGTTTTCACATTGCATAGAATCACATGCATAGACAGAAAGCCATTTTAAGATACAAATGCATGCTTTTTTTTTAATTGCCTTCGACTAGCACACAATGGAAAAAACAGATATTTCATCTGACTCCATATTTGTCTTGTATCTTAATGACCAAATTTAGCATTCTAAACCCAATCCAAAGTTAATCTAATACCCCTCTAGCACCTTCCTGCCCAATTACCTTACCCTGTGTAGAACACATCCTGAGAAACCTGATAGACAAAATAGACCCTGTTCCTAATTTCTTAAATTTCCCTGAGCATATTATTAAAGTAATGCCCCAAATAAAAAAGCAAAACATCCATCAAATCCTGTGCATCTTTCCACTACATGAAACATGTACTGAAATTTCTTCATCAGCGCCCAGTTGCAGGTTGCACTTGTCCCTTCCTCAATGAATCTAAACAGCCAATATAGATGTATACATTGTTGTTACCATTGTATTGATCTTCACTGGGTGACAGCATGCAAGTAAGAGCACATTAGACAAGAAACAGCATGTTTTTCAGTATTAGTTGTGAAGTGGCAGCATAGGTGGAATAATGACAGCAATATTAATCTATCAGCCCAGGATGACAGCAGAAATAAGAAAACTATTGATTTTTTTAACATCTTTAGAATCAGGAATAAATCATTTTTTTGTGAAAAGTGACATTCTTTCCCCCTCCTTCTTCCAACCCTGTCATTTTATAATCAGCTTGCATTAAGTATCCTATTTTCTTCAATCCAGATGCAAGTTTTTGTGCGCAATATTACTGTGGAATTTCTATAGAGATTGCAGAATACTGCCAAAGATTTTTATACTCAGAAGCAGTCTATTAAAAAGGAATAATTTAATAATTTTCAAATATTTCCAGTTAAAAAAATACTCCATAGATAAATCAGTAAATTCAATCTAGGCCACCATACTAATCATAGACATTTGTTCAAATGGATCCAGAAAAGCCTAGTATGGCTCTTCTGACACATCATAGCTGCAGAGGACCAGATACCAATCTTAACATCTGTAGTAGGAAAGAAAAAAAAACCTTCAATAATATAACTCAATTAAAACATAAAGTTTTTTTGTTTGTTTTGTTTTATTTGCATTAGAATTACAACTGTACAGATAAAAATTTCTTACTATAAATTGAAACAAATTATCCTCCCTTTACAGACAAAGCATCATGCCTTTTAAACTTAGACTTAAAACCCTTCCAGAATTGAAGCTTCTGAGCCTATGATCATTTGATTGTCAGTGAAGGTACATATCAAGAACACACTTACTGTTTTTCAAATTATTAAGCGAAATTAAGAGACCGTCAAAAAGCCAGGTAGAGGAAAAGCTTCAACTTAGAAATGGATGATAGTCTACATTTATTATGACCTAAAATGAAGATTCTATTTAAATTAATTGTATATTTTTATGTTTATTTAGCTCTCATCAGGTGTGTCTACATGTTCATTAATGTGTCTTAGATACTGCACATTTATTTTAGTACTAATAAAGTACTAACTAAATGCATAGCACCTAAAGTTACTGTGCAATAACACTGACAGACTGTTCTTTAGTGACATGTACTGTACATTAGTCTAATAACGCTGTGCAGCAGGCTATTAGTACGGTTTTTGTTGTGACACACTACTACACAGAGTTACTAAGTCAATACATAGTAAGTATCTTGGGTAGGTGCACCCCATAGGTGTGTCTGCACTGTGCCCCCAGGGCTACCAGGAGTACCCAAATGCAAACTGCCAAACCCAGAAATGTAACAGTAAAGATGCTTCAAGACCCTTTCTGTCATGGCTTCCAAGCTGAGGTCCCAAGTGCATCTGCAGGGGCATCTCCAGAGTAACTTGATCACTGCATCTCTAAGTTTGGTTTGTGCAAGTGGGAATGGGTTACTGGGGTTTGCTCAGGGGTAGGTGCCCTTAGTGGCACAGAAGATGCAGCATAGGCATGTCCCATGGAGTAAACAACCAAGTTTCTAATTCATGATAAGCCTTTCTGAATCCCAGAAGTGCATAGTGACTGAATTCTTGCCATCCCTGCCCTTCCCTAGTAGAGAATAAACTCTCTACTGGTGAAAAATGGTTGTGTGCCAGTCTCCCCTGGTTTTGGGGAAGAAGAGCGTCTTAAAAACAGGAAGGTTATGTGACAGAGCTCTACTTCATTAGCCTTTCACTGGCATAACAGGCTGGAATAATGAAATAAGTCAGAGGAATCCTTAGATTGATGGGACATGAGCTGCCAGAAACTAACCCAAATATGTTATCTTAAAGAAGTATGAGAAAGAATCTAGCCTCAAAATGTTCAGATATTATTTAGGTCTGTGCAAAGCTTTGGTCCTTGATTTGATTCAGTGGAGATTTGGCCTGATTCAGTAGTCAAATCTCCAAATCTGAATTGAATTAGAGCACCCTTTAATCTCTCTAAATTGAATTGGAACCCTCCAAATCAATTCAGAGAAATTCAGAAAGATTTGGCAATTTGGACATAGACACAATTTTAAATGTTTTTTCTACATACCTCTAGGTAGCAGGAAGCTTGTGAATGCTGTGATGCTGGGGCATATGGAGTGTCCCACAGAAGTATGAAGGAACTCCCCAGTGTGCTTGGCAGCCAATCCAGAAGTGGATCAGAAGCACTTCCAGTCCACTTCTGGGTTCACTGGGGAGCACAGTGCCCCCCCCACACACCCCTCCAGCTCAATGGCTGGTGCTTCCTGGGTCTGGGGTGAGCACCTGAGGTCCTCCTATGTCTGATCATTGAGCCAGGGGAGGTGCTGGGGGGCCCTGTGGGCTCCTCAACAGACCCACAAGTGGACTGGAATCACTTCCAGCCACTTCTGGGTTCACCACCAAGTACATAGGGGGTCCCCTGAACTCCTGTGGCATGCTCCATGTGCCCCAGCATCACAGCATTCACAACCCGTGATGGTACCTCAAGGTACGTAGAAAAAAACATTTAAAGCTGTGTCCATGTCTGAATCGCTGATTCTCTGAATCAGCATCAAATCTTCAGATTTGGATTCAGGCGGATCAAATCAGGGACAGTGATTTGATTCAATTAATTGAATCACTATCCCTGATTCAGGGCCAAATCTGATTCTGAATCAAATACGACCCACTTTGCACACCCCTAATATTTAAGGTCATGTTGAAAATCCAGAAGCCTCATTTGACCCTTAAGCCAGTTTGAAAATAACAAAGTTTGAAAAATTGCACTTTTTCAAACTGTTTCCAACCTTCTGTTCTAGGACATGTTCTACTAAACCTTAGAAACACCTCCACCTTTGGGGGGGGCAGGGAAGGAGGGCATTATTGTAAACTTTTCTGCACTCTTCAAGCTAGATTCCTTTTCACAACCCATTGCAAGTTCTGTTTTTAAACACTTTTATTAGGTCTTGAAAAATATTTTTTCCCTGGCAAAATAATTGATCAGAACAAACCATTTTTTTATTATTTATTTTCTCCTATAATTATTTTTGGGGATGGTCTTTAATTAATAAGTTGATTCATTTAAATTAAAGTTCAAATTTTTATTTTGAGTTCAACTTTCCTCAACCTTTTGTTTAACCTTTCCTCATATGACTTGTTTTCCAAGCTCTTTCCCATCTTTATCAGTGATGCTCAATCTCCAACCCATGAAACAGATCCAGCTGTCACAGCTGTATCATCCTGTCCATAGAGTTCCCCACATGTCCTGAAATTTGGCAGCAAAAAGCAGTGGCAATTAGCACTGCCATTTCTCCCATGCCCACACATTTCCAAGCCCTGAAGGCTAAATAACATGGCCCTGTGTGCCAGATTGGATTGGTAAATGGAGGCAGGGGGGCAGGTCCAATCTCATGTGTACAGGACTTGGGTGCAGGTAGGGCTAGTGCCAGGGTATGAGAGTGATCCATCACGTAGGGCTAGGACCCTGTGTCAGATTTTACCCATACACTGCCCCTTGACTGGATTGGACCTACAGACTGATCCCATGCACTAGATACAGCCTGCAGACTGACCCTGCACTACACATCTAGCCTGCAGTCTAGAAAGGCTGGGCATCACTGCTTTTCATCATTAATAAATGTATTAAACAACACTGGACTCAGAAAAGACGCTAGTGCATTCCCATCAAGACTTTCTGTCAGTCATTCTTGGTGCATGCTGGTGCAATCAGACTTTTTGACATCAATCCATTTATAGTTACCCCTTGCTTACAGTCAACTACTTGTGTATCCATTTAACAGTCATTCTGTCTAACCTGTATTCCTCCATATCACTTATAAGAATGGCATGTCAGACTGTTGAAAACCGTACTAAAGTCCAGGTATATTATGTTCATTGGATTCCCTGTCAAAGAAGAAGATCAATCCCTTAACAAACCTACATTGACTCCTGGTGAGTGGATCTTTAACTTCCAGATATTTACAAATCTTTTCTGTAAACATCCCAGATATTGACATCAGCCTATAGTTTCTGGGGGTCTTTTTAAAGCAAGCACTATGTTAGGTGAGATGCTGAAAAAGTCTTAAAAAGGGATGTCATATCCAAGAGCATGTAAATATTATCACCACTGGCTCAAAGATTTCCTCACTTTGGTTCCTCAGCATCTGGGGGGCAGGAAAGTGGATTCTGGCAGGTCCTGCTGACCTAATTCATTCAAATTTTTCAAAAGTTTCCTCTTCACCTATCATTATCTGCATACCTCTGCCTTTTTCATCTATATTAATATTGCTAGTCTTCTGTAACAGCTTCTTTCTTTTCTTAATGCAGAATGGAGGAAAATGGAGCAGTTCTGCTTTATTTTCATTTTCTCAAATAGTTCTTCCTCTGATCAATGCAAACACTAGAACTATGATCTTTCTTTTCTATCTGGCATATGTATAGAACACTCTCTTGTTGTCGTCAACATTTCTCACCAGCTGTAACTTGTTTACACCCTTGCTTTCCTAATTTTCTCCTTACACATTTCTGATATTGCTTTATATACTTTCTTAGTGACATATTTGGCTATCTATTTTCAGACAGCTAAGACCCTTTCTGAGCAAGTGCACTAACCACTTGGCAACTGGAGCTAAAACATAGGAGGGTACTCCTCCTCTCACCTGTTTATCATGGGTTCTGGCCAACTATGTTTTAGTGACTTTGATCCACATATACATCCAGAATGGGTATGTGTATGCCATATGGATCCACCTACCTGCCCAGCCAGCATGTAGCCATTGAGCTTCCTGTTTACAGGTCCACAGTGCAGGGGAAGTAGAAGTTCTATCTAAATATAAAAGCCCAGAACACCAAATGTAGTTAGAAGACTGCCATTTAGACATAAGAAGAAAAAAAAAAGATCTACACCCCTTGTTTAGCATTTTTGCATATTTGGTGTACAGGCCAACCAAAGCCCACTGGGGGTCACCAATTCTCTTGGTAATGGGCACGTTATACAAGGTGCACCAGGTCCAGTGAACTTGCTTTGGTGTCGCTATCACTAGGCACTGCCTCCAGGTCATGTTGGGGCAGGGAGTGAGAACATAGTAAAGAGAGAGAGAGAGAGAAATTGGGTTTTCAACTTGCTGCATGGCTATTAATATATGGGTGCATCTATACAAGACACTATGTCACCATAGTGATGAACTGCAGTGATGTAGCTTATCGCTACAGTGATGTAGCATTGATGGGTACTATTTGTGATACTGCCTCTACTGCACAGTAGGGTCATAAGCAGTACAGGTGAGTACCAGTAGGTATTCCACAGTCATTTACTACTTTCTAAAGCATGTGTAGATGCACCCTCTCAGAAAGATCCAAACAACTAACTCTTCCATTTCCCCTGCCATAGTGATAAACAGAAAAGTGGCCACAATTCAATCCTGCCTAGACAGGAGATAGATTGGAAGGGAGTTCTAATACAGAAGAATGAAGGTGTTCAGATACTGTCAGTGATGTGCACATCTTATGGGAACATGGCACTAGTCTAAGGCATTGTCTTCATTCACTACCAAAGAAAATGCCTATGGAAATGTAATTAGAATGCACTAACTATGTTGCTGTGAAATCCTACTGGGAACAAGCTAGTTTTTTCATGATATATAGTTAAGGACAAATGTTTTAACTCTTCCTGTGGTTGACACTGCACAAATAACTAGTGTCAACTTTGTTTCCACAGGCGTTTACTATAAGGTTACCCATTATCCTGTATTAAAAAATGAGATTATGGAAATCCTAATGAAATTTTTTGGCTTTTGCAATGTCATACATGGTTGCATATTATTTTTGTGATTACTAAATCTCAGTTTTCCCTTTTTTGGTGGCTATCACTATTGTGTGAATTATTTTGCTCAGAATGAATGGCATTAGCAACAAGAAAGAAAACAACAGCATCTGTAATGATGGCATCAGAAGGATTTATTTGCAACCTACAGCTTTTAAATCACTTTTACTGTTCTCTAAACATCTCTGTTTTTATACATATAAATAATCACACAATGTGCTGTGATTTATCAAAGATGCATGGCCTTTTTATTAGAATATTGTACACTACAATACTAGGAGACCAAGAATTGGATAAGTCACATTAATTTCTTAAAAGCAGATACTGTACATTTTCAACATGTCATGGGAAGAAGAATATACTGTATAAGATGACCCCCTACCAATGATTAGATTCTACATAAGGAAAAACTTATACATTTGTTAAGATTTTCCAGGTATATAATCTAAATATTGTAGGTTTTCCTTGAATTTTTTCCCCTTCCAGAGTTACAGCAGGAAAAATAAACCTGGGAGAATCAGGTAGCCTACTTGTCTTCTTCTCCCACCCCAACTTTTTCTCTCTGCACCCTCAACCAATATCTACCCTAATATCAGCTCTTAATTTTTCCTAAGCACATGGAAGTCAGGATCACATTTGAAAATACTTATTTAGGAACAAATTCCTATGGATATCAGTTCACTCAGAATTGATGCATTTTATTTTTTTAAAACTGCTGCAACTTTTAGCACAGATACTCCATAAACACATTTTTAAGCATCACTTTTGTACCTGCTTAGATATAATAGAAAGTATATACATGATCTATATAGTTTGTAATGATTCTCTAGTCACTATTAATTGTTCAACTAAATGATAGAAGCCTGTTTTTATGTTTAAATAGATACTTACTGATGATATAATTATTTTCTTCTTAGTATTATTTAAAATTGAATATACATCCCATTCTCTCTATGCCTCATAATCTGGTATGTCATTTTTTGATAATTGCAGCTGTAAGGAGCATTATACCACAGGGTAGATTATTTTGATATATATTTTTATCGCATAAAAGGCTCTTTCCCTCAAGCTGCTTAAAACATATTTGTTATCTTCAACAGGGTAAAGAAACCAAAACACTTTGAATAACATTCACTATTTTCTTTGAACGTCTGCCTTTTGCTCAAGTCTCTTTGCTCTGTTTTTAGATTTTATAGCATTGTAATGATGTACTTCAACTGATGGGATTATTGCACCCAAGGATAGAAACTAGCCTGGATATTTCAATTGCTATAACCTTCAAATACTCTAAGATGAAATGATGGTAAACCTATCTAAAGTAGTCAAAATTATTATAATGGAAATGGGGAGGTAGCTATTGAGAACATTACAATTGCATGAAAATTGCATAAGCAATGGTGTCTTGAATGGTAAGAGCAGAATTCCTGATGTAACAAAGGACTAAAGCTTGTGTTTAAATTTAAAATAATGGCTATTCAATACACAAAACTCACTTCAAGTCTTCAATTGGTTTTAAGAATATATTTTAAATATTTTGCTAAGTCCAATGCCACTGAGGACGGACCTTCTGATAATGAGTGAAAAAGCACCTAGAGGGAATCCTGAGGCATGCCAAAATATATAGGAAATTTAGAGAGGAGAAAGGCCAACATGAAGTAGTCAATATTTTGATTACACAATAAGCTCTACTAACTAGTATCAGACTCTTTGTATCACTTAAGAGCCAGAAACTAAATACAAGTGAATGTGTTGCTGGTGTATGTACACTACCTCTTGTCTTGTGACTCTGACTCTGTTCTTTACACTAATTTAGGAGCAATGTATGAAAAAGAAAATGATTTTGTCAGGGGACTGGGAAGATATGGTAGAGCTCCATTCACTGCTGCAGTCCTGCCTGAGCAGAAGATCTCCCAAGGACAGTTAACCAGATAAGGAGTTGCATGTCCTCAGTTTTTAATTATGTCCAAGTGAAATCATCCATGAGAATCACAGGTCAGCACAGGACAGAATCTTGCCTGACATAACTTGATAGACAAATACAGGACAACAATCAATCTATAGCTTTAAGCCATATGATTGTAGATTGGGCATGGTTTGTATATATATTTGTCAGTGCTAGGAGCCACACTAAGAACATGATGGAAGTAAGTTGGGGTGGGGTCAGTGGCAGGCAGGATTGTGGGAAGCTGCAGGAAGGATGGCAGGGTTGGCAGTTCCATGGGGTTGGGAGGTTGGTCTGATGGGAGGGCGTTGTTTGTGGGGGAGTGGGGAATTTGGAGGGCTAAAAATAGTATAGCCAGGGCTGGGGAGGGGAAGGAAGAACACAGCGCCAGGGCTGGGGTGAGCTGTTAGGGTTTCCCAGCCCTGAGGCTGTGCTCTGAACGTGTACAAATGTTCATTAGATTAGGCTAACCTGTTCCCATTCTAACTTAGTTCTCCTCAGGTAACCGAAATAGATGGCCATTTTTTTTTTTGCCAAATCTAACTTCTGTGGACAGCTGTATTGATCAGTAAGTAAATCAAACTAACACTACTTAGGTTGTGTTGGGGCAGGCTAGGGGTATATCTACGTATGCAATTAATGTCAAGCAATAAACTCCAGAGTTTATTGCTTTTGAGTGTATTATTTCTAAGCATGCCATTTGAATGTAATTTTAATTTGAATGTGTATTGTAGTAGTGCTCAGTGGCTCCAATGATCTAGATATTTTATACACCCCCCAAAATATAGTCTCTGCCCCAGAAAACCTATACTTCAACTGTGAGATGAGCAAAAACAGGTAGAAACAACAGACCGGAGTAAAAATGAGATAGTTATCAAAATAATATCTAGCTCTTATCTTCTTTTGAAGATCTCAAAAGTATTTTTCCAAAAAAGATGTTTAGTATTATTAGGTGCATTCACAGCTAAGCAGAAGCCATTGTGTTACCCACTGTCTAGTGTAACCCTTGTAAATGAAAAAAGCTTTAGGGAGGAATGTGAAGAATAGCATAGTTGCTTTGAACTATTTAGGGAGGGAATACTTACCTAAAAATCTTTCTGTTCATCTGTGACCAGATATTTAACAGGTTCTTGAATCAGTTAATGCTAAAAAAGGTTAGGATGAGTGTTGAGGGTTCAAAACTGTGAAATGGGTGCCAAGAAACATCACCTTCCATCTTTTCATTTCTTCTTTTATTTTTTTTTCTTGTAGTAACTGTTCTCCACCCCCCACCTCCCTTTAACTGTTACAACCCTCCCCCCCAGTTTTTTCTTTTTTTTTCTTAGAAATATGACATCCCCTTTTCCACAGCATTTCTGCCTTTTTCTCTCTCCTCCTCTATTCCTTGTGGATATATATATATATATATATGTAGTTATAAGTTAAATTGAAACCCTGTGTACGTAAGTCTCTTTTTATAGTAACCATGAGCTATTGTAATAGTGTTTTGTTGTGTGTTGGATTACTGTAATGCATTACTCTGTGCGGTTATTGTGTCTTAAGTATCTCTATATTAACAATGTATGATTTAGGCCTGCAATGTGGGTTGGCATGAATGATGTCAAGTATCCATTTTGTGTGAGGTTCTCAAGTTGTCCCTGTGCCCTGTTGGATAAGTAAGTTGTAATTATGACTCGCATTTAAGTATGTAACCTCTCCCATGTAAATTGGTTTCCCTTGAATGCCTGAAACAAAAGAGTGAATGGATGAGTGAAACACAATGATAGCAGGACACGTTACTAAATCACCTCACCATCAAAACCAATATTTGGACCAATGACCCAGCCATTGGAACCACCCTCAGCATTCAAGAAACAAAAGATTAGGCAAACCACCATTGTGCCAAGGCTGCACATGCTCAGTATGAACATCTGGAACCCTCTGGAACAGGGCTGACCTTGCCTGGACAGGCCTTCCCCATAGGAGATCAGAGGTAGTCTGCCCCATAAAAAGGGTGCTGAAGACTGATTCCTGGGAACACCTTCTCCATCTGGACCAGCACCATGCCACACCACCTATTCACCCAAAAGCCCTGCCAGCAAACCCCACTCTGGACAACACCCTGCTGCAGAAGACCCCAACTGGCCATCGAGGATCATGGTAGCTATCATCCCAACCCTCTCTTCAACCAAGGACCTGGATTCTGTTTCTCTTCCCTACCTGGACTCCAACACTTCCACCCAGTCTCTTTCTCCTGCTACCATTGTGTGAGTGTGTGTGCTTGTGAGAGTGTGTGTGAGAACCAAGCTGTACAGTACAGTGTTCATTTAATAAAACTGTTATTTGGACCCTGAGTTGGGTTTTGCTTTCCTACAGTTTGGCCCTGCTCCAGTCTCCGCTCCTTGCCCCTCTAACTTCATTTCTCCCTCTCCTGCTTCCGGCTCACCACCACCTCCAACACCTGTCCCATGCTCCTGTGGCTCCAGCCATCCTGAGTTCTCTGTGTCTGCAAACCCCTGTTTTTTTGCTATTGCCTTATCCCCACTGTTTTTTCTCTGGTCTCTGCCACTTGCTCTTTAGTTACCAAGCACCCCAAGCATAGGTATAACAGGAACGAATGAACACACATTGTTATGTGAGTCAGTGTTTAATCTGTGTGTATATGTGTATGGTGTATGATTTAATGTCAGTATCATTAGAGCGTGTATGTGCTTGAATTGGTTATAGGTATGCATGTACCTAGGTTGGTAGTCTTGGATGTGTATGTGCCTGAGTTGGTAGTGTGTGTGTGTATGGACCTAATTGATTTGTATGTTTGTATATGCGCAATTGTGTCACACCCTCCTGTCTAACAGAGCAATTTTGAGATCCTGAGACTTGGCCTGACCCCACAGGGCAACAGAACTAGCCAGCACAGGTATTGATAATGATATAATCAGAGCAGCATGGAACTTAGCCTCCATATTACCAGAGAGAATTTGACAAGCAGATTTTAGCTCATAAGTCAGATTAACCCTATTAGATGATACCTGAATCTGGCACCCTCCAAAAGTCTAAGCCACCAAAATTAGCAAAAGATACTAACACTAATATACATAAGTCAAGAGACCATGCTTACTGTTCACTAAGTAATCATTTAGGGCTAAGACACTTCAAACCAACAACAGTGGTGGTACTATAGATGTGTATTCAGGAGTATCTGAAATTAACTGTAGTAAACAAGGAATATGTAGGATCTTTACTACAGCAGATCAGAGAAACGGGGGGTGGGGAAGGTTGAGGTAAGAACCTTAATGTGTTTGAGGTTCTATTTTGCAAGATTTGAAACACAACATTTTTATGTTTGTTTGAGAAATCTTAATTTTGCCCCCAGTTTCTTCCATTTTCACTTTCCAGTTCATGTAATAAAATGAACAATGGTCTGGTTTCCCGTCTTTCTTTCCTTTCAATTTTGTGTATGTTTTTAAGATTAAGCAAAAAAAGGGAAATAAAAGGGAAGAAAAAAGATACCCTGGGCATTCTTCACTCTAATGCATTCAATGAGTGGGTGAGGGGTGGGGGAAGGGGAAGGGAGAACACAGAAAAGCAAAGAAGGCTATATTTAAAATATAGCACCTAAAATTATAAATTCATTTCCCAACAAACTAAAATTGTATATCTTCTCTAATGAGTTGCAAGGGAAGAGTATTCCGACTTACATGTTTTTAGCAAGGTGAGAACTACTGAGAATGTGTTTTTTTTCTCCTCAGAAAACTAGCTTTACCCAAAGCCCTTCTTATGCATACCTGAGCTCAATTTATATAGTGCTCAAGTGCCTTTTAGATGTCAGATGAGTCTTTAAGAGTGTCTTTAAGAGTCTTAAAGATGAGTCTTTAAGAGTGTAATATTTTTGGGTGCACATAACACCTTCCCTCTTATTTGGACCACATTAGATACAAAGGGACTTCAAGCCTGAGTGGGCTGTTCGATAATACTGGAGTCTGTTTTTACATTATATTTTATATATAGAATGAACCATTTTTAAATCTTCATTTACTGAGGCATAAGGCATGTTAATTTAATACAGCTGTAGAAATTGAAATAACTGGCATGTAGGGACAGGCTGAAATTTAGCTTTTTCAAGCAGATTTGTATTTATTTATTTAGCACTGACATATTGTCTCACCAACACATCTAGGCACTTTTATTTTTGAAATGCTTCACTTATCACTTGTTGAGTGTTTTAAACTAAACTGCCTTCCCACCTGCCTTCTGCCCTGCCGTCCCCACCCCAAAGAGTTATTTTATGGACACACATTGTTCCATCTGTAGTAAAAGCAAAAATGTTGCTTGTGCAGCACTTCATATATTCAGGCAAATACAGATTTTCTCCCTGTACATAATTTCTATATGATTAAAGTGTTATACCATGTCTGTATTTGTACTACAAATTCATTAATACCTGCTTATTTTAATCATTTGTAGATCTTTCTATACCATACACAAAGGAATCATGCTAGAATACACTTGTAAGTTTAGTATTCATTTTAAAATACTAGTTTAGTTATAATCACAATCACATTAAATTGGGTTATTTTACTAGGATATATTGAAGCCTATGTCATCACATCCTCACTTTTATTGTTAGCTGTGATAGCTAGATTAAAGCTATCATGTATATACCTACCCATATGGCAATCACACTTTCATTCTGGTGTGCAGCTTTAGTGAGATATTACTGATCTAGTGAGTAAAAAGAGATCTCTGAATACTCATTGATCCAGTGAGCTGATGCAGCCTCCTACTTTGATATCTTTATAGTAAATCAACAAAGTAAGGCTTTACATGTTTCATTACTTAACTAGTAGATATCTGGCCCTCAGAGAAGGATCCAGAGCCCAGAAGTAGAGGTGTAGACTTTCTAGTACATGAGAAAGGTATGGTGTCTCAGAACAGCAAATGAAAATGCATACACAGAGACTGGGAAGCTGGCTAGAGTGCACCAATAGAAATACTAGAGGCAGTGATATGGCCACATCTCATATACCGTAATAAACAAACTGGAGTGACTGATAGGGGAAGTAAAGTTCAGTAACATCTTAAACGTCCCTTTTGTTATATTGTTTTTAACTCCATTAACTGGTAGGAAAAAAGTGTTTAAGTCCCCAAGAGATCTAGCAACCAATGCAAAGAAGACCACACTTCTATGTCCTAAAATATGATAATAGCTGGATAGAGATTTATACTTTTAAAAGGAAAGGTATGGGGGAAGGAGGAAGGAAATAAAACTCGAGGTTTTCTTTATATATAAAGAAGTAAAAATACCACATCTAATTATTCTATTTTAAGAAAAATGCACAAAGAACGTTTAGTTTGGGGCCTAGGTTTTAGGTCTATTGATTTTGCACAGAGAACTGTGTAGCATTATCTTTTGGGGGGGCAGCTATAGAAGTTAGAATTAAAGTATGTTGGAAATCAATGTTGAAGAATAAATTGTAGCATATCTAGTAGGCCATCAATATAAATGTTTCCCTTAATTCCCCCACTGAAACCTAAAGTAGGATATCCCTGCTTCGAATTTCATGTTCTGTTTGTTTAGTTTTTCTATTCATGAAAATTAATTTATTTTCTATTTTAAAAGTTTGTCTGTTCAACCAACATACATCTATAAAACACATTTCATTTTTTCCTGTTTCTTAACACGTTTTTTTCTAGAAATGAATCTCCAAGGCTCTTATCCATTAATTAACTTATTTAAATGGGCTGCAGATCTTTATACCCTGGAAACCAATCTTCTAACAAGGAAAATCCTATCTCTGATGTTCAGTAATCAGCTTTATCAGAACCACTGGATTTTTATTTCTTTAAAATATTATTATGCTAAAACATAAGACCCCTAGTTATATGCAACATAGGGATGCTGCTTGCGCTTGCATATTTTAATTAAAATTGCTCTAGGACTGATGAGCACTCAGAACTGAATATTTAAATTAGATTAATGATTTCTTGAAGACATCCTCAGCCACATAGTGACTAATAAGAGACTAATCTTTATTTTCCCTTTATTTCTAATAATATAGGGGTGAAAGATTACAAGAGTTTATATCTATTCTATTGGAGAAGTTAGCATCCACCAAGTCCAGTTGCGCCAGTTGCTCTTTTAGCCAAAGACTAGTTGACAAAATTCACCTTAACAATAGCACAACATAACTGTAACATTGATCTTTTCATCCATAGATCTAAAGGCATTCTGCAAAAGAGATAGTACAATTTAACAGTAAAGGAAACTAAGATTTGCCTGAGGTCCCTCGACATGGCAGTGGCAGAGTTGAGGATCTCTTGAAACAGTCTGGTACTCACACTAACTACACTGAATTTAAAATGTTTTTCCAAGCCTATCCCTATCTGACTTCCAGTGAATTACTGAGCTATCAACTTTGCTAGTGATGCTAACCTTCATCACCCACTTCTTAAATTTTCAAATGCACACATTCATATGCTTTCTGATGAAGTTTTGGATGCTAGACAGAAACTCCCCCTAAACATTAATTTAGCTACCTATCATGCTCCTTCAAAGCCCTCCTTAAAACTCCTCTTTAGCATGTCTATAAAAAACAAAACAAGACCTGACGACAGTAAAGGAGCTCATACATTGATATCCTCAACTCCAAAACTGACAAGCATTGTTTTCTTTTCTTTTCCTTTGTTCCCACATCCATCTGTTTCCACTTCATTTTATGCTTAGTTTATAAACTCTCTTCACTAGACACCATCTTTATTCTGTATTTGTATTGTGGATTTCTCTAATCCTTGGTTGAAGAGAGGGTAGGGGTGATAGCTACCTGTCAAGATTTGAAAGGGGTCTTTGTTCAGCAGGTGCTGTCCAGAGATGGTCACTGGCAGGGCCTCTAAATGGATAGGTGGTATGGCGTGGTACTGGTCCAGATGGAGAGGGTGTCCCACTGGGTTGATCTTCACTGCCCCCTTTTATAGGGGCAGAACCTCAATGACCCTAGAAGCAGAGGCATTCCCAAGCAAGAGTCACCCCCTCATGTAGTGAGCATGTGCATTCCTACATAAGGACATGCAACTTCAGGTGTCTGTGATGGTGGGTTGGCTGATTTCTGCAGCAGTTTCTATCTTCCAAATCTTGAGCCAGGCAGCGTCAATGCAGGGTTATGGTTGGGTCATGTAGTTGATGGTTCAGTCATTCAGAGGAAGCTATTTTTAGACCTACTGTCATTGTCTTCCAAGCTCCTTCATTAATCCCCATTCATTCAGGAACCAATTTACATAGGAGGAGTAGTATGAGTCATAGGTTACAACATTCTTACACAACAGGGCATGGCAACAAAATGGAAACCTGACACACAAAATGGACACTTGACATCACTCATGCCACCCCACATTGCAGGCCTATATCGTACAGTGTTAATATGAAACAATAAAAATCAATTCACAAATATTGGAATACAATATCATACAATATAAAACAGCAGAAATCAATACAAACATAACAGAATACTATTTACAATATATAAAAAGGGCGTATTACAATATTACAAGAACTTAGCTTACCTAGCATTACTTGTAATCACTTATAAAGGATAGAAAGGTCAGAGAGAAAGTCAGACTTGATGGGGGAAGGGGAGGGAATGTATTTTAAAAATTAAAAATCCCCAAAACCAGGGGGGTTGCTACAAAAACATTCTGTCTTGTTTTGGTCTTTTTGAGTTCCTTGAAAAAGAAATCTATTATTTTTTTTGTAGTCAAAAAACAAGTCAAAATAAGATCTGGCATTTTCCAAGGAGTACCTTGAGTCTAACAAGGCTTCAAGCCTAAAATTTGTGAACCAGTGATCTACATTACATCTGCTTGCAGACATTAAAAACAAACCAACAAAAAAACTTATGCTTTTTTAGCATGTGACTTCGACCTGGCTCTACAGAGAGGCTTTTTGGAACTTTTATCTAAGGTGGCTTCAATCAGCTATTGGATAAAGGCACCAAAAAAGCCCCACTAAAGCACCTGATCCAGGAAGGTGCTGGGAGAACCAGATCCAACTACTATGCTATTTCTCTGGGCACTATCTGGACTCAGTGTGGGAATGCACTGAGTTTAAAGTACCAGTTTTACCCTTTTTTTTTCTAATGTTTGCAAGAAGCCTGCATTGTAACTGCTACCAGAAGCTCTGCTGGCAGCCTCCAACTTTCACCAGGATGCTACCACAATGTAGAGAACTGTAGAGGTCCACTGCAGCCATTGTGACAACAGAAGAGCAGTATACACTGAAAGACATGAGCTGTTATAGGCACTTTGTAGCAGGAGGCATGTGTATGTCATGCAACTTCTGTGAGTTGCCTGCGTCAGCAGAAGTCTTCTGTTACTTGCAGAGCTAGGACTGCTCTAGCAATTGAAAAAAGTGGCCTACTTATATGTATTTATAAATGTATACATATAAATATGGACACATACAGTGTTCTACCAGCAAAACTATTTAGCATAGGTAAGACCACTGGCTAATAGGGCTGTGCAAAGCATCAGGTACTGATTCAATTTGGAGGAGATTCGGCTCAATGTGTTGGTAGAATCTGCAATCCAAATCAAATCAGGAGACCAATTAAAAGGTTAGAATTCATTCAAAGCTCTCCAAATTGATTTGGAAAAGATTCAGAGAGCTTTGGTGATTCAGGCAGTCCACATTGGCTGCAGTAGGGAGCTGGACCCAGACTCCATGATGGTAAGAAGTGGGTGGGGAAGGAGATGGGAACTTAGGAGGACCCTTAGCAGGTCCCAACCCCAGCCCCTCTGAGTGCCCCCCCACCCCCACACACTCTCCCAGTCCCCTCCCCCCCAATGGCTGCCCAGCCCTGTCCCAACTCCCAGCTCTTTAAAAACAAGTCCCCACTCACCGGCTGCTGCCAGGCAGGGTGGTGATCCCTGCAGCCCCCGCCCCCCACTGCCCTGCACTGTGTATAGCGGGGGCTTGGGCATGAGCCCCTGGATCCCTGTCCAATCTCCTACCCTCCCCATAGTTGACTCATCCTCCCCAGTTCCCAGCCCTTAAAAAAAACAACCCAGACTCACTAGCTACTACAGTGGCCTCAGGGATTCTGGGGGCTTGTGGCAGAGCTCCCCATGCAGTTTGGGGCAGTTGGGGGGCAGTGGGGATTGCCTCCCCCAGCTGGCAGAAGCCATTGAGTGGGGTCTTTTTTTTTTCTTTTTAAGAGCCAGGAGCTGGGATAGTGGGAGGGGCAGCCATAGAGAGTGGGTGGGTGATGGGACCAATTCAGAGATTTGGCTGATTTGGCGGTGGTTGAATCTGTGTATCAGATTTGGCCAAATCAATTCAGGATAGTGATTTGAATCAACTAATCTAATCACTGTCCCGTGAATCAGCTGAATGCAAATCTGAAATGAATTCTAGCTACTTCGCACAGGCCTACTGGCTAATTACATATACATGTTACAGCAGAATAGGTCAGAGGGACATGGATGACACAGAGGAAGCACCATAAATTACTATTCAGAAGTAACCTACTGTGTATAAGAAGTTCAGATGAGGACTCCTTGTGCTCAGATGTAACAGCAGTAATTTTTGACTCAGTCCATGTGGAAGATACCAAAAGGAAAAGGAGATAATAACAGCAAATGAAACCAGGGGAAAGAAAAGATCTGTTTCTGTTTGTGTGCATGTTTTGTGCACAAAGCTGTAGATTTTTCTTGAGTTTCCCCCAGACATGGTCCAGAAGAGACATTGCAATGATTCCATTGTTATTCACAGCTAGTTTGAAAAAGGGAGAAGGAAAGCATATCTCTTGCATAAAACTTAAGTACTGAGAGGCCAGTGAATACTACATAATGGAAGTTTCTGTAGTTTTGAATAGTTCAGATAATCATTCATACTTTTGCATCCAGTGGTTGGATGCTTAGCTGAACTAGATTCTGAACTTTTTAAAGGTTTCTCTAGCAATGGTTTTATATTCATTGCTCAGGATGATGAAACTGATTTACTATGTGCTCCTAAAATGGAATTTTGCAATTTTGAGTCTGGTTCATTGACTACCTGTCTACATGGGGAGGTTGGATGCTGAGTGCACTTTATATATTGTTTCCTTATGTTAATGCTAGAGTCAGTGTGGTTTTTACAATCTTTATTTTATTGCACATATATTTCTAGAAGCATGGCAAGAGGTATTTTAAAGAGGAATATAGTATTATTTCAGGTGAATGTCTCACTTGAGTAGAAGATACTTAGAAAGCATACAATAATAATAATTTCAGAAAGTCTATGGAGCCAGAAAAACGAACCAGACCACTACACTTTACCTGATCTGTGGTATTTATGCCATTCAAGAAGTTGGGTTTTTTGTGCCGAGTAGACCTACTCCTTTCCTTTTGCCTTTTCCTGTTACTTTGACCATATATATATATATGTAGACACTGATGAATTCTCCAAATTGAAAAGTCTATATGGTACAGATGCATAGCCTTCACATGTGACATTCAATAACAAATATGCTACAAATTTGCAACAATTAAAAGGGATACTTGCTAGGCCCAGACCCATTAGGTCTCTAACTCTCTTTCTCTACTGTTAAGTGAAAAAAAGCCCAATTTCCCTAAGTATTAGCTGTGATACTTTATATGCTAGTAAGCCCAAAGAATGGAGAACACGCAAGAATATAGTTATTAGCTTCAAGTCAGGGTAGATCTTTCATTCAGATATTACAAAAGGCTAAAGCCAATTGAGCACCTTAATTTTGGTACTGCATGGATGCTATTGATACACTTCAGAAATGCTGAGCGGTAGATAAAGTTAGGAAAAACTGATGCATTTCATATTATGAGCAGCTGGATGAGCCCTGAACAACATCCCCAAGTGATTAATCTCTGAATGGTGTAAAAAAGAGAGGGGTGCTTAAATAAATCAATGGTGATTTTAATAAACTGGGAGCTTCTTGGTACTAAATCTGTCTGCATCTGATCTGAATTGCAATTACCTGTCAAAAATTCATCCATCATTGCAAGTTCCAGACAAACTTTCTGGCAGCAGATGTTGCAGAAAAGCTATTTCTTATGGGAAATATATCTTTTTTGGTGTATAGCATTCCAAGGAAAAACGAGTGAAGTAGAAAACATTTCATAAGTAGCAGTAATAATTTCTAAGCTGTGTCTAAATGTAGTTTACTGATTCGTATAATTTGTAAATTTAAGTTTTCAACGTAAATCAGTCATTAAAATATTTATGTACTGAGCTTTGTTGATCTGATATGTATAATCATCAGTTCAATATCTGTATATCTGTAAAACCTATAATGATTTTATGGCACTTAAAAGCAAGATAATTGACATCTATCAAAGAGACTGGATCCTTGGTTCCTCATTTCCAGAAACACTAGGTTCCACCGCTTGAGAAGCTTTGGCAATTATTTCTTTAGATGATTTCTAGGATGAATTCAGCTGATAGAAAGCTGTAGGTACAAAAATTCCTCCGTTATGGCCAGCCATTAACTCTATTATGATACAGTTAAGGTTGGCAGTACTTATTACCAAACTGCGTAAAATACATTGCAAGTAAAGTTGTTAATTCCACCTTAATAAAAAAATCAGTATTCATTACAAAATGGCAAGAAACAGGTATAAGCATATAAACAGCTTTTCCTCTGCTTTTTATGAAACCATAGCCTCTAGGATAGAGCTGTTTGAGAACTCTAAAGACCTTGAAACAAGACACATACATAATTCCAGAATAGAGGGATACTTACATAGAAGTTACCATCTTGTTGTAATGCTCTCTCATAGTGAGGGGGATAATAAAGATATTTGATAGTTTAAAAGGCACATATACAAAACTGAGAAATGTGTCATTGTTATACATATGCTACCATACATGGGCTGACTGCCAATTTCCTTTTAAGAAAATATGTTGCATGTACGATTTAATTTCAAATGTGCCAAAAATATAACCTTCCATTCCTCGTGGACATCTGTCCACCACATGATACATGATTTGGTCCCTGCTAGAGTGGTAATGAGGGAGTATAATTAATGTATTTTACTTACCACTGGTGAAATAGTATATTATGGTGCTGTCTCTTAACGTGCAACAAGAAAATGAAGGTAAATTGGATAAGATTACAAGGTTATTCAAGAAAAATGATATTAAAAAAACCTGTTCTGTCAACTCTATCAAAAACCCTACATTCCATTTGCCAATTACAATAGCAGAATCCATCAATCTAGCTTTCATTATATCAAAAATTTACTTTGAACCATTTTCTACCATATAGTACATTGAAATCGTATTTCATTAAAAGCTGTTTCCAGCATAACTGATAACAATTCACTTATAAAATAACTGATGACACATGGATCAATTCATGTCTTATGCTTAATGTGCTAGGCTTCTTATCTTGTCACCCAAGTCTACTGTTTGAAAATGCATCCTTTATATTAGTATCTCAAAGTCACATTTTGGTAGAGTACATCTCAATTGCTAATTTTGAGTTTCACTCACAGATTTTAACTAGTGACAAACATTTGAAGAACATATCTCAGTATTTCTTTGTTTCAGGATTTATCATTTTCAGAAATCTTCAGAGAAAACCAATTGAAAAGTTTTTGTGGCCTGATTCAGAACATCTTTTGAGATAAACATGAATGCCTAAAAGAACTTAATAGTCTAATAGAATAGAGGCTCTTAAACATTTTCATGATGATGTCTTGCATTGTAGTGGGGGATGTTTTTATTCCATCATCCTATAGACTGTATCCCACTCTTGCAGGTACATAACATTCCTGGGATAATATGGTCTTTTTTTTTGTTTTCATTTTGTATTTTGCCTTCATTTTATTATTTCTTCTTATTAACACAGTTGCTTTTGAAGGCAGAGGGTTCCTTTGGTTTTGTGTTGTTTAAACATAAAACAAAATGACTATCCCACTCAAAAGAGATTTCAACCTCAGCAGCCCATATGTTTCTTAGGAGAAAACAAGAAGAATGGATAATCCATGAAGACAAGTATTAATTCGTAAGCATTTTGCCCAGACTTTCCAGAAATTACAGTGTATAGGAAAAATAAAAGCTTATCTATTATCAACAGGCTCAACCAAAACACTCAAATAATTAACTGGGGGAACAGTCCATATTAATCTCAGTTTGAGAAACTAGGATTAACTACATTTTCATCCGAAGAAAGATATCGTATGCATCATTCCTTTATTCTTCTGGGACTGACATTTCTATTCATGTAGTAAGTCAGAAATACCCATTTTCAAATAAACTATTTGAATCTTTTGCCTATTTGATCATGCTCCCCAAGGGGGCTTTCTTTTCAGGCCAGAACATTGGGGGAATAGGAAATACTAAGAACATTCTAATCATATTTAGTTTTTAGTTATTCTGATCATGCATTTCATGCAACTCTAAAAAGTATGCTGTTCTTAAATATGAATAGTAATTTTCAGGTCTAAATGAATCCTAAACCTATGCTCTTCCCTAATAAGCAGGATGGAATGTGATTATGACAACACAGAAAAAATTTGGATCACACTACCATGGATTACTTGGGAGGAAAGTACATAAACAATAAGTAGAGAGTGCCATAAAGATTCAAAATGTTTAACAGTGTTAAATCACCTGTAAGAGCAACACAGAAGAAGAGCAAGGGAACAAGAGGAGCTCACTAAAATGAATGGAAGTGCCCTATCAAAAAATCTCATTATATGACCTCATTTTTTTAAGCTTAGAAACAATGAAAAGAAAACTCTAACCTGAAATCAAGGCTCAAGCATTTTGAAGAAGCCATTTCCCATCCTTATTAAGCCTAGATAATGACTTATATGATGACTAGAAATGTGTACAGGGCCATTTTTATGTTCACCATGAGCTTTTATTCACTGGAATAAAATTGTCTTTAACACCAAAATCTTCTGATAGGAGCTTATATTACCTATAACTTCATACATGGCCACAAAAATAGAGCACTTACCACAGGTAATGAAACACATACAATCAAAAGTATAAACCTTGCGTGTAATCATATTTCTGCCTCCATTTTTTATTTTATACTATGAACTTTCTTTTATTATACAGAATATTTGTGGTGCTGGAACCATTCAAATGAATTTTAGCTAGGTTACTTCTTGAAACGAACTGTTGATGCTTAGATATCTCTTTTAGCAGGCAATTTAAACCAACAGGTTTTTTTTCTGTTCTGGAAAGTTGTCGTTCATATTACATTAGACTTCCAGTTGTTATAAAGAGGAAAGAAAGACTCTTTCTTAACTTCAGGTTTACACTGTAGGTAAAATGAGGTAATTCTGAATACATAGAGAGTAAAATAAATATAAGCAGTCTCTGCCTTCAGTTTATATTCCATGTCTATGTTCCAGACTGCAATTCCTGCAAATATGCTGTTAAATGTTATGCTTCTACAGCTCTAGGCACACTGATAATGTTTTAGATAAATGGAAAATATATTCAGAAAATACTCATAGATTCATAGATGTTAGGGCCGGAAGAGAACTCAATGGATCATCGAGTCTGACCCCCTGCATAGGCAGGAAAGAGTGCTGGGTTCAGATGACCCCAGCCAGATGCCTATCTAACCTCCTCTTGAAGACCCCCAGGGAGGGGTGCCTTGGTGAGTAGAGCCTCACCAATTCCCTTCTGTGCCCCCATGAGAAACTTATAGGCAGCCACAAGGTCGCCTCTCAACCTTTGCTTGCAGAGGCTGAAGAGGTCCAGGTGCACTAGTCTTCCCTTGTAGGGCTCAGCCTGCAAGCCCTTAACCATACAAATAGCCCTTCTCTGGACCCTCTCCAGGTTATCCACATCCCTCTTGAAGTGTGACACCCAAAACTGGACACAGTACTCCAACTGTGGTCTGACCAGTGCCTGATAGAGGAGAAGTATCACCTCCTTGGTTCTGTTTGTCATGCATCTGCTGATGCACAATAACGTGCAGTTAGCTTTGCTGATGACTTCATCACACTGATGACTCATGTTCATCTTGGAGTCCACTAGGACTCCAAGATCCCTTTCCGCTTCTGTGCCACCAAGCAGGTCATTTCCTAGGCAATAGTTATGCTGGACATTTTTCCTCCCTAGGTGCAGCACTTCGCATTTCTCCATGTTAAATTGCATTCTATTGTTTTCTGCCCATTTATCCAACCTGTCCAGGTCTGCCTGCCTGTAGTTGTTCCCTGTCCTCCAGTGTGTCAACTTCTCCCCACAGTTTTATATCATCCTCAAATTTGGACAGAGTACACGTCACTCCCTTGTCTAAGTCACTGATGAAGACATTGAAGACATACTTATGTTTCTTTCTCTCTAAAATTTCATATTTTACCAGAATTTTTAATGATTGATTTTATAACATACATTAATTTACTTTTTAAAGAAAAAAATCTATTTTTAATATTGAAATCTGAAACTGTTCTAAATGTTTTGATTTTCAAAAGTAAGAATTTAGGACCATTACACCATCTGTAATCATAAAGATAACCACAACACTAATGATTAAGAAACTGTTAAGGTGAACATACACAATCAATACTCACATTTTCAAAATTATCATACCTTTGTAAGAAGCTCAGTTTTTGGGTGTCCAAACATAGACAACAAAGACCTGATTTTTAGAGGTTTTGAGAACATATAACTCTCATTGATCATGCTGAAGTTACAAATGTACCTGGGTGTCTAACAGTGAATGACACAAATCGAGGGGAAAGGATTGTTATTTTAGCAACCAGCAGAAATTGAGGGTCACTAATGAAGCAAAACCCATTACTTCAAGCTGCAGAAACTCCAAAGCCAGGATTATTAATGAGGGGCTATATATAGATCAGGTGCAGAGAGGGATATACAGAATGTACTGAAAAGTGGGTTACATACCAACTCTGGACAGAGGAGGCTTGTCTTGAACATTTTATCGGTTAGGATCCTAGATAAGTTGCTTAACTACCATCTTGGCTTCTATATATAATGTGAGTTCTGGGAAGCTTTATATCTGAAATCCAGGAGACCTCCAATGCTAAATATTTTCAATTCAGAGCTGCAGATCTTTGTCCATGCCCAATCCTTGTGCTGAAGCTGAGCAGCAAGGAGTGTGCAGCAGGCAGAGCTAGAAACTACATTCGTATCAGTGCAACATTTCTCTGCCTCACACCCTCCTTTCCTTCCCTTATCCCCCTTCTGCAGGGCTGCAATATGAGCACATCCTCTAGCCAGAGGTGAGATTCTCCCCACCTCTGCCTTCCTGTCTGTCCCCCACACCCTGGTTGCAATGCAAGTGTAGCTTCCAGTTGGACAGTAACTGTGTTGGGTCCAGGCAGCTGGAAGTTGCATCCACACTGTTCCTGCTTCTCCCTATGCCCTCTTTCTCATTGAGCCTGGCCCTAGCAAAGCTCCTCATGGGATAGAAATGCATTCACACTTCAGCCTTGGGAAGGGGGAGTGGGAAAGACAGGGACAGGGAAAACTTTCCTCTCTGGCTGGTAGCTGTGCCCATGTTGCAGTGGGAGGAAAGGAGGAGGGGAAGCAGATAGAAAGGACAGTGATGTGGGTGCAGCTGCTAGACCCCTGGCTCCAGAGCAACTCCACACTTCTCAGCCCCAGCACAAACATAGGCACTGATGGCTCTGCAGCCTGGATATAGCCTGTAGTCCACATGTTGCCGATCTCTGGTTTAAAAAGGTAGCCTGAATTTATCAATGCAATTTTTTGTTATATTTACCATTTTTCCATTTTCCTTTGGTAGAATCATAATGTCATTTAGAGTTATATCATTTCCAGACATTCAGCTGAAATTAATCATTGCCAAATGCCAAAGTAATGTAGCCTATATATTAAAAAAACAAACAAACACATGTACACCAGATCTGTATGTATGCATCATGATATTTTTTTCACTGATAGATATATAAAAGTTATGTTTTTTTTCCAGGAGAATCACAGGCTCTGTTGGTAGAAGACCTAAGTATAGAAACATTCACACAGTATCTCCCAGACCAGAAGCAGTAGTTCTAGAAGAACACTAATCTAACTCCAGCAAGGGAGAAGTGGATCCTGGGGGAGTTTTTTTTTTCCCAAGAGAATGAATGTCTGTACTCTTACCCTTCTGATAGAAAATGCAGCAATGTCCTCAAGCATTCCCTTGTGCATTCCTTGAGCCCCCCACTCTTCAATTCCTGCTCCAGGGAAACGGTCTGTGTCTCGTGTTGGACTCTAGTACTCCAGTTGGATGTAGAGCAAACCCCTCCCTCTGACTACCTGAAGCCCAGGAAAGCCCAGCTCCTTTCACTAGCCTGGTGCTGCAGGAAGACACAAGGTGATGAGTCAGCTGTGTCCTCTGCACATGACCCTGAGCCCCTAAACCAAGCTCTAGACCTGCAATTCCCTACATGCCCAGACCCACACCTTGTAGTATGATTTTCTACATATTTGCTGATTTATATATATATATATATATATATATATATATATATTAGTTTTAAAGTTTAGAGTATGCTTAAATGATAATAGTACTGAATTGATAAACTTCTATGATTGCATTAGCCTTATTTTTGTCTTTTATGAACAACTAAAAATCCATTTTGTGCTTGTTTCCTGCTTGACATGAGTAAATTAACTTTGTATGCCCTGTGTAGATGAGAGTCTGTATGAGAGGGTGAAAAAATGGGATTTTTTGCCTGAAAGCAAAAGAAGAAGATTTAACTGTTTGTGTAAGCAACAAGACCCTAATGTATGAGTTACCAGACAGGAAACTAATTAAGGGATGGCTGAATAGATATCGACTACACAATGCTTCAAGGTTGAGATACCAGCTCTGAGATACCAACTTTACTGGAATGGCCTCAAGTTGAGATAACCAGGAGATGGATAAGAAACAACCTCTAATTTAAAACTGAGCATAGAAAAACCATAATGCTGAACAAAGACTTGAAATCCCTATAAAAGTGAGATGCAGATAAGCCATGATGGGGAATCCACTCTCTGCAACATCCTGAAGCACAGACATGTCTGTTCACCCCAGCTCCCATCACCCTCCAGGTGCCTGGGCTGGCCACCCAGTGCTAACATTGAGCAAACTCTACTGATAATTATAGCATCTTACTGGAGTGGTTTTGTCTGTATGTCTGTCTACGTCTGTTGGTCTGTATGCTTGTGCGTGTCTGTTTGTATGACTCGTGTGTCCAAGTTTATGTATCTGCTTCATGTAATCAATAAATGCGGCATTTGCCTTATCCCCCATTATAACGTCTCGCTCTTGATTTGAGCAATTGGCAATTTAAAGTAACAACCTCCAGGACCCTACACCACCAGATGCCCAAGACCCCCTTTCTCAAAGCATCACAACAGAGAGGGAGGAATGGGGGATTGTAGGCAGAAATTCTCCAGGGGATCATGGTCCCCCTGAGGCAGCCACTTATTCACTACTTCCATGTGTTCTTGTACATATCAGCAGTCTCCGATAGCCAGGGGAACCTGCAGAGCATACTGGGATGTATACAAGGCCGTGGGCCACCGGCAGCATAGGCTGTCTGTGTTGTAACCACTCAGCCCCTCTAATGCTTGTATAGTGCTGTCCCGGTAGGTTTTCCTATCCAAGAAACAAACCTGCAGGACTTCTCATCTGAATGCTTGTACACACCCTGTGAATCTTATATTAGATGGAAACACCTAATAGGTGGCCCCGGGAAATCTCTTAAATGCTGCGTAACTACAGGGGTGGAATTCCAGATACATGCCACGTTTTTGCACTTCTTATTGGCATAGACTGTTGCCTGTTGTTAATCCCAAACAGAAGGCAATTACTTATAGGCCTCCATTCCAGGTATGGTTAGTCAAGACACAACATGTTTTATTTTTTTATATTATTTATGAGCAAACACTTTTAAAATTTTAAATGGGACAAATTATAGCATCATGATGATAAATTGCCCCTTTTTATCAGGATTTGCATACAAAAAGGAAATATAGGCATTTGCCGAGATTCTCCATTAAAAAGTGGACTAGGATTTAATGGATTCTCTATTAAAAAGTGGACTAAATAACATTAATTATTGACAGGAAAGAACATTTTTGTTTACAAATATTTGTTCTGCTATATTTTCATGTAGTCTGATATTTTTTAGAAATAATGAAGATGAAATTCTTGAACTAAATCGTACATAAAGAACAGAGAACTTTTGAGAATGATGAACTGTGAACGTACATTTTTTTCCATTTGTAGTCGTTTACAAATTTACACCTTTGCCTATTACATTAGGCACCATTTACACCTTTGCCTATTACATTATAATACTCATAAGAATAAAATAATGTGTATGTATTGACTAAATATTAAACACCGGAGGACCAAAATAAAAATTAAGAAACTGTTCCACTTGACAAAGCATTATGCCAGACTACTGAAATGATCACAGATACCACAGCTGTAGTATTTAGGCACTGATAATTAATTATGCATTAGATCAAAGGTTTCAAAATTAATTGTGTTTCTATGCAGCTAGGACAATGTGGTACTAACTCCCCTGTCACACTGAGTAACTTCTCAGCTTAGGCTTCAAGTTTATTAATACATTTAATTATATATTGCAGCTATAAAACATCAAATTCAACATTTTCCCCTTTATTTTTAGTAGCTTACTTGGAAACAGAAAGCAGAATCTTACCTATTTTTATGGCAGAATCAAAAATCCTGCTTCCAGATCTTTGAATACATGTACATCCTAATATAACGTTAGGCTCTTAGCTTATAGAAAATATTTAAATGCCATGTTATTGACTTTGAAATGTAATGGCACTTCTACTATACTATTTTTCTACTTTAGACCCCAGAACTGTACTCCTACCCATAGTGTGGCTCTTCACACCAAACAACTGGAATATTATCATGGTGATGTATGCAGCTGTAGTGGAGGTGAAAAAAAACCTGCTTGAAACCACTTGTGAAAAATCTCTATTCCAAATAATTATTCATATAAAACTTTGACAAAGTTTTGTACATAAAGTGACATTTTGAAAATTTTAAGTTTTGACTGGCTTTAAGGGCATTTTATTTCACATCTGCAGTACTAAGCCTAAATTAATCCCAAGCAAGATGTAAAGATAATAGCTGTTTGCCACATAACTTTGATTGTCCAGGTTATTTTATATAATTCAGGCCCCTAAATGTATTGTGATTAAATAATAAAATATGTGTCATGTTTTATTTATAAAAAGTCTTTGAGAGAAACTAAGAATAAGGCATGAGATAAATCTTACTTTGAATGTGGGAAAAAGGAAAGTCAGAATGGCTACATTATTGTAATAATACCAGTTTACCATTTTTTCCTCTATCTGTCATCTAATCTCTAGTTTTGATTTTTAAGTTCCTCAAGGAAGAGTTTTTTTGTCTTTTTAAATGTCTGAAATGAACCATACAGGCAAAGAACTAGTATCTATGATTCCACACAGTCATTCTTATGCTGTATTTCTTGACCTGACTAGTGATTCTGCTATGCTATCTACATAGCCAAAGCAAATCCAATGTTCAATATCATTTCCTCTTTATCTCCATATTCTGTGCTGATGCTTTGTAATGAAGATTTTCTGCAGTGTGCTTGTCAACATGTAGGTGGATTACAACATTTGGGGTATACTTGATACAGCAAAATTTAAAATGATCATTCAATGTACACACATATGTTCACCAGCTGGTATTCACCTATGATCCTTTATTGATGCTTTCAAATATTAAATTCTTTCATGCAGGAACAAGTTCTTTTAATCCTGTGTATATCACACTGAAAGTGCATGAACACAAATAGTTCAAATAATCCCCCTGAAAGGGAACATCTATTCTTATCTTTTGTGTTGGTCTCATTCTCTCATTCTAGCTAGGTTCTTATAATAATAGCAATTATCATTGTCTCTGAATGTTTCCTACAACATAAAACAAAAAAGTGCATCAGGGATGAAGTCTAGGTTCCTTAGGGTCTTCTATGAAATGCAAGCAGTGTTCATTTTAACCTTTCTCATTGCCTCCTCTCCCCAACTGGATTGCCCCCCACCCCCCACTCCCCTATTCTGATTGTGAGAATGCAGCTTTGAAAAAGTGAATTTTAGATTTCACTCTGAAAGCAGCAATATATGTGGTCATTCTTACTTTCTCCAATAATGAGTCCCAGAGCCTAGCCTTAGCTGCTGAGAAAGTCCTTTCTTCTGCTTTCACAAGTTTCACTCCAGAGGCTGACAGCTTTGTAGTTCCTGGCTGATCATGACAGCTAAAACTATCTTTCTGCTGAGAGTCGGGGGTTTCATTAACATCTCTTAACCCTGCTTTAATGATTTTTGTTTAAAATCACTTTCAAACATTAAAATAATGAAATTGCTCTACCACCTCATCCCTTAAGACCCTGATTCAGCAAAGCACTTCAGCACATACTTTATTTAGTCCTAAAATTGTGATGCTCTGAGAGACTGTCAGTTTCAATTATCACCTTCTCAGGATCTGTAAATCTTTAGAGACATGTCAGACCATGAACATTTGTAATCATTTTCCTGCCCTGGCACAAATCTTTGGGGGTTAGTAAGAGCTGAAGTTTAATTACGGGCAGGACAAAGGTGGGCTTTACTACCATTTCATCTACTTCTAGGCAACTACCTGCCTATATCCTGTTTATTCATTTATCCTCCCACCGAACAGAAGGCTTAGCTTTTTCCAGAAATGAAAGCCATATAAGTTAGTCACATACAGTCAATTTGGAGAAATAGTCATTGTATAGAATGGAGGACCTAGGCCATCCCTGCAAGAGAGGAAGGTAAAAAAGGGGGGACAGTGGGAGAAAACAGGAACTTGGGTGATTCATGCTTTATAGTTAAAACCTCTGGCTTTGCCTATTCAGTCACTCATTTCCCTAAAAGTTTCCAGTTTCAAATGTTCCATGAAAAATCTGTAGGCTTTAGCTTCTGAATGAGAAGATGTGGGTAGGAGGAGGAAGGCTCCTGAAGCTCCATTGGTAGTGCCCAGGACGAAGAGTTCTAGTTCTGATTGTGAAGTGGGGTTGGGGGGGAGGGGGGCGGGCATTCCTATAAGGATTTCAGTAGAGACAAATGGATGATATTTTTGGAAAACAGAGTCCCAGCTTTGGTGGGGAAAACTTACAGGGTTGTGTCTAGGGATTTCAAGAAACTGCCACCAAAAAGCAGCAAACCATTTTGGGAACATCAGAAAAGATAGAAATCAGGGATACGCATCATTCCAGGAAAGTGTCAGTAAGGGGTCTTATGATTCAGTCTCCTGGGAGAAGGTATTCAAATGTAGCCTTAGTCTTACATTGAAAAGCAACCTCTTTTTGCCTGGGTGCCCCCATAACTCATCTAGCCATTTCAAACAGCAAGCTCACAAGTCAGGACTACTGCCTCCATAAAAATATTGAGAAACAACCACCAGGTCAGACCACAGGTACTTCTAGCTCAATATCTTGTCTCTCACAGTGAAAAAGTGGATGCTAAGGGAAGCATTTTTCAGTGGGCACATTGTAATAGTAAGGGCTTTGTTTAATGCTCATAGCAAGAGTTTTGTATGCTGACTCCATAGTAGGCCTGTATTATAGCACAGGACTTTTTGCTCTGTGAGCATGACTGAACCATGAAGCTAGATAGTAGAATTTTGTAATACAGTGGAATGTGGTAAACAGCAAGTGTGTTGGATCACAACTTATCCCCAGATTGTTAGTTTGAGATAACCAAATCCCTAGTTCGAGATACCATTATTTACTCCAGACTATATAAGCTGTACATTCTTAAGTTACAGGTAGATCCTCAAATTCTGGCAAGAATCCTGACTTGCACAGAGCCCAGTGCAAGCTATTGCAACCCCAGGATCGAGACACTCTGGGGCCAGGGGAACTATGCAGGGTGGCAGCTGCTGCCTAGAGCTGTTATGAAGTGATCATCCTCTCTACTTTGTCCTATTGCCTGCCTCTGTGAGTATCCTTAAATAAAGTTTGCAAGGGTGAGAACAATCGTGAGTCCTTTGTTCAAGCAGGGGGAATCTTCTGAACCCAGTACTTCATTCTAAGACACATATCCATGACATACTTCTCCCAGCATTTAAAGACAGAGACAAGCCTGAGGTTGAATCCCTAACTAATTTGGTTTATTGCCCACCATCAGCTCTTTTGAAGCTGGTAAAATTGTCAATTTCCAAAACATTCTGTGGCAGCAGCAGGAGAGCAGAAAGTGCAATTACCATAAAAGCTTGGTGCAATGATATACTTATTTCTCTTCAACAAGAAATTGCCATAAGAACAATGCTTTCCTAAATTAAAGGACAAAGGAGAACAGCAAAGGAACAATCAAAGTATGAAGAAACCAGCTAAAATGTACTATATGTATATCACTTCATATGGTTGGTCTGCAAGCTTTTCCAATTACTGGGCTGTCTTTATTTCCAATGCCATTGCTCCCAAATTACTGCAAAGACTAGTAGTAGACTTTTATCTATCATTATATTAACAGAATTCACAGGAGCAGTGTACAGAATAATTGGTGGGGTTCTTTGGTCTATACTCTCCATGAGGACAAATCTGATCATTTTAATACGTTATACAGGCGGTCCAGTTAATGAACGAGTTACGTTCCTGAGACCGTCTTTAAGTCGATTTTGTATACAAGTCGGAACACATACCTTTTTAATGACCATGAGGATGCAGCGCCCAGCACGACCCTGTGCTCCTCCCGGCCAGTGCCAGCCTGGGCAGCCCGCGGCTTTTGGCTAATCATTTGCACCCAACCAGACGATCCCAAGTCCTATCCCCATCTCGTTTGCACCCTGCCTTCCCCAGCCCGGAGCCGGAGAGGCATGAAACGTGCCGGCTTCAGCTCATTTGTAATTACGGATGTCCGTAACTCAGACGTTCGTTAACCGGGGACCGCCTGTACAAAGATGAATGTGGTGCCACTTCATTTTCTTCAATAAGGCCAATCAGAAACATTAGATGATGCAGCCAAGGAAAAAAATGGACGAAAACATTCCTTGCAAAATAAATCCACTCCACAACATCCACAGACAGGTGCACTAAAACATACTTTGCAAGAATGTATTCTCCTTCACCTGCATATTCTGTTCCTTGGATTCAGAATTTGTCTATTGTCTTGATTCTTGTCTATTGTCTTGATTCCATTATGGAATGGTCCCAGTATAAGCCTCAGGTTATTCCATCAGCTATACATTTTGCTCAGCATGAAAGGATACCACAATGACATATCATGGACCCACAAGATGACTCCAGTGTTTCAGCTGCAATATTCTAAGTCTATTGAACCATAAGCACAGATTTTTCTCATTCTGAATAGCACTTTTTCATTTTAGTGTAATTTTTCTGTCCATCCAAAAGTTCAAATTGGCCAAGAAACTGTGCTAAGCAAGCTTTAAAAACTATACATAATATTAATAATAATAATAGTAATATCCTATGATGAACAGGCTTTTGTTTAACAATAACAGTATTTTCCATAATATCTCTTGAAAGTAAACTGAAATTGTATAAAACTATTTGAAGCATCATATTTGCTTAGTTTAAAGATTCTAGTGTGCTCCAGAGTTGTGATAATTACTTTCTGCAAGACAATTCATCAAACCTTTCCCAGTAAAAGTGTAGGATATCTCACAAAAGGCCTGCTTCTGTGCTTCTTCAGTTTTGCGGAGAACCTGATATCAGTGAAAGCAACATAAGATCCAAAATGTTTTCCAATATTTATGCATCTGGAAGAATATGTGCTGGCGGACTTGAAGCAATAATTCTAATCCATAGCTCCTACTGAGTTTTGTTGTTATTACAATGGCATTGATAATCAAGACATGGTGTCTCAAGTTGGATGGAACACAGAATTAGTTGTTAGCTGTGAATAGGTTTATGTAACTTATCCAATATCATAGGATCATATGAAAACAGAATTAGAAAGGACCTCATGAAGTCGTGTAGTCCAACCACCTGCTTAATGCAGGATCATCCTTGATTACATCATCCCAGCCAACAAGTTAACAAATCACATAGTTGGGAAAACAGATTGACTTAAGAGGTGAGGGTCTTTTAGTCTTTCCAATTTCTTCAGATAAAATGAGGACTCCACAGATAACAGATTAATTCACTGCATACTATGATTGATTATCTAAGCAGCACCTGTTTTGTATTCTGAGTGGGGCAGGAATCCTATATCAGACTATATTGGATTGTACACATACGACAGGCTGAATTAACCTTAACTTTGGTAATTACCTATTGCCCACCTCAATTTTGGCATTTTCTAATTTGAAATGTTTGAACTTCCAATATAAAACAGTAATAATATGCTCACAGCAGCAATTTAAAGTATTAATTAGTATGTACATGATAAGATGCAACCAAATTATAAAAATAGAAAATGTATATGTAAAGCATTTGAAATGCTGGGTGGAAAGAAAAAAGGATAAAGCAATGGGAAGCTTTGTATTTTTTTTTCTTTCTTTTTTTTGAGGGGGGCTGAAGAACAACAATGGAATTAATAGTTTCTGAATGCTACAGGACTATCTAAAAAGAAGGTGGCAAGACAAAGCCTGCTTTTTGATCATTTTTATTCCTAACATCAAAGGACCCTTGAATTTTGCTAGCTTACTGAAAAAGTTTGGCATTAGGCTCATCGAGCAAGATAAGGCAAAAAATGGAAGAAAGGAAAATGACAGGGGTAGCCTGTTACAACCAAACAGCGAAAAAAAACCCAACAAGTCAGCTCAAGTGGAGAGGCCTGATCAGGAAGGAAAGACTCATCAATGTACGTGGGCATTGGATACTGTGGATAACTTAATAGGTCCTTGAAATTATATGATGTCCCATGCTTCAATAGGGGCAGAATTTCATTCTATTATTTGAAGTCATCTCATATGCTTTCTAAAAACAACATTTAGGCAAACACTAGCTAGCTAGCTAGATAGCTAGCTAGATAGGGAAAACATAATTGCTAAATACTCAAACTTCTTTTTGTTGCAGGTCATCTCCTACCCCTGGCAAACTAGATACAATTTCACAGCTCTATCCACTGTTCTTAATGATCTCTGTATTTGTTTTCCTTCTTGGACCTGAAGAAGAATTTCTTGCATTTGAAAGCATGTTTAACTTTATTCCAACTGTTCAGTCAGTCCAATGAGGCTCAATGAGAGCCACTTCCACGTAGTGATCACTGGTAATGTCTTTGACAGCCAAGAACTCCCAAATCAACAGAAACATCAAAGTTCACAAAGATATGGACACTATTTTTGTCATACAAAAGAAGGAGCTGGCCAAAAAAAGATAACATTGTGACAAGCTCTAGCCCTAGCCAGAGTAAGAGACACCCTGCAATACATCCCTGGGGTGCTTTCACACCGTTGGGGTGCCTTCTTCCCCAAATTTCACTCTGGACCACTGGCAACTAGCTAAGATGCACCAGAGGCCAATTCCTTGGTCTGTGGTGCTTCAGCCCTACCTATCTTACTCAGACTTTGCCAATCTCCTTAGAAAAGGGAATTTTGCCACCAGTGATGGTCATGCATTCAGGAAAGATGGGTTCCCCCTTTCCATAGAATGGCCAGCCTGCATGGTCAGATACCCTGGAAACAAGTATCATTGACATCAAGCATTTTTTTTAAAGATACCAAAAAAGGATTTATCGTAAGAAAAAAAAAAGAACTAGCATAGGAAATCAGTAACTACATGTTGAGATACAACCAAAGATATAAGACTAAACATACAAAAGTACATATCAGAACAATAACCTGTTCTTACTCTGCACCTTAAACTCAGGGGTGCAGTCCCTAGCCAGCTTCAACAAGTTAAAAATCAGGCCCTGCCTCTGACTTTGTTGTCAGAGCTTCCTGCAAGGTCCCCTGTCAACTTGCTTTTCTCAGTTTGCCTTAGCTGAGGGATCACCATCCCCATTGCACCTGGGAAGACTGAAGACAAAACCATGCTCTCAAGGTAGACTAAAATACAGTTGCCTATCTGGCCAATAACATAGGTTAACACTTTGATCCTATAGGGATCACACTACATCAGTGACTTCTTGCCCACCAAAAGGACATGTTTACCGGAGAAGAAATTTTTCCTGATCTAATTAAGATGATGAGTGTATGTGCATCCTTTCAGACATGTAGATTTGGTAATTCAATATATACAGTCACTCTGTTTCAAGGTGTTACTTCATGCAAGAGGTTTTCCTTTAAAAAATGTAAATTCACTGTTGTCTGCTCATAGTCTGGCTCCCATGTCTCAGAGTATGTAAGCAAGGGTGACGAGTAAACAAACTCCTGTCAAATGCTAATTTCCAGTGATTACCTCTTCAAAGTGTAAATATTTGAGGGCCATTTAAGTTAATCACTGCTTCAAAAAACAGCCTTGGCTATAATACAAAGATATATCAAAATTATGTTTATATCAAATAGAACAATATATATGAACATGACAAACGCGCTCAGCTTCACTCCAGCTATAGATAGAGACTAAACAGTACAGGAGTAAATTTAATTTAAGGGAAATATCCAGGCATACAGTGAACCCCACAAAGTGAACCCCATACAGTGGACCCCAAAGATAGCTCCTTGTTTTGAGGTGAATCCATGATAAACACCCCAAAAAATCCTTGCTTTGTACATAATTCCCAGACCATCACAACTACAACATAATTCTAACGTTACTCTAATACCCAGGAACATTTAACAGTGATTGATAGTTTGCATTTATATACAATATCTTTTTGGATACAATAGCTTTATAACAATCAAGGGCCTTTCCCCACCCCTTATTTACAACAGGTATTACCTTACTCTATATGTAGTTTAAGGTTAAATGTTGTTTACCCATTTTTAAGCTAGGTGCTAGTATTACACACACATGAGCACACACACTGGTTGTGTCTATATGTGGTGGCTAGGTTCCCAAAGGGGAATGGGTAATCCCTGCAGGCCCCAAACCACAGAAACAGCCTCCCCCCACCCCCCATGAGGAAAACTTATGTCCTGCCGGGCAACCAAAGCAGGAGCTGTGACCACGGCTGTGGCCCCGTGAGCCGGCATTATGCCAGCTGTTTAATCAGCTGTTTCCTGGGTGGGGAACAGCTGGACCAATCATGGCAGCTGTACCAGCCACTGTGGGAAAGTTTAAAAGCCCCAGCAGTACCCAGGTGGGAGAAGAGCCAGAGAGAGATAGCACTGGGGTGCAGCATGCCAAACTTGCTGAGGCTCCTGCATGGGAGAGGAGCAGCACAGCTAGTGTAGCACCAGCAGGCAAAGCAGGGGAATCCTTTGATAACCCTGTAGAAGGCAGCGCAGGGGAAGCCTCTGAGCCCCGTGTAGAAGGCAAAGCAGGAGAAGCATTTAAGCTCCATGTAGGAGGCAGAACAGGGGAGGCATTGAACCCCCTGTAGGGGGCTGGGAGAAGGGAGGCAGCTTCACATCCCTCTCCTCCCTAGGAGTATATTTCTTTTGAAAAAAAAGGAAAAATCAAATAGAGAGAGAGAAGCAGTGTAAGAATAAAGTGCTCTGCTGAGAGGCATTGCAGTAGGCATGACATCATGTCTAGATAACCTGACAGCCTTGAGGGAGGGAAGGTTACACATTGAGGCTGGAGGGACAAGTACCAAATGACCCCACTCAGAACCACCATTGTGTGGATGCCCATCCGGTTGGCAAGTGGAAGGGGTATAGGGCGACGAGGCTCCATGAAACATTGCACCAAAATTGTGAATATTGCCATTTCCTGGGAAGGCCTCCCAGGAAGATCTCCATTGAATGATCTCTCTTTATTACATTACATCAAGTCATGGCAGGTGAGTTGAGGGGAGGAGCTACACACCCATCAGGCGATGCGACACACAAGGCCCCTTGTATCACACTATACACGATGCTTTAATGTGCATTAGCCTAAATAAATGCACATTGAGGGTACATGTCTACATGTGCATGCTCTTAATGTGCATTAAGATGGTGAATTTAGGCTATTCACACCTAAATTTGATACCTGCAAATGCAAATGCAGGTATCAAATTTGGGTGTGAATAGTTAAAAAACATTCATGCATGTGTAAATATATCAGAGCACATTAACGTGGTATGTGTGGGCTGATTTGGGAATAACTTTAGTCCCAAGTCAGTCTGCACACAGCACTTTAATGCCTGCACGTGTAAACACCTGCCTAAACCTGCTTAATGTGCATTAAGTAAATGTGTATTAAATTTAGGTTCATTTAGATTCACGAATGGACATGCCTTCTGTGCTCTATATTCTGTAATATTTAAGGATATCATAGGTCGATCTATGTGTTGTTATTATATATTGTATACAAAATAGGGCTGAAAAATAATAAAAAGAATTCATTGCAATTAATTGCGAGATTAAAAAAATAATTACAACTAATTGCAACCTTAATCACACAGTTAAACAATATTCAATACCTGTGCACCCAAGAGCACAGAGCCCATGTGCCCTGTGACCCCTCCCCATGACCACCAACAGTACACCCAGCTCTGATCCAGGCCTGCCCTGCACCTGCTCCAGACTCACTTTGGCCAGAGCTGACCAGTTGGAACCCATGTGAACAGCCCCAACCCTGACCTGCCCCATGTTTGCATCAAACTCACCTGCCTATACTGAGCAACAGCAGCAACCAGGTAGAAGCTGCTGCTCAGCACAGAAGAAAAGCAGCCCCCCGTCCCATTGCTGGGCCTGTCTTTCTGTAGCTGCCCAGAGCCCTATGGCTCTTCTGCACTGCCAACGCTGCCCTGCTGGGTGGCCCGGAGATGGTGGTGATGATAGTGGAAAGGAGCTGCAGGGCAGCTGGGATGCAGGCTCTGGGGAGTTGCAGCAAGAAGGTTCCAGACATGGGCAGCTGGTGCTGCCTTAGTAGGGGGGGGGGAGCATCTGCGCCCCCCCCGTGACCAGTCCCACCAACTGGGGGAGGCGGGTCCCCCACAGGCAATCATATTAATATATTAATTTGGTTTTGCATTAATCATGACAGTTAACTATGATTCATGATGGCCTTAAATTACAAACATTTTTTTCCTCCTGAAAATGAAAAAAAAAACCCAACCCTATTTTGGATGCAGCCAAAGAATTTCTTTCAAATCAAATACAACATTATCATCTCATTCCCAGAAATATGGCTTTAATTAGAAGGGATTAAAAATGGGCTCCTATACTTTGGAGTGCTCAGATTCTCCATGTCAGAATGGAGCTGAGAAATGAAAAAAGCAAAATTTTCTACTTGAAGCAACTAATTTTTATATACCTACCACTTGCGTAGGAGAGTCATTATTTTATGCAGTTACCTTGCATAACCTATCTTTTTTAAATGAATGGAAATCTGGAAGAAATTCTTAATATTAAGTTCTATCTTTTCATTTTGCAAACAGGTTTTAGTTTTACAGTGGCCATTTAATACCAGTTTGTTATTTTGTCTTTTCTTTGCAAATAAGTAGCAGCCTGGAATCTTTATCATATTGATCATTCCACAAGTTTTCATCTTGGGCCCAAGATAATACATAGCTTTGTTATTGCATTATTATTCTTCATTTGTAGTCTATTGATTTGCTGCCAGTAACTTACAGGTCAATTTACAAAAAGATGGAGTATGATTTATAATTTTCCTGAAAGATAATGCCACAATGGGAATGTTTTTATAAGGCTATTGGAACTCTAGGTTTGTTTTTTGCTTCTCACAGGAATTCAACACATTAATAGATTAGTGGCTCAGTTCCACCTGGATTTACACCTGGAGTTGTGATGGCTTTCAGTTAATTTATATGAATAAACAGTTGTACACAAACCCATAGTTAAATCAGTGTTTTTACTCTTGGAGGTCATTTCTCTTATCTGCTCTACCTGGATAACTCAGGTATTATACTACTGAAGTAAAAATGGTTACAATGGTATACAATTTGTATGAAGAGATACTATATTTTATATTTGTATACCCATATAATTGGCTGACACTAAAGTTTAACAGCCAGAGTTGAGAATTACTAATAAAAATGCATGAACTATTTTTTTCATGAAACGGATTAACATTAGGAAACAATATAGTCTTTTTTATGCCCAGTGTTGTACCATTAAGCCATTGCATGGAGTAGGAGACTGTACAGAGTTGTTAGTCTTCATGATTGTCTTCTGATGGCATTTCCACTTCCAGGAATCCCTACAAAGTGCCTAGTTCACTACCTTTCAGCAACTGCAGAACATTCTCCCTCTTGCGTTGGGTCAGTTCCACCACCCAGTGGTGAATGGAAGAAAAACCGTTTTTCTTTCACCAACTTGGATTATTCGTTGTGTTTGGCCATCACAGTGATTGGCACTCATTTTAGTTTGATGAGTTTCTCTGCACCCTCTAACCCTCCTTGAACTTTTGCAAAAGGTGTCATTCTTCACACCCTTAAGTTCAAAAGATACTCCAAATATGAACACATGGTTAGAATATAGTCCATTGAGGATTCCTATTACACCAGGCCTAGAACAGCTTGCAATGTCAATTTGATTACCTAAATATACCAGTATCACATAGTTTATTTTGTATATAAGCTGTGGAACCTGTTCTTGTGCATATTGATGAAACATATATTGCATGGGTTTTTTAATATACAGACAAAATATCTTGGGTGTCCTGTGCCAGTTCAATTAATTCTATGGGAAAATTTCAACTCTAAATTTGCTTTAAAATACCTACATATTACCCAGATGTAAGTTGGATGTCATATAAACTTCCTAAATAGTACTGATTATTTGTACTTTCATTGGTAGGAATTTAGATATTTCAGAAGCAAGGATTATAGCAGGGAGTTTAAAAAGTGCACAAATATGTTTTCCGCATCTTCTCGTGCACAGTTAACATACACACACCATCACCTAATTTATAGAGGCAATTTTTAATTATTCGGTGTGAGAAATGGCAAACCAGCGAGAAATGTGAACAAGTGGATGCATCTATACATCACCCTACAGCATGCTATAGTAATGCAGTGATCATCAGGGATCCTGGTTTTCTTTGATAAAAAACTATCCCCAATTTTCAGTTTAAAGAAGAAACCCAAAATCCACATTTTTCCTTGATTAAACTGAAATACTACTAATAAAAAAAAGTAAATCAAAATCCACATTTTTCTAGGATTAAAATGTGGATTTGGGGCTATTTTTAAAGACCATAAATAGGACATTATATTTTTTTCATCAGAGAAAACCAGGATCTCTGGTGATCACATGGGTCTATATGTGATTGCTAGCTATGTCACCATAGCAGTGCACTCCCTGCTTATAGTGCACCACTACAGGGATGTAGTGGGGAAATTTAAGTGTGTGCCACCCATATGGTGCAGTATGGGCAGTTTTAATACTTCCAAAAGTACTAAAGCACAGTACAGTGACAACTATGGCGAAGTGTAGACACGCTGATTGAGATATTTACATTGCACTGGTGTATACACATTTTTTTTGGGGGGGGGGAGGGGCGGGTGGTATAGTTCCTACTGGAGCACTTCCAGAATCATCAAATCCATTCTGGACAACCCAGATATTCCAGTTTATTTCTGATATACAATATATAATTTTTTTGGCATTCATTTTGCACAAACAGTCTGTATGCAGTTACTGTTTAGTAACTGCATACGAGCATGCACAACATACTGTTTCTCTTAGTAAGAACATTCCATCTTAGTGACCTGAGGTGCAATATACATGCTAATAGAATTCATTGAGAATTTGAAGTTATGCCTTTCTCTTGTTGATATTGCATACTTGGAAAATGCTCTCTATTTTGGATCTCTACCAGAAATCTACCAGATTTCAGAATGTATGCCTGCCAAGTAAATATACTAAAACACACACACTTTCTCCATTTCATTTGAGTTGGAGACATTTCTAAATGATACACTGGAGTACAGGAAGAGACAGAAGACCAGTGAAATTGCTTGATTGAAAACAGAAGTCTGAGGATCCAAAGTAGTCTGATCACAGGAAATGCACTACAGTTTAATGACTAGGTAGCCAGCCATGCATGTACAGATGTGTGTGTATCTCATTCCACACAGGAGATAAAAGAAATTCCTTTACTGAAACCCTTTCTTAGCTAGAAGGTGAATGAAAAACAGTAGATCATAAGTACAGTTTCAACACAAAAGATACAGATATAGTTAGAGTGTATCTGTGTCAGCTGCTGATTATTCCACAAACAAAATAATAGGACACAGCATGAGAGAACAAAAAATACTAAAATAAATTGGAATGCAAAGAAAAATTGTCTTCCTAATTTTTTTTGTTTATTGCTTGCTTTTTATTCTATTTTGGTTTTTATGCTATGATGCCAGGGGTAGGCATAGACAATAATTCACTGTCATCAGGGTTGCATTCTAGGCTATCACAATACAACTAGTCAAAATTTTTACTGAACCATTTCCATAATAAAAAATAGCAATTAAAATTATTTCTTTCCAATGCTGAGTTTCAATAAAGTTGAGGAATTAATCAAAAATCATTTTGAGTAAGTTGTAAGAAAAAAAGTTGTCACAAAAAGATTTCTAGATCAGAATCAGAAAAATCCAGTTTCCTTATATGAATGACTTTTTGTTGGATAGTTGAAATGGAAATATTTCAATTGACCCAAACCAAAATTCTTTCAGAGTCCTTTTTAAATTATTTTAAAAATTATTTTAAGTTTTGAAATAAATTTCTTGTCAGTTTGAGACAGGAAACATTTGAAGTCTAAATTAGTATTCCAGGACAGGAAAATCACTTTCCTACCTATATCTACTACTCAATATATTTCATGGCAGTTTCTGTGACATACTTGTTAATCTCATCTTCAATGTAACATGTGATAGGAGACATAGAATCATAAAAAAGTAGGATTGAAAGGCCATCTAGTTCAACCCTCTGCCTGAGGCAGTACCATCCCCATCCACATCATCCCAAGCAAATTCTTGTCTAACCTATTACTAAAATTACACAGGTGACCCTGTCTCACAACCACAAAGTATATAGCACCTTAACCTGCCACAGGTAAAGAACAGGGGCAACAGTGGCCAAAATCCTGCTACTACAGGATTTTTTTTTTTTTTGGTAAAATATATGTGAGAAATCCAAGGAATAGAGCTGTTATTCCACTACAGAGGAAGGTAAAAACCCCTCACAGATTATACTAATCTGACCATGGGGTAAAATTCCTTCCTAATCCCCAAAGTGGCAATTGGTCTAGCCCTGAGAAGAGGGGAAAGCCCCTCTAACCAGAAAACTCTGGGTTTTAGTCTCAGCAGAAGCATTGGCAAATCCCAATCAAAACCTCTAGCCTTATCTGTAACCAACACCAAGGCCTCTGAGAAAGGCAAAACAACCACCCCACCAAAATCCCCTGGTATGTAGCAAAAAGAGAGGGGTGGAAGGAGATGAATCCTTCCTGGGCCTATCCAGCAACCAACAAAGCCCAGGATCATGGGAAATTCTTATGGTAATGTATTGGTAAAGCTACTTCTAAATCATCTCTAACCAATGATTTAGGGGGCTGGACTCGATGATCTTCCGAGGTTCCTTCCAGACTTACAATCTATGAATCTATGAATCAATCATTATCCAGCTGCTAAACAGAGAGCTTGGATTATGCCAATAATTTGTGACTGTAAAGTATGGGAAGATCAAAAACTGGATTAGCTATATCCAGCATAATCATATGCTCTACCTAGATCAGTAGAAGAAATGGTTCTTATCCCACAGTAATAAACCCTCAACATTTTTAGGTGCAAGCATAACAGTGTTTTTCTTCATTATCAGAAGCATCTCAACTGTTTTGTCTGAAATTTTCCAAAATAAGTTCATCTTGAGGTAGACACTTGACATCTGAAATGAGGGTCTTATAAAAAGGAAGTGTCTAGGAAGCTTAATTTGAGCCTTGCTTATCACACTTAAAGTCAATATTTGCCATTTTTCCTCTTTTAAACCAGGTAATATAGCAACTCACTTGCTGTAGGCCTTAATATAAAAATGGCAAAGCAAGAGAAGAGATCTGTACTTAAATGTATTATTCTCGTAACCTCTAGAGATAATTAATAGGGTTTTTTTTTTTATTTCTATAAAGCAAAACCATTCAAAATGGTTAAGATGTAGTACTAAACTTGGTATTTAAATGATCCTTTGTAAATTGTCTTCCTAATGCATTCATTATTTGATATAGACCCTAGTCCTATGCAATGTCAAAAGGATCAGTTCCTTTCAAGGTACAGTGGATCCTCATACAAACCAGTAGGTCTCTGAAGTGTCACTAATATGCTGTCTATTAACTTATGCGTTAGGATGTGAATAATTCATGGCAGGCAAAATCATGGAGAAAATGTTTACATTTAAGGCTAGGGAATAACACTACAATTCACAATGCTTAAAGATGAATTAACACCGTTAACTACTAATAGTTCAGCCCTACCTAGAATTTTTAGGTGTAAAGTTATCTTTAGTTTTTGGGGAGCTACCAAAACATTACACTATCTTGCAAAACAATGTGCCTTTATACAATGCTATTAGAAGAGAGCTGCCCAAGCAAATCAAGTTATCAGTTTGCACATCAGAACCTTAACCATTTGAGTTTTGCTCTTGCACACTGTAGCAAACAGGATTGTAATTTATATTATAATAGTCTCTAATACAAGTATATTCAATGTTGCTGAACCAGCAAACTGTTTAGATCTTTGAATCCTGATCTGAACTGTCATCAGCTCACATTTTATAAGGTCTTGAAGCTCAACCTTTGTCAATAGCATAATTGCATACAGTACTGTATTTGCTTTGTTGCAATTTCTTATGAGCATAGAGATAACATTACATAAGTTTTATCAACATTTCCATATCAGTCAATCATGATTTATCTTTTTTCCATGAGTCTTAAGGGTAAAACATATATTTACAAGCTGTTTTTCTGGTATCCGAAGCCAAAGATTGCACACTAGAACAAATCATGTAGATTAAATACCAGCAGCCATAAACTTCAGTGGGTTTTGGAAACAAAAGTTATGAGTTCTGGTGAAAAGTTCTGCTGGCTCTTTATAAAAGCTATAAAATAACTCATGATATTTTCAGTCAGTCAATGATACATTATAATGCAGTGAAAATAAAGAATGCAAAACCCCTCAGAACCAAGCTATTGATGAAACTCATATCATAAAGTTGTTTAGAAAACAAACTGGCATCTTAAAACCCAAACAAATCATTTCCCCCTAGATAAATGGCTAAAATTAGGGGATGCAATACTTCCAATATGACAACACAGTATACAATTGAGACAAGAACTTTCAATCAGTGTTTGAATATTTGTATATTCAAGGGGAATATATTTAGGGGAAAAGAACTAAATTAGATGTCCTCTGAATCCTCAAATATGCTTCAGTTTGGTACAGAAAAATAACAGTAGAAAGCTCTTTATCTCTATTTTCCTCTAACACTTACAGAGATAGTGTTTCTAAATTATTATATAAGATCATAGTGTGAATAATCTTACATTTTTGGTGTTAAAGGATGTAAAATATTTTATTTTTCTAATGCTGTCTTCATCCAGAGGCATCATATTTCTGTACAAAATGCATACTCCAATAGACTCTATTACTCTGTATTTTCTTACAAAGAAATATTTTTTTTCAAAAGGTCTAAGAGCACATATTAACAACAAAAGTGTTGTCATGATATGCAATCGTTTCACACCTGAACTAAAGCTATCTGAAAAAAACAAGGAGAGCTTTCCAATATTTCCAATGGGACATGAGTCAAGTCACATAGGATATTTCTAGACAGAAGCTAAAAGCTTAAATCTGTATGATGATTCTTTATATCAGTCTTCAGAGCTTTTACAGCATGTACCTGCACTTGAAGTGGAAAAGGGACCATTTGCATAGATTTTATTTATGTTTTTAACCAAAATGTACAAGTTGCTTCTGGAATCAGGGGTAAGGATAAATGATCTCTTCTCAAGTGAAATGTAGGAAATGCCTCAAAAAGTCTCTCAAAAAGTTAAGGGATCCATTCCCGTAAGTTATTGGTGGAACTGGTATAACAAGAGAGTGATAAAGTAAGAGAATATGCCTCCTGTCTCCCTATGTTTTTAGACAGAAGCAGCTGTATGTTATCAACATGCTTTCCACAAAATGACCCACCATTTTTACCAAAAGCATGGCAAACCTGAGAAATGTCCTTGGGTGTACACTTGGATTTGCTCTCTCTCTCTCTTTCCAGGCATATCTAAGTGTTCTCAGTTCTGTTCATCCATTTTCAATTCTCTGAATCATACTTTTTTATTGATCCAGAAAGAAAGAGAAGATGGTGCATCAGCTTCATATGATTTGTATTTATGATATTTAGAAGATATCCAGCTCTCATAGTCCACATTTTTATTACCAATATGTCCATAATTTTATAATGTACAATGTGATCTACTTATTTTATGACCTTTGTTAATTCATAATCCGTGCACAGCTATATCACATCCACCTAGAGTTTCTGCGTGTTAGTCACTGCTGATGCTAATGCTTTCTAACTTCTGGAATCTAATATGAACATATCTGATCATTAGTTTCATTTTTTTCTTAAAGGAGAAAAATACAATGCAAACACTACATCAAGGGGACAGATTTCCAAGGGCATCCAATATACCTGGAGATTCAATTCCAAAATTATTTTAGGCACGTGAGCATCATTACTACACCATTTGCCTACATGTCATACATCAGAGTAATTACTTGATTGTGGCACTTGTGTTGGAAACCCTGTTGAGATTTAGCAGATGGCCATATGCTACCCTCTATTATAGCAAGTGGAGAGTAGCAAAATACACCTGAAAAGCTGTTGGATGTAGGTAGAGCAGATAATTAGTTACATCCTTCCTTTTACATGTCAAGGTGGCCTCTGTAAAGTTTGAGCTCCATGACTTAGAGGGTAAAGCTGGAGGGGATTAAAAGTGACTGTCCTCTATGGAATGTACTGTTCCAATCCCAGTGGATTTCCCAAAGGAAGACCGCTTGTGATGATAATGAAAACATCACTTATGTCCACTATCTTTGTATGAATGCACCTGGGTGACAAGAGAGTCCTTTGCATTAACTACTGCATTGTCTGTGCAGAAATCAAGAACCAGTTATTCCTGCAGGTTTCAAAGAGTTGAAATATCTGCCAGCTCCACAAGGAGACTGAAGGACACCTTCAGCCACGATTTGGTAATCATGAGAATAGTAGGACAGCAATGTAAGTCATGAAGGAAAAAGCTGCTATATAGAAGACCATTTAAATTAAGAGCTTCCTGTTACATATATATGCTTTGAGAGTGACAGGGGAGAGCTGTGTCCTCCCGCATCTCAAAGTGCTATGCTCTTTTATGATCTTCCACTCCTTCACCCAATAACAAGGAGACTGGAGGCCCTGCATCCTCCTCACATCTCCTGGTTCCAACAAGGGAGTGGATGCTTTGAAGCAGGGAGGAAGAGTGCACTGGAGAACATCCAGTAATAGTCGGTTCCCTCTATCACCCCTCTCCCTAGCGGGGGTGAGAGAGCAGGGATGTAGGACTCAGCACCCCTTGTCACACCTCCTGGCTGGAGAACATAATATTGCATGCAGCTGTGGGGATTTTGAAATACTGCAGCCAAGGGCTGGGGCAGAAAGGGTGGTCTGAAGCGGTCCATTTCTGAAACTGCACTTTCTAGCGCTTCAAATGCTATGACTGTCCCTAACCTAAGACATTCACACAGGAAAATACCATTCCTGTCCCCTGTATGGCAAGGCTGTGTAAAGCTCAAATGTGAAAGCCAGGAGGTTCTAGGAAGGACTCTTCTTTCTCCAATAGGCTCAATTTATCCTGAATGCTGTGTGATGTGTATAGAGTTTGGTTAAGTGTAGATTCCAGATGGTCCAGTTTGTCAGACAGCCTTTGAAATCAATGCAGTTACAGCTGATTTTGTGATCCATAAACTCTCTCTTGCTTCTTATTAGTTACCTAAAGATGCAATGAAAAAAGGCCAAAAGTGTTGGGATAATGTTATATAGGAAAATATAATTCCTAATAATATTATTAGGAAATAATAATTCCTAATAGAGCATGGTATGTTCATAGTATATTCTTATACATAGGCATACACCAAACACCCTGGCTTTTATGGCTTAAGAAAGAGAAACAAAGACAGAGAAAGGCAGTTAGCTGTTAATGGTGCCACAGTGAAAGGTGCTAAGAATGAAATTAAGGAACATACTTTCCCTGAACATGTTGGTATAGAAGGATAGTTGATAAACAATAGCAGGGAAACCACTTGCTTCCATCAAATAATGGACTAAAAGAAAACAAGTAGCAGAAGATTGTGTAATTTGGGAAAGATAAGATAAGAAAAGATAGGATAAGATAAGCAGGTACATAAAAGTTTTGGGTTAGATCTGATCAGCTCCTGGAAAACAGACTCCTCAGAATAAAATGATGTAATAGAAGAATAAAACAAAACATGTGAGGTATTCTTTGTTAGTATTAACTGGATCTGCTGGAACCAGCCAGAGTGAAACAGCTAGACTTTCTCTCTTGCTAGTCTAGTTGTAAGGATTCTGATCAAATGCTTGTAACTCCAATCACTGGGCAGGCATAGCCATTTTTAAATGACATAAATTGCTATTTAATATATAGCTAGTAATTTTTAGAGTATTTTAGAATGACTGCTTTAAGTAATTCTATAACTGCAAGTGCCCTTTTAATTTAATAAAGGGATTTTAGATGAATTACTGATATAATCAGTCATTTTCCAAGACAATGGAAGGGGAGAATTCTTCATCTTGAAGTTTTCTGATGAAACCAATTAATTGTTCTTGAATATGTTTTAGTCAAAGAACTTAATGATCTAAATGCAGAACTAACTGGATGAAGTTCTTTAACATGTGTTGTGCACTTAGACGAAGTCATGTAATAATTCTTCTGTCTTAAAATCTATTAAGCTATATTAATATTCTTGACCTTTTCTTTTGTCATTCAGTTATCCGCACTGAGGAAATTCTGGCACGTTGCTTATTTTACTGAAGGCAGATTTTATGCTCTCAAGGATCATCTTTAATGCGCTGTAATTCTCTATTGAGTCATCACAAAACCATTAAAGACCTCAGTACTGGTCTTTATATGACCATTAAAATAGTTTTAAACAGGTCATTACTGCTATTACACCATGTTGCTCTATTCAGGCAAACACTAGAGTAGCAATTACAATAAGGGTTACTTACCATCAAACTGGTACACTGTAAGCTGGTGAAATATGCTTCAAAAGCATAATTCACCCAGCCACTAGAGCACAATAAAACACTGCCTTTATTTCCAATTTTATTGGTTCTGTCTGCTCTCATCTGGTGCCTGAACATTTTATCTGCTACCACTGGCTTTTCTAACATAATAAAAAGAACAGAAAGGATCCTGCCCTCTATTTCATTTTAAACATTTTCACACATTTACAGGTAACTGACAGAAATTAAGCAATAGCTACAGAGTATTGGAAAATGTGATTTTGTGTTGTGCTTTTTTCTAGCAAATTGTGTCAGAGAAGGATTGTTTATGTTTTTCTAGGACCAAATCCTTCCCTCTGGTTACATAGGAGTAACCTTGTATTATCCTTTGACCTCTCTGTGATGCCCCCCCCTTCCCCCCCGCCCACTGCCAAGGAGTTTGAGAAATGTTTCAAATGGCTGGCCTTCAAAAGCTATATAACTTTACGGTAAAAGTTATATGTAAAATCAGTTGGATGAAATCTCCATCTCCCAAGAAAATGCCCGTGGATCTGTACCCCTTCCTAATACTTACCCAATGATGTAAAGACTACAAGAATGATTTTGGAATCTATTCTCTCCTGAAGAACTAGTGGCAAAGCCTTGTGGCTCTGGTTCATTATACCAATTATACTAACCTTTCCACTAGGAAGATGGACAGACATTCCCTACCTTCACATCATACCCAGGTAACTTAGGGCTAGAATCACAACTGCAATTATACAATTTGTAGTTATAGTACATTAGAAGACATCTGAATCTCATAGTCCATATATTTTATAGCCAATATTCCTATAATTTCTGCTACACCTGTGGCATTGTGGTACTGAGACTAGCTTCTAGGCACCAAGCTGCCTAATGAAATGTACAGCTCTGAGTTAGGTACTTTCACTCTGTAGACATTTTATAGGAGCAAGTTTGCACCCAGAAATGGAATCTGCAGCACAATGAGCAGGAAGCCAGCTAAGCCAACTACCAGAAAGTGAGGAAGAAAGAGTGTATTTTAAAACCTGGTCTTTTCCAGAATGTTTGTTTTCTTCAGCATGTAGTAATGCTTCTATGATTCACAGCTCCTTTCTCACAAAATGTTTCCACCCACAGTGAAACAGTCAGGGCAAGGAAGGGATGTTAACCTACATCTTCTTCTATCTCACAGCCTCAACCCTCAGGCTGCTCGACTGGTAGGGTGTTCAGTCACAGAATGGAACAATTAATAAGTCATTGAGCCAGAAGGGGCAAGCAAGAGTGAGCAGAAGTCTATAGTCTAGGAGTGCCCAGCTGTGGCATGAATGCCACAAGCAGCACCGGCGACCTTTATGGCATGTAGCAGAGAGGAGAAAGGCAGGACAGCAGCAGATAGGGCTGGAAGCAGAAAATCAGAGCAGATGATTGAGCAGAGAGCACAGAGTATGGAACTGAAAGTAGATCTGGATGGGGAAAACTCAAAACGAGGAAGAGGAAGGATTAGATTGGCACTGGGGTGGAGGTTGCAGGGCTGACTTGTGGTATGCCTGTCAGAAAGGTTGTCCTTGTCCTCCCCCTCTCCCCCCAACTACGTTGTATGTGTTAAGGATGTGTTCTGGGGTGGGAAGACTGGGCTTAGTTTCTGTCCCAATTAATACTTGATAAAAAAAAGCACAACTCAAAAATCCTGAAAAGACATTTAAAAAATTTGAACAGCTAAAACATTTAAATTAAAGGGTTATAACAATATAACATATGCAAGTTTAACCATAATTATTTTCACCTTACAGTCAACTATCAACCCCAAACTTTAGATATGTTGAAGTAGTAAAGGAAAACGAATTGTCCTTTTCATGATAAAAAAACATTAATTATTGTGTATGCTTTATATTAAAGTGCACAGAAAAAAATAAAATAAAAGGAATGAGGGCATGCATGCAGTATCTTGTTAGCCTGGGAGAGAAAAAAAACCCAAAGTACATTGTGATTTGTATTGGGAGCAGATCCTGAGGCTTGGATCAGTTCTGAGCTTTTTGCTAATTCTTACCTAGAGCTATCGTGCTAAAGCTATCCCAGCCTGTAACAGGATCTTCCACTGATCTAAAATCAATGTAGCAGTTGTTCTGTCAGCCCCACTCCTTGGAGCCTGTTAAGCATTATAGTCAGAGGAAAGATCACTAAAGCTTCAAACAGATGTTGACTTTGTGCTAGAGATTCTGGTGCAACCCTGGGGCTGGGACTAAATATCAGCTGATTGTGTGTCCCAGACCTGTGACTGCACTAGAGCCAGCTGAAGACTCCATAGTTTCAGGGCTGGAACTGACAATCAGCTGATTTTCTCTTCCAGACCTGGGACCACACTGTTTCTCTGGGTACCTGCCTTGCAACTCAGTTCAGGGTGAGCTCAGGATCATGATCATGATCATGATACTGCACAGACAAGCAATCATGGTGTAATTAGGATGTGATCCCCAAACTCAAAATTGCACATCCTGCCATAAATGTGTGTTGAAACTGGGGAAGAAATCCCTATTGCGCCATTAATGAATATATGCCAACAGCATTATACATGTGGTAAAACTTGAAGTTAAAAAGTAATGTATGTTTTCTTTGCTAATTTATTAGAGTATGAACTGCAAATTGCTCATTAGATTGTTCTTTAAAAGAGTAAGCATAAGTCAACAATATATTTCATGGAGGTCGAGTGAGGTGAAAGGAAGGAACAAACACTGATTAAGCTGTAGGCTGACTGACTGATATCATTTCTACACATGAAACAGGAAAACCTATTTCCCTTTTCTGCAACAGCCCCCATTTACCAGACGAAAGGCCTGATTCTCTACTGCCTGACACCTTGGCCGCATCCGCACAAGTGGAGATGTTTGGTTTCCAACATGTCCCTGGGGAACACCTGTGCCACACAACCTTTAGCGCATGTCAGGTTACCCCAGGTGAGGTAGAGGAGGCTGGGGCCCACACTGAGCTGGCCCCAGAAACCTTACATTGGGTTCTGGGGGACACCTGCAGCTGCAGCAGTGATGATCCTGCCATCAGAGCCTAGAAAGGATTCCACTGGTGCTCATCTGTAAGCATGGGTTGGGGGGAGGAATGCTCACTGGGGTTCTCCTGTCTGTGCTTGCCCTGACCCATGGCACAGAAATGAAAAAACTTGTGCTGGGGGAATCCCCCTGCCAGGCATTCCCATGGTGCACGTATCATGCTGCTGTGCCTGGTCTGCAGACGCAGAAGGAGGAACCCAATGGCAGTTCTTTCCTCTGTGCTTGCAGATGCACACTGAGGGAATACCCTGAAGGAGAGTCATGTGGCATCTGCATGATGCTGCTATACTTCAACTCATGGAATCATCAGCCGACTCCAGTGCAGTCCCAGGGTTGAGACTGACATCCCCAGGGCTGGAACCAACAATCAGCTGATTGTCAGTCTCACCTCTGGGACCTAACTGAAGCCAGTTCCAGACTCTGGTAGCATCCTGGATTATCCCAGCCTCATGGAGTTGATTATGGGTCCCAGTCCCGGGAGTGCATGCTAGCTAGTTCAAAAGTAATTTAAAGACTGGAAGAGCTGTTAAATAAGCCATGCCAAGCCGTTAGCATCAAGCTACATCATGAGGAACCCTGCTGCCTGTTAAGGTGTGATAGAAACCAGCCAAAAATTATCATACATATTTTGTTGAATAATTTTGTGGCTGGTTTTCTATATTATACTGCCATTAATTAATGTGTTACCAGGTTACTATTTAAAACACGATTAATAATTTAATAGCATCTTAAGTGTAACCTCTATCAGGGGGCTAAGTCAGAGGCAGATTGTTTTTATTGCTTTGTGTGAATGCTTGGCATACTTTGAATTTTGGCTAAGTAGATGCTACTTTTACATCTTTAAAAAATGCAATGTATCAGTTAATAGAATTTTACCTGATATTTTTTATTACTGCACAGACAGTTAAGAGATTTATTATAGAGTCTCAAGTCAGCATATTAGATGTACTACTATCCATCAGCAAATGTGAAAAAAAACTCCCTAGCATTTTCTGATGTGAAGTTAATCTATTCATAGATATTGAACAGTTACTTGATTGACAACCTGAACTTTCATCTCCTGGGGTCACTGGCCATTCTTTTTTGACATTAGCTATGTCTTGGGCCTCTACTTTGCAGTAACTGTCACTTGTGCCAGATTATGTATGTCAGGTTTGTGATGTGGAGTAATCTCTAATGAGAATAGTAGAGATGCTACTAAGTAATTCCAATTAGGATCTTGATTAAATGTGAAGCTTACCTCCAGAGGTAATAGACTAATGTATTATTCTCTTAATTGCTTATCTTCTGTGTGCGCATGTGTTTTTAATTTTTTCCTATTTGAAGAATATTTTTTATTTTACTATGACCCTATCCACAAGCAATGATTCTTTATTTAAGTTTATCTTTGTAAATCTGAGTAGTAGATATAATCTTACTGAGCATGTCTACATGAGACATTTACTGTGGAGTTGCCTAATTAGCGCTGCAACAAAGTCTCAGAGTGTACACATGCAGCTCTATTAGACCCATTAAACTAATAAACACTGCCACCATAGGTTAGTACTTTTAAACACAAGTACTATCCTGTGGTGGTGCTATTTAGTGTGCTGCAATACATGTGTAGATGCTGACAGGGCTGGCTGTGTCACAAGGGTGCTTCATTGCAGGGTATCTCTGCCGGCTAGTCCCTCGTTGAACCACGCTTGTGCTCCAGCCAGCCTGTCCACAGCACACTGAGACAGGTCAGAGCAACTCAGAGCTAGCAGGCTGACCCCCTAGGATCCCTGCCAGCTGTGCTGCTCCAACCTGACTCAATATGTTGTGGTCCCAGGCACACAGAGAAGCACTGTGCCTAGGAACAATAAACTTTGGCATGAACTACATTGGAGTTTATTCAATTGCATTTATAGCACTTGTAGACATGCCCATTGAGTAGTATCCATGAAAGATGTATTCAATTTTCTAGACAACTAGAATTTTTTCCTCTCTCTGTTCTTAAAGCAATATTTGAGAGAATCATTCAGCTTCTAAGCTTATTCTCAAACACACTCATTTTGTTATAAGGCCTACAAACTCAGAAGTATACAATTTAGATACGACATTTTGAGATATAGCACTTTTGCCCAAATTCATCATTAATTCTTATTGACTTCAATAGAAGAAATTAAGCCAAATTCCATTTATACAGGTGAAAAAAAACAAAATATATCCATTATCTTGAATGAAATACACACACATAACCGGGTCCTTAATTCTTTTTATAAGATTATGGCCACAAAACTGAAGTTTTGAATGTCATCCATCTTTGCCTCCATGCATAGGGACTATATTGGGACTGGGAACATTTGACAAGACTGATTGATGGGAAATGGATGTGGTGAGCTCTGTTCTGCTATGCTCCTCTTAGCTGTTCAACTTCAATTGCCTGCCATCAGTTTTAACTTGTGCTAGGATTGGGATTGGTCCAGAGAATCAGGGTAACAAAGCCATCTTCCTAGTGTCTTCTCTGAACACATCTGTTAATATTAGAAACATCCAGAAGTTTAACCTCACCACAAATCAGCCATCCTGACTTTGTTAGCTACTTTAATTCTTCTTTTCTAATGCCTACAAAACTGCATACAACTAAAAAAGGAAAGGTAGGAGAGTTGATATGTTGGGAAGAAATAAGATCACAATCATTTGCCAAAAGCAGCATTTTTTGTATATCAAGTAGTGATTAGAGTTTGCTATCATAAGTAGATATGCACAGTGGGTACCAATAAGGCTCACAGTTGATAAATTCATGAAGAGCATTGACAAGGTATTGCCTAAAGAACGTTTATTGCTCTGCTACTTGTAATTTAACATTTAGTCACATTTGCTCAGCAGTCTAAATCTTGGTGCTAAGTGCTGACAATAACTTAAGGTGTCACCCAACCCCGGATAGGAGAGTTCAAAGTCATACACCAATGCCCAGAGCCCCTCCCATCTGAGGCTTCTTGGTCCATTATCTCCATGGCCAAAGTTTTCCCTTCCACTGCAAAGGAAACCTAAGACCCTCTTTCCTCTGGGTTCTAGCTTACTGTTAACTGGTGGTATGTACTTGGTGGCCTTCCCAACCCCTCACCATTTCCTTAGGCTGTTTCCTACCTTTTCCAACTACCAGTCTGTTTCCATATCATTCATCTTTTAACCGATACAATAGAAGCCTTTCCCCTTATCCTCCAATCTTGCTCAATGTTTTAATGGGCTGCTTAGTCACAGCTGGGCAGTGGCGTATTAAGATTTTTTAGGGTCTTGGGCAAACAGGAAATTGGAGGCCCCCTACCAAGTGAGAGCAGGTTCCCTCTGCACCTGCTAGGGGGCTATGGCTTGACCTGCCTGGCCTCCTTGGCACATCAGGGGTGAGCCAGGGGGTGCAAGTGCCACTGAGGTGAAGGTAGCCCCAGCCACAACTTGGCTCAGCTCCTCTACCCTGCTGGTGTCATGTAGCCAAAGCTAAGGTTCCTTCAGTGCTGTGGGACAGGCCAGGGCTGGGGCTGTATGGGGGAAAGGCATGGGCTCCACTCCGCTCCTGGTTGCCTGCCTCCCCCTCTGCTGGCCCCTGCAGGGTGACACTGGTGCCAGCAGCTGCCCACAGATGGCAGAGAGTGGGAATGGGATCACCTATGGGGCTTCCTGGCAACAGATGGCCCCAGGAAGCCACCACCATCACCCACACAGAAGCCTGTACCTGCCTCTTAGCTTCTGGCCCTGGCCTGGCCAGAGGGGAAGAGGCATGTGCTTCCTGCCCTGGATGCCTGTGGCCAGGATGCCTGCCTAGGCTGTCCTGCCCTTGGTGCCCCAAGGGGCTCCCGATTGGCAGAGGACCCTGGGCCTAGGCCCTGTGGGCCCATATATTAATGCACCCCTGCAGCTGGGAGCAAGTAAGTCATTATTAACTTTTTCTAGGCTGCTGCTTTGTGGGTGGTTGTTATGTCCTCACACTGTTTTAATGGATGGCACAATTCTTTCATAGAAACAGCTTTTTCCAAAGTTTCTTCTAGAATAGATCAGTTTCAGCTTTTACAAATTTATATAAGCCTTTTAAGGCACTGACAGACATGGGAGGGGGGAAGAAACTCTACTGGAAGTAGGAATGCATTACTTAAACCCAGCTCCACAGTGTTTGTATAGATTGGGCCCTTTAGTGGTATTTTTTTAGTGCTTTTAACTAAAGCTGATTCAATCAGCTATTAGATAAAAGCACCAAAAAGCCCCATTAAAGCACCTGATCTCTACAGACATTGGGAAATTTGGGTGCAATTAATGTGCTGCCTCTTCTGGGCATGTACTGGGCATGCTCAGCATGAGAGCACGCCAAGTTTAAAGTTAAGAGTCATTTTTGGTGGTATTTGGGGGGGGGGAGGGGTTCCATGTCTGCAAACAGCCTTAATGTATTCATTTTATACTTACTCCCAACTCCTGAGTTTTGCACATAGCTTGAAGTTTGGAGGAACATGAAATTTAATGAAAAATTATTCAGGATTTGCTTGGAGCTTAGTACAGTACTATTCAAGCAAACAGGAGTTTTGATTTTGACTTCAAGGAGCCAAAAATTTACTCAGTGTAGACAACAATTTTTGAGTTATATGAAACTATTATACAACCTAATGTGTAATAATAGATTATATATTCATAATTATACAACCTAATTAATGTATAAACTTATTAATGTGATCTCATTCACACAGGGTTCTATAAAAATTGTCAATGAAGAATATAACATACATACAAGGATTATGTCCTGCACTGTAAATGGGCTATAAGTGTGGTGTGACACACAGAAAGCAAAAATTAGGTTTTGAACCCTTAGGTTTTGACACTTTCTGTCCCTACCCAGACTTCAGTCTTTTATAGCAGCTCTTTTGTAGTCGGGTCACAATTGGGCCCTTTTAGTATAAACATACTATTAAATAAAATGATAATGATTTAACCTTGAATCATCTCCTGATCTTCCAGATAGATGTATAAAAAGGGGTGATACAATTCAAGGGGCATTGACTTAAGAGAAGTCATACTAAGGTGTGTCAGTTGGAAGTCTTGGCCATTGCCTCTAATTCATTGTTTACTTGCATGTGAAGTCTGATACAGTGCCTATAGTCATAAATACATAAAGAAGATGGGGAAAGAAGTTTAGCCCAGGCTAAAAATGCACTTGTTCTATATAAACAGTGAAAAGAACATCTTCAAGTTAATAAATCTGTCAAGGAGTGAGGTGGCAGGGTTATCCCCAGCAATGTTCATGTATGCACACAGTAGCATCCTAGGGATTTTATTTAAAACTAGGCAAGAATTGACTTCTTCCCTGTAAGTGGAATAAGAAAAGAACTGACATTTTTAGCTTCACTAAAAAAACTTAGAAAAGGTTACATGGAAAGGAAAACAAGTTATACCTCAGAGACAGTACACTAGATATCTAGACTATTACCAGAATACAATTTTCTTTCTGGAGTCTGGAAATGCCAAGTAGTTATTAGAGTTTGCTGTCATAAGTAGATATGCACAGGGGGTACCAAGAAGGGTTATAGTCAATGAATTCATGAGAACCATTGACAAGGTATTGCCTAAAGGACTTTTATTGCCTTGCTACTTGCAATTTAGCATTTAGTCACATTTGCTTAGCAGTCTAAATCTTGATGCTACGTGCTGACAATAGCATTTTCTAATGTGGTCCTGATACAAGGAATGGTAACTTCCTGATTTATAGCTGACCAAATGCCTACTCTTAACAGTAGAAACAGGAACAACTGTGGCAGTTAAGCCAAATGATAAAGCAGAAAGAAATGGTGCCAGAATTCCTCTTCTTACTGTGACCTTTACAAGCCAATTGTTGAATACCCTTTCTCCTTTCAAAGTACATTTTGAAAGGACAATATAGCTAAGGTTTTCCTTATGAGTAACTATGGTGGGTCAGTTAGTGTTATTCAGTGAGGTAAAAATATGAATGCTCTATGATACTACACACTTCACTTCTTTTCTATAGAGATTTTCCATTGTATACTGCACAGGTCCCAATTATTGTCAGAGAAGCTCTTTTTTTTTGTTCATCTTACAGGTACAGAATGGAAAATGCAACTTTTTGTTACAAATACACATTCTTCTAAATATGAACAGGAAGAGCATGAGTGTTTGAATTAAAAAAGGAAGTGTCTGAAAAAGGGACAAATTTAGTAAAATAGATCTTACAGATGTGGGAAGCTGTCTTTTGGTTGCCATACTAAAGCTTATTCCTGTGTAGTATATGAGGAATTATTCTTAGTCCCATGTAGTTGTATGTATGTAAGGGGAAACTGCAACATCCACTCATTAATCTGAGCATCCAGGCCTTTTTTTTATTAATTGGATTTGTATGTTGCCCTTCACAACAAAAGATTCAGGGAGATTTACAGAAAAGAACAACATGTTAAACAAGCAAACAAAACAGGAGAAACAAACAAACAAAAAACCTTGTAATGGGCAACAAAGTATTAAAGTAACCTATGAAACCTAAATAATGATGATAGGCTGGTGATCCAGGCTGACCTTGATAGGCTTAGAAAGTGAGCGGATAAAACCTGATGACCTTCAATATGGAAAAACGCAAGGTACTCCACCTCGGGGCGAAAAAATGCACATCACACTTATAGGCTCAACACTGCTAAGCTCACTAGCACCATGGCCAAAAGGGATTTGGGGGTCATGATTGACCGTAAGATGAACATGAGCCACCAGCGGGATGTTGCAGCTGGTAAAGCAAACAAAACTCTGGCATGCATCCATAGATGTTTCTCAAGCAAATCTCAGGATGTCATCCTCCCACTGGCACTCGGCCTTGGTGAGGCCACAACTGGAGTACTGCATCTAATTCTGGGCTCCACAATTCAAGAAGGATGTGGAGAAGCTTGGGAGAGTCCAGAGGAGAGCCACACACATGATCAGAGGGCAAGAGAACAGGCCTTATGAAGGGAGGCTGAGAGCCATGGGACTTTTCAGACTGGAAAAGTGCAGGCTCAGGGTAACAGGCAGCCTATAAGTATATAAGGGGTGTGAATTAGGATCTATGGGAATGCTTGTTCACCGGAGCGCTCCAGGGGATGACAAGGTCCAATGGTCATAAACTCCTCCAAAAACCATTTTAGGCTGGAAATAACGAAATACTTCTTTACTGTTCAATCCCCCAAGGCCTGGAATAGACTTCCTCCAGAGGTGGTGCAAGCACCTTCTCTGGACTCTTTTAAGAATCTTGCTATGATCCTTTTTATCCCTAGCTGACTTCCTGCCCATGGGGCAGAGGGCTGAAGTCAATAATCTTCCAAGGTCCCTTCCAGTCCTAATGTCTATGAAATCTATGAACAAGAACCCCTAGTATCCCAGCTTAGCCCTGCTTGCTAAAATGCTGCTGAAATAGGAAACTCTTAAAGTACTTCCAAAAGATGTCTAAGCTCAAGTTCTGTCAGTCTTCAAGGGAGAGGGAGCTCCAGAGCTGAGGTGACTACTGAGAATGACCTCCTACTGTTTTTGCCAAGCAAATTTGGCACATTGATGATACTTGCAGAAGGTTGTTCTTGGGTGATCTTAAAGATAGCAGTGGGAGAAGGTGATCCTTTAGGTACATAGGATCTACCATGTTAAGCACTTGTGAGATGAGAATATGAAAATATATTCACATTCTTTTAAAAAGGGAACTTAAGATTTGTTGAGCACTTGATGCTAAAATAGGTATAATATTTGGGTGGGGAGAGGGGAAGAAGGGAGAAGAAGGTAAGAGAAACTCATCAGTTCCATGATAACAGAAAAGACTATTACATAAAACACTGGAGCCCCACCTTTTTGGGATGATGTGTGGATGAGTGATGTAGAGTTGGTACACAGGCCAGATCCAGAGGTCAAACAAGGTTGATCTGTAGGTCCGCTCCAGCATGGGATCAGCACATGAGAATGACTCCAGTGCTGTGAGTCTAACTAGGCCCATCCCTGTATACTAGATTAGGCCTGCTGCCTTGGCTCCAGCACCAGATGTACCAGATCAGACATGCCTTTTGGCACTGGCCCCACACAGCCTGGGGTTGAGTAGGGGGTTGGGTCTCAGCTCTGACTCTTCAGGTGCCAGATCAGGCCTCAGCCCTGGGCCCACACACACTGGATCAGGCCTGCTGCCCTAGCCCCAGCCCTCTGCCTCCTAGACTGGTCCTGATCCTGACCCTGTACCCTAGCCCCATATGCACTGACTTGAACTGATATACAGGATTATACCATCAGGCCACAGAACTTGTTAATTTGGTGATGGGGCAGTGGTGACAGTATTAATTGCCACCACTCCCCAGCTGCCAGATTTCTGCACCCATGAGGAGCCTCTTGGGCCAGATGATACAGCTCTGTAGGGGGTGCATCCTGCACAGGTGCTGGCCCCAGTCTCCAGCTTTCCCTAGCTGAAAAGCCAAGAGAAACTGGGCAAGGGTAGTTTGCCCAGAGTGGCACCATTTGCCCCACAAAAAGGTGCACATGCAGGCATGTATGCTGAGGCACAAATTACTGGCACAAATTTGTGCTGCTGCAAGCGCATTCCCCTACATGTGTGGACATGGCCATTGACTTAATCGGCACTACTGTCATGCTTAAAAGAAGGCACATGCTTACTACCTTGCTGAATCACTGCAAGTAGACAGAAGCTTGTTCTTACTGTTGGCTTTGGATTAATCAGTCTTTAAATGATGAATGTGTATAACTGGGACTGGTTGGTACAAACACAAATGAAACAAATAAGATTTGTTATGGCCAAGTTAAAAAAAAAATTCTGATCATTATTCTGTTTAATAGTGAATAAAAAAGAACCCTCCTTGCCACTTTTCCTATTAAAATTAAATATAAATCTTAGACAGAAAATTATATATTTTCACGCTTATTTAATAAGACTGAAATCCAATATTTCAATTTTGGTTCTTGTCACAATATTTTCCATCTTTTTTCCTGCATCATTGCTTTTATTTTCTCTCCATTTTAAATTCTATTTGCAAATGGCTAATGAAGGGAGCCAAGTACAGGCCAGCAGCAAATATTAACAGACTATGAAATGACACCCATGTATTTTGCACTGATCCTTGAAAAAATTAAATGATCCCTGGACTTAGATTTTGCATCTGTCTACAATCATTTTTCTAATATGTTAAGGCATGTCAAAGGGTCAATTCCCTTTTGATCTCCTCTTTTCATAACTTGGATAAAAAGAAAAAAATAAGGGCTACTTCTAATTGTCTAGATATTTTGTTCAGTCTTATCTGCAGAGTCTTTCTAATCTCCAAAGACAACTAAATTAACTAAAGAGTCAGTGAGAGATCTCTTATACCCTAAAACCAATTTAGGGTTTCCCTAAAGTATGAAAACCCTTATTGGCGCAATTCATGAAAACTCTTTTCCTGCAGCAAAAAAATAGTGCTTCTTTGCATTTTCTGTTTTGCTCTTCAAGTGATTCTGTGCATAATACTTCTCAAGAACAAGCGGTGCAATAGTAAAGGTTACATAATATTCCTTCAGTGCACATAGCAGACCGCTCATTTAGATGTAGCATGTTTGGTTTACTTTTAGGTGCTGGGAATAAAAACTAGGCCTGACAGGAAAAATGTAATTTATCCATTCTTACATGTACCTTACACACAGCCCTTACAGAAAATGAGTCACAAGAGATGTCATGTATATAAATACACAACAAATACTTCTGAAAAAGACCATTTGAGACCCTTATGTCCATACCCTGGACAGAGCCCAGGGACCCCATACCACTGAGAGGGGGTAAGAATGCCTCCCTTCACTGCCTGCAGGCAGCTGTCAGCTGCCGGACAGATAACAGGGCAACACGGGAAGGCATTTGCCTGACAATCAGTAAGGGATGATACAGCTGCTTGGCTGCACTCTGCTGCCCTCTGTAATGTCTGTCACAGTGGGAGGTGTGCAAGACCACACCTCCCCAGCTGCCTTCTAGTCTCAGCCAGTGCAGACATCTGCCTGCCTTCTCTAGCTAAAGAGTGGATATGTGTTCTGTTCACTAACGGTCCAATCTTCACAGCTTAGAGAGTCCTGCATAGATTGGATTGATTTTGCCTCAAGCTTTTTGACTGTTTGTAGGTAGCTACAGCATCTTGTGACTAGGGGCATTTATACATGAGCTCTGGAAGGTGTGTGCATGGTGGTGGTGGTGGTGGGAAGGGGTGTTAATTAGAGCTGCTCCAAGAACCATTCTAATTAAAGCGCCCAGTCCGTCACATGCTTCAGTGTCCCCATGCTGAAAAACGCCATGCTCCAGCATGCTTGATTAGTGGAAGCTGCTCTGATATGATGCAATTATAGCACATTAGAGCAACCTTGATACACTTGTATCAGTGCCCTAGGTGACAGAGTAATCAGTAATAGGCTATTTCAACAAATGACTTCCAGGGGTGGAAGCAAATATTAAATACGTACACCACTGTAAGTTACAAATGCTGCAGTGGCTGAACTCAACAAACACAAATCCTTGGAGGTGAGGCACAGGGTAAGAGGTTAGATAAATGGATCACTAATTTCCAGATTTGGGATTGAAGATCAGGGACTTCTCTGTGTAGGAACTGGACAGGATTGTGAACCTGGACCCACTATTCATCTGACAGACCTGTGGAATATGGATGGTGTCCTGGGTGGGAGGCAGTTGTGGGGCTGGGTGTGAGGAGGTAGCAGCATGGAGGCAATGCCACAGCAGGAGCTAAGGACTCCTGATTCTCCCTCATGGGATTCCCAGCCTCTTGCCCCTCTCCCCCAGGGATCAGTCTCTCCCTTCAGAGACCCCATCCCTGTAACCATTGGACTTATGCTATGCAACAGGAAGATCGACCCCCCCAGGCATCCTGCTTGGTGGATGGAAGATCTTGGCATGGTGGGCTCTGTTGCCAGAGTCCCAGTGACAGCCTGGCTTGTTAGGATGGTGGGCTGCACTCTCCCACCAGTTCTGAGGGCCCAGGTACCTCAGTCCTGCTGTCCTTGCCCAGCACTTCCCATGTGGAGCCTTTTTGCTTCCCCAAACCATGGGTCACTGTATCCCTCATGCCATTCCTCCCGTTCCGGGTCCCTCATCAGCAGTGTTAATAGTCAATGGAAAAACTATAGAAAAATGTACTAAAGTCTCAGATGGTTAGCTATATAATGACCTTTTATGTTTCAGTTTAAAAAATAACTACAAATAAATGTTTAAAGAAGGAAGAGTTCAAGTATACTACTTTTTACTTACCTGCTAAGTCATGAGTTCAGGCCACAACAACTGATGGATCACTAAAATGTAAATCAAGATGGAAAATGCAGCTCCCTACCCCATTAGACAGGTAGAGGACCTGAACCTGTTCAGCCTCCACAAGAGAAGGCTGAGAAAGGATGTGATAACTGTCTATAAACTGACCAGGGGGGACCTGAGGGGAATGTGAGAGTCTGTGTTCCCCTGGGAACTACCAGGATAACTAGGAATAATGGCCACAAGTTGATTGAGAAAAGATTCAGGCTAGACTACTTCATAGTCAGGGCAGCCAGGATCTGGAACCAACTTCCAAGGGAAGTGGTTCTCGCCCCTACCCTGGGGGTCTTCAGAAGGAGGCTAGATAATCACCTGGCTGGGGTCATTTGACCTCAGCATTCTTTCCTGCTCATGGCAACAGGTTGGACTTGATGATCTGCTCAGGTCCCTTCCCTCCCTACCAACTATGAAACTATGCTTAAACAAAACATTAGTAAGAAAGTTATCTGTCTTTCTATGAGGGCATTTTATGATTCATCCCTTTTAATGTAGGCTTTCACATTTGAATTTTAGCTTTCACTTTTTGTTGAACATTTTCAAAGTGTGAAAAAAGTCTGAAAGAAGAAATTTAGTTCAAAGGCATGCTGACTAGGCCTGTGCAAAGTGGCTACTTTTGCTTCAGATTCAGCCAATTCAGTAATTCAAATCACTGTCCTGAATTGATTTGGCCAAATCTGATTCAAAGATTCATCCACAGCTGAATCTCCAAATTGGCTCCATCCCCCACCCACTCGTCCAGCTCTTTAAAAAAAAGCCCACACTTACTGGCTTCTGCCAGGTGGGGGGGGCAACCTCCATTGCCACCCACTACCTCCATGCCATGTGGGGGGCTCTGCCACAAGCCCCCCTGACCCTTGCCCACTCTCCCAGCCCCACCATGGCTGCCCCATCTGCCCCAGCTCCTGGCCCTTCAATCCTAATTAGGCATCTCTTTGTTCATTAAGATTAGCTTAACCATGCACTAACTAATTCTGGATTCAATTAGTTAATAATCATAACTAATAACTGGACTAAACTGCTGGTGCAGACTTGCTCTAGATATTCAAATTCTGTACCTTGTTGATATATACCTGGAGAGATTAAGGCATGAGTAGGTCATCTCAGCTTGTCAACGCTCCCTATCTAGCTGCTGGACTGATATCATAACAATGAAGGGCAGCATTTTGTGTTGAGAAGTGTGTCCAATATCTCTCTCAACTATATAGTTGTTTCAATAAAATATATCTAAAAACTCACTTGCTTCTCATACAGTTCATGGCCTATCATGGGTATAACACTCCAACCATGCCATGAAAATGTCCGTTTTTAATCAGATTTGAGGGAGACAGGGGCTCATTAACTAACATTTCTGAGATCTAGTTTTCAAAATAATCCTGTTCTTAAACACTTTGTGTGACTTTTTATTAGGTTTCAGTAAAAAAAAAAAAAAGTTAGGCAAAGAAAAACAGATAAATACAAGACAAACAGTGTGAATTGATGTACTGAGAATCTAGGCCATATTATAACATTTAAATGGAGCAAAAATTTCTAATTATGTTAAAAGTAAGTGGTCCAAAACACAATCAAACCAACACTCCCTTGTTTTTATGTGGTATTAAGACTGAAATGTCAAACACACGTAAGTCAGGATTTCCACACTAATGCTGTCGTGTCTAATTGATCCTATTGCAAGCCTTGGTCAAGTATCTCAGAAAACTAGGAATATGAGGTATATTTCAGGTAATCAGCTTAGAGGTCTTTAGAGGATGATGCTAACCCATAGCTAGTGAAAGCCAGACTTCTTAAAACTGTCTCATACTGTTTACTAAAAAACTGAAGCACCTAAATCACTAGCTGTTGTTGAGAGTCTTGACCTGTTAAGAGTTATTCATGACTCAGAAGAGGAATTCAAGGATTCCTCTGATGCAAGGGTTCCTAGATGCTACAGTAATAAGAAGAAAGGAATAGACTATTTCAGGCTACCATTAATGAATAGAAATACACAGAAAGAGGAAAGTGTTGACAATACCAAGCATCCACTTTTGGTATTCTTTCAAATGCTACATTTGAGTTTTTCACTCAAGCCTCTACCCACTCCTATCAAATAACCTCAGTCTCATGTAATATTTGTAGCACTGAGCCAAAATGTTGCATGCATCTCTGCATGAGCTGTGAATTCTGAAACAGTGAACTTGCTGAACAACTTTATGTATAGTCAAGATATACAGTAAGAATTGAAAACAGAAATGTAATAAAATATAAAACACTAATGTATCATGTCACAATTTGGACGGGATGTTTGGATGGTGTCACAATTGGAAATCTGCTGACTGAAGACAAATTAGGTGACACCTCTGCCTGACATGGATTTGCACTTCGTCTATAAATGGGAAGATTCTCACCTGCATTCTCTCCAATAGATTTACTTTTCTCATAAGAAAATGCTCCCCAAGTCCCAATGTGGTTTCAGACCAATCAGAAGAATAATAGATATTATCTTTGCTGTTAGACAGCTGCAGCAGAAGTGCTGTAAGCAAGACCAAAATCTTTACATGTCATTCATTGACCTGACTAAGGCCTTTGTTTCAATAAACAAAGAAGCTCTGATGAGATTTGGAAGCCCACCTAATTTTGGTACCATCAGACTTCTTCATAACAACATGACAACAACTGACCTAAGCAATGGATCAGAAATGGATCCATTCATTATTAGAATTGCATGTGTGAATCAAGCAAGACACTTTACCAAAGCACTCTAAATCACCAAATATTTTTTCATGTATTGCAGTTAGGAGTCATTCCTTTGAGAATTATTGAACATTTCCCTTACTTGGGTAGCCATCTCTCCCAAAAAAGTAATCATAGAAGATACTCAATAGCAGATACAATCTTTCAGTGCTGCCTTTATATACCTCCTAAACAGCATCTTCAATGATCAAGATATCAGGACCCAAACCAAACTTTTTGTCTACCAGGTTGTTGTCATTCCCACTCTGTCATATGGGTGTGAAATTTGGAAGATATCTGTGAAACATCTGAAAGCTTTGGAACATCAGTAGTGTCTTCAGAAAATCCTCCATATCAATTACAATTTCAAAAGAACATGTCTTCAGTTGGACATGTGGATCTTAGATTGGTCTCGTCACTTATCTATAGATTCACCAATGACTTCCCTATTTACTGGAAGACAATCATCCTCATTTTTAAGGACTGCCAAAGATAACAATGACAATATTTGATATTTGGTATATACTGAATGGGTGTGTCTACACATGCATTAATACACCATTGCTACTGCACATTAAGTATAGTATCTCTAATATGAAGTACTACATAAATGAACAGTAGTCAACTCTAATCCACAATAGCAATGGTGCACGGTCATTTCATGAAGCTTAATGCACAACAGGCTAATTCTATTGCACATGAGCATGGTTTTTGCTGTAACGTGCTAATGCACAGTAGAAGTAGTATACTGCACATTAAGTGTCTTCTGTAGATGCACTCAATGATATATAGATATACATATATATACACAACTCGCAATACTTACATTTGATTACATACAAGCACCTTCTCCATTCCACACATATTCAAATATAGAGATCAGTGTAAAAGCAACAAAGTAGATTTAGGCCTACAAGTAATAAACCCTTCCCCGCCAAAATACCAATAGGGTATTTTATTCAAAGAATCATAGACTCATAGAAGTAGAGTCGAAAGGGACTGTGTAGATCTCCAAGTCCGATCTCCTACCTGGGTAGGAGGAAACTGTGCTCAAATGACCCCAACCAGGTAGGCATGAAGACGCTTCTTAAAGACCCCCAGGGTAGGAGCCAGCACCATTTCCCTTGGAAGTTGGTTCCAGATCCTAGTCACCCTGACTGTGAAGTAGTTCTTATGGACTTGTGGCCATTATTCCTTGCTGTTTCAGGGAGCACTAGGAGAAACAAGGTCTCCCCCAAACCCTTCTGGTCCCCCCTAGTGAGTTTATAGACAGTCTCAAGGTCCCCCCTCAGCTTTCTCTTGTGAAAGCTGACCAGGTTCAGATCCCATAGTCTCTCATTGTAGGGTCTGCCCTACTGTCCCCAGATCATGCTGGTGGCCCTCCTCTGGATCCTCTCAATGTTGTCCACATACCTCTTGAAGTGGGGTTCCCAGAACTGGACACAGTACTCCAGCTGTGGCCTGATCAGTGTTGTGTAGAGGGGGAGGATCACCTCCTTGGCCTACTTGAGATGCATCTGTGGATTCATGATAGGGTCTGCTTAGCCCTGTCAACCATGACCTCACATTGTCAGCCCATGTTTATCTTGGAGTCAGTGATGACTCCAAGATCCCTTTCTGCCTCCGTGCTCTCAAGAGGGGAGTTTTCCATCTTATAAGTGTGCTTCTGGTTACTACTGCCCAAGTGCAGCACCCTGCACTTGTCCGTATTGAAATGCATCCTGTTTTTGTTAGCCCACCCCTGCAATCTATCCAGGTCTTTCTGTAGTCTTTCCCTCCCTACTAGCATGCCCACCTCATCCAAATTTTGGTATCATCATCAAATTTGAACAGGTTGCTTTTCACCCCATCATTCAAATCACAGATAAAGAGCTTGAACAGTGCAAGCCCAAGGACCGAGCCCTGGGGGACTCCGATGCCCACTTCCCCCCAGGTTGAATATGACCTGTTCACCACCACTCTCTGAGTATGACCCTTCAGCCAATTAGCAGTCCATCTGACCATGTAGGCATCGATGCCACAGTTGCCTAGTTTTTTTTAATGAGGAAGGGGTGAGAGACAGTGTCAAAGACCTTGCTGAAGTCTAGAAAGACTACATCCATGGTGACACCTGCATCCAATGCTTTTGTGACCTGATCGTAAAAGGCAATCAGGTTGGTCTACCATGACCTGCTCCTAATGAAACCTAATGAAACCATGCTGGTTGCCCCTGAGCATCATCCCCAATGCCAGCCCATCACAGATATGCTCCTTGATGATCTTCTCAAAGAGTTTCCCCAGGATTGAGGTAAGATGGATGGGCTTATAGTTGCCCAGGTCCTCCCTCCTCCCTTTCTTCAAGATGGGGACCACATAGGCTATCTTCCAATCATCTGGCACCTAGCCCAAGCACCACGCGCACTCATATCGCTGTGCCCAGAAATAACCCCTGCTAGCTCCATTAACACCTTGGGGTGTAGAGCATCTGGACCTGCTGACTTGAACACATCCAGCCCCTCCAGAAGCACTCTAACCTAGTCCTCCTCAACCTTAGGTCCTAAGAAGTTCCCCTTTAGTCCGTCTTGAAAGACAGTGGGGGAGTCCCCATCCCTGCACAACAAAATGGAGGTGAAGAATTTGTTGAAGAGGTCTGCCTTCTCCTTTGGCGCAACCACCAGATTGCCCAGCGCATCTCGCAGGGGCCCCACATTTACCAGTGCCTTCTTCATCCTCCCTATATATTTGAAAAAGGACTTTTTATTATCTTTTATCTTGGACGCTAGTCCTAGCTCTATGTTCACCTTAGCTTTCCTAACAGCCCCCCCTAACAGCCTCCCTACATTCACAAAAATTAAACTAATGTCCTCTAAAGGACAGCTCTAACACCAACCTCCACTGAAGCAGAGGGCATTGAGAAATGAATTACTGAACTTCTATAGCAGAGGCATGTAAAAGAAGCAGCAATAGGATGACAAAAGCAAGTGCAGATGCCCACTCTCTCTGAGCTGGGCAGCAAAACTCCATGTGAGCTTTCTGATAGTGTAAAAGGAAATTTGGGAGTGGGCTACTAAATATATCTCTATCTTTTAACTTATGTAGAAGAAAGAAGCACAAAGATCTATCTATGGAAACCGTGCCCCATGGTCAGTATATGATCGAAAGAAGGGAGGATTCCTTTTCTCTGCAGAGTTCTTCAGTACTCAGAGTTACCAAGGCTTAAGAATGTTGTAGAGTTTTCACTATCATTTCTATATATTCTACAGCTTTGGGGTATTAACTTCAGGTTTTCTCTGCATTGGTACAATTTTCAGGGATAAATCTTTAATGACCTTTCTCCCTAACAACAAATGGAATTTCCTATAAGACTTCAATATTCTTGGTTTCTATAATTCCATCTGATTTCTACTTTTTCCCAGTTTTATGAGTATCTTCTAAAAAAATCTTACTGCAATCAGGAAGCAACTATTTTCCACGGTTACATAGACTAGTTTTTCTTCAGAAGCAGAGTCTTACTTCTGCACTTTATATTCCCTACTTTTTTCACAATAGAAATGTGGGTTGCATGGTCTCATAGTTAATTATTCTCAAATCATCCTCGTCCACTGAAACACCCTATGGCCCTTACTGTGCTTTTGTCTTGGAGGTATATAAGTGACGATATTGAAGCAGATGTCCTTGTGGAGCTTTGCAGAATCAGATGTCTTGCTGTTAGGGCAATTTCTTAGCTTTAGGGTCTGCCAAATGCTACCAACCTACATTTTAAATTATTAAAGATATTTTGGCTATTCACAAAGAAAGTCAGGAACGCATGGGTATATGCAGCTTATTACCATGGTACACTGATAAAATGGTAAAGTAAAGGACAGCTATTGAACTTTCTATATCCTTGAGGTACCAGGCAACATATTGAATCAGGAGAGGAGTACAAACTAGCTAGACATTATTTCAGTTTCTTCAATGGAATTGAAATTTAATTTTTATTGTGCTTTAGCATGCTGTGGAGGAATGGCTATGATATAAATTAATTATTGTAAATGAACTGAGTGATTACAGGGGCCCATATTGTGGACAAAGACTAAATCTGTTTTTTTTTCAAAAAAATCTATTTCTAAAATAGCACCATTTAATTAGGAAATGTTATAAGGTAATATTGAATGAGTTGAAAGGTAGTGATTTTGTGTATTGGTATTGTGATACCTAAAAGTTTTCTTGACTGTGAGTGCCCCACTACAGCAAGCTGTCATGCAATGAAAACTGATTATTTTATTTCAGAATTTTGAGCTGGCATGTTATAATTAGTCTATTAAATTGTCTCACAAAGTTGCGTTGAATTTGCATTGTTTTCAATAGGATGAGAAGTGCAAGACTTACGCAATTCAGTGTGAAATGATGTGCCAAAGAAAAAAGTTCAAAATAACCCAGATAGAACTGTTTAGAAGAAAGTTGTTATTTCCACAGATCTCATTCCTCTAAAAAGATCAGATGTTTAGTGCCTGACTCAGTATCTGAATTTCATCAAGAGTGGGTGGGATGAGGATGGATTTAACTTGTCTATATACACATAAAGATGCAAAAACATCAAGAGAGAATGGTGAGGGTAGCTGTGGCAGGGCACTGGGGGTGCCTGCCACTTTAAGGCCTTGGAGCTGGCAGCCTCCAGGTGCCTGATGAGAGCAGCCATTTGGGAGCCATATAAAACCAGGCAGTTTGGCTGCTGGAGGTGAGACAGCAGCATTGTTTGGTTGGAGAGTTGCTAGCAGAACACTGGAGGTATGGGGGAGCTGTAAGGGGATGGAAGGAGACTCCTGGTCCTGGCCATGACCTCAAAACTGGACCCTGCCAGGAGTGGGTGGCCTGGTGGGGCTCTCAGTGGCATGGGAGCCCCCAGGAAATGCCAGGCCAGTTACCACCCCGGTGGAAGGCGAGATGGGGAGCCTTAACCCCTTGCCCCCACCGCCAGGTGGGTTAACCCTGAGAATTGGAGGGCCTAGAAGGGGGACCCAGAGACTTAGACCGTGCGAGGGGCTAGAGGCCCACCTGACCATGGGAGTACCCTCAACTGGCCCAGGCTGGGGCCAGGACCCAGGGAGGGGTCAAAAGGGCCAGGGAGCCCACCACGAGGGGCACCCAGAGCTGGAGGCCTGGGGTCCCGACTGGCTTGGAGGTGAGCCAGGGCAAGTTGCCATAGGTCCAGGAGGGACCACAGCTGAGAGGGGAAGGTGGGTTTCAGGGGGGGCAAGGTAGCCCAGATGATGGCGGAGAGGCCGCCTGATTGAGTGGATTAGGGACAGGTCCTGGAAGGATGAGTGGGCCCAGTATGGGGGCCGGTGATTAGAACACCGAGATGCCATCTGCAAGGCTTGGGCTGTGGTATGGGCCAATTGAGATCAAGTCATGGCGGGCGAGAATAGGTGGGCGGGCCATGGAGAGCGGCCCCAAAGAGCCCCCTGTCACAGTAGCCAAAGTAAATTGAGAGTGAATCTAAGTTAATATAATTTATACAATCTGCTAAGCTCCTAAACAGTTTTACTGGTCCATCTTAAACTTCATTCATGTTCATAAATGGATGAAAGAGAACTATTAAATTATAAATTAAAAGGACCATCTTATACTATATTTGATTTTGGTCTTGTGTTTTGCAAAAGCTATACAACTTAGAGAACAAAAAAATCAGGTTGGGCTGTCATAACACTTGAGTTTTTCATAAAGTTTCCTTCCTACATTTAAACTGTGTTTCCAAAAAGTGTACTAGGTGTTGGAAAAATATGGAAAATGATGTTAAGCAAAAGACAACTCTGGCTCACCAGAGCTGAAGAAAGTAGCTTCTTTCTTCTCTTAGAGCCTCTAGGAGAATAAATAAAGTGTAGCAGTTCCACTTTTTTCAAATTTCAAAGTTTCCCAAATTTTCCAAAATTTCAGGTTTCTTCTAAAACAACAGTTTTCAGATTTACTGAACAAATGTTAACAAAATCTGTAGTCTGCTGGTTGTTGGCTCTGAGTTTAGAACCCAGATGCCTTGTTCTGGGGGTGGGGAGGGGGGGATGACACCTGCCCTCAGACCGAACATGACTTTTTCATTCAATAATAGGCAAATTTATTGATACACAGTGATAACAGACAAGACGCAATAGAAACAAGCAAGCAAGCCTATATAGCTACCAATCCTAGGGCTGTATTCAGAGTCAAAGTACATCTGGCCAGGATGCAGTCTTCACTCTGAGGCTTTCTCAAGTGTCAGATGTCAGCATGTCAGTAGCCTGGCAGTGGGATGCCGAGGCCCACAGCCCTGCAGTGGGGTGGATGAGGTGGGTTGATGGAGTGCCCTCTGTTCACTGTGGCATCGGGGACCCTCTCAGGGGGACAGGCTGAGGGACCCCTCTTGGGGAGGAAGAGGACCTGGGTGGGACCCAGGCAGGACCTGTGATGGGATGGGAAGGAAGGATGGGGAAAAGGAACCCTGTGTTACTCTCAAGTCTCTGCTTTTGTATTCTTCTTCCCTCCTGATGTCTTGTGATGACTTTTCGAAAATGGCTATTGCTGGTTAATCTCTCTGTGTTTGTCTCACTGTTCATGTAGCTCATCACATTCACAAATACTAGTTTGGTTATTCTGGGCCTTCTCTTAATTTGGTCTGTACCCCAAAACCAGGACTGAGGCCCCCTTGCTCTGGGGCCTTGTTAGCTGGTGACACCTTATCTCATATTATGGAACAGTATGGTACATGACCTCAGTTTCTTAGATTATATTAGACAGCCTGTCTGCTTAGAAGGCTATGTGAAATTGTGTATGTATGATCCAGGCTTTTAAAAATCAATTAACCCTTGCTTCCCATCCTGACCTATTCTAATACATGCACGCATGTACATGCACACACACACACACACACACACACGTATACATATACATGCATGTACACACACACGCCCCTACACATTAGGGCTGTGCAAAATTTTACTGGCTGTTTCATTTTGATGCTGTTTCAATTTGTTTTGAGTTCAAAATAGTAAAATCAAAATGAAATGAAGGGCTTTGAACTAGCCTCAAAATGAAACAAGGGCAGTCAAAATGTTTTGAAACATTTTGCGTTTCAATGCTGAATCTGGGCTTACTTGCAGGGAAACAGAAAGTAAGGAGGGGGAGAGGGAAGGTAGGGGAAGGACTTCTCTGATATTGACTGTGTAGCTGGCCAGTGACTTTCATGCTTCCCTGAAGTCTTTTCCAATCCCTGTGCTCTGAGGAAGGGATAGAAAAACAGCATAAAAAGCGGCATTGTTTGAACTGAGTTGCTTTCTGCCTTGGGGTCAGTTACTGAGTTGTGTCTTTCAGTAGCTCAGCAGTGTCAGACAACATTGGCTACCATTCATTTCCTACTTGCTAGCCTACTAAGTGGGATTCATCAATACCTTTTGCTTTCTATGCTGTTTTATTTTATTATTATATTTACTGATTCCTTTCAATTTATTCCTCCCGCAAAATCCTCTTTTCTTGTTAATCTATTTTTATTCTTTCCACATCTGTGTTTTCTTTCACCATGTGCATTCCTTTCATTGTGCAGGGAATCACAGCATAATTATATTGCATATTTTAATATAGAATTTATATAGGAACACATACATACATTTATATATTTTTTATTTTATTTATTACATACATGCATTGTATAAATACATATATACAATTACCTTATCTACATATATTACATCAATCAGATCAGATAGCATCAGAGAAGAAGACACGAATTTTCCAGCACATCAAGGCAAAGACAAGACACTATGAAACACAAAATGAAGTATACTGGAAAGGCGGCTGGCAGGCCTTCAGAGAGGGATGGAAGAGGGGGTGGACATAGAGATGTAATTCCTCCCCCTGCTCCAACTGAAACACAGCCTCTTTGCTAAAACAAGCAGGCATGAGGCTTCCAATATTTCTACAGGCAGAAAGGAGAGGGAAGCAGTACCAGTGCCACTACCTATGCCTGAGTATAATTCCCCTACAAGAGCATGAGCCATAATTCCTGCCCCCACTACCACTAAGACCAGAAGCACCAGAACCAGCATGACGGTCTCCTCCACCCCCATTTCACTTCCCATGCTGAGTCTGCCAGTGCTAGAGGAAGAGCTGGAGCTGTATCTGGATCAGAGTGCCTTAGCAAAGGAAATTGTGGGGAAGAAGAGGGAATTATCTGAGTTTGTGCTCCACACCCCTCAGGTTTCCCCTGAAGTCAGGTCTCCTTCCCCAGAAGTTATTTCAGAGGAGGCTGAGGTAGAGGTTGTGGAAGCAAGTGGCTCAGCTGAGCCCACTCCTTCTGTTGTTGTGCCTCTACCTGCTCAGGAGAGGGGAAAGGCAGCATTCACACATGCGTCTGCACCACAGAAACAAGCAGGTAGTGTGGTCTGGGATCATTTTGAGCTGGCAGATGACCCCACATATGCTATCTGCCTGCACTACTCAGGCAAAATCAGCTGGGGCAAGGAAACAAAACACATGAGCACCACAGGGAAGCTGATGCATCTCTGCAGGCACCACCCCCTGGCTCTTGCTCTCCCTCAGCCTGGCACAGGTGGGAGCATGCCCAAAGGGAAGTCCCCCATTCACTCCAATTCTCCTGTTCCCCCAAAGCAGAGGCAGGCCACCCTGTAACAGTGGGGGAAAGGTGGAAAGAAAAGAAGGCATGTTGCAAAGGCAAGCAAGATCACCCAGACCATTGGGGAGATGCTTGCTGTGGATGGCCAGCCCTTCTTCTTAGTTGAGTGGTCAGGGTTCTGGCAGCTCATGGTACTCATGGTGCCATTCTACTAAGTGCCCATATGCATCACCTTCAGCAGGACAGTGGTGCCCTCCCAGAGGCACTCAGGAAGTACTTGAGGGAGGAGCTGCACAGGCAGGTCCACAGGTGGCCTTACACTTCACCTCAGACGTCTGGAGCAGCCAGGGTGGAGATCATGTCTACCTCTCTGTTACAGGGCACTGGTGTGATCAGTCAGGGTGTTAGTGGGCTTTCATTCAAGCTGAGGTGCTGGTTGAGTCCCACATGGCAACCGAAATTATGGGAGCCATGAACCACTTGGTGCAGGGGTGGCCCATTGGGCACAGCAAGCTCACCCATTGGCTCATGGTCAGTAACAATGGAGTCAATATGGTCAAGGTGGTCCATGATGCCAGCTTTGTTGGCATCTGCTGTGTGGCACACAAGTTCCATCTTGTAGTTGGGGATGCCTAGAAGGGGGAGCAGAGCTGCCAGTGATGGTGCCAGCATGACCAGCAAGCTCATTTCCAAATGCAGGAAGGTGGCAGGCTACTTCCACCATAGCATCAAGGGGGGAAAGACGCTGTGGGATAAACAAACAGAGCTGAACATCCCATAGTACAAAACCATGCAGGATGTGGCAACTTGGTGGAACTCCACCTACCTGATGTTCAAGAGGCTGGTGGAGAAACCAAAGGCCATCCATGAGATGGCTTTGCTTGAGGTTGGGATCATTGGACCCCTTAACAGAGCTGAGTGGGATACCATATTCCAAATCTTGGTGGCCCTCAAGCCCTCCATTGAGGCCACTGAGACTCTCAGTGCTGGTGATGCCCTGCTTAGCCAGTTAATCCCTGTAGTGAGGGAACTTCAGAGCCAAATGGAGAGCTTCCAGGGGATTAATTTTCCTGGCTGGGGAAAGTCACTGTCACCAGACATGCAGGCACTGGTGAGGTGGCTGAAGGAGGGCATCAGGAAATGGCTTGACCCCTTGCGGGCCAGTATGGCCCATGTGCTAGTCACCATGTGTGACCCGATGGTGAAAGGGAGCTCATGAAGCAGCCAAAGCTTGAATCAGTGCATGGAGGTGCTGGTGAAGAGAGTCAGGGAGGCAGAACGGCAGAGGTAGTAAAACAGGGAAGAGGGGGATCCACCATCCCATGCCAGCATGCCATCCAGCAGCCAATCTTCTCATCCACCACTGGTGCTGCCAATGTGGGCCAAGGAAATGGCTCCATGGTGGGGTCCAGAGGCACCAGACCCCACCATCAGGCAGGTAGTATCAGGCATTGGTGGTTGCCTATCTTGTCGAGCATATGGAGCTACTACTGTATGATCCTTTGGCCTACTGGGCAAGCCACAGCCAGATGTGGCCAGATCTGGCCACGGTTGCCCAGGAACACCTGTCCTGTACACTGACCGGTGTTCCAAGTGAGAAGGTGTTGTTCAGCATTCCTGGTGATGTTGTGAGACCCCACAACACCTCCTTGGATCCTAGTTGGGTGGAGCAGCTGGTGTTCCTGTATGTGAACCTTCTGCTGCTGGGGTTTCCCAAGCTCCAGGTGCAGAGTGAATGCCACCCTCTTCGTTCTGTCTGTACCTATTTGATTTTTCCATTTTTTTTTAAACTATTTTTTTAAAACCCTACTCTCATGGAGGAGGCCCTCACTGCATCAACAGTCAGCAGGGGAAGAACATGTTCCTGCTGAGCTCCCATGCCAGGATGAACTTGAAGGTAGGGCCAGGGCCTATGAGGAAGAAGGAGGCCCCAGGTCCTAGGCATGACCACTAAAACTGCACTCTGTCAGGGTCAGGAGGCCTCGTGGGACTGCTGGCAGCACGGCATCCCCAGGAAATGCCAGGACCAAGGATCTCCTTGGTGAAAGGTGGATAAGAGGTGCCATAACCTCCAGCCACCACATGTACACACACAATCCTGGCTGGGGATAGCCCAGACTCATCATGTCTTTAACAGGCCTGAGGCTTGCTGGTTGCTATGGAGTTGTGAGGCTCCAGGTAAACTCAGCTTAGCTACCTGGGACACCAGCTTTTGGGTTGAAAAACACTTTGTCAGGCCAAGGAAGAACCTGCAGTTGGTCTTTGTGTGTGCTGTTCCTAGATGGAAGGCAAAGTAAAAAAGCCAGAAGCTAGCATGCAATGCAGGCAAGAAAGCCAGTCAGTGAAAAGGGAAATGGAGGCATCAGGGGGTGAGGGGAGAGGGAGGGGGAGGGGGATGTAGCAGTGGAGGTAAAAGTGGAGAAGTACCTGGGGAATCAGATGTCCGGCAGATTGTAGTGTGTCAGAATTCCAATGTCTACATTGAGTCCATGACTTTCTGTACCTAGGAGGTTGATGAAGTGCAGTTCATAGGTCCCACTGTGAAAAGTGTGTAGTTTTGTGTCTGCTCATTATGGTGTGAAGTTGTTGTTTGGTGTCTCCTACGTATGTCTCACCATGTGCCGTGATGAAAGTATGTATTGTATTGTGAAGATATCTCCATACTGAAGGTATTGTTAGCAGGTTTTGTATTTCTTGTCATGGCATGGCCTGGATCCATTCAGTGTGTTTTGGGATGTAGGAAGTTGAATTCTGGTGATGAGATTAGCAAGGTTCAGTGATTGAATTCATAAACCATTTTTTCACAGATGAACCTCTGAACTGCACTTCATCAATCTCCTAGATACACAAACTCATGGACTCAATATAGACAGTGGAATTCTGACACACTACAGCCTGCTGGATATTTAACTCCCCAGGTACCTCTCCACTTTTACCTGTTACATCCTCCTTCCCCCATCCTGTCTCTCTCACTCCTTGACACCTCCATTTCCATTTTCACTGACTGCCTTTCTTGCCTGTATTGCATGCCAGCCTCTGGCTTCTTTACAATTCCTTCCATCCAGGAACAGCGCACACACCAACTGCAAATGCTTCCTCAGCCTGACAAAGGGTTTTTCAACCTGAAAGCTTGCTAAGATATAATTCTCTAATTATTCAGTTGGGCTGTGTGTAGACAAAGTGAGGGGTATGTGTGCACAACACTTAAAGCAGCCTTAATGCTTTTGCACTGCTTTACTGGCATCAGCATTTGCATGCCTCGGTGGCATATTGTGCATTAATTCCACCTGCTGTAGGAAATTTGGTGGCATAATGCACTTGAAATGACTTGGGGTGCAGCAAACTAAAACTTCTTTGAGGAGTTTTAGTTTGCTGCCTAAAGAGCCACGGAGTGAAGCACTGGGCTCCATGAAGCTCTATGACTGCAGAAAGCCTTTCAGGCAAGCTGGTAGAAGCCTGGGAAGGCAGGCTTTGCACAAGAAAAGTGGCAAGCCTGATCCTTCCCCACTCCCGGAGCCTTCCAGCCTGCTGAGGTGAATAAGCTCTGCTGAGCCAGATGCTTGTTGGCAGCTGCCGCCTGCAGGGGAGCAAGCACCGCTATCAGGGAGGTAAGCACCAGCCATGCCCCCCACCCCAGGGACCACTCCACCCGCCGTCAGCTCACCCTCCCCTCCACTGCAGAGAGGCCGGTAAGTCAGTGGGGTGGGTGCACAATGCGGAGGTTTAACTGGCCCAAAACTGAAGTGGTGTTTTTTTAAAACCCACTGCTGCCGGTGCTACTATGCTGCTTACTAAGTTATAACTTGTTGTCATTTAAAATGGTGGACTGGACTGAGGCTGTAGGACAGGGGGAGGCCTCATTGGGGCACACTATTGGGTTGTGCAGAGGGCCCAGCACCAGTGAGGGTGTGCCTTAACACACACACACAGTGTCACATGTCATCAGTTTTGCTTGTCAGCAGCTTGTGGTGTAAAATATCTTAAGAAGCAAGATATTTTAATATGGTTTTGTTTTCTAATGCATGCACATGTAAAGAAAAAAAAATTTCTAGTGATATAACTGATATGTGGGAAATAAATCATAACAGCTGAAAACAAATGACTATTTTAGTCCCCAATTAAAAAACAAAACAAAACACTGGCTTTGATCCAGCATAATCCACATTACATGTATGTAAAGTTAAACATAGGGTGTTTTCCTGAATTGAACCCTAAAGCTGTGTACAGACTTTTGTTTCTACCACAAAAAGTTATTCTGGTAAAAAATAATCCAGGAGCCAAATTGTACAGATATTCCTCTAGCCTCATTGCTGGAGAATTTCACAGGCAAGCTCTCTAGCCACAGAAAAATAGAGGGCTTTTCTGTGGGCCATCCCTATCCTTAAGGAAGTCCATTAATTGCATACAGCTTATCCTCTTCCCTGCCTACAAAGGAGGCAGGCTGTCACGTGGCAGTTGGCAAATGCTGAAACGAAGCAGCTGCCACAGACAGCCAGGGAGCATTCCTGCAAGGGTGGCCATCATAGAGGACAGTCTGGTTGTCCTCTGTCCTCTATTGATATAAAACTTAAAGAGAAAAATAGAGGACATAAAGGTGCCAGGTTTTGTATCAATACAGGACAGGGGACAGAGTGCCAGAAAACCGGAATGTCCTCTATGATGTTCACCCTAATTGCTGCCCCAGGAAAATGCCCTCTTTCCAATCCTTCAATTAGCTAATTGGTGGGGGTGGGGGGCAGGAGGGCATTTTCTGGTGGTAGGAACCCTTCCAGTTTTCCCCTGTAGGAGAATTGTCCTCAGTCCTTACTCTCTTCTGGGCTGACCTAGAAGTGCAGGGGGGAGAAAAAGCCTGAATTTTTATACACATTTGGTATCTACCAGGAGAACAGTGATCCTCCTAATAGAAACTGAAAATCTATACCTAACCTAAGTTAGTAACGGTTTTACGAAAGACTTTATTCCCACCATAGAACTAAATAAACAGGCTTCTCATTTAGCCATGAAAACTTCTAAATTATTCACTACATTGTACATCTGCTTAAGTTCAAGCATAGCTTAGGCTTTGCCATTTCCTTGCAACTTTGTCAATTTTTGTTTTTTATGCTCATGTATCGGTCTGTGAAAGTGAATGAAACCTGAAACTCCTACTATGATAGTAAAACTGAGCCTTATTGATTTCCATGAGATTAGGGCACATAATTTATGTTGGCACTTTTACAAATTCAACTAGATACCTAAGGGTACACATGTCCCCTGCACGTCACAGCAGGGGATGCCCATGAAGACAATCCAGTCACCCATTCCTGCTTGTTCACACCAAACCCAGAAAGGTCACTTTAGGAGTAACACCAACCCTTGGGGTCACTCTCACGACCCCCTCAGAGGGGGGGCCTCTGAGGCCTCTGAGACCAGCCCTAGAGCACTACCATATTCCCAGATAAGGAGCCTGCAAAAAGGAGCAAGTGGATGAGGTAAGTTCAGTGGCAGTGCTGTCAGAATATTTTGGAGGCTGAGTACAAACATACCTGACATGTCTTTGAAAATTTTACCATAAGGAGCTTAATTCCACCAGAAACTCAATAGGACTTAGTTTCCAAGGATATATGTCATTTTTGAAAATGTGTGAAAATAATCAGATTACAAAATGATCCTGTAACACTTGTGTTTCACTATTTGTTTTCATTACCAAGAGTGAATTCAATCATCTGCTTCATCTTTTATCACATTTATTATTATGTATCATCTGTACTTCCCAGGCTGCTTCTGATTCTCAGTCACTTAACATATGTTGCATGTGACATGACCTTTGTTACTTTAAGCAGCATGCCATTCTGCTCAGTATGATCCTTAATTGTTACACAGAGGTAAATCCCCTGGTGTAAACAAGTAAAATTTATTTCCAAGGCGGTGAAAATGAATCACCTGTGATTATATTTCAAAATGCCTGCTGATTATTTATAAATGGTGGTTTTCACAGAGCTTACAGATCACTTGTAATACAACATTTGAGAAGTCGAAAGTCTGTTTTAATGACAGTTGTTCATGCACATGGTTGCTAGAAAATCTTTCATGAATATTGAATCCAATTATTATGAACAGGTGCAACCAAGTAACAACATTTCATGCTCACTGAGATATCACAAACACTTAAATTTGATAAAGTTAATACACAAATATATACTCTGGTACACAACAATAAGTTAATTTACATTCATGAGAATGCAAATATAGTGATCAGGATTCTCAGCTTTGAGGTTGTGATCAAGATTCATTTTCAGTAATTTTAAACAATTATTTCACCTCATAGATGCTTAATTCATCCCACAGCTGGGAATCCAGTGATGGGAGAAAGCTTTATTTGCTTCCGCCCTTTTTTTTTTTTTTTTTGGCACTAAAATCAGACTTGTTTTGCATGTTATGTTGTTGTACAGACTGGGAAAAGAGGAGGTTGATTTTTTTTAAGTGTAAAAGTTTTCAGAGATGTACCTTTATAGAAAATATTATGTGGAATTCCAGACTACCTTTCTCAGGACAGAAAATTAAGTATGGGTGTTATAAGTCATAAACATATCTAGCTCTATCTTAAAAGTACTTAGTGTTGTGCCACCACTTTTTCCAGCTGGAAGACAACTGTAAAACTTCCCTGATCTGACAGTTAGATACCTCTTCTTATTTCCAGCCTGAATATATACACATACAGTAACTATCCATTAATTATTGTGCCAACCATGTCCTTTTATCTTAACAAGTTTTTTTTCCTTCCACGGTATTTAGATTCCCATGTATTTAAAGAAAGCAGATTTACCTCTTCTTGGCCTTTATTTTTCTAGATCAACTTTTTGTATATTTAGTTTCCCTTAGTAAAAGAGCTTCATCAGGAGACTAGGGAGCCTAACATCCGTTTTTGTACCTGCTTTAGTTTGACTTAATCTTTCTTGAATATAGATGACCACAATTATATATTATATGGAAGATACAGTCTTGGCAGTACCTAGTAAAATGGCATTAATACTTACCTATTTAGAGATACAAGCAGTCAGAACTGCACCATATTTCTATTATGCATTCAATGCACTCAAGAGAGACAGGCTGCTTTCTTATATTTCTGGTAGGCTATTTTTATTCTAAATAGTATTCTCAATTAAAAATAGTCAGAACAAAATATAATTTTGGAGCATCACCAAGAAGAAAAAGGGAGCATTTGGTTGCAAAAATCAAAATCAAAATTACATGCAATGGATGGTATTGGTGTGTTTTCAGCAGTCAAATAGATTTAGAGATACTAAAAATATTTCATTAATTTGACCAGAAAAAAAAAAAAACCCTCTCTAATAAAATACTATGAAACTCTTTCTCCAGTGATTTCAGCCAAATCCATAATGTTATTATTGACCAAAAATGCTTGGTCTGGTACCTAGCTGAGGAATAGTGGTGGAGAGAAAGGTACTACTTTCAAACCATACAGCAGCTACAGAGATTTTCTAGAAAGTGTCTTTGATTTGAATCCTGAGTCTCTCCATCTTCTTGTACAGAACTCCTTGAGCAGGAGAGAAGAGATGACTGTATATTATGAATCCTCTAATTCTACCCATAGTGATCCCCAATAAGTCAATACCTCAGTGTTTGACCACCCCCATCCCCACAACTATTGGCCCCTGCACCATTTCCATTTCCATTTTTTAAAGTCTGCCTCTGTACTGCCTCATGTAGACTTTGGATGCACAGGAGAAGTGTAGAAGTGGCCTTTAGTGAATCTCACCCACAATATCTTTTACTTTCTTCAGTTCTGTGAGCATCAGTGATAGACAAAATAAATCTCACTGAAATGTTACCTTGTAATAGCAGATACTGTGGATTTGCAAGCTCTTGGATGGGATTCAGCAAGAAAAAAAAAAGATGATTAAGATCCTGTTTGTTGAAACCATCAACATTTTTGAGGGTGGAATCATCAGGTCCTCTGCTCATTTAAAATCTACCTCAAAGAGTACTACTTTCCCCTTCTAAGTGTTATGGATCTTTTTCTGTATCCATCCCATGTAATTTCATTAGTTAAACTGAACCATACTTTTGGGATGAAATCTTGGCACAGCTGAAGTAAGCCGGAGTTTACCATCTAATTGAATGAAGCTAGAAATTCAGCCTAGAGTTTTAGTGCTGCAGATAATATGATTACAAAGATAGGGGCAGATTTCAACCTTTTTTCTTCATTTAACTCTCACATTTACTGGACATATGATCAGTTGTTGTAAGAGCTACCTTTGAAATTAAGCATAGTGGAACTATTTAGAAGATGCTGCTTCTTATTTGGGGTTTTACTATCTCTTGTATCAGTATCTAATTCTATTACCCATATTCCATGCACTTATTGTTCTGGAATAGTGCAGATTGGATGTCCAATTCCCACTGTCTTACTCACTATTTATGCTGCTGTAATAGCATATTACATTCATGTAAAAGGAGGAATGTAGTGGTGAATGGCACTTTCAACATATTAGTGCAGCCTCCAGCATATCTTGTCTATAAATAAAGAGAAGGCAAATCAGTTGCTTTTTTTCATGGTCATAATTAATAATTATGTTACTAGTATCTTACCATTATAATAATATCTTTTAGCACATGAATCTTTTTATCCCTGAAAATATATCTCTGACAGTAAATCTCTGCTGCACTACAGTCACAAAAAATAATTTCAAATTTCTTACTATGAGTTGTTTAATATTATTTATGAAGTATCACTGAATATTTTCTATACATATATGTATTTAATGACATTTGGAGGTTTTTTAACATAGAGAGATCATTTGCTTTCTAATGTGTGCAAAATGAATCCGGAGCAAAGTTATTGTATACAACATCAGTATATTTAATAATAAAAGGTAGAATTTATATAGCACCTATGAAATCACTCAAGTATTTCATAGTCTTGCCTTTTTTCCAAAATAGAATTATCCATTGTCCTTAGCAATGGTATTAAAAGTGTTGCTGAATGGCCATGCTTAAAAGTTAAGACATGGCTTAGATATTATGCTGGATCAAAGCCAGTGTGACAAAAAGACCTTTTACAGCACATTGCACAGACACATTTTTATCTTTAATAGGTTATACATACACATGTTACTGTTTACCTAATCTATTTAGATTTCCAGAGAAGAAAGCTTGAGAGATGGTCTCTCTGTAATTTCTATTCCTTTTAACTCTGCTTCTAGCCAGAGGAACAGACTTGGGGGGGTGGGGGAGGTGTGTCATTCATAGTACCATAGTACCTAGGGTCAGAAGGGGCCTAGAGCAGGCCATCTAGTCTGACCCCCCGCCAATTGGCAGGAAACGAGTGCCAGGGTCACAGGA
>JAGPOW010000229.1:14091603-14104848 GCA_030014935.1 Caiman crocodilus | reverse complement strand
ACTCTTAAAGACGCCCAAGGTAGGAGCAAGAACAACTTCCCTAGGAAGCCGGTTCCACATCCTAGCCACCCTAACTGTGAAGTAGTGCCTCCTAATATCAAAATCAAGTCCTTTCCAAAACCTGAACTGCAAAAGCTTGTGAAAATAGGGAGGAGTGGGGGGAAGGAGGAGACTTCATAACATTTTATCAGAACAATTAAAAAATAAAAGTTTGGGAAATTTCAGGAAAATCATTACATTCTATCAAAGGAAACTGCAAGAGTACACTGACAGAATAAAATAAATCTTCTTATAAGATCCATCCAAACAAGCTGAAAATTGTTTCATAATATTTGGATATCCCACAAAACAGAATGGAAACCCAGCATAATATTCATATATTTTGTCTGTTAAAATGGTAGTTTTAAATGACCCCTAAGAAACTAAAATATTAAATTCAGGTTCACATAACTTGGTTGCAAGAAACTTAGATATAGGAATGCAAGACATTAAATATACATACATAATCCTGGGGGGGTGGTGAGGGGCAGTCTTTAAGAAGAGGCTAGACAGGCACCTGGCTGGGGTTGTTTCACCCTAGCACTCTTTCCTGCCCAGGGCAGGGGGACAGACTCAATGATCTACTGAGGTCTCTTCCAACCCTAACATCTATGAATCATACAGGGTGTGTCTATATAAGCAATTAATGCAAAACAATAAACTCCAGTGTTTATTGCAGTTTGAGTGTGTGCCTGGGAGAGCAGCTTGTTGAGCTGGGCCAGAGCAACCCCAGCTCTCAGGGAGCTCAATGGCCCGGGTAGTCCCCCTGGCTCAACATACTGAGAAGGGGCTGGTTGGGGAACAAGCATGCTTCAGTGCAGAGCTAACTGGCAGGTAGCCCCCGCACTGAAGCACCTTTGTGCCCTGGCCAGCCTCTCCAGCAGCTACATGTGCACTGCTGCCAAGTTTTTTACTGCACAGAATGATAGTATTTGTATTTATGATTACTATCCTACTATGGAGTAAATTAGCTTACTCCAGCCTAATATGGCATGCATGTTTAGACACGGAGATGTTTACTGAGCATCTAATCAGTCTACTACTCAGTAAACATCTCATGTAGATATGCCCACAGTATACTAAATTATTTAGGTCTGTTATCAAACTACTTTAAATTCTTTGGGGGCGTATCAGAATGAGTGTGGATGTGCGGTATGTGGCACTGCGGACCCATCTGTGGCATCACACACTGCACCATACAATCATTCCCCACATTGCTACTTTACAGGGGCAGAGGGAGGGGAAGGTTCTTGACCTAAGAGATCCTGGGGTTAAAAATCCCATGCCAAAAATAAGTGTCCTAGAGCACATGGCAGTAGCCCGTGCTGCCCAAAATGGGAATCTGGCCACCCGGAGTCACATTCCAGCTGCTGGCCAGGGTCCCTGCTACAGGAATGTCATGGCTGCAGCACGCTGAGACCCCCAAGACCCCAGAATAGTTGTCCTTACCCCGTCTGGAGTAAGCTGCTGCATCCCAGAGTGCATGGGGCATGGAAGTTCCACAGGGGCAAGTAACAGTAGCACACTGTGTGTCACTGCTACTTGTCTCTGGGGAAACTCACATTCTTGTTCGTGGGGATCCACTCTAAGATATGTTTATTATATCATAAGAACTTTAAAACTGTGAATTTTTAAAATAGCTACAAGTTAATTCTGAGCTCTTTTTAAAGCAGGAGCTTTAAAACATACTGTTTTTCTGTTCTGCAAGCTATTGTTGTAGATTCAGTTTTATAGTCAAGTACATTGATGGACTAATCCTAAAGAAGTTTATGACTGTAAAAATTAGACATCCACCTTGATCCACCAATATTTTTCAGCTATCACATTGATCAGTTTTATAGCCTGGTATAAGGAAAGCTTAAACCAAGCCTTTTGCAGACTTGCTGATGCTTATGGTGGATACCCCCAATCACTTTTTTAAGAGCATTCTGTCAAGTTCAGTTGATAAAGATTAGATTAACCTATTATGGATGTCATTTTTTCCAAACACCAATATTTTCATTTGTCAGTTATCACTGGTGAGAGGTAGCTTTGACCTTTAAGACAGAAATACGTAAGATCTTGTCAGAGCAGATCAGGAGCTCAAATACAATAGATGAAATGAGGCATTCCCAACATTGTTATTTGAATGGGAGTTTACCAATACTTGGTTGTCACTCAGAAGACCTCTTTCTCCTGGAAACACTACTGGAAACACCACTAGCAGTCACGGTCAAAGATATACTTTGCTTAAATGCATTATTTATGAATTTTAACATGCAGAGAGGAAAGGACTGATACTAAAGCTGTAAACAACATGGGAAGGATATTATGCACAGAAAACAGAACTGACTACAAATATACACCAGTTCTGATTTTCTAAACGGGTATTATTCCAGCCCTGAGCCTTTCTGCTTTGAGGCTGCATAAAATACCTGAATAAATTGAAGTTCCAAGATTTTCTTAAAAAAAAAAATAACATAGATAATAGAGGTAAATGAAAAGCTTCTCAATTTTTTTTTTTAAGCAGGCAACACGCTGTAATAAAGAGACTACTTCCTGGGGTACCTCATTTTTAGACTACATGAATAGACCATACATATATACTTGTAATGTAATTTTTATCTGTAATTCAGTAGTTCGAAAGAATGAAAAGAGACAAAATTATGTGACCAACTAACTAAGTTATGGGAGAATGAAGGATTATAAAATTTAGGGCAGTCCTTAGCTAAATTCAGTCAATAGAAAAACATGAAAGTATACATTCTGCCATTTTCCTTGCATCTATTATTTGTATGGTTCTAGCACAGCTGAGAATCTGGTTTTGAAAACCTTTTAACTGCTAATGTAATAACAAATTACATTGCAGCATGATTTGAAACAACAAACAAAAAAATCCAACAGTCTAATTTTCCACATCAATATCAGGTAAGAATTTATTGTTTGTTTCTTTTCAGAAAAAGCTGTTCTATGGCTAGGTACAGATATTCAAAAAGCCCAAAGTGGAATTGATCCAAGTTATGAGGTTTTCTGTAAGCAGCATAGTTTAGATCAGTAGCAATCAAAACAAACATTCACTCTTTGGTGAGGGGAAGCTCATCTTAGACCAGGGTCTGCCATTTTTAAACTAGTCTGTATGTGCCAAACTTCTGTTATGTTATGGTATAGGCTGGTTTTGTTTGCTGAATTTCTGTTCTGTCACTGGTATAGATCAGTGTTTGATCCTTTTTACTGGTAAATGTTGATGGTTCAGGTAGGGTTGGAGCATAAAAGGAAGGAGAAGAACATAAGCATAACAATGGGAAGATAAAGATGGACAAGGAGAATGTCTACTGGGAGAAGCATTGGAGCAACTGGAAAAGCTTTGGGGCTTAGGGAGCTGGAGAGACTGAAAAGGAATAACTGAATATCTTTGGGTGGGCTGTGTGGACTGGATTAGGGACAGAGGAACTGCATAACCTTTTTCCAGAAAGGGACATAAAAATTCTGGCTGGGTGGCTTAGCATAGTAAATGCCTTTATTGAACCAAAGTTTTCTGATTGCTGATGGAAACTGCATTTTGCGCTTGTTTTCAGAATAAGAGAAAGAAGGACTTTGGGAAGGACTATAAGAGGTATAGTCCTTCCCAAAGAAGCAGAACTGAGCTCCTTGATTAAGGGCCACATAGAATCTGAAAGGGTGAGGGACTGAAAGGCCAAGGTTTTAGAGTGGAAAGGAGCTTGGGCTCCCAGCATCCAGCTCTAAGAAAATTCAACTGTGCTAGCTTTGGGGAGCCCTCTTAGAGAGCTGACAATGCTGTCATCATAGATACTATGCCACGGGAGCATGACCATATAGTTCTACTACATTCACATTCCATCCCCTGCCTATTCACCCACTAACAATCCTATGCCAAGCAGGGCAGAAAATGTAGGTAGGGTCTACTTCTGGAATACTGATATCATCAGGAAACTTGTCTTATGAAAGGAAATTCTCTCCTGGCCATTTGCACTCAGAATTCCTAAATTTTGGACATTGCCATCAAATGTAATTTATTATATGGCTAATGTAAATTTGACCACTAGTACTCAGTTTGGTGAAGTATTGTTTCTTTTGATTCACAGATACACTCAGAACATCCTTTGTATCATTTCAGTGACAACAAAACATATCAATTTGCAATAAGATGCCACCAGAGTTCAGAATATTTCATCCAAAAATACTCTATTGTCTTTCGTTCAGCACACCTCAGAATGTGATACACATCTTGTTTTTGAAAGTCAGAACAAATTTTAAAATAACTTTCCTGGTGTTAAGTAACTGAGTAGCAGCAGCTAGGGACCTGAGACTGCTCATTGTTCTGCTCCCTGTGTCTCATATTCAGACATCACTTTTGCTTTCGCCCAGTAATCAGCAGAAGCTGCTTATTCTGTATTTGATTGCATATAATGCGTATATCAGTTTTCTGGAGCTGTCTTTTTGGAAAAAAACGTGTGTGTGGTATGTGAGAAAAAATGTTATATGTTATATTGTTTCATATTTAAACCACCCTACCATGCTTTACATTTACACCAGCATTAGACGTGCCAACAGAAGTTCAGCTCCCTCTGCAGGGAGTGTTCTCAGTTACAACGATCCCACGGAACAGACAGAAGTTCACTGCTGGTTCCAGGGGGAAGGGAGTTTGTCTGCTGGCTGTCAGCCTGTGGGGTGCTCCCTAGAAATGGCCATTCCTCCCTGTGAGCCTACGTTGTTTTCAGAATGGGTGGAGGGAAAGGGAGCAGAGGGAGATCATTCCAGGGATTCCCCAGTCAGCGCTGGGGGGGTGGGGGGGGTAAATTGGAGCGCCAGCCCTCCAGTGGGGGCTCCAGACTGAACTCCTTCAACTCCCTTTCCCCTCCCCTCCCATCCTGAAACCACTCGAAGCTGGCAGGTAGCACAGACAAAAGTTACAGAAAATGTTATGTTTTAAAACTTCTTCACCTGACCCCACAGACAATGATGGTTCAGCTTTTCACCTGATCAGCTATTTTTGAAGCAGTCTGCAGCTGTGCACTCATGTTTGGTCATAGCTACAGACTGCTTTCTGTGGCCAGATTGGATGAAAATTGTGATATCTGTCTGCGCCCTAAGGGATACCTTTGTCTCCAATTAAATTGTATTATTATACTTGCATGTTCCAATTCTCTCTCTTTTGGAAGTACTTGGAGGATTTTTCTACTTAAAAATTTGTAACAAACATTAATTATATTTTAATCAAGAAAACAATTTCTCTTTTGTAACAAAAATTACTATTAGATGAAAACTAACCCCAACAAGTTTTACTGATTTGGGTCCCAATCCAGAGCCAAGGAAAGGCAAATGGAAAACTCTCACTGAGATCAGCAGTCTTTGGATCAGGCTCTTCTAATTTAAATACTTTATCTTTTAGAAGCTATGATATAATTTATAGTCCTTCAGATTAGAATAAAGATAGAGTAAATTTTTCTAATGTTAAAGTTGAGATGAAAGATGTAATGCCATTCTTATACAGGACCCCAGATGCTGGACCGCTCCCAGAATAAGCTCCCGGCCATCAGAGATAAAGGAATTCTGCCAAGCCATATGCTTCACACATTTCTCTTTGAGGGCACAGCCGCTGTTCCTCTGGCTCTCACCATACGAGTCTCCTATAACCATGAGAGCATTCAGCCAACGTTTGAAGGCATTCTTCCATGCAAATGTCAGCATAAAAAAGATTGGAAATTATGCCTGGAGATTTAGCATCACAAGATGTCAGGTTCATATTTCAGTAAATAATACAGGGTTAGTTGTTTACACTAATTCACCATCTCTAATAAAAACTATTTAGATATTTAAATCACCGTGTGCTGCCTGCATGCCCACCTCCCTTCTAGTGCACCCAGCTGTCATCGCACTCCATAATTTCTGGTTCTTCTAGTTGGCAGATTGCAAAACACAGCAGTAGTCTGTCCTGTTTCAGTGCCCAGATCTTAAGCCAATCTGTGATTATACTGAATTCCCCTGGCATTGTGATACCAGCAGCTCTACAATCTGTACCTACTCTTATATTACTTCTTAAAGTATAGTCAATATTTTTTACACTTGTTGGAATCCCACAGAATATTAATTTGCATTTGCTTTATACTCTGAAATGTAGTCTGATCTCATAGGACTATAAGAAATATCATACTGGGTCAATGGGCCGTCTAGCCCAGTATCTGTCTCTGACAGTGGCAGAAGTGCATGCTATATGGGGAGAGCTGTGAACTGGGTATCTTTAGAGTGAGCTGTCCCCTATTCAATACCCTTCCTGGCAGCCAGAATGCATTGGGTTAGAGAGTCCAGAGGGAACATTGCCAAACATTCTGTTCAATAGCTATTAATAGATTTATTATCCATAAATTTATCCAGTCACTTCTGAACCTGGCTATGCTATCTTCCTCCACCACCTCCTGTGGCAATCAATTCCATAACTATGCATTACATAAAATAGTATGCAAAACAAAAAGTATACCATAAAACAAGAACCTCAGCTGATCACAAGATTTAAGATCTCAGCACTTTTTATCTTTTTGCCATTCACTTTAAAAAGACAAACTTTTTCAACTGTTCAGTTTTCAAACCAAGTTTTTGAGTTAGCATATTTTATCAATCAGGTTACCAGCTACTCACATCCCAAGCTACCACATGCAAAAAGTTTAGTTAGGTTATTCTTTCTCACCTACATTCCAGCAACCAGATATCCTACCCACAAGCACATGCAATTTTGTACCTTTAGGCCCTCTCCAGATGTTACATTTGCCAAGCAATATATGCAAGCTTCTTGCAACAAATGAAAACATGCCAAGAGTTAAAGAAATATATCCCAGAATAAAATGGTTAATCCACCACAAACAATTAAAGCAAATTCTTTGTAATTCTGGGACAAATTTAGGCCAAGTATAGACTTATGGACTTATTTAGGCCAAGTGGTATTACACTTTTACCAGTATATGGGATAAGAATTCTATACCTGTAACAGAACAGAAGTTCAGCATACGTAGACTGGTTTAAAAATGAAGAAACTCAGTTTAAGATTGCCACCCTTCACCCCCCAAAAGAGTGAATGTGTATTCTGCTCTTACTGATCTATATTATGCTGCTTACAGAAAACGACATGACTTAAAACAATTCTCCCCTAGGCTTTTTGAATGTCTGTACCCTGCCTTAATGTCTGGCCAGGCAGAGGGATCCTCACAAATCTCACAGTGCTCTGCTCTCCCTCCCTCCAAAGAGAGGAAGGGAAAGAGAGCAGCTGGCTCCCTGATATCCCGCCAAAGTCATGATGTCAGGGAGGCTTTCAGGCTTCCTTGAACCCATGGCTGCTTTACAGCAACTGTGACATGCCTGCCACTGACAAGAGCTGCCTAAGCAAGAGAAATAGCATTGCCTGATCTCCCAAGCTGCTTGTTCACCTTGTAAAGATTTAAGTGCACATGCAGCCTGAAAGACAGGGGTGCCACTAACCAGCATACCCAGCTCCCATGCTGTAGGTGCACTAAGAGCTTTGCTGGATTTGCCTGCATCTTGTGAATTGGGCACATTGGCCATTGTCATTCTCTTTACAGGTGTCTGGCCTATAAAGCTGCCTTTCTGCCCTTAAAAGTTTCCAGTGCCCAGGAAGGCATCCAGAGTAGTCCTGTCTCTTGTGAGATGAGGGCAGCAAACAGAGATGTGGTCTTGAACTGCAGGAAGAGCCCTGGTTGGGTGGTAACAGTGAGGGGACCCTTTGTAAGTGGCAGCAGGGCCTCATGGTGGCTATGATTTTCCCTAATGAAAGTCAACAGTATGCCCTTGTTATCAAGAAGGCTAACAGCATACTGAACTCCCTGATCAGCTCCTACTGCTGCTTGCAAGGGAGCTCCCTCACCTATGCTTCCAGGAAGAACCCAAACCCATCACCTGGAAGCAAGGATGACTTGGCTGACCTCAACTTGGAAAGTTTAAAGGACTGATGATGCTCAAACACCAGCATTCCATTAAAGCATCAGGAACTTTAAAGGCTTATGGGCAGCCAGAAATTGGCTCCATCTAAAGGCTTTTGGTTGTCCAGGAGCCAAGCTCATAAGCCTGACAGTGGGCATATTGTGTTCACTGCCAGGCTCCTGCAGCAGTGCAGGAAGCTGCAAACTCTATCCATCACTACAAAAAAATCTGGATGCAGCCCTAAGCTTTCAAATTAGGGAAGTCATTATTCCTTTAAATAATAACTATAACCTAGTAATTTATCTTAGTTGTGCCTGTTACCATTCTTCTTTTACTTCCTAAATACATGTTTTCCCAATTTCTTGCTAATTGTTAAATGCTTACATTTCCTTTTTTTAATTTTTTTTTTAAATTCTAACGCTAAAAATCTTCTCTCTCAAGTCAATTCATATTATCTAGTGCAGTGGTAATTAACATTTTAACCCAAATAAGTGGCACATAGTTGGTGCACAGACTGGATCCATCATGGGATTGACACATGGAGTTCGGCTCTGCATACCTGAATTGGACCCTATGCTTTTTTGGCTTAGCCCCACATTCCTGGAACAGGTTCTGCATGCCTGCATTGGCTCTTGCACTGCTTTGGTTCATCTTTACATGCTGGGATCCAGTCCTATGGCAACCTGCCTCCACATTCCTGATATAGCAAGCAGGGTCACAGTATCCAGCCTGCTGGATGGGACTGAAAATTTGGCAGCAGGGGACTTAATGATTTTTCACTTACTACTGACACAGCTCCCTTGCCATAGGTTTTCAGACTTGTGGAGATCTGTCCCACAGGAGAGGGGTTGAGTATTCCTAAACCAGTGGATAGCACACCAAAAGAGTTTCTTATTACTGACCACAAACATGTCAGCAATAATGATATTGCAACACTTTAGAACCATGTTATGTAGAACAATTTCTTAAAAACACTCCTAAAAAACACCTTCCTCAAATTTAAAAGACATTCATTTATTAGTTCCATACAACTGGCAGAGGAAGAGAGTTTCCTGCAACAGGACAACATGGATAGCCATGAGTTTGAAAGCCAGTGACATTTTTTAGGATTTATGCATTAGCCCTTATTTTGGTTGATCTTCCTTTCTAAATGTTTTTCCTTTGACTAAATGGTTTTCCTCAGAAAAGTTCATCAGACATTGCCGCTGATTCTTTTAAATTCTGTGTGAATTGCACATCTTAGAAGGTTTGCTATCATTACATTCCTCTGGGGTGTTTTCACTTACCTCAAAGGGATTTAGCTAGACCTATCTTCATTTAGTACCTTCCTGTTTGATACCTCTTCTTTCTTTTACCAAGTGTATGTACTTCATGGGCCACTTGTTAAACAGCTAGTTTCCCTTAATTAAAGAAAGTAAAAGGAAACTGACTTCTTTATAATGTAAGAACTTTAAAATTCCTACTCAAATAGCATGACACCATGACTTTATTTTTAAACCTATAACTGAATGAGCACTTACAGCTTGTGCTATTTATACCTACCATTTATACCACATGCTAAGTCATTCTTCCAGCTATTGTTTCAAATGCTTTCTCTCCCTCTCTCTGTATCCTGAGTTTCTTATTATTATGTCAGGAGCTCTCTAGTGTACCTACTAAAATGTGATATCCACTCTAGATAGACCACCAAATGAGTAGGGTGAGGGAGATGAGGCTTTCTTCAGACAACTGTTGGAAGTTTCCATATCACAGGTCCTGGTTTTTATGGGGGACTTCAATCACCCTGACATCTGCTGGGAGGGCAATACAGAAGTGCACAGTAAATCCAGTAATTTTTTGGACAGTGTTGGGGACAACTTATTGGTACAAGTGTTGGAGAGATCAACTAGGGTCCATGCTCTTCTTGACCAGCTGCTCATAAACAGGGAAGACGTGTGGGGGGTATAGAAGTGGATGGTAACACGGGCAGAAGTGAATATGAGATGACCGAGTTCAGGATCCTGACAAAAGGAAGAAGGAGAGCAGCAGAGTATGGACCCTCGACTTCAGAAAAGCAGACCCTGAATCCCTCAGAAGACTGTTGGGAAGGATCCCCTGGGATACCAGTCTGAGGGGGAAAGGTGTCCAGGAAACCTGGTTGTATTTTAAAGAAACCTTATTGAAGGCTTGGGAACAAACCATCCCAATGTGCAGGAAAAATAGCAAATATGGCAGGCAAATAACTTGGCTTAGCCAAGAACTCTTAAGTGAGTTTAAGCACAAGAAAGGAAGCATACAAGAAGTGGAAGCTTGGACAAACAGCTTGGGAGGCATAAGAATATTGTTCGGGCATGCAGAGATGAAGTCAGGAAGGCCAAACCACAATTAGAGTTGTAGCTGGCAAGGGACATGAAGGGTAACAAGAAAGGTTTCTACAAGTATGTTAGCGACAAGAGGAAGGTCAGGAAAAGTGTGGCTCCGTTACTGAATGGGGGAGGCAACCTAGTGACAGATGACAAAAAGGCTGAAGTATTCAATGCCTTTTTTACCTCGGTCATCAAAGGCAAGGTCAGCTTCCAAACTACTGGACTGAGCAGCACAGTTTGGGGACAAAGTGAGCAGCCCTCACAGTGGTAAAAGAGCAGGTTAGGGACTATTTAGAAGAGCTTGATGTGTGTAAGTCTACGGGGCTGGATGCAATGCATTCAATGGTACTGAGGAAGTTGACTGATATGATTGCAGAGCCACTGGCCATTATCTTTGAAAAATCATGGCAATTGGGGGGGAGGGTTGGCGGGTCCCAAATGATTGGAAAAGGGCAAATATGGTGTAAATTTTTATCAAAGGGAAGGAGGAGGATCGTTGGAATTACAGACCATTCATCCTTACATCAGACCCCCAAAAAATCATGGACCAGGTCCTCAAGGAATGCATTTCTATGCACTTGGAGAAGAACAAAGCAATCAGGAACAGTCAGAACAGTCACCAAGAGCAAGACATGTCTGACCAACCTGCTTGCCTTCTATGATGAAATGACTGTCTCTGCGGATACATGAAAAGAAGTGAATGTGATATGTCTTGACTTTGATACAGTCTCCCACAGCATTCTTGTAAGCAACCTGAAGAAGTATGGGTTGGATGAATGGACTGTAAGATGGATAGAAAGCTGGTTGGATTGTTGAGCCTAATGGGCACTGATCAATGACTCGAGGTCTAGTTGGCAGCTGGCAGATGTGGAGTACTCCAGAGGATGGTCCTGGAGCTGGTTTTGTTCAATATCATCATTAATAATGTGGGAGATGGGATGAATTTCACCTTAAGCAAGTTCACAGATGATACCAGGCTGGGGGGAAGAGTAGATACAGTGGAGGGTAGGGCTCCAATTCAAAAAGACCTCAACAAATTGGAGGATTGGATCAGAAGAAATCTCACAAGGTTCAACAAGGACAAATGCAAAATCTTGCACTTAGGATGGAAAAGCTCATGCATCACTATAGGCTTGGGGACCAACTGGCTAAGCAACAGCTCTGCAGAAAAGGACCTGAGGGTTACAGTGAACAATAAACTGGATATGAATCAGCAGTGTGCCCTTGTTGTCAAGAAGGCTAACAGCATACTGGCCTGCATTAATATGAGCATTACCAGCAGATCGAAGGAAGTAATTATTACCCTCTATTCAGTACTGGTGACGCCACATCTGCAGTATTGTGTCCAGTTTTGGCTTCCACACCACAGAAAGGACGTGGACAAGTTGGAGAGAGTCCAAAGCAAGGTGACAGGGGGCTGTGCACACGACTAATAAGGAGAGGCTGAGGGAACTGGGCTTATTTAGGCTGCAGAAAACAAGACTGTAGGGGAATTTGATAGCAGCCTTTAACTACTTGAAGGCTAATTCCAAAGAGGATGGATTAGAGGTGACAGATGACAGAACAAGAAACAATTATCTCAAGTTGCAGCAAGGGAAGTTTAGGTTGAATATTAGGAAAAATGTTCTCACTAGGAGGGTATTGAAGCAGTGGAATGGGTTACCTAGAAAGGTTGTGTAATTTCCATCTTTGGAGGCTTTTAAGACCTGGCTACACAAATCCCTGGCTTTGGAATGATTGAATTGGGAATGTTCCTGCTTTGAGAAGGGGGCTGGACACAATGATCTTCTGAGGTCCCTTCCAACCCTAATTATCTATGATTCTGTGACTGTATATTCCATCTAGACTTCTCTTTATATTCAGTACCTTTTCCTATAATGTTTTTGCTTAATTTCTGTTATCAAATTAGGCATCTAGCTGGCCACATGCGTAAGCAAAATACCCTTGTTCTGGATACGGGATAGCTGCAAACATTAATTAGGTTCACACAATATACAGGTCCAGTTACATGACTGGACTAAAACTAGGACAAAAATAGTAATAAACAGAGTACAAATCTGCCCTAAACCATGCACTTTCTTTTGCAAAAAATGCTCATTTCTTCATATTAATTTCTTTGATGATCAATATCTATAAGATTTTTTTTTAAGTTTCATAGTTTTATAGTTGGTAGGGTGGGAAGAGACCTGAGCAGATCATCAAGTCTGACCCCCTGCCATGGCAGGAAAAAGTACTGGAATCAAACAACACCAGTGAGGTGTTAGTCTAACCTTTTCTTAAAGACCCAGATTTGGTTGGGCTCACGGAAACCTGGCGGGATCTGACGCATGACTGGGCCGTAGGCATCGATGGCTATGCCCTTTTCAGGAAGGACAGGATGGGGAAAAGAGGTGGAGGGGTTGCACTCTATGTCAAAGAGCGATTCTCTGCATCGAGTGTCAACTTGGGGGCGACTGAGAACCAGGCGGAAGCGATTTGGTTCAGGCTGCAAGGAGGATGAGGGGAAAGGGATTTAATGGTGGGTGTCTGCTACAGACCACCCAACCAGAGGAAGGAAAAATTGCTGGCCAGTTCAAGGAGGCAGCTAGGACGAGGGATGTCATTGTCATCGGTGATTTCAATTACCCGGACATCTGCTGGGAGGAGCAGTCGGCCAAGTCCGAGAGGTCCTGGAGGTTCCTAGAGGAGCTGCAGGACCTCTACTTGATCCAGGAGGTGCATGGCCCCACCAGGGGGGATGCGCTACTGGATCTGGTCCTGGCCTCGGGGGACCATCTGGTTGGAGGGCTCCAGGTATGGGACTCCCTGGGAGATAGCGATCATCACCTGATAGAATTTGCTGTCCGGCGCAGTGTAGCTAGGGCCCACACTATGACTAGGGTCCCAGATTTCAAAAGGGCCAATTTCAGGAAGCTCAGGAGGCTGGTTGAGAAGA
>JAGPOW010000229.1:14041147-14060558 GCA_030014935.1 Caiman crocodilus | reverse complement strand
CTGGACCAAGTGGAGGTCCTGCAGCTCCACCAGGAACCTCCAGGACCTCTCGGACTTGGCCGACTGCTCCTCCCAGCAGATGTCTGGGTAATTGAAGTCATCCATGACAATGACATCCCTCATCCTAGCCGCCTCTTTAAGCTGGCCAGCAAATTGGACGTCCAGCTCCTCCTTCTGGTTGGGTGGTCTGTAGCAGACACCCACCATTAAGTCCCTTTCTCCTCGTCCTCCTTGCAGCCTGACCTAAATCGCTTCCACCTGGTCCTCAGTCGCCCCCAAGTTGACGCTCAATGCAGAGAAATGCTCTTTGACATAAAGTGCAACCCCTCCGCCTCTTTTCCCCCTGTCCTCCCTGAAAAGGGCATAGCCATCGATGCCTACGGCCCAGTCAAAAGTTGGGTCCCACCAGGTTTCCGTGAGCCCAACCAAATCTGGGTCTTCCACAGTCACCAGGAGAGCCAGCTCCTCCTGCTTACCTCCCATGCTGCGAGCATTTGAGGCAACCCACTGCCACCTCCCCCGCTCCACGTGTTTCCCCCAAGTTACAACCACCTACGCTCGCCCGACTTACCTGGCTCAGTGGCAGAGCATCCTCTCCTCTCCCAGTAGGCCCATCCACTGGCGAAAATAGTTTAAAGCCCACCGCACGAGATCAGCCAACCTAGAAGAAAGGAAACGCTTACCTTTGGGCGATAGATGAAGTCCATCCTCCGCCAACATGATCCGCATAGAAAAATGCGGTCTGTGATCAAAGAATCTGAAGCCCACATCATAACACCAACCCCGAAGGCTCTGGTTTACAGCTGTGATACATGTCTCATGTCGCCTTCCCCGTTGACTCACCGGTAGAATGGAAGAAAACACCACCTGCACTCCAATCGCCTTGAGCTGACTTCCAAGAGCCTTGAAGTCTTCAATGATGATAGGTTTTGGCCAATAGGGCCCAGAGGACAGTGATATCAACAAGGGGCTTATGAGCCTGGATATATGGTGTAAGCCAGAAAATCCAACTTGCAAAACTGTTAAGGGAAGGTTTGATAAGTGCATGATCATTCAGCAAGATAAATGTTGCAGTCCTTGAAGATATGAACAGCCCATTGGAACTCAGTGAAATAACCCACATAACTAACTCTCAGATTTGCCCCTACAAGTGTACATTGCATTTTAAATGGCTAAAATACATTCATCTAGACCACTTTTCACTTTTAATTTCCCAGGGAAGCACTTTCAAAATGGAAAACAAGACAACAGTGAAATATTTGCCGCATGTTTCTGTTAGCGAGAGAACACCCACCATTCACAGGTACAGTAAATGTCTGCTTTCATTCTCTTCTATAATAAGCCTGTATTTTTCCCCAACGTATACCACTGCATGCAATGCTAGACTACAGAAACATCTTTCCCACCCACGTCCCAGGAACAGATACCAGCTGGCACAGATGGAAAAGTACAGAGTGATACATCATATTTTCCATTACTCAAATGGCACACCTTTATTTTCAGACTAAAAGGAATTAGATACTAGAGATGCTTTTTCCCATTTGAACAACTCCTTCCCATTCCAACAGCATTTTCTTCTGAGTCACAGATATGGTCATTTTAGAGAAGAGTGTTTTTCCATTTTGCAGCTTTCATGCTGATATAAATTGTGTGTGTGTGTGTGTGTGTGTGCGTATCTATATTATAGCCCTCTTGGTGGTGCCTTATATCTAAACACATTCTAATGCCTTGACTTGAGCTATTTGACTTGAATATAAATTAAAGTATATAAAACATGCTGCTGTTCTATGATGTAATAGAAGTATGACATGCATTATGGACTAAAAGCAGCCCAACATTGTCTTTGATTAAAAAAAAAAAGTTCAGCTTTCTAAGTTTTGATAAGACATTACATTTTAGAACAGGGAAATTCTATAAAACATGGTGACACTCAGTTCTTTGAGCCACAGAAGCAACTGTTAGTTTCTTTTCAACAACTAAATGGTTATTTAATTATATTGTTGTTTTATAAAATATTGTTCTAAGGGAGTTGTTGAGTGCTTGGCATTTTTGAAAATTAGGTAACTTATTGTAGAGCCTAAATGGGGATTTCAAAGACTCCTGCTTAAACAAACAAAGAAACAGAAACACTATATTTGTGTGTTTTCATGTCTCATTCAAGTTTCAAAGAAAGAACTTATTGATATTATTAGTATACTTACTTTCACGTGTTCAGCAAATTTATATGAATAGAAGCATGTATTTGTTTTGTAGAAGGATTAAGCATATGAAATATGTGTGAACCAAAACCTCCAAACTTTGGGACAGTTCTAATCTTTAGAACCTAACTAGCTCCTAGCTTTAGAAATGAGCAACCTAGCCCCTGATAATAATCTCCCCAGATTTAAGGAAACCTTGAGTCTATATATAAACTTGGCCACTAAAACTGATCCCCAAGTTATATTGTGAATATGTGGATAAGTGTTTTTTCTTCATATCTTTTAAGCTTTTATTTTTTAACTAAAGCCATTACTTTTATCACAAGTGTCTTGCAACCATTGTATGAAAGAAGCCTAATAAAGATTAAAAATATAACAAATTCAGTTACTGTTTGCCTCATAATGTCCCTACATTACTATTGAATAGTAACCTGGGAAAGGCCATGTGCACTATGCATTTGCCAAGTATGGCTGAAGCCCAGAAGAAGCTACATGTTGTCCTCCTCAAAAGAAAGATCACAAATAGTATGTGGGTAGTAGTGAAGGGAAGTAAATGATGACTCAAAGAGGATCCCTACAAAAAGATCCAACATCTGAATCACAGAAATGACCTCTATATTTGCAGCCATAGATCAAAGGGCACAGATACTAATTGTACATTTATCTTCACTATTTTTTACTCTTAAATACCTTCCCATCAGAGGCAAGAACTGTGGACAACACCTAATTTATTAAAAAATAATATTTTCACTGAGAGTGGTCACAGAATATGACCAATTTAGGCTGGAAAGATAACACGTTGAGCAGAACTGAAAAATGAGTATGTTTAAATTCATTTCCCTGACAAACCAGACCCTGCCCTGAAAATAAGTAGCAATTGATAATGGAGGAGTATAATCTGCTGTGACACATGCCTTCTTGACACATTAATGTGTGGGTATCAAGAGAAGACTAGAATCCATAATCCCTAGACATATATAAAATAGCAATATTGATTATAATATAATTATTACAGTAGTGACAAACTACACCTATATTTTTTAATTAATTGATGTCTAGTGTCCAAAACAATCCACTTCTGGAACTAATAGATTGCTGCATTATCATCTCCCTTAATTTCTTTTTAATAGATTAAAAACACCAGCCAGCTTTACACATTGTTATAGGTGCAGGAAAAGCACTTGATTTACAATGCTTCTAAATATATAGCACTATGATGAATTACCTCTTTAGAAGATTAGTAGATTATTGGGTTGGGGCTATCTTTCACATGTATTCAGTGTTAAAGCTCTTAAGTAAATCCTTGTACTCCTGCTTTTACAAGAAACTTGATCACTTAAGAAGTCAAAGTTAACACTTTGTCAGAACAAGCAAAAATATACAGCATATTTCAACATAAGTGTATGCACTGCCAGAAAGATAATTCTTTTAACTGTTGAGACTAGAGCACTGGCTTGTTGGTACAGACCCAGTATTAATACTCTGTTTACATGTACAGAGGTATTTTATCTCTATGAGTTTTAAAAGGGATACCATCAAATTATATTTTCAGCTGAATTCTTGTACTAACTATTGTTCATATACCACCTAAGACTGCTTTAAGTTGATGAGTTTAGAAAGGAAGGAAAATGTGTTCTCATTTCTTTTTAGCTTTCTGCATGTAGTAAACAGTCATTAAAACACTTGAATATTTAATGGTGCTTGCCCTTTACCAAGCTGTGTAAAACTACACTAGTAAGACCAGCAGCATGCCTGAATGTAAATCTACGGTAGCAGGCAAATGTATGCATAGAGAAAAAAGGAAGGCGCAAGAGAAGAAGTTATAGAAGTTATGAGTATATTTGATTGTATTGCTCTTTGAAAACCCATCCAGAAAAAAAAATCCTCTATGTATTATTAAGGAAACAAAAAGTATGTGTATATGAAGGTGCACATGGGTACATGTACATTAGCCCGTGCAAACAATCTTGCCTCAAACACAATAATTAGTAATATTTTAAAGAATATAAAAACAAATCCAGAAGTTTTCCTTCTGGAGAACAATCTACCAGAAGATAGTTTGAATATTAATAAATTAATTTACAAAAAAAAGAAGGAAAGAAAACTGACACTGTCACTTCAATTTGTCAGATTCCACAGTCTTTTTTGTATAGATGATTAAAAATATACCAGAGGAAACCATTACCTTTAACCCTGCACATTGGACAGCCAATTAATATCAGATCACTTCTCTCTAAATTATATATTTTTTAAAATAGGTGAACATCTCCATAATTGAATGCCATGCACAATATTATGCAAAGCATCATGCTTTTTTTTTAATAAGATCAGCAGGAGCTGAGTGCCATCTGAATAGATATGCCAGCATAGAATTTAAGAAGCTATACTGTTTACCCACAGAAAATCTACAAATGCAAATCACAGTAGGACTCAAAATGGAGCCCTACAGGGAATACGAAGAATAACTGAAGCCCAGCTGGAATTCAAAATCCTCTGGACCAACAAATTCAATATGCTGAAGGTAAAAAAAAATAAGATCTGAAACAAATTAAACAAATGCATAAAGACAGTGACATTAAAGTTATGATTAAGACGGCCAACAACAAAAAAAAAAGAGAAGCTTTGAAGAACCCAAATAAGTTAACAAAATCATTGAATTCCTGCAAACTAAACAGAGTAGTGTGATATCTAAACCAGAGCTTCTGCTATATACTTCTGCTCCTTGTTGCCCAAGTACAATGCTGTGTTCTTCTGCGTTCATAATGAATTATGTGCAATATCTACCAACAAGTTGGTTTCCAATTAAAACATTATTTCCAAATACTATAATCCTGCTAACTGAATTTCCTAGCAAGCCCTTGGCATACTATTTTATGAGCAATTCTCTAACTCATCAGTTATTTTGCTGTCATGTGTGGAGATGTGCTGAACAGATGGCAGTGGATGCCACTTGAATTCAGACTGTCAGCTTTAAACAGAAGGAGCAGAGAATAGAGACAGTAACTGACATTTCCATGCGTAGTACACCAAAAATGCATCCACAAGATGTCACTGTTGCTTCAGAGAAATGCAGCAGGTAGTGGTTTTTTTTTTCTGGTTGTAAATTAGGATTAGGGGTATTCACTTGACTACATTTCAATCCCATTCATGATGTGTTATTTCTACCATCACCTTGCTGTCAAGCCATCTTGTTTTGCAATGTTCTTAGTTCTTAGAGCAATTAAGGTTAAATTATGTGAGTAGTTGAAAGAGAGTGCTCCAGGAAATGTTGCATGTAATTCCCTGCAGGCAGTACTTCCCTTTCAGTCATTACTGAATACCGCAATATGATCATTGTGTTTGGAGGCATAGCAGGGACACTGCACCCTGATCAGCTCTCTAACAGGTATCATGGACAACTGGTGTGTCAGTTGTGGTGGTGTGATAGGCTGCTGCTGTGGCCACAGCTATTTTTGCTCCTCACTGCAAAGGCAGGTACTGAGGCTGCTGCCCCAGTTGCCCCTCCACTTAGTTACCCCACTGATTGTGTTACTGAACACATTATTAGTGAGTTAAAATACAAAACAAGTTTCTTGCTACTTTTAGTCATTACAGGCCAACAGTGCTTTTCCATTAGATTCTGAGCTTTATCCCTGAGGCCAGACCAAGTTGCCATACACTTATATAGGCTTTCGGGTTCCACATTAGTTAGTTGGATGAGCCTTAGGGCTCATGGCATTTGGTAACACAAGTAGTCAGGTCCCCACAGTACTTTCCTTAGGTCTCTAGGTAACAAGCAGGCACAGGAGAATTAAATAATAGGTGCAACAAGAGCTTGTTCAAAACTTCATCTGGAAATAAAAGCAGGCTATAAGAGAAATCAGATAGCTAAGAAACAAGAGATGCAATAGAAATCCAATAAGTGAAAAAACAAGATTGTTCAGAAGGGCCATTGTTACCTGTGGAGCTCAGAGATTAGCACTTGTCTCAATCTAGACTCAATCATGCAGTTGGTCCAATAAAAGATATCATTCACAAAAAATCCTTGCCTGTCCTGGGTCTAGTATTGTTTAGTATCTTCATTAATTATTTGGATGTCAGGATTTTGTTCACCCTAACAAGTTTTGGATGACATCAAGTGGGTAGAGTTGCAGATATTCTGGAGGGCAGAGATAGGATCCGGAATGGTCTGGAAAGGCTGGAGAAATGTTCTGAAATCAGTCAGATGAAATTCAACAAGGAAGAGTTCAAAGTCCTGTACTTGGGATGAAGTAATTGCATGTGCTGGGACAGACTGGGGAATGATATGTAGGTTGCAGTACTGCAGAGAAGGACCTGGAAGTTACAGTAGACTATGAGCTGAATATGAGCCAATAGTAAATTCTTTTGCAAAAAAAATTAAAAATAAAAATTGAACAACAGATTGTGTTGTATTAAGGAGTGTCACATGCAAATCAGAGAAGTTATTCTTCTGCTCTATTCAGCACTGATGAGGTGTCACATAGAGTATTGTGTCTTGTTTCAGTTCCTACCCTTCAAGAAAGATGTGGCCAGTTGGAAAGAGCTCAGGTGCAAAACAGCCCAAGTGTTTAGGGATCTGGAAGGCATGATTTATGAGGAAAAGCTGAAAGAACTAGTGTTATTTATTCTACAGAAGAGAAGACCAAATTAAGGATTTGATAACAATCTTCAGTTACTTGAAAAAAAATTATAGAGAGGATGGAGATTGAATTTTCTCTGTGACTACAGGGGACACGATTAGGAGCAATGGCCTCAAGCTTCTGCAGGGCAAATTTAGGTTGAAAATTAGGATGAACTTTATGACTCTGAGGGTGATACATTTTGAAACAGGCTATCTAGGGAAACGGTGGCATCTCCATCTTTAAAAGTTTTCAAGAGCAGGTTAGACAAGCATTTGAATAAAATGGTTCAGTCAGGGATGCTCCTGTCTTGAGCAAGGGATGACCTTTTGAGGTCCTGTCCAGCCCTACTTTCTTATGATCCTATGATTCTATTTTAATGGACCCTCACAGCTACAACATTATTTCAAAACAACCACTAGAAGTTGTTACACTTTGTCTATTAAAAAAAAAAAACAACCCAAAACCAAAAAGCAATAACTTTAGATGCCCACCTAGATTTGGCTCACATAGACATGGCCCACCTCAAGTTAATGGAAGTTTCACACATTATTCCTGACTTTTCTGAGTGCTAGTACTGAAGATCCCAAGGTCTATATATTCATTCTTCTTTTTTCCACCTATTATCCTAGCTATCTTTCCCATATCACAAGATTAGACAAGACTCTTAGCAAGAGCCAGTTCCCAGTGAAGTTCTTGACAAAATTTTAATTAACCTCCCTAAGAGAAGGCAAATGACCCAAAGTGCTTGCCCTATAACTTTCAAAGACTGCTACGACTTCCTTGATTTCAGTGAAACTGAAACCTTAACCAGTAACTAATACTATTATTATTATTAAAATGAATATTGCATCTCTGACAACAATTGAGTATTTCTCTTATCTTTCCTCTTTTTTCTATGGAAAATAAAAATGTGCATGTGAAAATTATTGAAAATATGTCATTTTTGGACAAGCAATAAGATTTACTTCTGAGAACATCTCAATTTTTAACAGGACCAAGGATTATAGAACTAACTCTTTCAAGATACCTGTAGTGCAAAAATTAGAGCAAGCATATGAATACAGCATTTTTTAATTCTTTCGCCTTGGCCATCAATTCAGTGTGTATTGTCCCTTGTCTCTCCCTCTGCCCCCCACACCTTCATCTTACATTGTAAATAATATTTCTCAAAGATGCAGATTCATCGTTTTGAATGTTTGGCTCATTCCTATCAAAATAACTTAAATAGTTCTACTGTACAGATATTATCTCTAGCTCTGTTAGTGTTATAGATATGGAAAATATGAATCAATAATATTTCATATATTCTTCAGGACTATTATCAGGAAGAAAAGAACCTATCTTTTGCTTTACTGTCAATGAATGGATAAAGAGACCAAAATTATCAAAAGCACAATTGCAGAGCCATAACTGACACTTGGATACTCCAACATTGGACATGCTACATCTTAGGCTAACAGGATGCAGCCACAGGAAGGCTGCTAGCAATCCTGGCATTAACTGAGCCAGCAGCAGAGTAACTGCTATTTTTGTGTCCCCTTAAGTTGGTGCCTGGGTCTGGTGCCCTGATCACCCCACCCTGGCCCCTAATTATGTTACTGCATGGTTGCTTTATATTTAGTTAATCCAAAGAAAAGAAAAGAAGAAACAACCTAGATCACCTTTCTCTGCCACAGCATGCCCGTTTTTAAATTCAGGATTATGGGAATCTGTGCATTCATCAGTCAGGGTCACTGCTGTCACTTCTGTTCTAACATTCCCAGTGACTATTACTTTATAATGCAAGTGATGCACACATTATGTAACCTACAGAGTTGTAACATTAGGGAGTGACTGCTGGAGTATAAAGCTATCATTACAAGACCCATTATTCCCAAGGCAGAGCCTTCATACTGGCTACATGTTGGCAGTATTCTTTGCCTGAGCCATAAGCAACTCTTTAAAGCTATACATGAGAGGCTCCCCCTTAACTGGTGTGATCCTCTAGTGGCTGGCTGAAGGAGCTTTAAGGCTGATTTGAGCAAGGGGGCTGTATTCCAGAATTTGGCTCAATAATTTCCCATTTTCTACTTTTCCAAATGAAATGTGCATAGAAAGTTCATTAAGAAAAACTGAGGACTTGTTTTACAGACTCCAGCAGTTTCTACAAGGGGTTCACTGCTTAAGATCATGCTTGAACAGCAAAATAAACGGGAGACACTATATGTGGAAGAGCTATTTTGAGTACAGACACTCACCTTAAATTCTGTTTTAAATTGATTTTATGAAAAAATATTCACAACTAGGCAAACCTGGAAGGGCTCTTGTATCCAAATATCTGTACATTTATTACACACCTGAGCCTCCTATTAGGTAAATGATGTGATCTCTTCCAAGCTGAGGCATTCTTGATGCTTTCTTTAGACAATATCAATGAATTTCTACTATGCTGTGCTGGGAGTCATATAACAGAGATTAATATAAACTCATTTACTTAGTATGGTTACTGTAATAAAAAATCATCTGATCACTACTGATCACTGCCAAGTATCCCAATGGCATATCACTCCATTTTGAACAGCGTGGCAATTCTGTTCTCTTGTTATGTGTTACAGCTGATAACAAGTTCTGCCTGCTGCTGCAGCTGACTGATACCACAAATTGCAGCATCAATGAATACACTGAGCAACTCTGCTACTTTTTAGGTGGGGAAAAATCCGGCCAAAGGTTTATCATCAGGGCAACAATGTGGTGTATGCATTATGATTGGGCATTGCTTGATAGCTCAGCTTAGATATGCAAAATAGAGTAACTGTGGCCCAGGGACCAACATTTTTGGGGGGAGTCAGAGGGAAATTCTGCCAGAAGATCCAGATTTTTACTGGGGTAATTCTTGACTCTAAACCCATGAGGTACTGAATGCCCTCCACTACAAATGATGGTGAAAATCTTAGTGTAGGATCAGAGATCCTATTTTCTTTGCACACATGGAAAGTGTTTGAGTGAATAACATTCTATCTAGGTCACTAATCCAGAGTCAACTCCTGTAACTATTACTTATATACTTCAGCAGGATTTCAGCTTTTGGAAGTTAGGACTATATCAGCAATAGCATACCTAGGGTGATACAAGTATGGCACACACCCAGGCATTCATTACCAGGGATCCTGGTTTTCTCTGATTAAAAAAAAAATCCCCAATTTTAGGTTAAAAAATAACCCCAAATCTACATTTATCCATGATTAAAATGAAACATCACTATATGTAGGCCTATATGTTAGTGGTGTTTCATTTAAATCATGGGAAAATGTGGATTTGGGGTTATTTTTTTTAAACCAAAAATTGGGGATTTTTTTAAATTGGAGAAAACCAAGATCCGTACTCATTACAAAGAGGGACCAGGACTCCCTGGGAGTCTTTGCCATAGCAATGGGAGTTCTCTGTTGCTCCTGCCTAGCCACAGAAGCCAGGCAGAACAGTGACACTCCAAGCAGTATATCTGGGAGGTGAATGGAACAAGCCAAATGGTACTCTTCCCCAGCCCAGGGAGCCTTGCCAGATCATGCACAGTCCTGTGTATAGTATGTATGTATGTACTGAGAGGGATGACAGAAAAAAAAAGAAAACAGAGTACCAGAAGTGGTTGGCAGGAAGCCTATCCAGAGTGATTTAGCTGATATTGCAATTGTAGGAGTAGCAGTGGCAGCAGTAGCCTGGGAAAGTAAGTCTTTCCTTCCCCTCACCCACATCCATCTATCCATCCATCCATTCCCTATCTATCTCAATTTGTTCCCGCCCTGTCTAAAGTGGTCAGCATAAACCTGCATCCCCCACCACCCTCCCAGAGCCCTGGGTGCTCACTGAGCACCCTACACATCTGCATATCAGTAATACTTCTTTCTTCTTAGTCATTCTTTTGAGGTAAAGTGCTAGTGGAGCATTTTTTTTATCATTATTATTTTGATTTGGTTTCAATTTTACATATGAAGAATTGTTATGGACCAAATTCTCTGTAGTACAGTTTCACTGATGCAACACACAAACTACACCTGTTTGTAAAGTCAGTATATAAATTAAATATTTAAATGTTGTTCTGGTCTTATGGCTGAAAATTAGGCATATGGAGTCTTTAGGTTTTAAAAGCTAGGTCTTCCTTATAAAATTGTTATTATCACTCTCAGTATTCTTCTTTAATGGTGGAAACCAAAAACATTCAGAAAAGATGGATTATTTTGTTTTAATATCTTAGTGTGTGTGTGTGTGTGTGTGTGTGTGTAAATATATATATTTGTATGTTATGATGGCCAGAACCAGAAGAGTTAACAATCGAGTTATAACAAAAGAAATCTGGTTTTTGAAGATATCTGAAGTAAAACTTATAAAAGTTTTCTGTCTATCTGGAGAGAATATATATATAGCTGTCATAAGACACAAAGCCTTAAAAAGCAAAACTGAAAAATAAACTTCAAACTGAGCTGATTTTAATAATTCTTGCTTAAAGTTAGGAAAAAAGTAATAACCTAATCACAAGGTATAATTAACATAGTGAATTAAACTTGAATGGGGACATGTTAATCTCAGACCCCAAAGTAAGGTGGCATGATTTGCTTATTGGGTAAACCCAAGCTTGGGCAGCAACTTATTGTAATGATTTCTAACACCTTTTAACCGCATAGGATAACAGCTATAGAGTAACATTATAAATGGCTATATAACCAAAAAATTAGCATAAACAAGATCTAAAAGAACACGCATGCTAGGTAACCCTCGGGAAGGACAGAACAGAAGGGTCATTGCTGTCCCATACCTCCATGGATCTCTCTTACTCCCTGTGAGAGTGACGGCCAGATCCTGACTGAGGGACCTCCCCTGGTTTTCCCTCTGAAAGTGTAGATCAGGGACTCCTGACTTCGCTGAATCAACTTGATGTGTATCTAACTGAGAGACTATCGATAAGTTACTAACCAAGTGAAAATTCTTGGTTAATTTTCTTTGTTTGTTTTATTATCACTGCCAATTTGAACTTGCATTGGTGCATTGTCTGTTCATTAGCTTAACCTTTTAAGCTAATAAAAGGTTAAGCAACATTACCTCCTCAATACCCAGCCAAAAAGCCCAGTGGCTAATAAAGTTGCAGTACTCAGTCAGCCTCCAACTAAATTGATATATTCACAGTGCCCAGCTGGCCTGTGTCAGCATGTATAGATTAGCATATGTATATGTATGTGTGTGTGCACACACACATATATATATTTGCAGATCTAAATATATATTATATATATTTACACACACACATTAAGATACTGAAATGAAATAGTCCCCCTTTTCTGAATGCTTTTTTGGTTCCCAACATTAACCCAACAATCTGGCCATAGGTACATCTATAAGGTAACCTCAAAACTAGAATACTGAAAGGAAATCACATCTTTAAAAATTAGACTTTTTTGGATTGTAGTTCAACAAATTATGGCCATATCCTATCTGGAGAGTGTTGAGGGAATATATCAATGAAAGAAGTGGCATGAAGTTATGTGCAGAAAGGATGAGTTGCCAAATCTAAAAAGCTATCTTTTTCATTTGAAGACCTTGCTTTCAGAACCTAAAGCTCCATATGCCCAATATATATGTATATGAGAGAGAGGGATGGAAGATCATCTAGTAGGTATATTCTGGATACTCAGCTTCCTACACATACGAGAGAAGTTTCAATATTTTCAACGAACCATGTTAACTATTCCAGGTTTCCCCCCGCAAAAAAAAAAATTATGCATACACAGATGCATACACAAGAGAGATGCTACACAGTGGAGACAATTCACAAGATTTTAATTGGGGCCCTTGTATAGAAATACAGATATGAATATCACCTTTTTAATAGGTTTCATTTTATAGGAAAAAATAAAAAATTGTATCACAAACTTTAAAATGATTTTACAAATTCAGCAATTTTCAATTAGGCATTCTATAGCTTTCTCCCTGGATTTTCTCAAGCTTATCTTTTTTTTTTTTTTCTTCTGAAGCCTTTTCTAGATGCCCCAGATTCATTTTGCTTATGTTTTTAGGATTCATCATTTCTGGATATGAAGTGTTTTTATTATGGTCACTTTATTAAATTGTGCCATCTAGGAGCTATGACACAGGAAATTAATTTCAAATTTGCATACAAGTAAAAGTATAATCTGAATTGAAGTTGATCAGCCTTTGGTAATTTAGAAACACTCAAATAGAGGTATTTTGAATGCTATCCATTTGGATAATATTTAAATTTACAATAATTTTAATTGCAAAAAAGGGACATTGAATTAGTGATCTTGAATGAACCACAGAAAGAAACTTTAATAATTAACCAGAGATTGATGAATATTGATTTTCTTTCTTCTAACAATATAATTAAAAAGTGTCACTTCTAGTACAGTGAGAAAGATTTGATGTTCAAGCCTATACTATACTGTTTATAAAAGGCACATCCTTAAAATATAGGGTATTCCAGACAGTTGAAGTATGAAATATCAGACGTGGACCCAATGATCTGGACCCTTCCAGCCCTAAATTTCTGTGAATTGTTCATGTTCCCCTAGATCTTTCCCATAATATTAATACGGAGTTCTACCTTTACACCTGCTTCAATAATCTCTCTTCTATATCTACACAAGACTATGTAGAAAGGAAATAAAATACAACAGACTCCTACCTCAGGAAAATGCCATAGCTCCTTTCTTACATACAAAGCCAATGGAAACATAAAGATATCGTTGCAAAAGGAGAGCAGAACCTGAATAAAGACCATGTATCTTCAATTCAGCCTAACAAGACTCATCTAAGATGGGTCTGAAGAACTATCTAGGTCTATACTTTCTCTGTTCCCTGAAAGCATCTGTGCCTATATGTCAAAATGAAATGAAACTTCAGAGCCGATTTAGTATAGCACTTTTCCTAGCTGACCAGTTAGTATAAATGACCCTTCTTCCTCAAAGCTGATAAAAACTTTACCTATTCCTCCCAATTAAGGATCTGACAGCAATGATCCATGTTTTCCTCTAGTGCACTCTTCACCTCTGGGTTTCTTTCTTTCAACCACTCTATCTGGTGTGGCAAGGCAGAGAGACATTTAGGATTGAACATCGTCACTGTATTTTAAACCCTACACAGGAAAAGCAGCACAGAGCAAACATAATGGAGTCCATGATCTGTTTCTTCAGGTTTTTTTTAGTTACAAAAAAATAAGAAGATAGTCAATGGAAACTATATAATGTACCTACATAAATATCTGAATGGCAGCAGTGCCAGAAGAGTGAAATATATTTGACATCACTTATTTAAATAACAAAAGTGAGAAAGAGAGAGGAAGAGAGAGAAAGGCAAACATTTTAAAATGATATATTTATCTGAGCTAGTACGGAAAACTGTTTACTGATGCCTTATCATTTTAAAGAAGTTTACTACTATATCCTTTTAAAAATTGCAACAAAACCCACAGAAATCTGTACACCTGAATTAAGAAAGTATTTATAGAACAAGGAAATTCTGATTCTACTTGTAAAATGGATAAAAGGCTATAAGCTATAAGCTGAACCTACCTCCCTCCAAATAATCTCAAAGTAAAAAAAATATTCTTAACTTTATGCCCCCCCTCTACATGTTACAGGTATTGGGCAATTAACTCGTTAATTGCACAGTTACCTGGAGGTGAGCTACACATGCAAAGTAGCTATCACACAATTAAATGCTCCAACCAGCTATAAAAAGTTAGACCTTGGAAATGTGTACTAACTTTATAGCTGGCTGCCATTGGGCTTTAATTTCCATGTGTAACAGTTTCCCCAGTGGCTGGGAGCCCCATCAACTAACAGGGCTCCCAACTGCAGGGGTGCACCATGCCTATGTAAAACTCTTAAACTCTAGGGATCACAGCAGCTGTGATTGCTACAGTGGTGAACCTGCAGCCCTAGTGCTTTCACACACCTTCAGAGCAGGGAGATAATTGCAACAGCCTGGGAACTCATGGGGAGCTTGCACAGCTGGGAGTCCCTCAATGGGGATGTATGGAATTCCCAGTCATGGCATCTTGCTTCTTGCTGATGTAGGAGGGGCCTGGGATTGGGCTCCCCCTGAACCCAGTGATAAGGTATGATGCGATGTAATGCACGATTCCACAATCATGCTTCCTGCCATGCACATGTGTCATGGCAGGAGGTGCAATTGTATGACTCATGCATTATAAAACATCATGCCTTCACCTGCATGTGTAGAGGGGGCCTCAGTATTTAACTAAGAGAAAGCAATACTAAAAATACATCATAAAGACATGCATTGAGCTTTTTTTTTGGCTTTAGTAAACTTTCATCCCCTAGAACAATACTTCAGAGTTACTTTGCCTTCATTTGCTAATATGGGTGTTCCAACATAATCCCTGTGAAGTGGGTAGTTACCACCAACTTTTACTTCAAAGCTTAGTCTGAATTACTTTGCTATAACCAGCCTGCCAGCCTGCTATTGTACAGTCCTGTACATAGTTGTATAAGAGGTGTTGAGAAAGCACTTGATTTATGTTATGACTGATAGCACAGTGAAGGATCAACACATAAGAACAGAAAGTTATCATGCTCTCCCTCTCCTGTACTCTTATATGTACTTCAATCAATGGTTCTAACCAGAAGTGCCAATGCTTGTTTTGCTCCTTTCATAAAAGCTTTCATTCTAATTTAATATGAATCAATAAATAAAAAGCTTAGAGAGCCATGAGATAAAATGGCATCTATAAAGGAATAAAGGTTGGTTTTCCTTCCTCCTTATCTTGTAAGACCTTATTTAAAGACCCTTGTATAGGCAATCACACATGTAGTTTATTTTTCTGCAGCTCTCAGTTCCTCTGGATGCTGTTCCGTTTGCACGGTTGCATCAATAACAGTCACTGAATTAACACTGAAACATCACTTTTATCTTCTTATCTCCTATAATGCCAAAGGGATTGAGGTTGGGAGACCCTATTCAATGATGAGGGTCAGACTAGTAGTTTACCTATAACTTCCAGAGTCACTTCTTAACATTCCCCACTGCCTCCCCATCAGTAATATACCTGCTTCCGTCATTCTGCTCTTGGTCAGCCCCTGAACATTTGATGTGGCTTCTAACTGGAAAACCTATTTCCCCACTGGAAACAGTGTGACTCTATTCTGAAATGCTTTCCTTAGTTCCCAGTTGCTATAGTCCCAATTTGGACACAGCCCGAAGTAGGTAGGGACCTATACCTATGTCCTTGCTCTTGTATTCTCATGCTGGGATTACAAACCCTTTTGCACTGTTTCTGAAGATTCAGATGTATGGCAGTTAAATTAAAAAGTACAACGTGCTGAGTATGCGATGTCACAGTGGGACCCACAAACTTCCATATCCAGCCAGAAAAAGGCCTTTTATGCAGCCAGTAAGGTAAGCCGCAAGGCTATAAGATGTAAGGTGTATGATGTAAGGTTGCTTCTTAAGTGAGCTGAAGCTGACAGAAGGATCCAGAGGGGCAACTGGAGGCAGAAAAGAATATTAGAGGCACAGTAACATCAAACAAGGGATGTTCTAGGAAGCTCATATATTTTAGACAGACCCCAGGAATGCCTACCTTTTTTGGGTCAGGTATCCAGGTTATAGCCACATTGGACTAGATGAAAAGGCAGTTTTTGGGTGGCTTTCCAACCCCCAGGATAACCTATGATTGGGAAGACACAGACTTAACTTAAAAATCATCATTGTACTTTTCTGTCCCCCTAGGCTGTAAATTCTATAATACTGTACTTCCAAGCCTCAATAAAGAATTTCACCCCATTCCCTGTATGTATGTATAGTCACATATTTGCAGTACATAATGGTGTGCATATGTACATACAATCATAGAAAAGTAAAGCTAGAAGTCATCTAGTCCAACCCCTGGCTCAAGGAGGGATTATCTTTGTCTAAACCATCATAGCTAGACAAGCTTTGAGAGATTCTACAGCCTCTCTATTCAATTATTCCAGAGCCTAACCATACTCAGAGATAGAAAGTTATTTCTAATATATAACTTAAATTGACCTTGCTACAATTTAAGACTGCTAGTCCTTATCCCATCTCCTGACATGCGTTTTAGGTTTTTCAACATTTTCCAGGATGAAGCCTTTCAATCTCCCCTCATTTCATATAATTTATAACAGCAAAAGAAGAGCCATCTGTTCACATATAATAATGTTGCTATTGTCTTGAAGTTGCAGCTCATGCTAAGCATCTTGATACTCATGCAACTAACTAATGCAAAACACCAAATAATGCCATTACTAGGGCAATAACAGAATTTTGTATATTGTTTAGGACCCGTGGAGACTACATTGAAAAAATATTAAGCCTAGTAAACTGAAATAAAAAAAAATGAAATTGGAATCGAAGCAGTTACAGAACATTTCTGGGCTGAGTGGCATTTCAAAGAACCCCTACTAGGTGATATATAAAAAACGTCAATACCATTTTATTTTAGGCATGGCTGCACAAAGATGTACTCAGAAACTGACTCATCAAAAATAAATAAATTCCAAAGTTCATTTTGTTTGAATGAATAGTAAGCTTCACTTAAGCTATTGTTCTTGTGTCAGGCATGTCAAGAATCAAACAGTCCTACAAGATAATGAAAATGTATTTTCATTGTACGTACAAAACAATTTATTTAATTAGGGTAGACACTAAAACCCTAGATAAAACTTTATCACATTTTGGAACAGATCCTCCCTAAATCAATTCACAAAAATCAAGTAGGATTTCTCAAAAAAAGGCATGGTTCAGATAATGTACACCAGGTTATTAATATAGTAGCAGTAATACAAAATTGCAAAGTCCCTGTGGTTCTTTTAGCACTTGATGCAGAGATGGTCTTTGATTATGTTTCTTAAAAAGTCCTTTTAGTGTATTACAGAGGATGGGATTTAGAAAAGAGGGTGGATACAGTTATATACAAATCCCACTTCAGAGCTGTGCCCAGAAATGTTACCTGATCCATCCACCTTGCAAAGGGGGACTCAACAAGATTGCCCATTAGACCCCTTCCCATCTGATTTAGCTTCGGAACTATTGGCAACAGCCATAAGGGGTAAGGGTGATATAAAAGGAATTAAAGTAGGAGATACTGAGCAAAAAATTAGTTCCTGGCCTGTTTTCATTAATCAACAATTTTAGCAATCTACCTGGTTGTAAAAGTAATTGGATTAAATCTGAGTGATTTAGACTAAAGAAGCATACCACAAAGACTAAGTTTAGCAAAAGGCCATTTCAGTGTTAATTAGATCATAACTTATTTGGGTATATCTAAGACTATTCACGTCATTATCTGCCAAAACTTTCAAAGTCTTCCCCGTGTTACAGGATATGAACAAATTTGGCAATTTAAAAAAAATGAATACCTTACTTTACCTAATGCAGCTATTATTAAACAAACTGCCATTTTACTTTCTTACTCTTATTTTGTCAAAATAAACCAAATATTAAGATTTCTGTGAGAGGAGGATAAAGGGTCTTGATTTTCATTCCCCATCCCATGCCACCACGTTTTGAATAAGTAATGTCACATAACAGACCTAATTTAAGCTATTTAAGACTAAAATGGAATGGAGATCTAGGTATCCAGTTAACAAAATGCCAGTGGAAATCAGCAATTCAGATTATTCAAACATCAACAATTGATCATAGGTTTCATCTTATCTAACAAAAAAAAAATCATTTGTTTGCTTGTACTGTGTTCCCTCTAAATTAAAACAAAATAAGTATGCTGCCATTAGATATATGTTGGAGATGTGAAGCATTGCAAACAATGCTTAGTGTCACATGTTTTGGTTGGGCTCTATCAACTCTTTTTGGAAATAAATTAGCACTAATACTGGAGAACAAACATATGTGCCAAAGGTATATTTCCGAGGAATTCAAACTGACTCCTTCCCAAATTGCATTCTTACCATGGACCCTGTTAGTAACACACAGGATTATATTGCAGTATTGGAAACATCGGGCTTCTCTAAAGGTCAAAATTTGGTACAGTGGGCACAGCTAGCATCCATGAAGAGCCATGTTTAGCAGGCTTAACTGCTTCAAAAAGTTTGGTGCAATTTGGAAGGAAACATTTGTATATTTTAGTAGCTATTGTCTAAATAAAAGGTGACCAAGTGCCAGCATGTCTAAATAAAAGGTGACCAAACGCTAGCATGTCTAGATAAAAAGTGACCAAACGCCAGTCCGATATAAAACATGAAAGTGAATTATGTTCAAAGTGTGAGGGAGTTAGGATCACAGTGTTAATGAGGCATGTGACCGCATGGCTGACAGACACAGTCTCCTGACTGAAGGTCAGCAGACACACAAGGCGCATTCTGATTGGCTCTCTAGCTTATAAAAGGGGAGACATTTCTGGAACCAGGATGGGATCCACACGATACTGGAGAGGCTTGATCACCCTTTCCAGAGATCCTGCGTCCATGATATCCTACCCCCTGGACACCCCCATCACGCCTGAATATATAGTTTCATAGTTTCATAGTAACTAGGGTCAGAAGGGGCCTAGAGCAGGCCATCTAGTCTGACCCCCTGCCAATGGCAGGAAACAAGTGCTGG
>JAGPOW010000229.1:14012756-14041047 GCA_030014935.1 Caiman crocodilus | reverse complement strand
TGCCTCCTAATGTCCAACCTATACCTGCTCTCCAGTAACTTGTGACCATTGGTCCTAGTTACCCCTGGTGGTGCCCGGGAAAAAAGAGCCTGCCCTATTCCCTGCAAACATCTCTCTCTCTCCCCTTGAGGCTGTGAAACTTGCTGTAGTCACTTCAGCCCTTCCTAATTCAGATGTGTTTAGAGCTCTCGAGTTCCCCCCCCACATAAGTTTGGTTTTGAAGCTGCTGTAAAGGGAACCGCAGGCGCGACAGTGTGAGTAAAGCATTTATTTGTTACATCGCCTCTTTAGTTTTTTGGTTTTGGGGGGTTTTTTTATGTGAAGAAATATAAGAGAAGAAGAAACAAGGTCCCTTAATCCTTTCGTCCCCGGCCTATTCGGATCTAAGGGTTAACCCCCCACCCCGTTGTCCTCTACAGCTATATTGTTGCTCCTTGCATGATTCTCTTTTTTTTTCTACTGCTCCCTTTTCTATCCTTTCTTTTCCTGTTATTGCTTATTGTTTGTAACATAGTTCAATTTTGCATGTACAGTTTATATTCATGTTTTGTTTTTTTTCATTTTGCCATTGTATTTAAAAAGAAAATCAATAAAAAAAGAGGGGGGAAAGGAAAATGTAATGGACTAGAATACATCTAATAATAAGTTATAGTGTAGCAGTGGCTGCAGACTGTAATCAAGACAGTGACATAATTTACTAAAAGTTGTATGGATATAGAGGGAGATGAAGATGGGACAACAAAATGTAATAGGACATTTTAACATAGTTTAGCAGCTTGCAATATTTGTAACCAGCTGACAGTAGTCATCACTGCTATCTACCCACTTAGCAATTCTTGGATGACAGTATTGGTAAAGTTCAGCTTGAGAAACAAAAATTACTTAACAGTAAGGAGTTAGCTTCTCTTCAGTTGAGCTCCCCAAGTAGTAACTGTTTGCATCTTTGTACGCAGAGACTCACCAACATAAATTATGTTACTATAGCTTTCAGCTGTTTTGAAGAAAGATATCCTCTCCATCATTTTGGTTCATTATCCTGGGAAAGCATTACTTGCTTTGTGATTCTGTAAGCTGTATAGTACTATAGGGTATCAATGAAAAAATCGTGGGCACTTGTTTGTATTCTGTATGCCCTACCCTGCATTCCTTGTCTCCCAAAACAGTCACTGATTTCAATGAGAACTAAGAAAGACTGAAACAGTGCTGAACACTATTGGTTCATCTGTTCAGATAAGTTGACAAATGATGCATTTAATTAAAACAAAACAAAACAAAATCCTATGTAATGTGTTTTCTTGCGTGCTTGTTTTCCTGAATTTTAGATCAGATTTATTTAGGTGCAGATTATTGCAAGTTATTTCTTTTTTTTAACTACTGTTTATTTCTACAGATAAAACTCCACTATTTTTCATTTCTTACCTTAAAAAAAGCTGAAATGTTAACTTCAAATAGGACTTTTCTTGAGGCAAAGAATAGATTTTAGAAATAAATGCAATTCATTTATTCCATGACATATGGTCTTCTGCAAAAAACAGTGCCTCTTAACAGGTTACTGGGCCATTTTCCAGCAGTTACATTCCACAATTTAAAGAAAGAGTGCAACAAGAAAGAGATATTCCATAGAGTGCAACAAGAACATAATTAAAATAATTCCTTGCACATTCAGAACACCTTCAACAGAGATGTGGAATTATAGTTTCAGGAAAAGGAAATATAGTCTTTCAGAAAAGTAAGATCTTCTGTGCTTGGTGACTGAATTTGACAGTCCTGAGGGCCCTTAGCCTGTCCCTTCTAGTATACATGAGAAATGACAGCCAGGAAATCTGGGAAAATGATGAAGAGTAGAAAAGTGAAATACAGGCAGGTAGCACTGGGAAAAGAGATCCTAGTCATATCACCCATTAGCTCTTTTGTCACCTCTGACTGACAATGCTGTCAGAAGCCCAACCATGCATTTTGACTTATGACTCCGTGATCCTTTATATAATAATTCCTTGACACATTTATGATATATAACAGCAGCAAAGCTTCCATTATTTTATTGTCTTCATGTCCATATTTTGTCTTTCCCCTTAAAGTAGCAAAAAGTGGCTGCATCTACACAAGATGTTGACTGAGTAGTAGCTCGTGACTACTACACAATATTGTTGTGTGGCAGGAGATGTGATGTGGCACTTCTGCGCAGTAATAATGAGCTACTGAGCAGTCAGTGTCACGAAAAAGCTGTTCAGCGATGTTTCTGTGCAGTAACTCCAGTTACTGCACAGTCATTCAGTATTTGTTTGTACAAGTACAATAAACAAAAACTAAATGACTGCACAGTAACAACTGCACAATCAGTGTCTCGTATAGATGCGCCAGAGTGTAGCAAAAAATAAATTACTAAATCAACTCCCAGCTTGGGAATCTTTTAAATGGTTTGTAAGAGAATACATATTGATTTTTTTGTCCAAAAATGTGTTTCAAAATAGTAAGAGGTGTTAGTAGCAAAGTACAAGATCCCAGACATGAATGAGACACTATCAGCAAAAGCATACTCACCATCTACTGGAGTCAAGAATGAAGGAAATTGCCCAAGGACTTTCTATAAGCCTCTATGAGTAATTTCTCAACTCCTCAGCAATGCATAACTTTAGAGTATATGTACCACCTTTATAGTCCCACTGGGACATTGGAAGAGTAGAGTGGACTGTGCACAGTAATTGTAATTCCTCTTGGTCTTGTATGGTAGAGAAATGGGAGATAAAGGTCTTTGAATGATCTTCTCAACACCTAATCACTCATACAAAATCCAGATACCATCTAGACCCGATGTATTAAAAGATGCTTCCCAATTATATTCATATTTCTGTCTTTCCAAATCTAAGTGATCACATTGTGTATGCTGGAGTGCTATTCATTTAGGATTTTAAAATATTCACCATTACACACAGTGTTTCTTTCATTTGCATAATAAAAGATTTTTAAACTTAAAATGCAAAATCAGCAATTCATCCTTATTTTTCTCTTGAAACATTACACAAATCCATACTTTAGTGTATTCAACATTGATTTTTTTTTTTTAGCTAGATAAAAGGTCAAAAATGGTCATATCAGAAAGAGGTCAATGGTCTGAACAGAAAGATGTGGAACAGCCAAATAAGTACAGTATTGGAATACAGGAACTGTTGAATTTAAATCTTCTCTGTTACCCTGATATTCTCTCTCTAGTTAACTTCTTAACTTTTTTTTTACCTTACTTTTGAATTTTCCCCTTTTACAAAAGCAGGTGATAAAAATGCAATAAATAATTTCTCAAAAAGCCCACAGGGACTTAAGAAACAGGTTAGTTAATATTAGTCAAATAACTGAGACTTAAAAGTCTACAGAAGTATGAAGCAGTATTAACAATGATGTAAATGGGAAAAAATAGCAACAGGTAAAATATATATTTCCCTGACATTTTACACCTTAAAATATATAGTGTGGAAAAGTTTACTGCAGTTAGAATCCCTCAGAAATTGGGTTTCAATACTTCATAAAGTTTTTGCTTTTTTGTTTCATTTTTTTCTACTCAATAAAAAGTGACAACAACTGAAGTATTATTCCAATAACCTTATACTTCTTGTTTATTGTGGCCCATAAAAAGGATTCTGGATAAATGTTCATTACACATTTTTATGTCACAACTAATACACAGAATGACTTTATGGATGGGCTAGGCAAGATGTCCTGGTTTGAACCTTTGGAAGACTATTTAAAAAGGCATTATTTGCAGCAGAATGCTTTATGTACTGTATATAATAAAAATAAATCCCCTTTTCAAACAAAAGATGTCTGCAAAGTAATAAATTGTGACTGTTGACATTTCCCAATGCTACCTCTTATTGTAACATGCTTACTTAAAGGCTTTGTTGTCCATATGAATTCATCTTTCCTCCTGGGTCATTTATGCTCCTTGCATTCCAATCAATCCCTTAATCAAGTCCTTTGATAATTGTAGTAGTGCAGGGAGACATTTATCATAGAAATGTAATGAAGGCAGTTTGTTCTAGTATAGAAATCTAATAGTGTGCTGCCACAATGGACCATTTATGCATATGGGTGCATGCTAAGATTTACCTTATCAACCTACAAAGGTGTCTTGTCACCTTTTGCTCCCTTTAACTACATAATTATGAAGGAATCACATTTTTACAATGAAGAAAAGATAGGCATCCTGCCTTTATCATAGTGCTTAGAATATTTTCTGGTATCTCTGATTCACACAGTACTCCTACTAAAAGCAATGGACACGCTGGCAAAGGCACTACTTATGTCAAGGTTGATCAGTCTCTGTATTGGAAACAAACAATCCAATGATATATATACCACTGTAGAGCAGCATGGGCTCTAGAATGTGAAAAAGCAAATCCCACCTACCTTATAAACATGAATCATGAATTGCTATTATGGATCAGAACAATGATTCTTGTGTCTAATTGTATTTTTAAATGCCCAAAGACGCATACAAAAACCAGGCAGAACACCTATAGTACATCTAAAGGGCACATCCCCACATGCTGGTGCATATGCTTACAGCAGCAAAAATATTAATGGCACAAATTTTTGCCACTGTTTTTTGCCACAGTGCATAACCCTGCACTTGTGCTTTGGTATGGACAATTGCTCTGATCTGGGAAAACTGGCCTTTCCTGTTTCCCAGAGTGCTAGAGGAGCCAGTGGAAAATGAAAGGAGTGGAGACACTCTGGCCGGCAGCCAGAGCATCTCCTGCGAGGACCAAGCCATGCCTGTCAGTGTGTGCTCCTCTCGTATGCACTGTGATACGTTTTTCATGCCTTTTTGTTTTTGCTACCAGGCTTTCCTGGTAACAAAATTTGTCCCCATGCTGCAAATTTGCAGTGCAGGGTAGATGTTGATTTTCTGGGTGTGCAGTTTGTGGTACCACACAGAAGTTTGGAGTACAACAAATGAAACCGTCTTGCACATCTGGATGTGGCAAAAGAGTACAACTTATGCCAGAGGGTTGTGAAGGCACTTAACTTAGCTCTATATGCTATGGGTCCAGAATCAGAAGTCAGTAATATTTCTTCCTGAGGCTGACTTGTGAAGAACAGGTCTGATTATCTACATGGCTCTGCCTTACCATTATAGACATAGGGAGAGTGAACAGTTTTATAACAACATGCTTAGAGGGCTTCCACCCTACTGTAGCAAAACCCCCAGGTGTTTTGTTTTGTTTTTTTAATTAGATACATGACATCTTTTCCCTATCATTCCTGCCTTTTTCTTTCCCCTCCTCTATTCCCTATGGGTATACATATAAGTAATTATAAGTTAAGTTGAAACCCTGTGTACTTAAGTCCCATTTTATAGTAACCACGAGCTCTTGTAATAGTGCTTTTCTGTGTGTTGGATTACTGTAATGTATTACACCATGAGGTTATTGTGTCTTAAACGTCTCTATGTTAACATCGTATGATTTAAGCCTGCAATGTGGGTTGGAATGAGTGATGCCAAGTAGTATCCAATTTTGTGTGTCAGATTCCCATCTTGTCCCCATGCCCTGTTGTGTAAGTATGTTGCAATTATTACTCACGTTTAAGTCTGTACCCTCTCCCATGTAAATTGGTTTTCCTTGAATGCCTGAAACAAAAGAGTGAATGGATCAGTGCAACACAATGATAGTAGGACCTCCTCCTATATCACCCCACCATCAAAACCAATACGTGGATCAATGACCCAGCCCTTGGAATCACACTCAGCATTCAAAAAAAAAAAAAAAAAAAAAGATGAGGCAGCCCACCATTGTGCCAAGGCTGCACGTGCTCAGTAAGAACATCTGGAGCCCTCTGGAACAGGACTGACCTCGCCTAGACAGGCCCTCCCCATAGGAGATCAGAGGTAGTCTGCCCCATAAAAATGGATAGTGAAGACTGACTCCTGGGGATGCCATCTTCACCTGGACGAGACCTGCTTCAAGTCACACTGCCTATCAACACAGAGGCCCTGCTGGTGACCCATTTCTGGACAATACCTGCTGGAGAAAGACCCTGAATGGCTGTTGAGGAACCCCTCCCAGCCTGGATAGGTAGCCATCACACCCACACTCTCTTCAACTGAGGACTTGGACTCCGTTTCTCTTCTCGACCTGGACTCCAACACTTCCAGTGAGTCTCCTTCTCCTGCTACCATTATGAGAATTTGTGGGGGAGTGCTTGTGTGAGTGTGTGTGGGAACCAAGCTGTACAGTACAGTGTTCATTTAATAAAACTGTTATTTGGGACTGAGTTGGATTTTGCTTTACTACAGTTTGGCCCTGCTCAGTCTCTCCTCCCCATCCCTCTAACTTCTGCCTCATTTCTCCCTCTCCTGCTTCTGGATCACTGCCAACTCCAACACCTGTCCCATGCTCCTGTAGCTCCAGCCATCCTGAGCTCCTCTGTGCCTGAAAGCCCCTGTTTCTTTGCTATTGCCTTATCCACACAGCCTTTTCCCCTGATTTCTGCCACTTGCTCTTTAGTTACCAAGCACCCCAAGCAAAGGTACCACAGGCGTGAGCACACACACAGTCACCTGAGTCAGTGTTTAACCTGTTTGTATATGTGTATGTATGTGTGTATTGTGTATGATTTCATGTCATTAGCATTAGAGCATTTATGTGCTTGAATTGGTGATAGGTATGCATGTGCCTAGGCTGGTAATCTTGGATGTGCATGTGCCCGAGTTGGTAGTGTGTGCGTGCATGTGCGTGCATGCACGTGCGCGTACCCAATTGATTTGTGTGTTTGTATACATGCAATTGCATCACCCCCTCCTGTCTAACAGTGCAATTTTAACATCCTGAGAGTTGGCCTGACCCTTTAAAGACCTTTACTAAAACACTACTTTAAATACCTTTTCAAAATCTAGGTTTTCCATTTGAAGTCAAAGTAAATTTATGTTATGCATCAAAATCCCCTATAAATAGATTTAACTTTCTTTATCCAGCCTTACTGCTAATATTTTTAGTCTCTCCCTCTCTTTAATTTTTCATTTAGGCTCTACTACATAGTTACTTTCTTCACAGCATCAAGTTCCACTGGGCTATTCACATTTAAAATTACGGCTAGATTAAGGAAGATACTTAAGTACATGCATAATTGACATCCTGATTGCTTTGTAAAATCCTTTATGCCTAGACCCCCCTAATATGCCTATTATGCAAAGGTTATAATAATATTGTATCTGTTACATTTTTTTTTTTTTATATTGCCATGGCTCACCACAGTACATAAACACCATCAGTCAACAGCAATAGTGAGGTCCCTGGAGGATTTCATAGGCAGTGTTTACATGCCTCTCCTCCTCCGCCCCCCCATTCACCCTTTAGGGCCAGCCATGTAAACAGTCCCTCCACTGCCACCACCTCTTCCTCTAGCATGGCAGCTTCCTCCCCCTGCCTGCCTCTGTCTCCACCTCTTCCTGCAGAGCAGTGGGGCTTCCCTTTGCCTGAGAAAGCGGTGGTCGTGGTTCCCTTCCTTCTGACTACCTACCTGCCTGCCCACCTCCACCTCCTCCCACGGAGCAGCAGAACTTCCCTCCATCTGAGGAGATGGTGGTGGCCCCCTCCCCCACACCCTCCCACCCACCTCCAGCTCTTCCTGCAGAGCACTGTGGTTTTCCTCCACTAGAGGTGGCCGTAGTGGCAGTGTCCCTCTCCCCACCCAGCCGCCTGCCTCTGCCTCCACCTCTGCCTTCTCCCAGGGAGCAGCAGAACTTCCCTCTGCCTGAGGTAGTGGCAGCAGTGGCTCCTTCCTCCCCGGCCACTCACCTCTGCCTCTACTTCCACCTTCTCCACAATGAGGAGGTGGCAGTGGTGGTGGTGGCAGCTCCTCTCTCTCTACTCCAAGTCCACCTCCATCTCCTCATTGTGCTCAACTATAGTTCTTACTTTCAACCCACACTCAGCCTCCCAGTGGTGGACTTACCAGGGTCAGGACTCAACCCCATCCCTTAGACTGAGCCTCTTTACTCAGCCTTTGGCCCAAACTATAGCCTCAGGTGTCCGAAGACATACATACCTTGGCCTACTCCCCTCACATGGGGCCACCCCTTCACTGTGGCTCCTCATCTCTGCCCCCCTCAGTGGGGATCCACCCCACCTCCCTAATTGGGGACACAGAACTTCCCTCCCTGGTGGACCCAGGTGGCCATAGCTGTGCCTGGCCCCAACTACCTTACCTTGGGGTCTTACATCCCACAGGGCTCAGGTGGCCACAACCGTGTCTGTCCCCGACTCTCACTCCTCAGAGTCTTGAACCCCACAGAGCTCAGGTGGCTGCAGCCATGTCTGGCTCCACTACCCCTGATGTGATGTAACCCACCCAAAGGTGAGGGCTAGGGTTAAGGTGCCCCTACCCACCTTTCACTGTGGTGATAACTGGCCTGGCATTTCCTGGGGACTGAGAGCTCCACCAGGCAACCCACTCCTGGCAGGGAGCAGTTTTAAGTCATGACCAGTACCAGGAGCCTCCGAAACACCCCCTACAGCTCCTGCCCTTACCTCCAGGGTGTTGCATGGAGCCTTGCAGCCAGACAATGTTACTGCCTGCCTGCCAACAGCAAACAGCTCTGTTTATATAGGTGGCCAGAGATCTAAAATGGCCACTGCAATCAAGCACCTACTGGCTGCTTGGTTCCACTCTTGAAGTGGCAGGCACCAACAGTGCCCTGCTACACACTTCCCTCCTTAAAACAGATCCTGGGGGAAGTTTCCCCTGCTGCTCCTCCAAAGCAGTCTCCTTTCAGAGCCTATAAAACCCTTTAAGTGGTGAGCACCCCCAAAGGTGCCTTGCCACACACCTCCCCACTTAGAATGACATGCAGGGTTTTGCTTGGCTGTCTTCTCTGCTGGCTTTATCCCAGCCTGCTGCAGCCCCTGCCACGTGGCCTAAAGGTGCTCTGCCACAGGCACAGAAGGGAAAATTCCCAACTTCTGCTCTAAAAATGTGGTCTGAAAGCAGGGATGTAACTGTACACCTGTGCTCCCTCTGATCCAGCCCCCAAAACTTTCACTATTTTTTGCAATTTCTTTGTTGTGAGGATACATTTACTCACTCGTATGTCAGATATTTTTACCCACTTGTATGCCTAATAATATGGTTTAAATATTTTTTTAAAAAGTAGGTGTGATATAAATCTAACACTTCTTCCAGGCACTGAAGAGCAGTAACAAGGATCAGGTTTGAATTTAAGTTCTTGTACATTGTTTTATTCTAGCTTGAGCCTCCAACCAGAACCATTGGAAAATAAATTTTAACTGGATATTCCAAAGTAAAGAAAATTCCCCACTTGCAAATAATATTATATTATTACAGAGATTGTTAAAAGGGAAAGGGACAAACACACAAATCAGGGAAAACCTTAACTACTAAATATTAACTGAAATCCCAGGTAACAGTCTCTTTCTGTTACTGCCCAATCAACCTAGACGAGCTACTACTTAGCCCAGTCTGTTGGGAAGGGAGATTCACCCAGGGCTGTCATCTGCATGCTCTTATTACCTATGCCATCCTGTAACAGGAGCGCCCCTTCGGGGTCCATCTACTGAAGACCCTGTCCACCAGTTATGGGCCAATCATCCGCCTTCTCTTCTGCCATGCCTTGTTGTTAATTGATTAATAGAAATAATTAAGCGGGAGGCTGTCCATTTCCTGCCCAATGCCATGGGGCACTATCTACAGTTCCTTTTCCTCCCCTACATCTCAGCCCAAACCTCACCAATGGTACTGACATTGTTCGGTCTGGGCCTTGTTATAATTTGGCCCCCTTGTCCTCTCTGGGCTCCCCATGGCCTGGTCTCGCACTGCACTCTCCCTGGTGCTCAGGCTCTCCGCAGCCCTGTCTTGCACTAGGGTTGGTGCCCCCCCCAAAATGCTGTGCCCTCCCTGGCGCCAGGGTCTTCTACACTACTGTGGGTCCCCTATGAGGCCTCCTCCTTCCCCTAATAGCCTCACCCAAGCCAGTGGTAAAACAGAAAACCAAACACAAGCCCCTGGGCTATAACATAAAATCCAAACCCCCCAGAATATTCTGTCCCTCCACAGTGGCAGAAGCAGTTTCTGCGGACAGGCCTTTCCCCTTTGGTTGTTCTGGAAGAGCTTCTTCCCCTTTGGTGGCTGTTAGGGAACTCCCTCCTGGCTTCAGGCCTGGGATTTATATGTGAATCAGGCCCTGCCCCTTCCTGTCAGCTGACTGCTGGCAGGTGTGGACCGCCAGCTCACTCTGGTTGCCCTGGTAACCCACAGCTGGTGCTCCCTACTCACTGCTAGGGCTCTTTCCCTAACAGTTTCTACTCTATATAGGAGCCAGGCCTCTAAAGTGCTCTGTGACAGCCAAAAGTGGTAGGCCTGCCAGAGGTTGCCACTGTACTTCAGGGGCTTTACCAGAGATCGCCAGTAAAGAAAATTCTTTACTGCAAATGTAAAATATTCTTTACATTCTTTAAAGCAATGTAAGCAGGTGCAAGTGGCTCTCACACCTCTGAAAAGTATATTAAGGTAGAAAGTTCTGGGAAGGAAGGCATATACCAGAGTTCTCTGGCATTCTGCTGGTGAGGAATCACTGCTCCTTCATCAGGAATCTGCCACTCCTTGTATCACAGGGTAGCACTGTCTCTTCATGCCAGGGGTCTGCTATTTCTCATGGCTACCAGGGCCCACTACTTCTCAGTGGGTGTACCTATAAGTGCAATTAATTGTGATCTAATAGGGCTGCATCTATAGACACAGAGATTTTACTGCAAACCTAATTAGGCACCTCTATGGTAAATGTAACATGTAGATGCATCCTGTGAGTTGCTATGTACACACTTTTTTGGATTCTGACTTACTCAGGGATTTCAGATCTTGTAAAACTCATGGGTAACAGGCCTCTACCTGAGCCCATGATAGTCTTGTATACACAAACACTTTTTCTTTCAGAAATGGGTGGTCCACAAGGCTATTCAAAGAGTAACTCCTGTCCAGACTCTCCTCTGGTCCAGTATGATGGTATACTGTCTATGTTACAACTGACGGTTATACCACTACAGCCGTCTGCATATATCACAGTGGGTGATGACTTCTTTATGACCTCTGTGCAACTTGCCTGTTGTAATATTGTATGCTTACAAATATTACAGTGTTGTACACAAACATTTGATCTATCTTGCCCTTTACATATTTTACTTGAAAGCAATGTAAGCAGGTGAGAGGTGGCTCTCACACCTCTGAAAAGTATATTAAGGAGGCTATGCAGAGAAGTACACAAAGTTACTGTAACAGACATAACAAAAGCATAGCACATATAGCTTAAGGAAGGTTACATAACAAATAATTGACATTCATGGAGCAGTATTAGAAATATTCAACAATATTGCTATTGAAATTAATAAGAACAGCATAAAGCTAACTATGTACAAAAATTGTTAAAAACCTCGATTAATTTCTTCATGTAGGAATTTTCCCAATTGTTAGTGATTTTGCCTAACTTGCTAGCTTTCATTTTATTCATTTTCAAGGATATTTACTCATAGGTTAGAGCAGCAGTCTTCAAACTTTTTGAGCTGAACCACCCTTTGCATTACAATTTTGTTCAACATCCTCCCTCTCCCCCCGGACAAAAACAGACATGCAACATATGCTTTCTTAACAGAGACTAACACAATTTATATTGCCTAATTAAATTACCTATACCTGTAAATTTCAAAATCACAAATTGATACTGATATTCACAGATACTGTAAATGAGGCAATACTAACGGACTTTAGCTGTTTCTGCTTCTGCCTTTTGTTTCAGAACAGTATCTTTAGCAATAAATACTGATCCATTTTCACCTTGCAATAGTATGAAAAATATTGAACTCACCAGCAGAATAAGCTGCACTGCACAAATGCTTGGTGTAATTTTTTGTGCTATAAGTGTAGACATGATAGGCACACTAAACCAGAAGGTGGAAAATGCCGTTGTTGGTATGGAAATAATCGTTGGCTTAATGAAATACATTGTAACATCTGTGAAATCAGTTGGGAAAGGTTCATTCATACTATTTCAATGTGCAATGTTGTCAAATAACACATTATTATATAATAATAAAAATAATTTTAAAATCTAAAATATGCCTTGTGCATGGTGCCTAATGTTCCTTCACCTCCACACCCCCAGTTTGAAAGCTGCTGGGTTAGAGGAAGTAACAAGCTGGTTTTGAGCTAAGGATAAATTAACTAAGCATAGCCTGAACAAAACAAAACAAAAAGTATATGTAATCCTGGGTGTGCGATGCTACCCGCACCCTCTCCTGAATAGTGAAATCCTGGGGAACCCGGTAGCCGATGGCACTGCTCAGCTTCCTGGGTAGCTTCTGTAGGGTCCCTAAGTGGAGCACCTCCCCCACAATCAAAACAACCTTGCAGTCCATTATAAAACTATTTACAGAATTATTTACAAGATAACATGTAACTAATACAATCAAAATAATATTTGTACACAACACCATCAGTGATGGTGGCTTAAGGGTTTATACTTTTCACATACAAATGACCCATGCTAAATAAGGAACCAATAAGTAAATCCATTGATAAACCATCAAGAACTGAGTTATACACTCAGTCTATAATTTGTATGCTCCAGGGTATGTATGAGGTCCCTGTGTATACTGCCCCTGGGCTTGGTTTCTCAGGCAGCGAGCAGGACTGCTTCTGTCCCTGGAACAGAAGCCCTGGGTAGGTCTCTGCTGCTGGTGTCCCTCTCAGGAGCATCAGGGGTCTCAGTGCAGCAGGCAGTGGCTGCTCGCTGTGATTCCTGGAAGAGAGCTTATTTCTGCCCTGACCCCCATCCTCTGACGCAGCAGGGAGCAGTGTCTACACTGCAGGCTGTAGCAGCTCCCCTGACCAGCACACCCTCACAGCACCCGGCAAAAGTGACCCCTCTTTGGGCTCTGCCTGCCCCTGGGGCTTCTGGTGGTTGGAGCAGTCCCCTGCCCCCTCTAGCCCATTGCATCCTCCCCGAGTGCCTTCTCACTCATGGGGAAAACCTCCCCCTGGTCCTGTGTCCCCCTCCCCTTCTGTGGTCATCCACCCCACACAGGAGCTTGTGGGCGCCAAGTCTCCTGATAGGCAGGTCCTCTTTTGTGTCCACCCCATCAGGGATCCAAGGGAGAAGAGAGGAAGAAAAGATACACTGTTTCTCTCTCTCACCTCTGCAGGACTCCCACAGGGGCTCTCTGAGGGACAGCTGTGGGGTGGTCCTTTTCCTGGCCTCCAGCCTGTCTCTCCTCCCCTTTGTTCTTCTCCCTGGGGAAAACTGCTCCCCATTTTTAAACAAGCCCTCTCAGCCAATCCCAGGCCAGGATTCTAAATGGGCTTCTGCTAACATTCCTCATTCAAACCCCTGCTGGGGTTACAGCACTCCTTCCATGTCAAAGAGGACTACCTCCAAAGCAGCTTCACTTGCCCTCAGGGCAAATGGTGTCCATACTAGCACAAACTTTCTCCCCCTCCACACTGTCTCTCTGCAGGACAGCCCTTCCTACTCATTCAGGTGAGTACTATTTTAATGCTGATACATACAGTACTTTTCCGTGACCTGTAACTTAAAAAAAATAGTCTTCAACATTTGCAGAACCTTGGCATTTACACAGATTTAAAAGTTTGCATAACAAATCAACTTTCCAAAAAGTAGGTTAAAGCGTTATGCTTATGTCTGAACCTCTAGAGATTCCCCTCTTGTGCTGGGAAGGGACCTGTAGCCTTATCTACACGACACCGTTGTTACTGTGCAGTTATTTAGTACTTGTTACTGCACACTAGCATCACTGAACAGCTTTTTCATGACTTTCTGCCATGCAACACTACTGTGTAGTAGTCACAGGTTACTGCACAGTCAGCATCTCATGTAGACATGGCCTATATGTTGTAAATAACTATTACACAGAAACAGGATGTTAATAGTCACATGAAGCATTACCTCATTCCATCAGGATCTGCCCTGAATTTAAATGTAGCACTCAATCTAAATGTTAGATTCTAACCTTAAACTTTTGTTCTGAAAGTTATAAGTAAAGTAAGCAATGAAGTTTGTCAATTTACAAAAGAATATCTTAGTAATATGATCTATTCAAACTACAAACATCTATTTTATTTTTTTAGAACAGTTAACTAGTAAAAATCACAAGCAAATAGAATTAATATCCTAGATGTGAACGGATTAATATCTTGCTTTCTCCTTGGAAAGGTTTGTCCCAGGTCACCATTGAAGGCTTTTTGTCTCCCAGTGTACAGAAATCCATTGTTCAAAATTATATTCTGTCATTTAGTACTGTTCCAGCATCAAGATCAAAGATTTCTTGAGGTCAAAAATACAAGGAAACTAAATTATTTTTTCACAAGGGGAAATGGAGATGCATTTACTTAAGGGTGAGGTTGGCCAAGTGGCATGAGAAAGGTACATTTTTATCTCTTTCTGTCATACCTGGTTGGTTTCTAATGATACTATTTGGATTTCTAATGCTAGCAACAATTCAGCCCATACAGTCACTTAATCCATTTCTTTTATGCACTTAAAATTAAATCCGTAATACTGTGCACTTTAGATTTTATCAACCCTATACAGAATCAGAATAAAAATATTGTGGGTTCTGCAGTTAAAAAACCCAATGAAGCCAAAACTTGGCAAGTATTTTTTCTGCTGTCATATAAACTCTGTATACTTATTAAAAATGAGACAGCTATAAACTAAAAGCATCTCTAATCCACTAAAAAATAATTCAGACAGACAGCAAGCTGTGCTGTTTGGCACATTGCAAACACTTCTGAAGTTAAACATTTGCTTATGCCCACAATAAGTCAAACAGAATACCTTCTATCAGTCTGGAAAGAACTTGACGCAATGCAGCAGTTTGATCAGCAAAGGAAAATACAAGAGATTACATTTAAACAAAACTATATTTTATCATCTTAAAATGGGAGGTGTCCATATTTAGAATGAGGTTTCTAACTGATTAATAAAGTTTTATGACTATCTTGTATCCGAATCCTTGCCTTTCAGACAGATTACAGAACTCTGGTGTTTTGATTTCTGCATGCTTGCACATCTATAAAAGCTTGTCTTGATTTTCTGATCCTTCCTTAGCTATTATAATTTAGTTTTCCATTAATAAGATTGCACTCAGTGTGGAAGCTTTATTATGATATGAATGCTGAACATCTCAAAGATTTTTATTATGACAAACAGCCCAAAATATGAAATTTTAAACCCAGCTTTTCTTTAAATTTTATTTTTTGCCAAGGGTATATAATTGTTTTCTGTTGCATCTTACATTTGTACACCTAGAATGATGATGAATAAAGAGTTTTAAATAGTGCAATCAATAGAAGCAGTACTTGTTTGTTAGGTGTACTTGATTTAGATTGCAGAATAAATACTTTGACTAAGAAAGCCTTAGCTATTATTTGAAATTTGTCCAACTAAGAAAGAGACAGTTTCAGAGTAATTTCTCACCATCAGTTATTTCTCAATTTAGCTTCTACATTTAATAGTGAAGAATATTGATGTTTCAAGATTCAGACAAATACCTGTGGTATACACCATCCAAAAGGCATCACACAACTCTAGTAAAAGGTGCTAGCTAGAGCAGCACAGTTTATAGGCTATTGAGATAATGTGGAGGCCTTGTAATATTAATGAAGTATCTATTTCTAGTCAAAGATCCTTCCTAATCTAACAGCCCATGGATCTAGTGTGGTTAAGGAAGGTCAATCAGTTTCTATACCCAGTATCACACAAGGGACTAATATGCCCAACATCACATTTGGCCATCCTACAGTCACCAACGGGTACATATAGGCATTCAAGGAAGTTAGGGGGAAGTTAGATCATATTAAATATGGCCATCCATTCTAACTTAGGTCACACAGGCATAGATTGTACACTAAGATCCCAGGTAAAATCATCTAAGTGTGAAGTGAACAGAAATTCCAGGAGATCAGACTATTCTAAAAATGGCCAACTCAATCTAAGTTAACCCTACCTCTTCAGTAGTCTATCTTAGATCTGATTGGCTGTTTTTAAACCAAGCTAAATTTCCTGAACTTCTGTATAGTTCTTGGTGCAGCCCCAGGGCAAGGAAACCCCAGCTGCTAGTCCCAGCTCCAAGGCTGAATGTCTCAAGGGGACAAGATGAAAGGGGTAGAAGCCTCCTCCCCACAGCCATGATCACAGCAGGGAAACCCCACTGTGGCAGCAGTGCCCAAGGAAGTTGGGAGTGGGTCAGAAACAAATAGTTCTCAGCTCTGCAAGAGCGGCTACTTAAGACCTGTCGGGAACACTGAGCTTTTCCTACCCGTCCTGCTGGCACTGGGCTGTTTTTAGCCTCCCAACCCCTTGCACTACCCACCCCCACATTGCACAAGCCACTCCTTGTGCCAGTGTTATCAGTGTTTGTCAATGCCAGGAGAAGAGGAATTAAGACCCAGTTGGGGAAGGGTGGGGGTGAGGTCTTTGGTGGGGGTGGGGGCTAAAAATAGCCCCTGGTCTAGGGCTTGGGTGAGAGAGGCCCCCATACCCTCAAGTCTCCAGATCCTACCTGCCCTCTGATCTCACTGTTGACCTTACTTAGCCCCCAGATTCCCCTGCAGGTGTTGTTTGCCTCCTCCTGCATATCCCACCTGCCCCTAGTTCCTATACAGACACTGTCTCCCACAATCCCTGCCGTAAATTCTGCTTACCCTCTGATCCTCCAGAGGACCCTGCCTGCCTCCCTGATCCCTCCTGCAGACCCCACTGCCCCACTAATGCCTCCCATAGCTCCTGCAGATGTGCCTGCTCCCCTGATCCCTCCTGTGGATCTCACTTGACCCCCAGTCTCCCCTGCAGTTGCTGCCTGCCTCCCCAGTCACCCCATGGGCCTTCTGATCCCTCTTGAGCCTGCTTGTCACTTGATACACCCAGCCTCCTGCTCTCATCCCACTGCATCCTGTCCTCCTGACCTACTTTAGATCTAGTGGCCACTTTTAACTCGATCTAACCTCCCTTAATCTCTCAGAATGTCTGTACCTGCCAAAATGAATCATCAGGTATTAATTTGCAACTTAGTGAACTGTACAGTCAACAGCATACATCCAGAATACAGCTGAAACTCAAGCTTCTATAACTATAGCAATCTTAACTATTCTGCCACTATACTCCAGGGCTGCTACTGTTACCAAAATCATGGTACTGTTTGGCCTTCAGGGAGACAAGATTACAGTCTTTCTTTTCCCAAAAAACCTTATATTTATAGATGGCTAATAAATGTTCTTTGTTTGGCTTTACTCAAGTTTCTTTGTTTCAGTGAAAGTTTTGGAACTGGACTGAACCAGTTCTGTTATTGACAGTGTTAATTTGTTAAGATTTATGTCAATGTGAAAATTACATTGCTAGAGGGGAGGGTATCTTATCTTCTTCATGGAATGTTGCTTGCCATGGCTATTTTCTTGCTATCTTGGTTTATGGTCTTCACTTACAAGTCTGCTTTGTTTTTACAGCTGATCTAAGAAATTTAATACAAATATATCTATTGTACCAAATCTATATCCAATACATGTGGTAACAGTAATACTAGTAACACATTTAAACTCAAATCACGATATAGTATGTTTGGATTATCTACTTTAAGGCCTTCTTTTATAATGTCTTTCTTTCAGGTCTTGATCTGTTTAATTGATCTCTTCCCTTGGATGACTAAAGTCGGTGTCATGTCTGCAAAGTTTCACTCTGTGATCACTCAGAAACCAGCTTAGACATAATGCTTTCTCAGAAATCAGAAACACACAGTTCAATTATTCTCATCAAAAAATAAAAATATTACTTCTAACTACTATAAGGTTTTCCAAAAAGGAATTTCCTCTACCTGGCATAGCTTAGTACTAGTGGCCTGGATGAACAGACTTGATTCTTCATTACCATGATACTACTTGTGGCCTAAAGGCAAACTTAAGCACATACTGTCATAGCAGTAGTAATAGCAGTAATAGTCATAGTTTACTTACAGCTTTCACTAAAACAATATAGTAAATTAAAATTAAAAGCAAACATTATACTATATATAATGATTGTACTTTTATATATATTAATTTTGTATTATTTTATTTATTTTATATATATATGAATGTTTGTTTTTAATTTTGTTAAAATTGATAGAATGTATAATCTTATTGTATGCTTTTACCAGTGACCATACACAACAATATAATTCTATTATAACAGATATAAATCTATCATCATAGATATTATGAGGTTTTACTATATTGTTTTAGTGAAAGCTGTAAGTTAACTACTAGTAGTACTGCTATAACTACTGCTACTACTGATATTACTATGACAGTATGTGCTTAACTTTGCCTTATATATATTCTATTATATATAATGTTTGTTTTTAAGTTGTTATGATACAACAATAGATACAAAGAAACAATATGACATAGTACAAGAAAAAAGAGGGAAACTGAGTTTTCTACTTATTCCCTGTGCAAGTAATGCAAATATACCCAGGAAGTATTAGACAGGCTTCAAGTTACTAGAAATGCACCAAATTTAAATAGTTTATTTCACAAGACCATACCCGGTCTGAATCCATGTCCAACAGCCCATACTGACTGCACATCTCATTTGAGTAATGGCCACTCATTGTCTGTGGTTTTGTATTTTAGATAGGTGTCTCAACCCAAATCAAGTGAGTGTCCCTGACACAATAGACCACCCCTCCGTATAATTGGCATTGTTCTGAATTTGGTGTGTTCCGCCTAATTGAGTATTCCTACTTGGCAAATTTTAATTGGCTACTCTAAAGGTATAAAAGTCTGCTCAGTTTCCGCCCAAATCGGAGCAGAGCTAACTCTGACCACATTGCAGGAAAAACCTCGCAGAGGTCTGAGCACGCCACAAAGAGCTCTGAGCACGTGACAGGGTGACTTTGGTGGACTGATCACCCACCAATGGCTCCCCGTCAGTGACCTCCCTTCCCTGCGCACTCGTTTTGTGTACAAACTCGTTGCAGTAACCCAACTTTGTAACTACGCAAGTGAGCCTACAGCCTGTGTCGTGGCCACCAGCGGTGTAAGTAAAATCTATTTTGAAACCAATACTCTGTCTTGCCTATCCATTGCCAGCCCTCCTGATGTCCGCTTAATTAAATACCGCCCCCCCTCGGTCAGCTCTGATCAGTTGGCCGGCCGAGACAATAGGTACGTTTATATACAAAAAGAGTGTTTTATTAATCTTAAGTAAGGAAAATTGAGAGAATCTCACTGTCTGCATGCTGGCATCTTTAATTCTGAAAGTTGCCTTGTTTTAAATATTGGATCAGTGACTGTCAGCATTTTCCCCAGGCTGCTTGTCTGGAGATGGTTATTTAGGCATCCAAAAATAAGGTTTCACTCATGTGACGGGTGTTCAGGGAGTTCATCAAGCTTTTAGCTGACCTGGTAAATATGCTGCTGGCCCTCCTTTGAAGACTTACCTGCCACACCTTCATGGGAGAATATATATAGAAATTGTAACAGAAAAGGTCATTGGAGTACAAACAAAGGTAGTCAGCATATATCTGGAATTATTATAGCAGTGCTGCTGCTATGGGTTCACTTAAAGCCTAATAAGTTGCATTTCAAGTCCCTCTGACAAATATACTGACTGTTATATAGTCCATTTTAAAGTAAAATCCTCAATAAATTCCTCCCAGCTTTCAGTCTTTTGTATCTGGGTCAGATGCTGCCTTCTATTTAAGAAGAGAACTCATTCACCTCTTTCAAGTAAGTTTTCTCTGCTCTCATCTGAATGGCATTGCAGCCACCCTCAGTATTTCAGTAAAGTTCTATGCCTCTGTGCAGGTTACAGCAACCATGCCCTGCTGCTTCTTCTCTCTCCTTCTTCTCCTGTCCCCTTCTGGAGAACTAACCTTGCTGATGAAAGTTTTTAGCTGTTTCTCTTCTTCACTCATGTCCAGCTCATCTTCTTTCTTTCTCTTTACAGGTGTGGGGTTTTACAGACTGAGAGATGCAGCCTGATGACATCATCTCCCTCCACTCAGCCTTCTGGACTCCCGGTGAGTAAGTACTTTAAAACCTCTGTAACAGGGTTGGAGCTAGTTTCCTTGTTACAATTCAGAATAGAAGAAGCTTCTAAAATGCATTTATTAAAGTATCTGATAGGGGTATAAATTCTAGTATTTATCCAATAATTTTAGAGTTCTTAATTGAGCCAAAGCTCTTATATTAAGCTGTCTGATTTCAGATCTCATGGATTCCCCACTGTAGAATTTTGTAGAGACAACAGCTCACCAATACTCCATAAGTGTCTCTGTCCCATGCACAGCTGAGCAGATTGGATGGAGCCTCAGGTGGGTGAGGAGTGGCATCGGGAAGTGGGACCAGCAGGTGGGGATGAGACCAGGGCTGAGATTTGGATTGCAGGACGATGACAGTGTGGGACCAAGGCCCAGGGATGAACCACAATCTGCTTCCACATGCCCCTGCAACAGGTTCCAGTTTTTTGGGCAGGGGCATGTGGGCAGTGGATCATGGCTTTGACCTGAGCCCTGCCTCTATCCTGTCACTTGCTTAGTGATCCCAGGGTCTCCATGGAGACTGGACCAGTACCCATGCAGGCAGGCCATGCTCATTCAGGAATCTGGCAGTCAGATGGGTGGGTGGGAGGGGCTAGGGATAAGGCTGGGATTAATCACGGGGCAGTGACAGCACAGGAATGATGCCAGGGCAGAGCCATGATCTGCTTCCTACATGTCCCTGCAAGTCACCAGTTCTGCAGACAGAGGTGTGCAGGGATGAGCTGAGATCTGCTTCCCACATATGCCTGCCCATAGAACCAGTTCCTGTTGCAGAAAGGGGTAGGCAGTGAATCAAGTCTCTGCCCTGGCCCTGCGCTATCTCTGCCCCATGATTCCAATCCCAGTCCAACCTACCTGTCTCACTCCTGGATGCTTCTCCCTGCCCACTTGTGGCCCCACCACATGCACCTGGATGAGTGCACCCTGCCTGCACAGGTCCTGAGCCAATCTCCATGGAGACCCCACCTGTCTGCTCCATCTAGTGCCTCCAGTGATGGGTGCAGAGCAGATGCACTGGGGTGCACAGGCAGTAGGGCTGGGTCCACTATTTGATAGCAGTGACTAGCAGTTACAGCTAGAAGGAGCCATTGCTATGGGGCTGCTGGGAAGTGAGTCCAGCTGCTGCACCACTGTAGTCCCACTGCTCATTCAGATGCTGGTCACACATACAGGAGTCTGGGATGCCCCCCTGTTCCTGGGCCAGGCAGAGTTGAGATACTTGTTGCGAGCCAGATAAAATCCCTTGGCAGGCCAGATTCAACATGTGAGCCATATTTTGCTCTCCCCTGGGTTAAAGTGTTTAATAGATCAGGGCTCAGGTGGGTAATCCTAGCTACTAAGTAATAACAGGCTCATTTGGACAAAATGAATGTTGCATTATTAATTACAGAGTGACATAGCTTCAACAAGTGGGGTGAAGGGCGTTCCAATGAGATTAGCTGACAGGTTGCTGGCTAGGCATCTGTTTGAAAGGTAGAAGAGTAAAGACCATGAAAGAGGAAGGAATTGCATGAAGACTTCACAATTCCTGGAGGAATATTCTAACTACTAGGATATGAAAATGTGGGGACCCTTAATTTCCTTCACTCACGGCTAAAAGCGCATGTTGTAGGAGTTTCAGTCCCTTTAGTGTGTTAAATCTGTCCTGAGAATACCTATCAGACTGAGCTCTTCAATGGTCACATGGTTAATTAAGTTAATTAAGGGGTGGGACCACATGGATATCTTGTCAGTAGCAGTATAGGAGTAAATACTTACTGTTTCATTGCTAGGAGTATATAGAGTTTTTTGCTTGCCTGGTGATTATGGAAGGTTGGTTGGAGGGCAGATAGGCTGGGAAGGGGATGCTGCTGGTCTTTGGCAAGAGTTTGTGTTGCTATCTATTTGCTGTAAGGAAACAAAGGACCATTGCTAGGGTTTTTACTTCATGGTAGTGCTGCTGCTTCTGCTATTCTTTTCTTTCTGTGGTGTGAAAGGGAAGCACCTGGCTGCTGGCTTTATAGGTGCAGCAGCCACTCCACATAGCTAGGAAGTGACAGTTTTCTTTTCTCTTCCTGTTTCAGTATTTATTGATATTTGACTACAAGACCACAATATTATAGTAAAACTATTAATACTTCTATTTATACTTGGAATTTACCCGTTATTGAAAAATCACACTTTCCCTCTTAATCTATATGTGGAGCCACGGTGCATCACGAATATTACTATTTAACTTCCATTGTACTTCTTACACCTCCACACTCCACATAATTACCTAGTCCACAGTTTTTACCCCCTGTCCTTCTCCGTTTTTCAGCATCTCCCAAAACCACCATAATTTGAGGAACTCACGATTTATAAAAGAAACATTCAGGAAAACAATATCTTAAAGGAATGCATTAAGGTTGTTTGGGATTTTTTCCTTCTTTTGTAAAATTGTAATTGCTCTTAAATATCTTTAAGATAAACAGATGTGGATTGAAGCAAACACTACTGCTCTGCTCTTTCAAGGTTTTTATTTTTTTTACCTAGCTCTAAGTCTAGTTGCCTGAAAAAGGCCAATTTTGAACCCTTCCTTTCATATACTTCATTTTAAAATGTATTTTAGAGGAATAAATAATACAGCATAGTAGATAAATGCATCTAGGCAAATCTGGCAGCTGTCATATGCTCAGTAACAACAACATATATTAATGTTCTGCATCCATCCATCCATCTTTGTCTATATTGTTGTTGATGACAGACTGCTTTACTAAGTGCACTGCAGACAATGGCAGATGAATTTCAGAAGTAGAAACAACAACAGAAAAGAAACATTTTAATCATAGGAAACTTTTAAAACTCAGATATTATAGATTAAAATAAAGTTTGTGATTTTTATTTTTTTTAAGAAATTAAAACACGGAATCCAAAACAATATGCAAGGCTTTTACTGAGTGCTTAGCTGAAATACTAGCCTAATGCTTTCATTTACATTCTGAGTGACATTTTTTATAACAGTGATAAAGTCATTTAATTATGATTATGAATAGCTTCTAGAAATATATTCAGGCAATCAGCATATGAGCTGTCTTGAAATGATGTAGCATTTGATGACAAAGAGCTCTCCAGCCAGGGTTGTAGATGTTATTGGATAATTTAGTAACATAGATCTTGATCTGTGGATCATCTGTCACACATGGATCTTACTTAATAGCCTGTGATATGGATTGCAGTATTTTTAAACAAAATAAAATATATACTGTAAAGATAGTTTTTGTATGGAAGGACTAATACTTAGGTAAGAATACTAACACTTTGTGTTACTAGAGTTACAGGAAACCCCCACTTAAGGCTGTTTCGCTTAGCACTATTTCTCTATAATGCTCATTTTAAATTGATACCTGATTTTTACATAGCACTCAGTGAATTTTGCTATAACACTCACAGTCACCATCTTGGGTCATAAAGACATTTGCAGTTGCCATCATGGATCACCAAATACTTTTAGTTTCACTTAACTCTCATTTTCCAAATGCTGGGTTTTTCATGAACCAATTAAGAGTGCTAAGCAGGGGTTGCCTGTAATTATAAACAGCCATTTGTATGATGTACTGTTCTAAAATGAGCAATCCAACCTAGAAGGTTGGACTCCCTCCACCTCTTCAGTTTCTTCTTACCCAATATCAGCTCCAATTCCATGCTTAATTATAGTTATAAAAATATAAACACAATATGGGCATCTATCTTCATATACAAATATAATTAGATTTTTTTCTATGACTGACAAGACATTTTAACTTGGTTGGTGAGAATATTCAAAAAAGTGAGTGCTCACTTCACTTACATTTTGCCTTTGATATCTAATCTCTATTGCATTTTGAGCATCCGCAGAAATATATAAATAGATTACTTTCACAGAGAAACAAAACCTGGAGTACATATTTTAAAACATTACCTTAGACTTCCTCACTACATGTTAACAATGCATTCTGTGCCATCCTTTATGTCAACCCCAGTGAAAACATTTGTCAATTGAACTGTTCCTCTTCATGTATTCTTACAATGTTTATGGCACTTTCATTTGTACTGGACATGACATGATGTCAGTGTAGCATTTCTTCCTCCTTACATCTTCCTGATATTATTAGTGGCAGAGAAAGGCATACTGCATACATAGTAACAGTTCAGAGACAAATGACTGGGCTGATATGCATGATTTTTATTTTGTAAAGGGCACCAGTTAATATTAATGATTGATTATAAAAATGTATACAAATATTTTTCAGGTTTTTTTAAAGCTGTTTTTGTGCAGGCATATCTTATTGCGGTGAATAATAATAGGAGGCAGTTAAAAAGTGGAGGCAAGGCCTTCAAAATACCAGTTGCTTAAAATACTATCTTGGTTAATTTCTTCATGTCTTACTCGCATGTACTCTCCATTGAAGCTAAAAGGAATTTTTGCTGTAGGACAGCTGAACTGTTTTTAAAAAAATCTATTTTAAATTATGAGAAATAATTCAAAGTTTTAATAAATCACTTCAAAATTGAGTTAATTCCCAGATGTTATTTCTGCAGGGCTGTGGGAAGCCACAAATTCAAAACCCCTGGCTGGAGTGCAATAAATGCCTTCTTTCTAGCCAGGGGGCAATAGGAACTGCTGCATAGCTATTCATTGCTCCAAGGAGAGTGTGTCAGCAGGTTGGACAGTAATGGGCTATAAAACTAACACAGTCCTGGAATAAATCATGAGATTTTTAATTTTGAACAGCAATATTGATTCAGAAAAATTAATTACATTTAGGTTGTACTGAATTTGTCTGATTTTATTCTTTAGGCTAAAGACAGAAATTACACATAAACCAGTATAAGTGGTCAGAAACCCATTCACATCTGTAACACAACAGAAGTTCAGTGCACTTAACCACTTTCAAAGTGTCCAAAACTGGTCTAAGACAAACCTGGATGAATGTAGTATCAGACCTAAATGATTTAAGTTAAATTGGTTTATTGAACTTCTGTCCCAGGTCCCCTCCAGATTCAAGTTAACTCATAGACCTTCAGCATCCCAGAATGCTTTTCATTTCCCCTGCAAATCCTGCCCCCATTCAGGATGGATGGGCTGGCCTTGACCCAGACTGTCTGCTCCAGGTGAGCAGGGAGGTGTGTTCTAGTTCCCCCCAGCTTCTGGCCTGAGTCGCTGCAGGAATGTGGATGCATTTCCAGAATCAAAAGTAAATGTCTCTTCACTTGCTTATCGGTTCAATCTACAGGGATTTAGACTAACCTGCAAAGCTATAATTGATTCAGTCTTGGGCTTTTTGACTGTCTGTACTAAGCCTTATAGACTGCTTAAGAAAAAAAATAAAGAACAGGAGGACAACAGGAAGTGTCAGGAAGATTCTCACTCAGTCTTGTAGCTATGGGAATAGTTTTTGGTTCTGCATATTTTCATATTTCACAGGACTTGACCTGCCATTTGCACCAATCATTTGATATGTAGATAATACATTAGAACGTTTTAAGAGGTCATATCCTGCTCCCGCTAAAGCAAAAAGTTTTGGTTTGTTTCAAGCAGAAGCAGTCCTGTGAATTCATGTCTTTGTTGAGCTACTTTGTCCTTGTCTACATTTGAAATTTTTGTTAACAGCTTCATAAGGGTACCAAAGCCAACTCTACCACAATAGCAGAGCATGTACATATTACTGTATTTCTGCCACTACCATGTGTCTCCACCGTAGACACCTGTGTCATCTGAATGTAAAATGTTTACTGGTACAGCAGTCTAGTAGCCCTTGCAAAACCTTACGTCAGTACTTTGTGAGATGGATGGAAAAAGTGAAAACTCCCAGCAAGGCAGGTACCATTCAGGACAGTTGGCTGCAAACACTTGTCCTATTTATCACATGGGGAATTTGTGGAAGCCTGGGATTGGGTTCAGTTGAGAGAAAACATAGCCATCCAGTGTTAAGCAAAGTACTGAAAATCCTTTGCATGCTGGCTTCTTCCTTAGGTAACCAAAAATCAGAGGAAAGAAGGTGGCTTAATGGTGATGTCTCCTGAGCTGCTGAGCCACTGACATGGGATTGAGTAGTATACTGCAGACAAGGGGCTATCTCCAAACAAACCGAAGGAGTAACCATGTGAGTATCTTCACTTTTTGGAGGCTGATCCCAAGCATGAAATGGCTATTTCTGCCTATGTAAACAAGATTATTCACAAGAAGCTCATGCCAAATCAGCATCATCGTCAGAGCTCCTCAGGCCTCACCCAAAGACATGGAAATAGGGACATTATTTCCCATTTCCAGTGGCCTTTCTCCTCCTTTGTCAGTGATGTTCATGCATTCTAGGAGCCTCTAGCCACTTTGTATTTACAGTTATGCTACCCTGAGATCCTCCTCCCCAAATTGGTAATTTATTTAGCAATGTATTTGAGGAAAAAATTCATCAAGGGTACAGACAGAAGCAGCTCCCCACTGTGACTGAGAACACTTTGCAGGAAGCATTCTGAGTTACAACAATATCCTGGAATAAACAGAAGTTCAATGTTAGTACCGGGGGGAGGGCAATCCAGCTGCAGTCTATAGCTGGTTTCTTCTAGCAATGGCCCCTCTTCCCTGCAATGTTGCAATATTTTCAGAATGGGAGCTGGGAAAGGAAGCAGATGGAGCTCATTCTAGGGGTTCCTCAGCTGGTGCTGGAAGGTATGGTGCCTGCTCTGGGGGGCTCCAGTACACCCCCACACACATCCCCTAAGCAGGGGCTGAAAAACCCCCAGACCAAACTCCTTCCAAAATAAATTTGCTGTATGGACAGATTACTTTCCACATTTTTCTGCACCTTTCTCTGAAATTTCTAGTAATGGAACTAGTGGGAGGAGGGAGGGGCAAATGAGCTACAAGCCTGTACATCAGCTTAGAGGAAGAGCCAGTATGACCCCTTTCCCCTAGGAGTCTTTGCAATGACAGACACAGGCCTGTGCAGCCTGGCCATAGAGACACATCCCTACGCCCAGGAGAGTATCTGTGGGGAAGAGGAGGAACTGGCAACTATTCCCATGAAACTTTACCATGAGAAGCATAGCCTTCTCATGTGGGGAGTGTGGCATGTGAACAGGGTACCAGGGGTGGGCCTTGGGGAGCTCACACCATTGCTTGCTGCTACAGAAGCAGCCACATCAATAGCCATTGCCACCCAAGTTTTGAGAACCCAGCAGGTAAGATTGCTCCCTCTCTACTCTTTCTTCACCTTACATCTTCCAGTGGCCAGCATAATTTTCCCCTAACACACACATACCTCTACCTCAGATGCTAAAGGAGATTGGCATGGTTCTTGGCATCTAGTACACCACAACTGAAGATAAGACTAAATGACTACTGGCCTAGTCTGTCATGACTTATCATACCTGCACAGTTACATTTTCTTTTCTAGGATGTATGCCCCCTCTTTCTTCTGCTGCTGACTTTCAAGTTTTTATCACCATTTTCCTGGATTTATCTTTACTATGACTTTACCAATTCTAGTCAGACCAGGGTTCCTGATTATTTCACAAGTTCCAGTTGTTGATGAAGCTACATTGAATGAGGCGAAAGAAATACTGCTTAGATTTATTACAAATATTTCTTATCTTTCTCAATGTGAGACTATAAGTAATTAGATAATGGTTAAGAACTAATGTTAAATTATATTTGATATAGACATCATATTATAGAACTATGACAAATTAATTATACTGCAATTACCTGGTTCATAGTCAGTGAATGCTAGCCATCTGATACTTGAGTAAACCCTGAAAAGTACTACACTGTGCCCTTAATGCTTCAATAAAGTTAAAAATTAATTAACAGTGAACTGGAAATGCAGTGTTTAAAATGTCTTTAACTTTAATAAGTCTGTAAGAATGGATTATCTACACAATGTTTTAGTTCTATTCATATTTAATATCTCAATTAGGATCTTTAATTTTATTTCTGGCATCCCTAATCGCAGCATTTTATGGGGGTGGGGTTCTTTATGGTTCAGGAATTCAGACTTCCTCCATCTCATTTTTAACTCTTCCTCTGTCTTCCTTGAAAACAGGCCATACACATATTAAGAAAGGCAATGTTTATATTCAGCTGGTCTTATTGCTTAATGGAAGCAAGGGGTCATTACCAAGATGGACTATGATACAGTCGCCCGAAGATGTAGGGGGGCAGTCAGGAAGGCCAAGGCAGAGATGGAGATAGG
>JAGPOW010000229.1:14001492-14012656 GCA_030014935.1 Caiman crocodilus | reverse complement strand
GGTCATCTGACCCCGGTGCTCTTTCCTGCCAAGGCAGGGGGTCGGACTAGATGATCTGCCCAGGTCCCTTCTGACTCTAGATACTATGATACTATGATATGATACTATGATACTATTATAAGGACATTCTCTATTTTCATTTGATATATGTGGCAAACACTCTTTGCCTTGAAGTCAGGAATTAATTTTGGCTTAAAATTAAGAATGTGCACCTGGATAGTCCCAGTCCATACATACAGTACATTAGAATCTCTGTTTCATTTCACATAATTATGTTGTTTTCCAATACACTATATTTGATACCATGTATCTGGTGCCACATATATAAGAGAAAGCATGAAAACACTCGCACTGTGATAGAATGATATTCTCCTCCCCCCGCCAGATTTTAACTTCTGTAATTGGTTCAAAATCTGTGACTATTTCTTATTCATCAGCATGTGGTCTTTTAATTTTTTTCTTATTCTTAAATTTCCAGTAACTTCTATTGAGAATGATTCATGTTATAAGTTTCAAAAAATTAATCTGTTCACCAAATTAATGGAATCCAGCAAAATCTAGAAGTAATGATAGAGTCCTCAAACCATTCTTTAAGGTCAATTACCGTTATTTTTAAGTAATATTAACATTGTATAGCTTTAAAATGATCAGTTGCGATGGTTTTGCCTTTTCTTTTCCTTTCACATTATTATACAGCAATAGCCACAGCAAAAGAACTTTTCCTCCATCTCATCACCACCTTTTGTGCATTTTGAAGTAGTGGTGACATTGAATAATTGTTCTTCAACACAGTAAGAAAAGAAATAAGAGTAGTGTGAGAAACCCTAGGCATGTGAAGGAATCAGAAGGAAAAGGGCAGAGGCTGAAATGATTATAAGCCATTAATACTTAAGAATTTTATCTTATTCTTCTTATAGAGACATCTATTATCAGTAGGGTTGATGCTCAGACAGATGAAAGAGAGAGGATGAGGAAAATGAGGGTGGAGGTTTCCTACTTTCCTCCTCCCTAATTCACAGTTTCTCCCAAGCTGGTTAACACTGGGTGCATTTATATGTACATATAGACATCTATGCACAGCAATAAACTCTGGTGCACTTCACACTAGAGCTTATTGCTCCTGGGCACCACATTTACACATACACCTGGGACTGCAGCACATTGAGCCAGGCAGAGCAGCCCTACCTTGTAGAGAACAAAGGAGGTCAGCCTGCCAGCCTGGAACTGCCCAGACCTGGCTCAAAATGCTGAGGATGGGCTGGCTGGGCCAGGAGGGTGCTTCAGTGTTGTGCTAGCCAGCAGTCAACCCCCTCAATGAAGCACCCTTGTGCTCCAGCCAGTCCAGTCAGCATCTACACACGCATCAGTATACATGAAAAAACTCAGCAGCAAGATAGTATCTGTATTCCAAGTACCTATCTGCTGCAGAATTTATTAGTTTCCTACAGCCTAAAAGGGCCTCATGTGTAGATGCTGAGATATTTGCTGTGGAGTTGATTAGGCAACCCCATAGTAAACATCTTCTTTAGATGTGCTCACTGTCATGGAGAGTACCTGCCTAATTTAATCCATGAAAGAGGATTTTAAATGAGACACACAGGACCTCTAGCATGAGGATAGAATACAGCAAACCATAGTATGGAATACAAGAGAAGTTACTTGATGCCATTTGTCTATAAAACAGCAATTTTGAAGACCACAGATGACCATTTCCAAAATTTCAAAGAGTGTTCTGAGTACTGGAAGACAGAGTGCTATTAATTTTGGGAAGAATTGGAAAAGCAAGGAAAAGAAAATGGAAAGCACATTGAGCCCCTATCACTTGTTTAAGAAAGTTACAGCTTGTAGAAGCTGTGCAATTGCCCATACACTAAAAAAATAAAAACATCCATGGCTCACTGTCATGCAGCACCACACCACTGCAGAACCCATCCTTATTATGAAGTTCAGCATTTTGAGACTATGAGTACCTTTTCTCTAAAAAAGAAAAAGGGGAAATATTTATGGTGTGGTGGTGGGGAGGGGGATACAGTGGGAAGGAGAATAGAGTAGGAAGTGGGTACACACAGCCCCTGGCAAAGGAGGTGATAGTTAATTTTGGTGAAAGGAAGAGGTAATGAAAGAAATAGACTGTGGCATGAGGATAGAAAAGGGGCACAGTGTGCACATAAAGTGAAGAGACTGGGAAATCCTAATATGAGGAGAGAATGGGACAAACACATTCCCAGGCATGAGTAAAAGTGGTGAGACTGAAGGGAGCCTTTGAAAAAGAAGATAGGAGGGGCACCTAAGGGGCTTATGGAGCCATACTGGAGGAATTAAAAGAGCTCCTGCCATGTGCATGTAACTCAGCCTACAAAAAACAGAATATGTGCAGGTCCTTAGTAACAATTATCATCTAGTACAAATCAATGCACACAAGATGGGGAAAGACATATCTGGGAAGTTATTCACAGCACATTAACAACATCAAAATTCACTTGCAGTTTATGGTGGATGTCAAATGCTTACCAAACGTCTGATGGATCTGGACCTCAGGCAAGGATTTGCAGCCAGCCAACTGCTTTGCCTGTGTATGCACTTACCCCAGGCTAAATGAATGTTAACCCTACTTTTACTGAGTAGCTAATGCAATGTGAATCCATGCTTGTATTTATCTAGTTACAATTTGCCCGTGTTAAAAGGGCCTTAATAAGTCTCCTTACACATATGGCTTTCAAAATATAAACTTACTTTCGAAGAAGACTGACATGGTGATTTTTCAGCAAATAGAATCTCAGACTCATACCAGGTGGTCTTCTTTGATATACCTTTTATGTTTGACAGAGCTCTTCACTATGTTGCTACTGACATAAAAGAACAGGTTCTCCAGCCCACTCTTCTGCATTTGCAAGCAAACCTTTGGTACAAAGGGGTCTGCAAGAATGTCTATGATGGTGTCTCTCACACATACATAGCCACTAGTTGATTTGATGATGAAAAAAAGCAGAAAAAGAACAAACTTTGATTTTTTTAAGCATAATTATTACATATACAAGTACAATTAATCATGTTAGCTATAATTCTGGGTGACAACTAGAAAGTGAAAACTCCTCCCTCCCATTCTGAAAACAGCACTGGGGCTGGGAGGCGGTGCAGACACAAGTTACTGAAGCCATTCCATTTTGGAGTGTCTTCATCTGAACCTTCATGTAATAAGTGTTCATATTTTCATGAGATTGGGCCCTTTTAAACACTTTGCACCAGTGCACTTCTATTTGGTCACAGCTGTAGATTGCTTTCAGGGACCAGATGAGGCAAAAATTGTCAAGTCTAACTGCTCCTTTTGGTCTGTCTTCAAACTACATAGTAAGTTTTTCTTATACAATTTTTTTCTCCCATATAATAAATCTTTCTGTTGTTTAATCTTCTCACCAATTGCCTGTGGTAGAGTTCGATCTTAGAATGAGTGATCCTACAGGATAGCCTATTCTATGAAAATAAGAACCTTAAATTTATTCCCAACCAAAACATTTCTCGTTCTGTAGCTGTGTGGTCCATTGTAAGGGCAATGGAGCCGAGGTTTGCTGAAATAAGGAGTTATTCCAGGGAAAACTTTGGTCTGTTCCGTGGGACAAGCAGTAGGAAAGTGGGGAGGAACTTAAGGCCCCAGGCATTTGTGACAGGCTTCATGCTTTCTTTTACTCGTGCTAGTTGTGTGACTCCACTCATCTATTTCTTCTCATACCCTTCCTCATTCCTCCCTCCATTAGTTCCCTCATGAAAGGGTCCCTCCATCTCTAGATATGCCAGTCTGTGAGCACTATATTTCACAAATCGTATCCCATGCAAGAGGCATATATGCCCCCAGACTCCCCATTTCCATTTTTATTTCTCTTCTTTCTGTCTGGGTGATTAACATGTTGGAAAAATAGACACAGTTCAGGGTACTGCTTTCCTGGGAGGTATTAAATCCTTACATCCAAAGGGGCTGCTAACCAGCTGCAGGGGGCTCCATGTCTCCCTTATTTTCCATTTGCTGTTTACTGGTTTCAACCACAATCAATACGGTTTCTACTCAATGATGGATAGAACATTTTATGAAATACTGTAGTTCATCAGATGAAGCATATACCATGTATTAGCAATATACAGAGAAATGCTACTGCGATCACGATATGGTCATTAAGCCAGTGTAAAGCAGCTAGTATTCACTTTGGATTCGGATTTGGCCAATTTGGGGGACAGTGATTCAATCTGGTGATTCAAATCACCGTCCCAAATCAATTCAGCTGAATCTGATTCAGAGATTTGGCCACTGCTGAATTGGACAAATATCTGAATTGGACGGGTCTCATCCCCTGTCTGCTCTCCCAGCCTCCCCATGGGTGCCCCACCCAGCCCCATCTCCTGGCTTTAAAAAAAAAAAAGAGCTCGGGCCTCATCTCCTCCTGCCAGGTGGTGGTGGGGAATCCTGCTGCCTCCCACTGCCCTGTGCTGCATGGGGGGATCTGTTTCAAGCCCCCACACCCACTCTCCCAGCCCCAGCTCATGGCTCTTAAAAAAAAAAAAAAGCCCCCAGTCATTGGCTGCTGCCAGGCAGGGGGGTGACCCATGCTGCACCCCACTGCCCCCCACTGTGTGAGGTGCTCTGTCACAAGCCCCCAGAAGCCCTTGACAGACATTGCAGCAGCTACTGAGAGTGGGGCTTGTTTTTTTTTTTAAAGAACCAGGAGCTGGGGCTGGGTGAGGTAGCTATGGGAGGGGCTGGGAGAGTGGGCAGGGATTGAGGGGCTCCTGAAAGAGCCCCTGACACAGCACGGGGGAGTATGGTGGAGCTGGGATTGGCTCCCCACCTGGCAATGCCTGGGCTGACCCAAATTAAATATTGTCTAAAGGAAAGAAAATATTTTTTTAAGTTGGAAATAGAAATTCTCGTTTTCAGATTTTTGTTCATATTTTAAAATGCTAAAATATGGTAAAATGGAAATAAAAGGTTTTGATTAATATTGCCTTTTGTCCTGATTTGGAATTAGCAAAAAAATTAAAATCTCAAAAACTCTTGTGGGAGAGAAAACCATTGTCTATTCAGCTCTACATATTCCCTCATCTCAAAGTTTCCTATGAATGGATATATTAATCAATACAGCCCTTCAAAGAACAGGGAATGTAGTTATTACCATATTTACTCACAAATCACATGCTTGTACATGAGACTTTTTTTTTGGAATGGTAGATTGAACAGCATCAAATAGATTATTTTTCCAGACTCAAACCTGCCCCACCATGGGCTCATCAAGGTTCCTGACTGCATGGAGAATGACAAAGTCCATTCATCAATATAGCTCACCTGCAAACTGCAGTTCCACAGCTAAAGATTTAACCCTTTCCAAGTTGCTATTGATTTAGCAGCAGCTTTTGGCTGCTCAGCCATTAGCAGTCATTTGGGTATCCTCATACCTCTATCCAGGCATGGAAATCCATTTCCTCACTTAAGACATGCTTCCCAATTTTGGAAGTCTATTTTTTTGAAAAAAAAAGATTCATGTGGCATGCAAGTAAATATGGTAATTTACTAATATACTGGAGTTGAAGCTGTTTATTTATTCTGGCTATGAATGAAGTGAGCCTTAGCTCACAAAAGCTTGTGCTCTCTCTATATATCTTATTTAATTAGTCTATAGATGTGCATATGTACTTTACCTTCTGAGTGACTAGAAATGGCCTGATGCTGAAGGAAAATTCATATGTTCAGCATTTCTCAGTAGCAGATATTTTTTAATCACTAAAAAGGACTGAAGGTTCAAGGCCACAGAAATTGAACATAAAAATGTCATTTAATAGGTGAGACCACAGGTCCATCTAATCCAATATTTTATCTCACACAGTGGCATAAAGTAGATTCTGAGGTGGGGGTGATAAACAAAGTATGCCCAGAATTTGCCATGCTCTGCCCCATTCCCATTGCATCTTCCAGCATTTGGAAATTTAGGAAATTCTGATTCAGAAGCTACATCCCTATAATCCTGGTTTAATAATTACTGATGGCCTGTACTTTGGAGAACTGATCTAATCTCATTTTGAAATGAGCTTAAAATACTAGCCTTCACAAAATTTTGCGACAATGAGTCCCACAGAATAATTACTCCCTGTGTGAAAAACAACTTCCTTCTCTTAGTTTGAATCCTGTTATCTAATAGTTTCATTTTCTGTCCCATAGTTCCAGTACTAGTCCTAATCCCAGAAGAAAACAAATCATAGAGTACCTTATACTTAGAAATACTGGGCATCGGTATAAGAGAATGAGGGACTTCAAATACCATCAGTTTCAGCAGGTCACAAATTAGTCCCACACTGCATACATAAAAACACAGACATATAAAAAAAACAAAAACAAAACAACCCCCCCACCCCTTACTTTAAAGAATCAGAATAATTGTAATATAGAAAGACTGCAATAAGCTTCTAAACTTCATCCATTTTTGTAACTGGATCATTTTTCAGCTGCTTTCCATTTATAATTACCATATTTACTCAAATGTAAGATGAGGTTTTCTCCCCCAATCAGCATGGGAAAAAAAGCTTGTCTTACATTCACATACAAGGAAACCTCATTAAACTTCTGCCAAAAGCAGCATGTTTCACAAATGGAAACCAACTATGAAGCTGATTAAATGCAGCCAAGACTGAGCATAGCTATAAAACAGATGGTCCATATTTGGTAAAGATACTAATGGGAACCTACCACAAGAACAGGCTAGTGTAGCCCATCTGAATAACCTTCATGGTATTGCCCATTGCACTCAATTCCCCTCAGTGCCACCTCTTTTTCAAGTCACAATGAGCCATGGCGTGGAATACATTTCAACTTCCGCTTCATTCCCACAGCCTAGCTGTGCCTTTCTTGCCCATTTCCTATTCTTTTCACCAGTCTGTTTCTTCACCAGCCTTAAATGTCTGGAAAATATCACCAAAAAGGTCCCCAAACAGTTTATGCAGAATCCCTCTGGTGTTTCCTCCTTTAGCCTGTTGCATATGATTAGTGTGGCTTCACCCTCCATGAGGTGAAGCCAGACCAGGGTGCCATGCACCTCACTTACATATACATTTTTGGAGGATCCCAGGACTTTTCACTAAAACATTGAGTTCCAGTCATTGGGGGGGGGGGCACTAATTAGAACATGGCTCCTTTGTTGAGGGTATTTGAAACGCACACACATAATGATCAGTTCTGAATTGTGGGGTCACCATATCTTGAAACAGTCAAGTGTGCTGGGGCTCAGCTCAATGAACGCTATGGCAAGTCTTTTGCCTTTGGAATAATATCATGCATAGTTTGTCCTCTCTAAATACATGGTAAAGTGCTACTTAAAAGAGTGTTTATGGAGTACCTGTGCTAACACTTATGGCTGTTTCAAAAAAAGGCAAAATGCATCAATTCTGGATAAACTAAGGCTATGGGTATCCGTAGTAATTTACATATATGTTTATTCAAAACCAGCATTTTTAAATTTACCTCTCACTTCCAAGCGCTCAAGAAAAGCAGGGTCTGATACTAAGAGTGGGGGCAGTTGCAGGAGGAAGTTGTGGGAAGCAGAAGGCAAGGGGGCTGCCTGATTCTCCCAGATTTCATTTCCCTGCCATAGCTGTAGGAGAAAAACAAATTCAACGTAAACCTCCAATAAATTGGAAAATTATAACCAATGTGTACATTTCCCATGAATGGAATCTAATTATTAGGGGGTTAGCTTATATTCAGGGTCATCTTATATTTAACCAAATATTGTAGTAACTGCAAGAATGAGGAAAAACCCCACATATTTTATAAAGCAAATATCCATCCAGTTTAGTTAAGTTATACAGGTATGTTATCACTTAGTTTCCATTTCTTACGTTCTTTGACTAAGTAATGAATGAAGCTGTGTTATGGTTTTTCCTCCCCATTAACTAAAACCATATGTCTACATTTTCCTTAGCAGTTGCTTTTTCCTCATTCTTTTTGCTATACCTTGAGATACTGTTTGTCAAACTAGGATGCCTCAGATGACCAAATATTTTTTTTCTCCTTTGCAATATATCTCCCTTCAATTTAAGTGCATCACATTGTGTATTAATATTTGATTAGCTTTTTTGGATAGTTTTCATAGTTCATTTGAAGATTTAGCTGTTGTGATTAGCAGTTATCACTCCTGGGTTTACATTAATTTGTTTTTATGATTAACAGAAAGCTTGGGTGACTTTCAGAAATTGGACCTTGAGCCACCCAAAGCATAGCATGGTGGGGAAGCCCCATGTGGGCCACAAGCCCCATGTGGCTCGACTGATTCAGCCCTGCCTGGGCCACAGCCACTGACACCCTTCCCCCCCACACACACATTTTGATTTGGCCACACTTTCTTCACTACCCCACACATCCTGATTGGGGCTGGGACACTCTGCTTCTCCTATACATCCTGTTCCAACCCCAACCATGTCTGGTCAAGGATGATGTACTCCCCGTTCCTTCTCTGAGCATGTGGAACAGGGTCAGGCTGTGCATCCCTCTTGTGGCTGGGCCAGGCCAATGCTGTGCTAGCTAGATTGGGCCCAAAGGACAGTGGAACAAAAAGTTTGGGAACAATTGATCCAAGGCATCCCAGGTCACACCTACTGCATGTATTGTTTAAGTCTGTTTGCAGACTGAGGCAGATATCACATCACTTTAAATTTAATTCACTTTTCAAGGTAATATCTTCACCATTTTGCAAGAAATTAATTTAAAAACAAACAGACAAATTTTCAATAAACATTCCACTCTGGAGTTTTGAAGACAGATATATTCAAAGTTGACATGGCTATTGATGAGTAAATTGCCAGAGGATCAGCTTTGAGTTAAAACAAGAACTGGAGGTTGGGTAGTAGCTGCAGAGGCAGAGCAGCCAGGGATATTATCATATCTTCACTGTTTAAAAAACTTTACACTCCAGGCAGAAAGATACCCTTTTGCTGAGCTCAGGTTTTTAACTCCTAGCATTTGAATCTTTTTTAGGCTGATAAACTTCTGCTGCTTTATAGAAAAAGCTTCCAGGAACAATGGAATCCAGAACCATTTTTTAAACTTCCTCTATTGTATGCATACAATTTTAAGAGGATGGAGGGATCTGGTTATATAACTGGCTTCACAGCTCCATGCTATAGCTTCTAATCCTGGGCCATGATCCCTCACTTTTGCAGGGAGTTCCAGGAAGCCTGCTATTTCTCTGTCTGGTATGATATGACTTCCAACACACAGCTCTTCTAAGATGACACAGTCAAGCCGATTAGCAGTAGAAGGTGCAGCTGAGGTTGCACCATTATAGTGTGATATTTAACTTTTAAGTGTTTGGTCTGTATTTGTCCAGAGCAAAATACTATGTGGTCATGGTCCTGACTATGGACTTTAGGTCTAAAAATAATAGACTATACATGGACTTATCACAAAATATCATTTTCCCAGCACAATGGGCTGGCACTATTATTGTTTAAAAAGAATTTGAATTGAAAACCCAGCAGAAGAGCTGTTAAGTTAAATTTATGACAAAATGAATGCTTTTTAGAGTTGATTTTCAAATTGCAAGCTGAAAGTTAAATTGACAACTGTATGTGTGACACAGAAAATAATTCAGTCTCAAGAACTTTAAAAAATATATATTATATAACTTGCCTTAATACATTAATTGAAGTATTTTTGATGCGGTGGGATATAAGGAAAGGATATGAGCCCTGATGAAGGAAAGCACTTCAACACATGCTTAGGTCAATGTCTGTTTACCACAGCCTTTCAGCATGACTTAACTTTAAGCAGAAACTTAAATCTCATTGTACACTACATGTACTGATTTAAGACACAATAGTAATTTTTGAGGCACATTAAGGATATGGGTCTATACGTGCACCCCTATATGTATATGTAGATGTGTGCCTAAATTGCCTTAGAGCACATTAGGCAAATGTGGATTAAGTTTAGACATATGTAAATGTATATGTAGACACAACCATTGAGATTTAAGCACATTTTGCAGTTAACCACATACTCAAATGGTCTTCTGTTCAGAGGTGACTTCCTGAACTGAATCTTCATTGTCTCATGAAGCAAATATACATTTAAATGATGTAGTGGAATACTTGTGAAACATCAGCCTTTCTAATAAGACCTAAATGAGCATAGTTGCCTAAGTTCCAATAAGTCATTAATGTCCCTGTTTGTAACTCTTCCATGTTCCTCTGTCCTCACAATTTTTTCTGGAAGTTTGTTGTAGTAAAAACTTTGCAGATTAACATGTTTTAGATCATGCATACCATTTAGATCAACAATCATTATTAGACTGTTATCAGTTAAACAAACACTTTTTAAGGGTCTGCGTAAAGTCATTAGTAGTTTTGCTACTGACTTCAGTTTAGTTTGGAGTAGGCTTTGACCACGGATTAACTGCTAAATTTAGCTTATTTGCTGGATTTTCAATGTGTGCTTGAGGTCATTGTTGAACTAGGGATTTAATCACATCTTAAAAGTAATCTAGACTTTTTTCTGGGCTTGGATTTAGATTTATTTATTATTATTACTATTTTCTGTGACATGCAATGAAGACCAGAAAGTGAATTGTTTTGTTACTTTATCTTAGTATTTTTGGGAATGAAAAGTCTCGCTTTGTGTTATTTAAAATGGAGATCATAGGGAAGGCTAAGACATATTTGTTTTAAGACTTTAAAAAAATGGCAAAGTTGATAACATACATACAAAGATTTCAAACAGTCTGAGCAAAAAATCACAAAATGGAAAATGAACAAATGAGTAATGCTTAACAGCAGAGTGAAACCACATAAAGAAAATGGAGAGACTCTAAACTTGTTGCCCTGTGAGGTCAGGTCAACTCTCAGGATCTCAATATTGCGCTGTTAGACAGGAGGGTGTGACACAATTGCACATATATAAACACAAATCAATTAGGGTCACACACACACACACACACTACCAACTTAGGTACATACACAACCAAACCAGCCTTGGTACATGTATTCCTATCACCAATTCAAGTACAGGCACTACACACCCCAAAAGTTAGACAAAAATCAATTGTCCATATCTGCACACTCAGTACACATACACAAATCACTAATTCTTATATCATGCACACAATGACATTATACATACACACACACACACACA
>JAGPOW010000229.1:13958724-13978517 GCA_030014935.1 Caiman crocodilus | reverse complement strand
CTGTGACCCCAGCACTTGTTTCCTGCCATTGGCAGGGGGTCAGACTAGATGGCCTGCTCTAGGCCCCTTCTGACTCTAGTTACTATGAAACTATGAAACTATGAATAGGATTATTATTACTATTGCTATTATAGGGTGTATATTGTCATTCACTATACTTGCTCTATATTCATGCAGCTTGTTTTTAACCGTGGCTTCAAGCTTATTTTAAGCTGCATGAATATAGACTGGGAGTAACAAGTGCAGTTGTTCACTGGTCCTTGGGGCTTTGTAAAGAACCCAGTATAAGTAATTTGGAATAGGGGGAGGGTAGGCAGGATCAGAGTGGGTCCGACAAGTCTTCAGGAGGTTTTAATGAGTCTGCTGTTTTGCCATTCCTCAGATAGATGAGTTAGCTGTGTTAGTCTCAAGTCAAGTATAAGGCAAGGTAGATTTGCACCTTATAGATTAACCAAAGCCTATGCAACATCTATTGAGGTGAGCTTTAGGTATATATACTGAAGGTTGTTTGTGTGTTTGTGAGTGCACGCACACTGACGCTCACTTCATCAGATGCTGCACAGATGTGACATACATGTATATATGCCATGTCTATGCATCATATATATGGTCTTTTTGTGTGTATGCACGTGTGTGTGTGTATATAGTGCACATATATAGTATACAAATGTGCTTTCAAAGCAATATTTTAGTGAAGTTCTGGAGCCATGAGCTGTAAAAACCAGGTAGCTTCAAGCTGCCTGAGGGATGTAGAAGGAAGGGTAGATCTGCACCTCATAGACTAACTGTGGTAGATAGATATAGATATCTACATATATTTATTTCTTTATACATCAAAGTCACTCTCTCTTGTGTGGTTAGTTTGAGGCACATCTACCCTTCCTTCTACTTCCTTCAAAAAGCTTGAAGTCAAGGCACTTACTTTTACTTTTCAGAGCTCCAAAAGGTCATTAAAATACTGATTTGAAAGCACACGTTTATACCTATGTGAAACACAAATCAGTGAAGTCCCACCATATCTGTGTTAATATCTATCCTGTAATAGTGACTGAGGAGATTCACACCATAGTATACCAGTGAAAATATCTCAATATTGTGGAAAGCCATACTGAAATAAATGTCAGGATATTATGTTGATGTATTTCATATTCACAAGGGCAAAGTATTTGATGTGCTACAATATAAAAAAGGAGAAAAGTTGTGTTATAGTATACATTCTGCTGTATTATGGACACATAAACCATAATATGATTCAATAAATACAAGCTAAGAAGCAGCAATGTATTTAATATAAACATGAATGCTGGAAAGAGTATATTATGTAGTCAGAGTTCTAAATTAACTTAAACCACTCAGAAAAAGAAAAAAGACTGGCATGATAAATCTGACTTTAAATGAAGTATAAAAAAGCTGGTGCAGTATAGCTAGATTTTAATATTCCTTTTATCCTAAGCTGTCACACTGATATTTTTTTTTCTCACTAATAAAAGATACAGGCTGAACAGCAGAAAAAAAATGCATGTGCATTTTTAATTGCTAATTCAAATTAAACTGAGATATATTCAGTCATGTCTTGTTATTCTAAACATAAGGATGCATCCACTAAAAGTTGAGGTCCAGGAAAGACATTAAACCCTGAATCATTACCCGAAGAACTTAGGGAAGCTTGTAATAGCTAATAAGCTGAATTGGCAATTCACCAATTTCAAGACAAATAAAGAGGAGGACTGGGGAGAACTGGGAAAGGTTTTCTCAGATATAACATGGATCTAAAATATAGTATTGGAAGAAGACCATTTGCAGCTGTACTATGTGAAAACATCCTACAGGGAACACAATTCTATTTGTGTCATAATGTATTCCATCCCAAGTATGTATTCAGAGAATATCGCTGTCAGTTTGGTTGGGTTTTTTTTCCTACAAGGAACAGTCCATTACAATGGTAAACTCCCTGCTATGAAATGTAATTCTAATGATACTGTTGCCTTTCCAGTCCAGTACCACCTAAGTAGTATCCTTTTAATCTCCAGTCATAGTGATCTAGGTTTTGATCTTTCAGCTCTCTCAGCTTGATTCTCCTTTCCATTATTCTGATGTAATTTATTTTACTTCAGTGGAGTCTTCTCAACTTCTGCTCTTACAAATGAAATGATCAGATATCTAATCTCACTCCTTCTCCTGCCTCACATGGTTTCATTTCTGATATGTCTAGGACACTTAAGAAGTTAGCAGCTAAACTTAGTTATTAATATTCAAAATATGTCAAAATGACCAGGTGGATTTTCTGCCTCTCTTTCTTCCCCAACCTCTGTACTTTTCACTATTTCATTTTTGCTTGGGGTGTTCATTTCTATTTTATTGATTTATGGAAGTGGTGAATTTGACCTAAAAAGTCTGATGGTAGTTTGCTTTCTGAGTCCCTGATAAACTAACAAACCCAATCAGTAGAAAACAATCCAGTCAAAGCTATTTGTAAACCAGCTGAAGTCAAATGTACTGACTTATTTCATAAGCTTTGGAAAAGATCAAGTTAATAGGTTTATCTCTTAAGATGGCTATTTAATTAAAATACCATTTATCTAACCTTTAAATATTAAAAAAAACCTCCACTTTTATCTAACACTAACAAAGACATGTACATATAAATAAAACTGAAGATACATTCAAAATCTCTCAGTACCTACCTAATAACACAGAGAAATAAAAGGGAGAAAGCCCCTCACCCCTTTATTTTTCTGTTCAGTCCTGCCCAAAATGGAGATATGGTAGTGGGAAGGAAAACAGAGGCAATTCATTTGATATTCCCTAACTGTTAGCAAGTAATTAGAGGACCATGAAATGGGAGAAACCTTGGATGCAAGCTCAGAAGAGTGTTCCAATGTACAATGAGGATAGAATAATTCACTAAAACATGATGAACTTATTCTGCTGCTTGGATGACAGGGAAGACGGACAAAAATGGTGATTCTGAATTACAATTTGTTTCCTAAGTTACTCTTTGGTCATTATAAGGCCTTGTTGCATTTTCATTTTAGGCAGCTCCTGATGCTCTTAACCCCTGGATTGTCTACACATTAACACATGAAACTCTTTAGGTGGCTTAAAGTTAGGTTTATATCTCATCTGTGTTACCCAGTTCATATTACACTAATGTGCTGTCACTTTAGGCTACATGTTAGTGTAAAAAACTCATCCAGCCCCTGCTCCTAGTTGCTAGATTGGGCTCACTGCAAAGAAAGTTGAAGAAGGGATTGCAAAGATAGTGGGATTGGAATGAAATTGTCAGGCTTAGGGAGACTATTCCTATGCCCAGTTTCCTGCTCTACCAAACTTCCCTTGCCAATCCTGCTGCCAAACTGGACGATGATTTAAAAACTAGCAGGGGTGGAAACGTTTTCTCTGCGAGATGGCAGGGCAAAGCTCTCTGTGCTTCCCTGGATCAAGGACTGCTTAATCTGGAGAATGGGCTAAGGGTTGCCTTGCTGCTCCATTCTTCCAAAGTGTATGGTAGAGAAGTGGTACAACAGAGAATGTGGTGGGTGCCCACATGCTGGCGATACACAAGGGGTGTCTCCTCATGTGAATTTAAGCATGCTTTGAGGTGTCTCACCATGAGTTGGCACTATGGGTATGGCTCCACCCTCATCTCACAAGCTACAAGATGGTGTATATAAGAAGGAGGGGGTTCAGTGGTGTCTTTCTTTCCCCTTTTGTCCTGGGGACAGGGTACTCACATGTGTGCCATGGTGTTCCTTGGGGCTCCACCTCCCCTACATCCCAACCACACACCAACCATTCGGGTATGCAGGTCTGCGTCTTGACATGATAGCTACCCCTTGACTGTGGAGGTCTAGTGTAAATGGCAATGCTCTGGCTCATTGTCCAGATGATTTGCTTTGGTAGCCCCAACCTCCTATCCTCAGGGTCTGAGCTTCAAATGACAGGCATCCTCTTTGAGAGGAGTGCCTACCTGGTTTGCTTTAATGAGAAGAGACTGAGAACAATCCATCCCCAGCTTGCTGCCAGTCACTGCTTCCACTCAACTACCGTGAGGCCCTGCCCATGGAGTCTCCAATCCTTGAGCCTGGAGTCCCTCTACGACCAATGCTCTCCCAGCCAGCTTCTCCCCACATGCTGGCTTCCAGTGGGGTTTTTAAACTTTCCATAGTGGTGGTGTCAGCTGCTGCAATAAGCTGGCTGCTGCCCTGCCCGGGAAGAAGCCATTTGAAGAGTTGGCGAAACATTGACTTGAACGGCTCCTGCTTCTCTCCCACCCATCCGAATGGGAAATTCCCTGGGGTGTGGGGGACTCTTTTTTCCCTTTTGGAAACTCCAGGGGTTGTCCCTGGCATTCCCAGCATCTGTGGAGGCTTCTCGCCACCACAGCAGGTATCAAATTTAGGTGCAAATGGTCTAAATTCATCATTTTTAAAGAGCATTAAGGGTGTGCACATGCAGATATGTGCCCTAATGTGCCTTAAATTTAGATTAATGCACCTTAAATCATCTTGTGTAGACACACCCAAAGAGTCTTATCCCACTTCTCCATTCCTCTCCCCCCTGCCCTCAAGAATGGGAGAAGTGGAGCAACCATTTCTCCTCCTGAATCAGCAGCCTTCCTAAGATCAGAAGATCAGGCTTATTTTTGCTGGTGGAAATTTCTCAAAAATGAACTAGAAATAAATGCTTGTTCATGGCTTAGGCAGACAAGGTTGTTTGGGTGAATCTGATATTGTATATTAGACCAACTTAAACAGTTGGAAAACAGGTTTTAAGGAAGCTTTTGGGTTCAAAAACCCTTCATCAGGCTAAGAAAGTTTCAGGAAGACCACACAACAACTGCTAAAACTTCCTTAGTCTGACGAAGAGTTTTTGAACCCAAAAGCTTGCTTACAAATTGTTGTCCAACTATTTAAGTTGGTCTAATAAAAGATACCAGATTCACCCAAAGAACCTTGCCTGCCTATGTCCATAGACCAACATGGCTACAACCTACACCCTTGTTCATGGCTTTAGATTATGACACTTGATATGTGTTATAGAACTCCTTTATGTAATCAATTGATTTAATCTTTGATATTCCAGCTGCTACAATGAATCACCTTTTGAAAAAAAAAATGGCTGCAATTCTGCCTCCTTCACTCTTTGCTCATACAAATCAGCTTGCCATAATGGCTTAGTGGTATTGTCATTTAGGAGATCCTGGATTCTGCCTTTCAGTTCTTGCTCTCACATAAAATGGGGGCATTATAGATGGTTAAAAGGTAATTTGAGAACCTCCAGAAGAAATATAAATAGTTAATAAAGTTAATATTTTAGGATTTTTTAGCAATATAATGTGAATCAGTTTATGCAACTCATTTACAGTCTATGTGACTGTAACAGGGGCTAAGGACATTGACATTTCAAGGGAGGAAAGTATCTATTGCTGCAGTAGAGGAAGGCAGGCTGGCCATCAATATCAACTGGAAACCCCTATGGCTGGAAAGCCCTGTGACAAGAACAGGTGAGTCTTCAGAGCACATAAGCCCAATGTCTGAGGCCAAGTGGGGAGTCTGCCCCGCATACTGCAGGAAGACGAGCTTCTGGGAGAAAAGAGTTGCTACAGACAGATGGGCAGGCACCCAAGCCACCCAAGGCAGGTAGGATGAAAACCAGAAGATAGAATTGTGGCTATGGGGTAGGTGAGGAGGCCACAGAAAGTGCCTGGTGGGGCACTCAGTGACAGGCAGCCTTTACTGGGATTAGGGATTGAGAGGACTAAGGGCTGAGTGAGTTAGGCCAAGACTAGGAGGGCCAAGTCCACAGCGAACGAAAGCAGCCCAGTCTGGGGTCAGGGACCCCAAGAGCTGAGGGCTGGCCCAGAGTCTGAGACAGGCACCAGGGGACCTGAGCACACAAGTGTGAGATAGGACTGGGTCACAGAGCCAAGGTCCAGGGTAGTGGACCTGGGCTGAGGGGTGCAGACAGAAGGCTAGGAAGGCTGAGGCCCAAACAGAGGTTTAAAAGGTGGCCAAAATCTGTATTGGGGTCAGAGGACTCCCCTCCAAATGAACATGGAGTAATACTTGTGAGACACGGATGTGGCTGCAGGGGGGCAATAACTTAGTGACTATGGGGAATGACTGGGACCAGCCAGATGAGAGGTACCAGCTGACTAAAACAAACTAGGGTTCACTTTGGGACTCTAGGGCAGCCTCCCTTAATCCCATAATAGTTCCATTAAAGTTGAAGAAGAGGGAGGGCACCGCAAGGAGCTGGACAGGAGGTAGGAGTCATGTGGCCACTAGGGGTGTCACGGTTGCCTTTGAGGCATTATCCTACTACATTGACCTAATTGGATCAATTTTCTTTGCCCTTCTCCTTGTGCAATTTTAATTGCTGACTTATACCCTATTACTAGGTGCACTCAGTTGCACTTTTATTTCTGCAGTGTTCAGTAGATTCTGTTAGCTCATTCTAGTCTTTCTAAGTAGCTGTAAGCTTTTTCCCCACCAACAATTTAAATAATATGCTTAAATGTTCTTAATTTTTACTGCCCTTGAAAAGTAAGATTCCTGGCAGTTTCTCTTTCCCCTACCAGATTAAAATAATGATTGCTGCTCACTTACAATTCTGTTGTTTCCATATTGAAAAAATGGAAGATCTTTGTGATGAGAACAAAGATTACTATTAGGTTCAATAACATTCATTGGTATATTACATGACTCTTTTTTTTCTTTATCTCCAATTAACTTTATTGCTGGAATACTTCAATTGATGTGAAATACTTACTGGGTTAAATACAGTTGTAAAGAACACCTCCTCCTTCCCCCAAATGTTTTTGTCTAGTTCTTTTGGACCACCAGGGTAATCTTTATGGAATACTGTTCGTGTAAAAAGACCATAAGTCTGTCAGGGAAGCACCTGAAAAGACAGCATCAATAAAGATATATAAACTCATTTCAGTTCAGAACTGAATTTGTCTACAAGCATATAAATTATAATTTCCCCAGGCACCCATCTTGATTTTGTTCTTAAACAGGTGATCAGGATTTTCAATCTAACTAGGGAAGTTTACATATTAAGCACATTTTGGACTGGATTGACCCTGACAACTGTAAAGTTGTAAATTCAGGTGTTTACAACTTCCTGAATTTATTATAGTGGCAGTCCCATGGAGGGGAAGAGTGTGGGATGAGAGTGGAGTGAAGAGTTAAATTAAAGCTGTTCACCACACTCAGTTTTGTCTGAGTTTTCTCCTGAGGAATGGAAACAATTGTCATGTGTGCATATATCCCTTTCCATCCACTTCAAGCACAATGCATGTTCTGGGATGAATCATATGGCTCACCCCAGTACCTTACAGTAAACAGATTTGATTTTCTTCAGTAGAATGATTATCATGTTATTTTTTCATAAAAAGCAATTTTAAAAAAAATGCTATATTATGTTCTGAAATGAAGAGAAATCATGGCAAAGAAAAAGCAAAAGCATAGGCACTATATAAGCATGCCAGAATATTTGTGATTTTAAAAAGTGTTGGAAAGATAAATTATAATGTTCTGGTTAAGAAAATATGGCAAGATGTAAAACTCCCACATTCACATGGAAATAGTTTACCATGATGCTGCTGTGGATAAAATCTGTGCTGTGCAGGCTTCTGGTGCAGATGCTCTTCTGTACTGGTGATCTTGATACTTTAGACTTTCTTCCAGGCTTCACATGCTCAACATGTTCTAGATAGACTCCAAAATAACATAGAACTACTGCATAATTCATGTTAGCAGTGGAATACCATACTCCTGAAATGTACAACTGACGGACATTAATTAGTTGAATCCTTTTGTTTCAACTGAAGTAAAACCGTTGCTCAACATTTATTAACAGAGCCAAGAGCTGCAAATAGTCTAGGGATCTGTAAACAAAGCTGATCAGAACTCAAAACTTACATTTTTAGGAAGTAAAGTAATCTAAAATGTATTTTTATTCTGATTTGGAAAGAACAAAAAGAAACTAAATACTTTCAAAATTTCCTGCTAAATGAAATTTCAGAAATGTTGAGATTTCAAACTTTCATTAGCATTTTGAAGTGTCATTCTGATTATATTTAATATTAATTTGTATGACATGTCATACTATACACTGTCATAATAACCAGAGGTCCTGGTTTTCTCTATTTAAAAAAATCACAAATTCTCCGATCAAACTCCAAAAATCTATATTTCTCTATGATTAAAATATAACACCACTATATATATAGGCGTCCATTGAACAAAATGTTTTACTGATATATTTACAATTTTAAGGCAATTTGGAAGCCTACCAGTGCCTCAAACATTATCATAAAATAAATTCTAAAAAGCTATCTATTTTGGCATTTGATTTGGGGTTTTTTAATAATAGGAAATCAGAGCTTCCCCTGTCCCATTTGTTTTTTTCTCAGTAACTCAGATTCACAAGCCTAGAGAACAGGAAGTCATCTAGTGGCAATCCTGTGACTCCATGTTTCTGACTTTTAGCTTCCCTGCATCCGACTTTCTCTATCAGCTTCCTGTAGGTAAAAATGAATGCAAAAGAAGAAATAAGTCATCTGTAGACAATATCATGAATGGTTCTGCAAGGCAAATCAGTATATATATATCTATATATCTATATCTGTGAGATGATCAGGTACATTGTGGAAAACTTTAGAGTGAGCTATGAATCATGATATCAATGGGAAAAAGATGGATCACATAGCTCATGGTGCTCAAAAGTGACATCAGCTTCAACCCTATCTGTATAATCATATCCTACTGGTGCAGAGTACATTGCAGGTGCTTTACTTCTAATATGAACTGTAAAACAAAAGTGTTCAGCAGAGAATACCAGTACAGAGGTTGTAGTGCTGATAATGAGAAAATGTATGATTTCTGAGGTGTAGGTAGAACAAACAGTTATCCAAAGAAAAAGCTAAGAAATATGTATTAATAGAAATTTTATACACAGACTTCTTTGAGGGGTGCTGGGGGTGTTGTACGTTTCCTACAAGTGATTCTGAAAAGCTAGTTACTCAGAGTTAATTCTTTGACTTCTGGCAAGATTGCACCACATTTTATTCTAACATTCATTTGTAAAATAAGAACATAACTTATTAGTTTTTAACAGAAACAAGAGAAACTGTACAGAAAAATGACGAAATCTGTAACGCATAGATGAAAATCCATAGAGCTGTTTCAAAAAGGAAGAAAGAAAGGGAGAGAAGGAGGAGGTGAAGAAGAAGAGATGGAATAAAAGCTTTATGTCAGAAAACATATTTCCTAAGGAACTACAAATACACCCAATAATTAATACTTTCCCTAATAATTTCTCTTTTCCATTGTTTCCAGCCTCTGCCTCTTTTTCTATTTAATTTGTAAGTTATTAGGTCAATGGCCTCAGAACTGAGTAAATACATGTTCCAATGGATCCAGTAATACAGGAAATTCATAAATTTGGAATCTTTTTTTTTTATACAAAGATGATCTTAGTGTATTACCAGAAGTATTTGAAACAAGACGCACACCTCAAAATATATTAGTTCATAGCATTCATTGATTTTTTGACTACCAAAAAATAATAGAGCAATTCTTCTGTTGCAAAGAACTCTGAAAGACCACAATTCGGTTAGACAGTTTTTAACACTATGAATTTCTATTTGGAACCTTTGTGTTTATCTTGTAAATCATGAGCAGGCATTTGCACACCTAACAGTGCTAATACTGTACAGAACCCTGCTGCACCTTTAAAAGGATCTTAGGGTGCTAGAACAAGATAGGCTACCACACCAGAAAGGTCACAGTAATTGAAACAAACAACTGAAATCAGATTCAGCTCATGTCATTTCTGAGATTTTTGTACATTAAATCTCTACCAGATCATTTTAAAGAGCTTATAAATGGGGAATAAAATACAATCAAGTGTTAGAAAGAATCAGGAGCTAAGAACTACACCATGTAAATAAAAACCCATTGCAAAATAGAAGTTTAGGGGGGAAAAAAACATTTTAATTATTGAATTGAGTAATTGGGTTGAATTTAGTAAATGGTTTTGGTTAAAGAATGGATAAAGTAATTTTTAAAAATGTTGAATCATTTCATTTCAACATGCTTAAAAGACACCACTTAATTTCAGAAATCCTGGAATGAGACTTTTTTTTAATGAACATTTATTACTTTTTACTCCACCCCCCCACAAAGTCATTGAAAGCTAACCTTAATTTAAAAAAAAGAAGGTTAAAGGTGAGTCACCTGCACCTTGGAGTAGAAAACAAGTCACTGGCCACATCTACATGAGACTTGGACTGCACAGTAGCCTGTGACTACTGTGCAGTAGCATTACATGTCAGTAAGCATGATGTGATGCTGCTGCACAGTGGTCATGAACTACTGTGCAGCCAGCGTCACAAAAGAGCCATTCCTTGGCATGACTGAGCAGTAAATCTTGTTACTGCATGGTCATTTAGTACTTGTTTAATAATGGCTGCACAGTCAGCATCTTGTGTAGATGCAGCCTCTGTGTGCAGCTTCTACACCAGAGGTAGACAACCTCCAGCATAGGTGCAAGAGCCTGGCACATGAAGGCATTTTGCCTGGCACACGTGCCTTGGGGTGGATGATGGGGAAGGGGTTAGGGGTGCACTTCCACAACAAGGATTGGGCCCCTCACGGCTCCTGTACTGTCTGCTCCAGCACACCAATATTTTACAAGTTGAGCTTGCTGGTGTTTTTGGCACTCTGCCCAGAAATATTGCCAACCCCTGTTCTAGGCTCCCTATAAAAGGAAAATGTGGGTACCTCAAAGAATAGGATTCAAAAGAGAACACTCTGATGAGAAAGTGCCTACTGCTGGCCAACAGGAAAAAAATATTGATAAAACACGTGTCAGAAATCCTTCCTACAGCTGAAGCCCAAGTTACTTTGTGATCCAAAGCCCAGAATTATTTCCCCCAGGTAGGTGCCTATGCCGCTTATCTCACATAACAGAACAAGGCTCAATATTTTTCTTTGAAAAAGATGATAATGATATTTTCTTGGTAGGGGTGATATTGCCAAGCACCTTCTTAGATCACAACCAAATAGTGAGAGCACTCGAGAAATCTGGCTTTAATTCCTTTCTCAGCCTGAGAATATTCAAACCCACATCTCCCTCCTTCCTGGAAAGTCTTAAATACCACACTACAGGCTTTCTTGGGTGGAGGCAGTATCAATACTTGCAATTAAAGCAGTACTATTGCACAAAAAAAGGAACATAAGATTCATTGGTTCGGAAAGAAAAAGGAAGAGTGAGTATGTAGCCTAGTGCTTTAGGGCATTTGCAAGAAAGGCAAAGTCCAGAGGTTTAAACCCTGCTTCCAGGACTTCACTTCAGTAGCAATTCTGTTTTTTGTTATCCAATGGCAATTCAATGAAAAATTACCACCATCCTCATATTAAGGAAAGTAGTGGGGACAAATTCACTAAATAAAGAGCCCAATTTTATCAGTGTGCATTTAGGGAAGTTCTAAAACTCTAGCCTATTCTGGTAAATTAAGCAGATGGAATGATTAGTTTCTGGAGCTTGACAACCCTCTCTGTTAGACACTGCTTTATTATGATTAGGTCAGTCCTAGACGCAAAGGCACTACCATCAGGGCCTAGAGACCTTTAAGAGCAAAATGTCAGAGAGCATATAAGTCTAGCAGATATTTTGTATCTTTGTAATTTATACAGCACCATAGCTGTGCCTGACAATTCTATGTTAAACAAGATGACACAAGTCAAACTCAGTTTTCATCACGATCCTTTTTAGACCAAGATGTATAGATAATTACCTGAGAAGTACTGAAAAGTAGCACCAAGCCATAAATATCTGCATACCACCCAGTAAACAACCTACTTTGTCACTGATAGAACAGAATTTTGCAGCAATAATTGACTTTTGAGCTGACTCATCTTTAAATCCTTGAAATATTTTACTTGAATAATGAGTCTATTAGTGAGAGAACATCTAAATAAGAAAAAAAAAGGTATATTATTATGTCTATCAAACAGGAATACTAATGATCTACTATCAAAAGTTTTACAGTTGGCATATTTTAAAATTCTAACTTTTATCAGGCTAGCAACTAAGATAGGCAAAATACTAATTTCATCATTACTACTGCAGTTGTTCTATATTGCTATTTGTGTAATTTATTTCAACATCTGGACCTGAGCCTGATCTCTTTTACCTCATTTTGTATTGGTCTAACTCCACTACAGCATATTAAATTACTCCTTATTTTAACCTGTATAGGCAAGAACAAAATTAAGTTCTGTTCCCATATAGAGCAGAAAGAGTTGATTCTGTGGAGCTGAGCATGTAGACTAGGGATTCTTTTTTTTTCCTTTGATGACTTTATAACTGACATAAATATGTTAAAGTCACAATGAAAAATAAGTATACCAGATTCATTTTACTGTATTTGTGTAAAGAAAATAGGGTAATTGATGCAAGTACTATTTTTCCTTTTCTTCAGTACAATCTCCCTTCCACCACACAATGTAGACAAAGTGAGACAATCCCTTTTCATCTATTATTCCATTTTTTATTTGAAGTCTTTCCTCTCTCCATACCAAAGAAAAAAAATAATCCATCCCAAGAATTTTCTGTAAACACTGCAACTGTAAAATATTACTCAGTCGGGTCTCCATTATATTCAGATGATAATGAGACATAGGCTTTCCTTGGGATTACACAAAATAGCTCACCAGCTCTTTCTCATGTGGTAGTTACAGATAAATCTCAAAACGAGTCAGTATGCTTTCACAGAATATATATACTAATAAAACCTTTATTTTTTTTGTAACTAAACAGAAATTATAGGAGTGGTAAGGTGCAATCAGGAACTTGACTGATGATTTGAGAAGGCAAGTGGCCAGCTCTCAATCATCTAACTGGCCATGTGTGTTACCAATGCATTCATGTTTTAAAATCAGACCAATGTCTACTCTCACTTAAAACAGATTCAGCCTCCAAAAACATCAATTGAATTTGCACATGATTGAAAGTACAATATTTCAGATTTGCACATGAATTTGTAATTGCTCCTCAAATGCAGCATGCCTGAAAGTAGGTGGGAGTAACCTCTATGCCAGGAAAGGGGTGCAGGGAGCAACCTACATACTTTTAATGGTGCCCTAAATTACCAGCCTTCCTCTGAAGCTGGAGAATTCAAAGATTCACCATAGCTCTGAGGCAGAATAGACATTGGGACAATGTGTCTCTACTCTATCATTGGAACCGAGCTATAGCAAATGGTAGAGTTTGCCCAGAGTGATTTACCTATAGGCATATGGGGCACATAAACATGTCCATTAATACACTTTACTTAATGCACATGAAATCTAGTACTGAGAGCCACTCTAGTTAAAACAGAGGCACGTCTCCTGTTTTCCTGTGCTTAACAATGGTGGTGGGGGTGCTTGAACTAAAGCTTGTTTGATGAGCTTTAGTTCAAGTGCCCCCCCTTCCACTTTTACCAATACACAGGATGTGGCAGTCCTTCAATTGTAGCAGCTCCCAGACCTGCTCTATTTAAAGTGCCACCACAAAGCACAGATAAAAGTGCCCTTAGTGAATCTAATGTGCATGGAAATAAGTTAATGTGCATTAAAGCGCATGTGTAGATACACCCACTACAAAGAACAAACAGCAGATCTCAAAACATAGAATTATAGAATTGTTGAACTGGACAGGACCTGTAAGATCATCAAGTCTGGTCCCCCGCCATGGGCAGGAAGTTATTGGGCTCTGACAAGTTCAATAAGATGCCTGTCCAGCCTTCTCTTGAACACCTCCAAGCATGGTGACTGCACCACCTCTGCTGGGAGTGTGTTCCAGATTCTGGAGACCTTTACAGAGAATAAGTTCTTCCTTATATCTACCCTGAATTTATCTTCTATAAGCTTATGCCCATTGGTCCTCATCCTGCCTTGAGGTACCTTCCTGAGGAGTTACTCACCTAAACCTTGTTGTTCACCCCAATGTACTTGTAGGTGGTTCTCAGCTTTCTCTTACTCAGACTGAACAGGCCCAATTCCCCAAGGCTCTCCTTGTCAGACCTATCCTCCATGCTCTTGACCATGAGGGTAACTCTTTGTACTCTCTCAAGCTTATCCATGTTTTTTTGAAGTGTGGTGCCCAGAACTGAACACAGTACTCCACCTGAGGCCTTACCAGTCATATATGTAGACTTCAAAAAAGCCTTCAATATGGTATCCTATGACCACCTCTTGGTGAAACTGGTCAATTGTTGCCTTGGGTCCACCATGATCCACTGGCTGGAAAACTGGCTCCGTGGTAGGACCCAGAGGGTAGTAATTGATGGAAGTCACTCATCATGGTGTCCTGTGACCAGTGGGGTCCCCCAAGGCTTTGTCCTTGGACCCATATTGTTCAACATCTTCATTAATTATGTGGACACTGGAGTCAGAAGTGGACTGGCCAAGTTCGCTGATGACACCAAACTTTGGGGCAAAGCATCCATACCAGAAGACAGGTGGATGATCCAGGCTGACCTGGACAGGCTCAGCAAGTGGGCGGATGAGAATCTGATGGTGTTCAATGCTGATAAATGCAAGGTTCTCCACCTTGGGATGAAAAACCCACAGCGTCCTTATAGGCTCGCCAGTGCTATGTTGGCTAGCACTATGGAAGAAAGAGACTTGGGGTTCATCATTGACCACAAGATGAACATAAGCCTGCAATGTAATGCTGTGATTAGTAAAGTGACCAACATGCTGGCTTGCATCCATAGATGCTTCACAAGCAAATCCCAGGACGTCATTCTCCCCTTGTACTCGGCCTTGGTGAGGCCGCAGCTGGAGTACTGCATCCAGTTTTGGACTCCACAATTCAAAAAGGATGTGGAGAAGCTTGAGAGAGTCCAGAGAAGAGCCACACACATGATCAGAGGTCAGGGAAGCAGGCCTTATGATGACAGGCTGAGAGCCCTGGGGCTCTTTAGCCTGGAAAAGCGCAGGCTCAGGGGTGATCTGGTGGCCACCTATAAGTTTATTAGGGGTGACCACCAGTATCTGGGGGAACATTTGTTCACCAGAGCACCCTAGGGATGACGTCTAGGTCGAACAGTCATAAACTACTACAAGACCATTTCAGGCTGGACCTAAGGAAGAATTTCTTTACTGTCCGAGCCCCCAAGGTCTGGAACAGCCTGCCACCGGAGGTGGTTCAAGTGCCTACACTGAACACCTTCAAGAGCAACCTAGATGCTTATCTTGCTGCGATCCTATGACCCCAGCTGACTTCCTGCCCTTTGGGCGGGGGGCTGAACTCGATGATGTTCCGAGGTCTCTTCCAGCCCTACTGTCTATGAAATCTATGAAATCTATGAAACCAGTGCTGAAGAGAGAGGGAGGAGCACTTCCCTGGCTCTATTGGTCACACAGCAGCTGATGCATGTCAGAATTCTATTTGGTTTCCTGGTCACCTCATCACACTGCTGGTTCATATTCATCTTCTGGTAAACTGGTCTCACTCAGATGGTGTGCCAGCCAGTGGACCACCACATATCATATAGTTGTGGTGAGGGATTTTCTTACCCAGATGAAGGACTTTGCACTTCTCCCTGTTAAACCTCACCTGATTTCATTTCACCCATGAGTCCAGCCAGTCAACGTCATCCTGGATCCTGACCCTATCCTCCAGTGTGCCCTTGTTTCCCCACAGTATGGTATCATCTGTGAACTTAATAACTGAGCTTTCCACCCCCTTATCCAAATCATTGATTAATATATTCAAGCACTGATCCCTGGGAGACACCACTGGATTCAGCCAAAACATGGCTGAGACTGCCATCTCTTCTCTTAGCATTAGACTATATTAAAAAAAGAAGAAAGTCAGTCCTATCAAGTGTTGAAAACCAGTTGGAGTCCTACACAAGCATCTGGAAGAAGGAATAAAATTATTCCCATCTTGAAAAATGGTATCACCTGTGAATTACTCCAGAGACTAACGCAGTGAACAATATGATTTTCAATATGTCTATGAATAATCTGAAAGATAGCTAAATAATGAGGTAATTAAATGTGTTGGTGACATTATTTTATGCATTCAATAACAAAAGCTTAAAGATTATGAACAGTTGAAAAAAATCATAAAAATGTCAAACTGGATAAAAGTACAGCAGATTTAATGAAATAAAGATACAAGCAAAGTAATTCATATAGGAAAAAATAATTTGAACTTTTCATATATGTGATTATAATATGAATTATTGAAACACTCATGTAAAACATCTAAACATTATTTAAAAGTGCAGCAAAGTAACTTGCTCAATAGTGGGGAAGCAGGCTGATGATCCTTTGTGCCAATAAAGATAGCATAAATTAGTGGTGCCCATTCACCTTGAAAACGGAATTCAGTTTTAATCCTCACATGTGAAAAATCTTTATATTTTCCACCTCTGGATCTTTTCTATTATAACCACATCTGTAATGAGCTAGAGTCATGCAGTAGCTGAAATAAAAGAGATCCAGAGAATGAAATTAAACAATTATAGGTATGGGAGCAAGGGCATCTTATATGGAAGGAAAGCTAAAAAGACATGTACTAGTTATCCTTGTGCAAAAAGAATGTGTCCCAAAGTAGGAAAAAAATAAATTAAAAGAAACAAAATAATGGGACCATGCAATATGTACCCAAATACACAATGAAGGATTCAGTCATTCCTCCCTTCATTCCTCTGGTGAGTCATTCAACTGTCAGGTGATTATATAGCCAGATACTAAGCAATGTTTTAAAATGGATGAGATATTTATATTAGGTTTGACAAACAATTAAAAAAAACAAATTGCAATTAATTATGAGATTATTTAAAATAGTTGCAATTAACTGCAAATTTGATTGCACAGTTAAACACAGCGGAGCCTCACTGGGGCAAGCATTGGCTCCTCCCCGAGGTGAGGCAAGGCAGGGATGGAGACTGGGGCGGGTGGCTGGTGTGGGCTCCACTGGCTCCAGGGCAGTGCTCCACTCCCCGGCCGCTCCAGCTCCAGCCCCTGGCCCCCGGCCCCAGCCTCCAGCTCCTGGCCCCCAGCCCTAGCTTCCAGCACCTGGCCCCTGGCTCCCAGCTCCAGCTCCTGGCCCCAGGCTCCTAGCCCCTGGCTCCTAGATCCAGCACCTGGCCTCTGGCCCAGCCTCTGGCCCCCAGCATCTGGCCCCAGACCCCAGGCCCCAGCTCCAGCCCCTGACCCCTGGCTCCCCGCTCCAGGCCCTGGCCCCTGGCTCCAGCCTCTGGCCCCCAGCATCTGTCCCCAGACCCCAGCTCCAGCCTCCAGCCCTCATCCTCCTTCAGTAAGTGTGCCATGCTGGATGGAGGCAATCCCCACGCTGGGATACCGGATGACCCAGGGGAGTTGCAGCCAGGCCCAGGGTTAGAGAGGACCTAGTCAGGGAACTTCTGGAGTGACTAGATGTGTTCAAATCAGCAGGTCCTGATGATCTCCACCCCAGAGTGCTTAGGGGACTGGCAAAGGTCATTGCAGGACCCCTGGCACAGCTTTATGAGCACTCATGGTACTCTGGTGAGGTGCCTGGAAAAGGACCAATGTGGTCCCCATTTTCAAAAAAGGGAGGAAAGAGGACCCAGGAAACTATAGGCCTGTTAGTCTTACCTCAGTCCCAGGGAAGCTCTTTGAGAAAATTATCCAGGAGCACATCTGCAAGGGTCCAGCAGGGGAGTTTATGCTTAAGGACAATCAACATTGGTTCATTAGGGGCAGGTCCTGTCAGACCAACCTGGTGGCCTTCTATGACCAGGTCACAAAAGCCTTGGATACAGGTGTTGTGGTGGACGTAGTGTTCCTGGATTTTAGGAAGGCCTTTGACACTGTCTCTCATCTCATCCTTATTAAAAAAAATAGCGTTCTGTAGTGTCGATGCCTACACAGTCAAATGGGTCACCAATTGGCTGGAGGGCAGCACCCAGAGAGTGGTGGTGGACAAGTCATTTCTGACCTAGAGAGATGTGAGCAGTGCGGTTCCCCAGGACTTGGTACTCAGGCCCACAGTGTTCAATATTTTCATTGGTGATTTGAATGAGGGGGTGAAAAGCACTGTGTTCAAATTTGCAGATGACACTAAGATGTGGGGAGAAGTAGGCACGCTAGAAGGGAGGGACAAACTACAACTAGATCTCGACAGGTTACAGAGGTGGGCGGATAAGAATAGGATAGGTTTCAATACAGAGAAGTGCAGGGTGTTGTACCTTGGAAGGAAGAACCAGCAGCATACCTACAGGCTGGAGAACGCCCTTCTCATTAGCACAGAGGCAGAGAAGGATCTTGGAATCACTATTGATTCTAAGATGAACAAGGGCTGCCAGTATGGGGACACAGTCACGAAGGCTAACCACACTTTGTCATGCATCCATAGATGCATCACGAGCATGTCCAAGGAGGTGATCCTCCCCCTCTATGCAACATTGGTCAGTCCACAGTTGGAGTACTGGATCCAGTTCTGGGCTTTGTACTTCAGGAGAGATGTGGAGAGCATCAAGAGGGTCCGGAGGAGGGCCAATCACATGATTAGGGGGCAACAGGGCAGGTCCTACAAGGAGAGGCTACAGGTGACCCTGTTTAGCCTCCAGAAAAGAAGGCTGAAAGGGATCTGGTGGCCATGTATAAACTTGCCAAGGCAATGGAAGAGTCCCTGTTCCCCCGAGTACTACCGGGGGTAACAAGGAACAAGGGCCATAAGTTGACAGAATAGATTCAGACTAGACATCAGGAGGCACTACTTCACTGTCAGGGTGGCTGGGAGCTGGAACCAACTTCCAAGGGAAGTGGTGCTCGCCCCTACCTTGGGGGTCTTCAAAAGGAGGCTAGACAGCCACCTAGCTGGGGTCATTTGACCCCAGCATCCTTTCCTGCCCATGGCAGGGAGTCGGACTAGATGATCTGCTCAGGTCCCTTCTGACCCTACCAACTATGAAACTTAATTTTGCAGCCATATGGCTCAGAAGGAAATACATTTATATATCTAGTTAAAGATTTTAAAATAATTAGGCCAACAGAAATGAACAAAGTCTCCCAGACCGAGGGAAGATATGTCAAGGAGGTTTGAAAACAGAACATCTAGAAAAATAGGAATATATTAAGATACATTCCAATTGCTTACACCATTTTTAACCAACTATATCTACAAACTATCATATTTGATGGTACCATCTTGGGCAAATTGGACAAAAAGTTTAGCTTGGTCACCATGTAAGAGACAGCAATTTCAGATCTTCTGATTTTGTTTGGTTGGTCTTCAACTCCTTGTTCATCTTATTAGATTTAATATTATACTAGCCCTACATTGCAAGTATGTAAACAAGGCTGAGTAAGCTTAACTGGTAGGGGTAGTGTCAAACAGCAAGTAAATGCAAGAGCTAATATCAAGCTGGGATTTACTCTAGTTATGTGCCTAATCCACTCAAAAAACACCATGCTGAATAATGCTAATCTTTCATGAGTTTTAGTATTCCATTTCTGTAAAATGGGCCTAAGAATGTTTTAATTTATAATATTAATAATCTTCTGAATGTAAGGGATACAGTTATAGTTGGCCTTTGTAGTAGGGGTGACACCTTATCTTTTCACTGACGTATACAACATTTTTGGTTACGGTTCAGACCTACTGTCAGATTAGAGGTACACAGAATCAAGGAACCTGGAAGATTTATTTGAATTAAGAAGCTAATGTTCAAAATATATATATTGTATATAGGAAAAAATGTTACTTGCCATGGGTATTCTATTTTTTTT
>JAGPOW010000229.1:13929102-13958001 GCA_030014935.1 Caiman crocodilus | reverse complement strand
GTGTAATGGATGTGAACACTATAGAATTTTCTCTGAGGCTGTCATACATTATTTAAATGCTGTTGCTTTCTAAAATATATATATATTTTTAAATTCAATTTCAGAAAGCATTAATATATTGTCACTTTGAGAGAAAATCCTTAAATGAAGCCACCAGTTAAAGAGATGGTGTGAATTATTCAGGAAACCATAGCACTACTTGAAGATCACATGTAATTGTGTGATCATGTTTGCTTTTGTGGATGAATACTCGTGTATATCCTAAATATAGAAAGCAAACACTGTGCATGAGTAATCTGACTGAAAGGTAATGATAATAATCTTACCTGTGTGATAGAATTTCCTGAAAATCCCAGATTGAAAATTAAGTTTATAATTTGATTTGTTAAAATGTCTTGAACATCAAGCAATGCCTACAATATAAAAAAAGATGTTTAATATAGAAATACAGCAATTTTAATGGTCTGCATATATCTTTAAAATAAATATAATTACAAAAAGAGGCTAAAAAAATGTAAATCAAGCATTTCCATCAGCTTCAATTAAGCTACCAATGAATAAATGTTGCACAGAACAGCCTAAATGGGTAAATATAGTTTAGAATATATTTTTGAGCAACCAATAATTAATGTCTTGATTAAGCTACATTTATTTTAGTTGTCTGTAAAATCTACAACAGCTTATGAAAATAAATATGCTTCAGGTGGTTTTCTTTCTTTTTTTCAGAAAATAAAATACATGTACCAAGAATCCAGGTACACTACACAAGCAATATTATATAGTACCAGAAAATGTGTACAACAGAAAATATCTAAATTATTTACCATAAAATGTAAATATATAGGTTGGGTTATCTTTTGCCTGCTACCAAAAATATCTAGGACTGTTTTTTAGAGAATGGCTGTTTTTTATCTAAGTATCTAGGACTGTTTCTTAGAGAATGACTAAGTTGTCATATTAGGGCTATCCAGTCAAGTATCCATTTAAAGTTACTGCTCTGAGTTAAAGTCTTCTTCCAGCTGTCTAGTCTTCCTATCATTACTACGATTGCACACACAGAATTCATTCAACTCAATGAATAAAACAGAAATGTCCTTCTTCATAAATAAGCACGTCATTTAATGGAGCAATAGAAAGGAAAAGCTTTTGAGCCAGGGTAAGATTTTCTGCTTAATAGATATTTTTAAAATAAAGATAAGAGTTGCACAAAGCCATTACAATCACCCAGATCATTTTTATCCTTAATGATTTTCATCAAGATTAATCTACAGAGCTTTTTACATCAGCTGATTTCATCACTGGCCTGTCAAAACAGAATATACAAAGTAATTTACATTAATAACCGCAACATTATACCATTAAAAAGTTCTCTATTTAGTAACGAAAGCAGGAAAAAAACATCAAAGACGGTGCAGAAATTGTTCTCACAGGGTTTTCAAAATACCTCATTTATATAGCTACAAAATAGTTTAACTGCACAAGTTCAGGAATATGCAGGCTACCCTAAGTGGTTTGATTGGCACTGACATATTATTTACAACTAGGCAGTCAGGACAAAACAACAACAATAATCACAAAATCTCACTCCTTGATCTATAGATAATAGTGGATTATTTGGCTGATTCTCAGAACTGTAGAGTAAGAGCAATAACAGTGAATGTTATTACTTTCCCATGTTGATTGTCTGTACCAGAGGTTTAACTAGGAATTTTCATGTCCTGGACAAAGGAGGATATCCTGACGAACTGGGGCAGAAAGAGGTGGTACTGAGCTGCTGCAGTGTTGGTTTTCCAAGGGCTACCATAGTCTTGCCCCGTCTAAATCAGTGTCCATGGCTGATGCTCCATTCAACTACCCCTAGTTATGCTAGGATATTATTATAGTCTGGGCTAAGAAACCAAAGTTTAGTTTCATTTTATATTTTTAACTTTTAAAAATCTATGCTCTGTATACAGATTTAAATCCAAAAACTATCCACTAGATTTCATTTAAAACTAACAGCAAAATATGGTGTTTCCAAAACAATATATTTTCCCAGTGGTGGTTAGTTCCTTCAAGGAGTTTTAGTTTGCTGCACCCCAAGTCATTTAAGATGCATTACACTGCCAAATTTCCTATAGCGGGAGGAATTAATGCTCAATGCGCCACAGAGGCATGCAAACACCAGCACCATTAAAGCGGTGCAAAAGCATTTAGCCCACTTTAAAGTGTCGTGCACACACCCCTCTTGTTTCTTCTCCACACAAGAGACTGGATCATTTGCATTTGGATCTAATTTCTAGTTTGCTGCATAGTGGTAGATAAAGATAATGTGAAAGGGGAACATAATCAGGTACATGAAGAAAGGGAACCCATGAGGGTCTCCAATCATCTGTCATCCTATGTGCTGTCCATTTCCTCCTACGTCCACTAGAAACATTTGCAGCTCTCCAGGATCACAGTGGCTGAAAAAAAAGTCTACCAAAGCCCTTTCTATCAGAATTTGCCAATTCATAGCAATTGAAATATTTTGTGAAAGCAGAAGGGCTGTGGTGGTGTGGTCACACTCCACTGTCATGGGATGAGGTCCCTAAGGATGGCGTAATCTCCTAAGGCCCCTTGACCATGCCAATTGGGCCTGACAGGCACCCTCTTTCCTCGCCCACCACATCTTGATGTAAAATGCACTGTAGGGCAGCTGCCTTAATGTCCAGTCAGACAAGGCCCCGATGGACTTCCCTGGACCCTCTGGGTCCCCAGCCTGATGGGCTATGTGAGTGGCTCCAACCATCCCTTTAGCACACCCCAGGCCTCACAGATGGCATTGATGTTGTTCAGTCTGGGCCTTGCTGTGAATTGGCCCCCTTGTCCTCTCTGGGCTCTCCACAGCCCGGTCTCTGTACTTGTCTTGCACCAGGGCCTCTGCGCCTCTAGGGTCACGCCCTCGTTGGTGCTGGGGTCCCCCCACTACAGTGGGCCTCCAATGAGGCCTCCTTCTTTCCCAAATAGCCTCACCCAAACCACTGGTCTTATAAAACAACAACCAAACATAAGCCGCTGGGCTATAATATAACACAAACTGCAGAAGGTGTGCTCTGCCCCTTTACATTACTAGAAGCAGAACTTAATCAGGCTTCTTCCCCTCACTTACTCTATGAGGGCTCCTTCCCCCTTAGCCACCAGCAAAGACCTGCCCTCCCTAGACCCCGTCCTGGGGTCTATATGGGCCCAGGGCCCTGCCCCTTCCGGCCAGCTGACCAGGTGTAGGGTAATTTCCTCATCAGCTGGTTGCCATGGCAACCTGCACCTGGGCTTCTGTCTGGCTCTTTGGGCTCTCCCCAGGCAGTTTCTGCTCTTCTAGGAGTAGGCACCTAAGTGCCCTGGGATACCCACCACGCCACAGGAAAAGCCCAAGGGACTTTGGGCATTTATACTTACATATAGACTAATTGAAACATTTTTTGTCTTTCCCTCCCGGAGCCTGCATGCCAGCCTGAGCTGCATGGGCGCCCAGAGCTTCTCTCTGTAGCTGGAGTGCCCTCTGCAACCACCCGAGCTGCCATGAAGGGAAGCACCAGCCCTGCACCCCATGCCCAGGGACTGCTCTGCCTGCTAGCAGCTCATCCTCCCCTCCCTGACTAGAGGTAGAAAAGAAAGAACAAGTAGATAAATAGAAGATATTCTGGCAGGTAAGTCAGCAGGGTATGTGCACAACATGGGGGTATAATTAGCCCTAAATTGAAGTGGCGTTTTTTTTAAAACCCACTGCCCCCGTTTCATCTACACACTCCCATAGATTTTAAGGCTAGAAGGGACCACAAATCAGCTAATCCATTGTCCTGTATAGCATAAACTATCAAATTGAGTTGATAACTTATGTTTAAGTAAACATTTCTTCCAAAAACATTTCTTCCATCTAGCTATGATTTTCATTGAAATGTGAGAACACTGTTGTAATTTTTAACTGAATATTTCTCATATAATTAAAAATCACTTTTTTATAAATATGTCCCAAATAGTTTTTCTGCCTCACAGATTAACAGTCCTCAAATAAAATAAAACAAAACAAAACTGTTATTCCTACAACCTTTCCTCACCCAAACTGTAATTTAATATTCCTCAAAAGTGAGAATAAAAATAGAGGCATTATGCAATTGAATATGATCAGCCCTATTAAGGAGCAGCATACAGCTGTAGCAAAACCCCCAGTTTTTCCCTCCCTTTCTCCAACCATTTCTGACTTTTTCTCTCCCTCTCTATTCCCTATAGATAAGTATAAGTAAACTAAGATGTAGGATAAGCTTTAACATTTTATTTTAGGTAGCAAGTTTTATTTTTCTCTCCCCTCTTTGCAAATAAGTTCCCTGCTATTTTGATATCAATACTCACTGTTTTATAAGTGATAATTATTATGTTTGTACTGCTTTTATATTGTATGATTACTGTTTTAGGCCTATATATGTAAATTAGTGTAAGTCATGTCAAGTTTCCATTTTGTATGTCAAGCCTCCATCTTGTGTCCTCTACCTGGGCATCCCCTGTGTTGCAGCTGTATTATTCATGTACACCTCCCATGTAAATTGGTTCCCTGCCACTTCATTCTTCCTGGTTCCTTGGAGGAATCAAGCAGTGATATTCTCATCTTCTCCACAGGCTCAGCCAGGTGTGGTGGATGCATAGGGAAACTTTCCCAGCTGCTCCTCTACTTTGGTCCTTAGGAGGAATCAAGCAGCCAGTGCTCCCCATCCTCTTCTCCAAATTGGGGTGCTGTGGTCTAGGGAAGGCTTGGGAACATTTCTCCCACCACTTTCCTCCCTGACCCCGCAGGAGTGGAGCAGCAGAAACATACATGTGTTTGTCCCTGTTTGAGAAACTCTCACACAGACATGATCTTATCCCCATCAAAGATCATCCTCCTGATTCCAGCCTGTTTTTTTTTTATGGGATAAACTGTACATACATCAGTATTCTCCTAGTTTTTAACAGGAGAAAGGAATTGGAGTTGTAATGTTCTGGCTGCAACGTGTCAAGACCACAGTTCCTGAGACTTCAACACTGATAACACATGAATAGCATCCAATGAGGACAACAGCAATGACAACACTGACAACCTCAGATGACACTGGTGACCCTGACCACCGATTTGGTAAGTAGGAAACTGCCTTTGCATAAGGTCACAACCTGTAATAGCAATTAAATTCCTTATTTCTCATAACTATACTCATATAACAATAAATCCAAATGATAATGTAAAAAGTAAATTTGGGAGTATACCAAAAAACATTACTTTATACCTGTAACACCCACACAGACTCCTGCTGTATATGGAGGAGTGTATGCCTTTGATTTCTGTGTACTGTGGATTTTTTCTTTTTGTATTGTATACTAATAATGATTAACCAGTGTTATTGTATTATGCTTTATGCTATTTTATGCTTCATGCTATTTTAAAGTATAACAAGGGATTTTTCATGAGTTATTACTCAGTTAAGTTACATATATAAGTTACGTTTTTCCCCTTCTACAGGTATCAGCTATGCCAAAACCAGTGAAACTAATTTGTCTGCAAAAAAATGTTGTTATGCATCTCACATGGAATTGCTAAACCAAAAATGTAAAACTTTAGTAAATATGTACAATCACTGTAAAAATCAAACTGGAACTGACATAGTATTGTCTCATGCTGTAGTAAATTGTTTAATGTAAATTAAAGAAGCCTAAGTATGGAATTTGTAAAAAAAAAACCCAAACCCTATAAACCAGGGAAAACCAATGCAAAAATCAGCTATAACTGAAAGGCCACCTGGAATGCATAAAAACACAAGTAAGGCAACAATACCTATAAAAACTTTAGGTTTTCTAGGTTTCTAAATGTCAGGGTCTATGCATGCTACATACACGCAGGTGCATTTAGATTATAGTAGTATCATTTACCGGAACCATCTAGTATACCATACTAACCATACTAACATGCTAGTATGTTAGCATCTAGTATCATCTCATATGCTTATTACCACTGCATAAATAGTGTTTCAAGAAAACCCCTCCTCTTATTTAAGTCCCAAAACTAACATTCCCAGGCCCAAGCTATGGGACAAACAATAGGAAAAAATCTGTCTACAGATCATATACATAAATGTGTAAACCAATGTGTAAGCAGGTAGGACATAAATATATAAATAAATATAGTAAGGTAACCTCAAATCAGTGTCTAGCCCACCAGGTTACCTTTTGTCTATACATTATGCTTTTCCAAAATAATTGGTAAACATCCTCCCTTATAAAAAATAAAAAGAAGGAGAATATAGGTCTTACTGGGACATGATCAATATATGCTGCTTACACAAAGGCTTTCCTAAAGCACTGGCCAGAGTAGGCCTTACTGATGTATTTCAAATCCTCACATAAATAAAATTTGGCAGTTGGGTAAGATGTGTCTTCCCACCAAGACATGGGAGGGGAGATGGCAATATAAATTATAGGATAATCCAATACTAGGATGATAGGGCTGGAATAGAAATACCTGGCTCAGAAGGTGAAACAAGCCGGTTTGAGGACAGGTTTGAGACATTCAAGATACAGATGTAATACAATATGTAATTTCTTTTAGTCATTGAATAAAAGAATTGACCAGCAGAAAAACTCTGTAGCAGCCTAGGGAGCCTGCATGGTATTGTGTTGACTACTTTGTCACAGGTACAAGTTAGGGGGGTGTGACGTGGGCCCTATTAGATTTGGATTCAGATTTGGCCTGAGTCGGGGCAGTGATTCGATTCATTGATTTGAACTGCAGTCTCTGATTTGATTTGGCCGAATCTGAATCTGAAGATTTGATGCTAATTTGGAGAATCAGCGATTCAGATACAGACACAGCTTTAAGTTATTTCTCCATACCTTGATGTAACAGGCATGGCTTGTGATTGCTGCAATGCTGGGACACATGCAGCGTCCCACAGAAGTGTGAGGGGTCCTACGTGTGGTTGATGGTGAACCCAGATCTACAGGGGAGCACGCTGCCCCCTCCCCCTGGACTACCCCAGCTTGGCAATCAGCCACAGAGGGACCCTGGGTGCCCCCCCAGACCCAGGTAGCATCAGTCACTGAGCCAGGATGGTGCAGACGGTCTCCCCATGTACTCCCCGGTGAACCCAGAAGTGGACCAGAAGTGCTTCTGGTCCACTTCTGAGTGTGCTGCTGAGTGTGATGGGGAGCCCCCCTGTGCTTTTGTGGGATACTCCATACACCCCAGCATCACAGCATTGATAAGCCTCTGCTACCTAGAAATATGTAGAAAAAACATTGAAAGCTGTGTCTACATCCAAATCAATTCAGATTTTAGGATTTGGCCACAGAATTGAGCTGAATCTCTGCCAGTTCAAATCAGGGACTGAAGCTTCACACAGCCCTAGTCCAAATGCCTTAACTTTTGGTTTGATGCATTTGTTAGGCCAAAACATGTTAAGGGCTGTGCTTGTAAACAATAAACCTGGCCAAATCTTTGCCATTGAACTGAGGCTTTGGTTATTTTTTAAGACAACATTGGTGTTGGAATCTCTTGGCTGAGACTTGTCAGCCTCACAGTTCCTGAGACTTCAACACTGACACACATCAAGGACATCCAATGAGAACAACAGCAATATATGGAAATGTTCTTGCGTCTTTCCTCTGTACATCCACCTAAGGACCAGGGCTGCTCCATCTTTAACTATGTTATCTTGCAATCATTGGTTAAGTAGTTCTATTTAAGCCCATGCAGATTTATAATAGAAACATTCCTGTGATTGAGGACTGTAAGATTGGACCCTAAGAAAATCTAATTATTGGATGCAAATAAAAAATGTAGAACAAGGGGGAAACTGTGGATCCAATTGGGAAACTTTCAACATAAAAGAAACAAAAGAAACATAAGATAAAAACCTTGTTTAAAAAAAAAAAGTGTGTGAGCTAATTACTATGCTATGGATTAATTTAGCTAAAGAACATCTGCTTTTACATGTCCCTCTGATGAGATCTAATGTGAAGGCTTTGTGTTGGTTAGCTTTGAAGTTGTATTTTATTATCTAAGAAGTTCTGCTTACAGATCTGATAGAGATTACAGATATCCTAGTAACAGAGATACCCCGGGAGTGTTGTATCTACCCCACTTAGGCTCCTTATTTCCATTTGACTTGTAGCTAGGCATAGTGCATTTTCATTTTATTGTTGCAAAATTCTACAATAGTTACATTTTCTCTGAATATTTAATATGCCATTTTAAGAGCATGAATTGTTCCATTTCTTAAGATGTTTCCTCCACAAAATAAGAGGAGGATTTTGTTTTTACCCATCTTATTTATTTTACAAATAGCCAAATAGTAGACTAGAACATATGTTTGGGTTCTGCTTGACTGTTTCATTTTTGTGTTTTCTATTTTGTTCCTAACTGAATATTATCTTAAAACTTCAAAACAGAAAAAAAAAACACCCTAATTTTCTAATATTACTTTCCAATCCATGAATACAAAATAAAAAATTAGTATTCTAAGCACTGATATTTAGGGAATCACAAAAAGATTATTCTGCCCATTCAGAATATCTTCTAGTTATCTACTTGTTCTTTCCTTTCTATGTCTACATAAAACTCTTCTCTGATTAATAATTTTATTTTTAAATGTTTATCCAAGGAACCTACTCTTTCTTTACCGTATACTATTTTAATCTTACTGAAACATACACTCAATAAAGGGCTCCAAAATCCCTCTAACCTCCATAAAGGAAGTACAGTATTGGTCAAAAAACTTAAAGTAAAACAGGAGGCAGGTCAAGGTGCCTGAAAAAAAGTGGGCCACACATGTGGTGGCAGCACATATTGCCTGAAACCAAAGGCTGGCTAGCCAGAGCCACACTCAGGCTGCTGGCCCTACCCTGCACCTGAATTGCTGCCCCTGGAGCCCCAAGAGGCTGCCAGGACTCTAGGTAAGGCTGCTGGAGCCAACCCAGGTGCTGGCCCAGGCCTCCCCTACCCCACCCTGGGCAACTTGCTGCTTGCCAGAGTATGAGTGCATGGGTGTTCTCCAGCACAAGTATATGCTTCTGCTATTTGTCCTGGTGGAAGTGCAAACGTGCACTTGTCTGGTTGCACCCTATATATTCAATGAACTTTTGGCAAATACAGGAAAAGATTCCATGGGAACCTTCCTTAAATCCCTTCATGGCTGCTAGTGACCCAGTGCTTTCAGAATTTACCCGTTCTCCCAATAGAAACCAAAAGGGAACAAAGGTTTCCATGCTTCATCCCATACAAAAAATGGCAGTTGCAGGAGAAGAATAAGCTAAGTGGTCTTGTGAAAGTTTCTCTTGGGAAAAGAGGTGCCAGGGGAAAGGCTTCCATACCTTCCCAGGAATGGTGTCACCCTAATCTGAGGCAGACATGAAGGGCAGCTGCTCCTGTCCTGCCTGTAGACTGAGAAGGGAGGAGAGGACCAGCCACCAGATGTTCCCTTCTTTTTCCACACATACTGGAGAAGCAGGCAACATGCTTTGCCTTGCTGCTACCACTGTGGCAGCCTGAGTGGAGTGGAGGCAGATGTGCTGCCAGCCCCCTGCCCACTTCTCATACCAGAGGCCCCAGAGTGAGAAGCACACTTGAAGCTTTGCATTACTGCTGCCCTCCTCTCCCAGACCAATCAGGAAGAAAAGTGACAGAAGGGACAGAAGACACAGAGTAATGGCTCTTCTCCTGCCTCTTCTCCAACCTGGGAAACCTTCAGTTTTGGGCAAAGACAGGGACTTTGCTAGCCCACTGGCTTCCCCTTGCTGCCCTTGCCCCACATCAGAGCAGCAGGAGCAGCAATTTAAAAGCTGTGGGGCCAGGAAATAGTTTAAGAAGAGCACCTGGTTCTCTGGCTAGATCAACACCTCTACTGCCTCCACCCCTACTGTACAGCTGGGCAGTAGGGGGAGGGCAAGGGGAAAATAGCAGAGCCCAGTACTGGACTTGGGGAGGTTTTTCGCTGGGGGAAGGTACCCATCTGCTTCTCACACCAAAGTCCCAGGTGTATGGAGCAGACAGGGACTTTGCCATACGGCTTAGTCTACCCAGCTCCCAGTTTCTAGGATCCAAGGAGCACATCTATATGTGCATTAATGTGCCATAGTTACTGTGCATTAAGCTTAGTACCTGTAATAGCATCACCTTTTTAGTGATGCTAATGCACAGCAGACTAAGGTTAATTAGCATGACTTGCTGTGATGAGTTAATGTGCAATAGAATTAGTCTGCTGCATATTTAGTGTCTCATGTACATGCCCAAGCAGTGGCAGCAGCACTCTCCCTTGGCTGTTTCTCATACCAGAGTCCCAGAATGAGAAGTAGGCAAAGGTTTTGCCCCACTTCTCCCTCTGCTCTTCTCTCTGAGATCAGAAGCAGAGTGGAGAAGCAGATGCTTGCTGTTCCCTCACCTGATCCCCACAGTGGGGTCCTCTGTGGTTCAGGAGGAATGACAACAGCCACCACTGCTCCCTGTCTCTTACAAATCAGGCACTGCCAGGACTGGGGAAGGGGCAAAGTCCCAGGACTGGGACTTTGTCCCAGTGCTCCCTCTGCTCTACTTCTAGACACGGGGATTTGAGATGAGGAGATTGGTCCCACCCTTTCTCCAGAACCCAGGAGAGGGCATCAGAAGTTTTTCCCTGCTGCTCCACTCACTTCAGGGACCATGAGGGTAAAGCAGTCACTGCTGCCTAAGCCTTCCCCAGATCAGGGTTACTTCAGTCTGGGGAAGGCAGGAAAACAGCGTAGAAGGGGCAGCTGCCAGCTGAATGTCTATAATAAGCTCCTTCACCTGGAAAGATTTCTATCAGTAGAAATTTCCCATAAATTTCTGCTGGTGGAAATGAGTTTTTCTCTGTGGCTTTTGTTGTACTGTACCTTGTATGGTTAAACATAACTAAATAAAAACCAAAACACCCAACAAAACAAAAATTACTTGAGCTTTTATAGCAGTAAACCTAGCATTTTCCATGGCTACTAAATTCACTTAACAACAACAGAAATAAAATTAAAAACTGGCATCTTAGAGTGTTTAAAGACATCCTCTGGGAGGTGTGTGTGGTGGGGGCGGGAGGGTGCTTTCATTAGCACAGCTCCAAGAGCAGCACTAATTAAAAGCATCCAGAGTGTCATGTGTATCAGTGTCCCTATGCTGAACCATGGCAAAAGGATGCTTTCAACTAAAGCTTATTGATGGGGTTTAGTTTAAAGTGCCCCACCACCATTTTTCAGCACAGGGACACTGATACACGTGATGCTAGATTCTGTAATAACCATGCTCCAGCAGATGCAATTAATCGAGTCTGCTCCAACGCACTGGAATTGCAGTGCATCTGAGCAGCCTCCCTGCACATGTATAGGATCCCTTATTTACCTACTTCGATTTGAATTCAGTGTTCTTCCTTCTCTGTACTACAACTGATGACATCAGTAATATAAAAAGTGTTAAGACTATAGCTTTCTCTTCTGTTATTGTTAGTTATCTCACCAAATGTTACAGATAAAAGTGAAAACACAGAACAGCTAAACTGTATTTCAGTTCACCTACCCATAACTAAACATTCAGCAGTTTCAATCTTGGTCATCATACTACAATAATTTCATAGAACAGGTTCTGAACTTGTTGAATGCTGAACAAATTGAGCAAGGAAAGAGCTCTTTTGTATTTTTAAACATCTAATTGATTTTGTGATTCTCTAGTTTCTAGTCAATGTAACAGTAATTGGAAAATACTAATGCTCATATCATTTTACAGATCTTTCCTATTTGCATAAAAATCTCCTCATTGCTTTCTCACCCTCTCCTGGTTTTCACAATATTTTTTATGGATATCCAAATTACCTATGATGTGCTAAACAGACTCCATATTCAGTATGTTTCCCCAAATATAATAGCTTCCTTTAGCCATACCTCCATTACTGCTACTGTTGTACTAAAACCTTTTTTCACTATACTACATCTAAGTGAGAATAGCTGCTTCTCCATTTATATCTTTACTATTAGTGACTTCTATAATCTTGTTTAATAAGAATAATGCTACTTAGTAGTTCTCATATTTTATATGCAGTATTCACTAGGCAGTGAAAAATATATTTTTTAAATGGCTACATTATTTAACTATTTAAAAAGACATAGTTGAAATAATAACCTTTGTTCCCATGTAATCATCTAAGAGTTATTAACTGCTAATAATTGTACCCTTGGTATACAGCTTGGTTTTGCTTGTCACATTTACTTCAATGTGTCAGATTTTCAAAAATGAGAACAGCTTTTTGGAAACCTCAGTTTTTGGATGCCCAACTTGAAACACTTGGATCTGGCTTTAAAAGGATGGAGCTTGAATTCTACTAAGGCTTCCAAAAATAAAGGACAAAAATAACTAGTCACTTTTGAAAGTAGCTACAGCTATTTTGGCTATTTTGGTCAATGTTATATTCTGCCATAGTAGGAACTGTCTGTATGTTTTGCAGGCATCCGTAAGTTATACATGATAACTCTATATTATCTGATATCCTTGTATTTACCAGGGAATAAATATTTATTCCTGAAAGTGACTTTTTATGTTCTCTTGCCTGGAAACTTGTACCCGTAAAGCAAAAGTGATTCCAGTTGTCTGACTGTTAAACACACTATTAATAACTTCAGTAGGACATTATACCATATCCAGTACAGACTGTAAACATTTAATGTCATTAGGTAATGCACTGAGGCTTTTTAATGCCATAACAGCTTTATTTATATACTGTGTTCTGCATAATTAGCTACTAATGAGCCTCTAACTTTCACTGCTGTAAGGCCTAGATATCTGTTTCTCTTTCAGTGAATTCATTTTTGCTGTCTCATTAGCACACTAAAAAAACCTGAGAATTGTATTTTAATTAAAGGCTAAACTACCTCTAGCTGGAGACATTAATGGGATGATATGCTCTAAGGGAAACACAAGAACTTTCTTTTGTCAGTCAAGGAGACAGCATAAGTATATTACAGAAAACAAAATGGCCTTCTCTTTTTTAGTGAAAGAGAAGAGTCCTTGTTTTCATTTGTTTTTCTCTCTCCTCCCCATCTCACTTAATAAACCTTTTATTTTATTACAGTCTTGCAGACAACTGTAAAAAATGGCCATGAAAGGTGTGTCTTAAACATTTTAAAATGTCTTTTGTAACTATTGAACTCACGTACAATGGTAAAATCCTTTGACAATGAAAAATGTGTTATTTTTTTCAGGAGATGCCAAACAATTTTCAGGCTTCTCTTTTTTCCCCCACCAGGGCTGTCAACTTGAAGGGTTAAAACTAAGCAATTAGGCTTCAAAGATCGTGAGATTGTCTTCAATACATATTTGGGACTCATAGGATGTGTCCAGACAAGTGTGTACATGCCTCTTGCAGTATCTCAAAGCCCTTTAAGAAGCTGCAAGAGGCACATGAAGAACCCAAAAAAAACTTGCAGTGAGGGGACAAAATTCAACCCCTGGATATCCAGGAGTCAAACTACCCTGGAGGAAAAAAGTGGTGCAGGGAACAAAACAGGACCATGCCCTGAGGCAATTGGAGGCTCAGATCCTCCACAGAGATGTTCTGATAGCCAGCCAGAGTGGTGGCCCTCACCATGTTGCTGAAGAACCATGACTGCCCATGTAGGTCAGGAAGCAGACCAGCCACAGGGTGTTAGACCCAGGCTCCATGCTGGTAAGTAGTGGGGGAGAGGTGAAGGAGGGGGAGGGGACCATGGGGGGACCCCCACTGGCCCCATACTATGCCTGCTCCCTGAGCTCCCCCAATCACTGCCCCATCTAGCTCCATCCCCTGCCTGACCCTCTCAAGCCTCCCACAATTGCTGCCTTACCCGGCCTTATACCCCACTAGCTCCTGCAGCCCCACATCACTGGCCCACCTGGCCCCAGCATCCCAGTGTGAGTAGGTATTAGTCTCAAGTCAATTAGAGAGAAAGGCTTCAACTCAGAGTTTCTTCCATGTTTTACTCTTCTGCCACGCCTTGATGGGAGTTCATTAGAAAAAGAACACAAGGACAACCCTGTGCTGTGGCTGCAAAAGTAAACTAATCTTTTTAGACTCACTTAATAACTCTGTGACTAGAGATCTGCTCACTTCACAATAAATACAATGGTTCTCAGCTGTTGTGGGCACCTCCCATTCATAGCCTTGCCTTCATAATTGAAAATCCATAATGAAACATGGAAAACAAAAGAAACAGCTTCTTTGCCTATTATTCACCACTTTCAGTAGAGCACAATTAGAAAAGTCTATCCCCTCCAGTTATTCACTCATCAGCTTACAATAAAGTCTCTAATTATTTCTTGTTACCTTGTCTGGAGTTCACCAACTGCCCAGGCAATGCTTCTATATCCTTAATCCTTGAGGGACGCTACCCACCATCGCTCTTGTGCCTGCACATGAAAGTCAGCATTGTTGTTAGATTGCTACAGCTCCAGGCTCCCCTTCCAGGGACTTGCTGTTTGTTCATCATTCTTTTCAACCTTGCAGTTTTTGGTTCTCAAGTAACAATGCTTTCTGTTTTACAGGTTCAGTGAATGCTCCTGACACTGGCTGATGACATCAGCTTTCCTGCTGCCTTGCCACTGGCATGGTAAGTTTCTTCTTTCACTTTTCCTAAGTAACAGGGACCACCCAGTAATTAAAAAATAATAATAAAAAAATAAATAAAGCCTCACATTCACCAATAGTAGTCATCGAGGTCACTGAGGCCTCGTGGCAAAGCCACCAGCACAGCACAGGAGAGTGTGGAGCAGTGGTTACCGGCCCCAGCCCCCTGGCACCCACACTCCCACTGCCCCATTATACAGGTGAAGGCCAGGTCAGCAGGGTGCCATGTGGCTCCGTGTGCTGTCAGGTAGCTGGGGCCAGTTGGGCTGAGTGGTGCCGGGCCCCAGGTGACAGCTGCAGTTGCCCCAGCTACCCGACAATAATGTGGCCTCTGTTGAAGGGCTGTAGCCCTTGTGGAAGGCTGTGGCCCCTCTGGGGGGGGCTGTAGCCCTGTGGGGTGGCAGTCCATGAGCTGTGGGGGGGTTGCACCCTGCAGGGGGCAGGGGACTCCCGCCTCCTCAGCATCTCCCCCAGTCTTTCTACAATCCACCCACATCTGCCCACACACCTCACAGGCCCCTACATCTCTTCACATCCTCTCACTCCTCTTTTATCCCCTTTACTGCAAACCCCACATCCCCCCAGCACATACCCTGCATGACCAGCTGCCATACAAGATGAGACCTGCTGGCAGGAGCTGTAGCTGCAAGGATAGCTGTCCCTATATCCTGGTTAGTGAAGGGAGCAGGGGGAGCTCTAACTACACTATGGTAAAAACAAAAAACAACAAAAAAAGGCAAACAGGGAAACATATAGATATTTATAAATCATTTTATTATGATGATAGAGACACTGGTAGGCTTCCAAATTGCTTTAACACTGTAAATATATCAATAAAACATTACCCAAGTGATCACTGTCTTTCTCTCTATATATAGTGGAGTATTTTTATTAATTGTGGAGGAACATGGATTTTGGGGTATTTTACAGAGTGGCTTTGGAATTTTTTATCAGGGATTTTTCAGTTTTTAAATGGGGAACACCAGAAGGGAGGCAAGTGGCAGGACCCAGGCAGAGCAGTCTGCTCAGAGCTGGCACCTTGGCCCCAGCTGGAGGTGGCTGATCCCCATAGCCAATTGGGGCCAGGAGGAAATGCTTTGACAGTTCAAAGAAGGCCAACACACTGGGGACATCTATTGCCCCAGGCAATAGCTGCCCAGATGACAGAGCTGGGGCATACATGGCAGTAGTGCTGCGCAAAGGCCAACTCTGCAGCCACAGTCCACTGGCAGCTAGCACTGGGGCAGATGCCTCTACTGGCTGTGCAGTCCCTATCTGGATCTGGCAGGTGTGCAGCCTTGGTGCCATATGCCATCACAGGTGGCAGCAAGTCACAGGCAGGCAGCAGTCCCCAATGCCAGATTGCTGCATTGAGTAAATGGTGCAGGGAGCTCCCAGGGCTTCAGCAGTTCAGCTGACACAAGGGGTAGTGTCCCCAGGTACCAAATGGCTGAGCACCTGAGAGCAAGAAGCCTGGAGCTATTTGACAGAGCAGCTGTTTGTACTGATGTGGCCAGGACAGGGCAGTTTTTTAAACTGCTGGGGTCAAAATAGGTGCTGTCCCCAGGCTTTAAATCCCCCTGGCAGCAGATCCAGAAGGAGCCAGGCAGGGTTATTTTTCCCAAGTAGCACAACTTGCACCACATCAAAGTGCATGGCTGGGCACATGCACTGAGGCAAAAAGCCCCAGCTCAAATTTGCACCACTTCTATTTGAGCTGCTGCAAGAGCACATGCTTGCATGTGTGGATGCGACCATAGGGCACACCCCCATGAGCAAAACCATGCATTTCCCTGGGGACAAACATCAGTGGCACATATTGTGCCATTGGTACTTATCCCCAGGGAGCCCCATGCACTTTGACATACACCACATTGCCCTGGGTGGGGTTGGGGAAGCTGGGGCAAGCACCCTAGCTGAACCTGGCAGTATTACCTGGGGCCTTGGGTGCATCTAGGGGATGCAACCATGGTGATTCTGCAGTAGGGAGCCTGGCTGACAGGTGGAATGTGGCTCTGGCTGGCCTTTTTTTACATGCAGGGTTTTTTGTCAGCCCCCGACCCTGCCCAGCAAATCAGCAGCATGGGAAATGCCTGCATCTGTGGCATGTGCAGTGACCTCCTGGTTTTTGAAATTACAATTCTTATTTTTCATCTTGTCTCTATAATTAATAGGACTAAAGACACACTTAAAAATGAAACCAGCAATTCCGCTAATTATCACTCTAAGATGGTTGTGGTAACATCATGAGAATTGGCAACAGTGCATCATTTCTCAATCTGTGCAAACTATTTAAGAAATTCACAATTTTACATGCTTAAATTTATAAATCTTGTCTAGAAACAGCAAGCAATTTTCCAGCATATATACTATATACCACAAGAATGAGACTTCCACATTAATCTTAGCTGGCACAGTTAAGAACACACAAGGTTTACCTTTTTTTTAGGGATGACTCCGGTTTAAAGAAAGCCTTATAGGAGGAAGTTGAAGCCAAAGTTACTAAATACATAATTATTCATAACAATCTAACAAAACTATTGGATTAAATAGAAATAGACTTCTCCTAGATGGGAAATATCCTTATGTTTAATTTGGTTTTTATTCATACTAACATGGTTTAGTACCTATGACTCTTGGAAATCTAGGAACTCTTTATATTTCAACAGTAGCGGTCAACAAAGCATTAAAGTTAGATCCTGCAGTTTAAAAGTGAACAAGCTGTTTGCAGGATGTCATTTTTCTCATGCATTCCAAACTCTGGCCTGCACTGCTCAGCGTGGTCCAAAATCTTCCAAATAGATTGACATCAAGGACATACTGGAAGGCCCATTTTGTTTGCTCTATATCTGGTGAGGTAGGAAAGAGCTGAGCCTATAACTTGGCCAAACTGGAATAGATATTTATAGGGACAGCACAAGACACTCCTTTAATTCACCCTATAAACATCAGCTGCCTGATGTGAGTCATGCAGACACTATAGCCCTTTAAAATAAATCAGACTTTTAAAAAAAAAATGAAGGTATCAGTTTCTCTTGTATAAAGCTTTAGTACTTGCTACTTGCAATAGTCATAGATGTATGAAACATATTGATAACCAGAAATGAATAGAATCCCTAACCATATTTTACATTTTTAACCATCAAAGCGATTTCTTATTATCATTTTCCAATTGAAACAATGTTTGCTGTAGCTATTACTCAAAACCTAGTTTGTTGTATACTTTACCAGACTAACCAGTACATTCTTAGGAAGTGATAAATCATTACAACTTTTATTAGAAATGATTCATTAGCCCTGTTGTGACTTTTGCTGTTAACACATTAGTACTAGGAAGAAACCACATAGTTCAGCTATGCCCAAAGAAACACCATTTCAGAATACACAGAGAAATGCCAAGACTAGCCAGATATATACTGCTCCACCAATTTTTGATAGTTTCTAAATCCCAGAACACATTAAAAGCCAACAGAAGACACACAAAATATTTCATTATATGACAATTACCATTCATGAACCTTCAGAGTTTGGGTCATCCAGATATATTTAACTGGGTTCTGAAATTCAATATATTGTTATTATCTTTCCATTGAAATGGTATTATTCTCATTATGTATATATTTTTCTTGCTATTATGCTGAGTTTCTATCTCACTCTGTGTACTTGAAAATAATTTGTTTGAATTATCTTCAGGCCTACAATCAGATTTATTCTTGTTTCATGTTATTTGCTAACAATGGGATTTTCTTACCAATCACATTCTAGTTGCAACTGAAGGCTTATTTAACAGTATTAACTGTGTATGTGAAACATACATTTTCCAAGTGTCTTAATGTAAAACTATGGGTGTATATGCCCATAGTTTGACTAAACTTTTTTCAGCTTAATACACACAAAGTCCTCCCTTTTATTGGTCCTTCCATTTTAGCCAGCTCACCAAGAAACAGTATTTCACATTGACTTTTCAAAGCTGCATCTCAATGAATTGAGTCCACTGATCAATCTGCCCTGTCTTTTCAGAATCATACTTGCCTAGAACTGCCACTTTAAAAAAAGAATAAGAAACAGAACAGTTTAAAATTGTTATATTGTCCCCATATTACTTCTAAAAAGTTAATAAAAAAATACTAAGGGCCAGGATCAATGGAGAGATTGCCACATACACACTCTTGAAAATCCAACTAGATTCATGTTAGACTCTTTAAGCACTGAAATACATTGAAAGATATAGCCCAAGGGTCAGCAATGTTTTTGGGCAGAGTGCCAAAAACATGGGAAACTTTTAAGATGTTGGCATGCCAACGGCAGATGGCAGGTGAACTATGAGGGGTCTGATCCTTTTTATAGCACTGCAGTCCTGGCCCCTTCCTCAAGGTATGTACGCCAGACAAAACGTTTTGTGTACCATGCTCTAGCATGCATGACAGGGGTTGCCTACCCCTTATTTAGCCTATAATGATTTGTCAAGTAAATCAGTCATAGTATTTCCCTTTTGCCTTTATTATTACTAAAAAAATGTAGTAGCCCACATGTTCATATAAATACAACATACATATCAATATACATATAAAATGCACTTAAGCATTGGAAATATATATCACATCCATTGGTTGGCCTTTGCTTGATTTTTTCTATGTTGTAAAATATAAAACAAATGTGAAAACTAGGACAAATATCCATTTGTTAAGTAATGGTGAAGAATAAATAGGACTACAGGAGTCAAAGACATTTAATTTATTTAAGAAATATTCAGAAAGAATTTTTAAAAGTAGTTTTAAACAGTTTCATATTGCATCTTGAAGATAAGAATAAAGATACTCTTTCTGGAAAGTCTTTATACAAATAAATAAGATAACATCATAAAAAACCACACCAAATAGTAGTTCATCATATACAGACAGTAATTTTAGGCTAACATATTACGTCCTTTACGAACACAGACTCCTGAACTTGAGAGAATTACTTCACTTCCTGTCATAATTTGGGATGTATCCAGTAGATGGTGCTTCTGTAATACTGAAAAACATATTACACTACACCAGTGCAGGAATTCAGGTCCTTCAGATACTTCATCCTGATCTCCTTAATGTGCAAAGTGCCTTAAATCTCTCATGAAAGCTTTTCCTAATATTAAAGTAAGTGAAGAGATCTCAAATGCTTAGCAGCTGATTTTCCTTATAGATGAAAATCCAAAGTAAGCCAACTTAATTAAGAATTAATTCCCTTTAAACCAGAGACTGAATTGTTCATTTCTACTTCAGTCTCCGATCAATTATTTGTGGCATGAAGTGATTTACAAGATATGGGGGTAAATTAATTAAGATGACAAAAGCAATTTCATATATCTCGTTGGAGAGACTCTGTCCTGTTTTTAAATTTCCACATATTAATAATATGCATTAGCTTCTTTACAAGATTGTCTCTTATGACATGACTTCTACTTCCTTAACACAGACTCAAATTGCAAATTCTTTACTACAGCCAACTCTTTCTCTCCTCCTGGCCTCAAAGGATGGTGTCAAAACCATGTTTTAAAAGACTGCATCGACTCTTTAGTAATCTTATGAAAATCATCATATTTAGATAACAGCTAAGTAGGTGCCAAAAGCCTTAAAATATTCAACATCAGAACTATGAAAATGAAGCTTCTTTTATCAAGGGCACATGCACACATTCACAGGACCCAATCTATGATCACACAATTTAGAGCAAGCTGTGTGATTGTAGATCTGATAACCTCTTGTGCACATGTTCACCAATGCCAAAAGCCATGCTGGGAATGTAATCCAAGTAAGTTCAGGTAAGGAAAAAGACAGGCAGGATTGGGGCATGGGAATGTTTGGTGGGTTCATGGGGGTGGGTCTGGGGGTGTTGATGGGATCAGGGGACTGATGAGTCTGCGGGGTGGGTATGTTGATCTATGGGGGGAGAGTTGTCCTTCTAGGGTTGTGGGATTGGGGAGCTAAAAATAGCCTGATCAAGGTGGGGGGGGCAGGGGAAGGGGAGGAGGAAAAGTGCAGCCTTGGGGCAGCGGTGAGCTGCTGGGCTTTTGTAGCTCCAGGGCTGTGCTCTGCACACATTTCATTAGATCAGGCACAGGTCAGCCCAATTTAGGTGATGCACTGCCTTAGAAAACTAAGTTACATCAGGTCTCATCAGCCATTTTTTGCCCAACTATACTCCATGAACTTATGTACAGTTTGATACTTAGGTTGACCCAAAACTACCTAGGTTGATTTAAGTGTAACACTCTACACATACAATGAGTTACTTTATTCTTATTTCCTATGAACTAAAAGGAGAATGATGTTATCACACCAAATGTTGGTTACTTTTGTTATGGAAAATTAAAGCTTGTGATGTTTAAACAGCAGGAAGATCTTAGAAAATGTTCATCACTGAAAGTTAATTTTCAATTCTTTTGAACTAACTTTCTAACTCTATAAGTAGAAGTGGGACAGAAATTAAAACAGCAATACACTGCCAATACTATAAGAAATGTTTTTCCTTTTTGGCCTATCAGAAATCCATATGACAGATGCATGAACCTTTAGTGAAGAAGAGAGAAGAGATAATCAGTATTTTTATTCTCCATTTAATCCAAATAAAACACTTCTTTTTCATAGCCAAACAAGGAGGCAATATTACTGGGAAGACAAATTCTAACTGATCTTTTTACTAAGAGTATTTTTTGTCATTCTTGTACAATATGCTGCATATACTGACAATATGGTAGTGTTCAACACTCAGAACTTAAGAGGTAAGAACCATATAGGAGGAATTTGTGGTTTTTCTCTTCTATCGTTGTTAAAATCTACCATCTGGCACAATCTTATCCATTACAAAGTCAAAAACATTGCTTTTTGGAAGTGTTTTTATTTACCTGACTTTTGGGTTAAGAAGTACCTATTTATGAACTCCACAACGATTTCATAGATTCAGAGACACTAAGGCTGGAAGGGACCTCCGAAGGCAGGAAGTCAGCAGGGATCATAGGATCCCAGCAAGATAAACATCCAAATGTCTCTTGAAGGTGTTCAAAGTAGGTGCTTGAACCACCTCTAGCAGCAGTCTATTCCAAACCTTGGGGGCTTGGGTAGTAAAGAAGTTTTTCCTTATGTCCACCTTGAAATGGTCTCAAAGCAATACAACATTTCTTGGTTTCCATTTTTTTCCTTAAATTTTGAGAAAAGTTCAATAAAAACAAAAAACCCCATGAAAAATATAAAAGAGTTTATGAAACCAGAAGTTCAAGCAGTTCTGCATGTCTCCGTATATACTGCACTGGATTTGAGGCTGCATGGATGAGCAACCTTCAGAGATTGTCTTAAAAAAAAATACACATTCATATTTTAATTTCCTTTAAAAAAAGTGAGGGGTCTATTTTATGACTAAGAATGCAATAAAGGGTAAAATAAAATGCTGTTAGCTGTGGGAAAATATCAATAGTCACTTAACTTTCCTGATTGTACCATCATGCATGTAATTAATAATTCCTTCTATTAGTGGACTGATGCTTAGCTGGTGGCCACCCTTGGCTTATTGGACCAGGGTCTGTCATGATCCTAGGCCATCCTCTGTACGTGTAAGTGCTCCCATTCTGATATAGCATTCTTCAGGACAGCTTCTACAGATTTTAACAAATGAACTATGGAAACCCCAAAGACTTGCTTTGAGTACATTACATAATTATGATTCTTGATCAAAATTATTGATCAAAAACAATAAAAAACCATATTTTTGTCAAGAAAACTACACAAAAAAGGTAATTTATTCTTCTTTTTTGTGGGTTGTTTTTTTTTTGTAAAATTGCTATTTTTTGACCAAAATTATATGAAGTCAATTGACCAGTCAGTTGACAGTATTTGACTGGTTTGCCAACCCTACTCTAGAATTTCTCAAAAATATACAGATCCATGCCTTTGATATAATGGTACCTGAAACAAGTCTCCTCTTTAATCTCTTCTTAAAAAGCTCCTTTCTGGAGCCGTCTCCTGCTGCTTGGCCCTGCACAGCCTTGCAGCTGGCAGGGCACTGCTGTTAGGACAGGTGGATGCAGAACAGCTGCTGCCCATGCACTGTCTGCATGAAATTACAATCAAATTTCATGACTTTGTTAGGCAAGCAAATGTGCCTGCAGTTCTGAAAGTCCGAATTACTGAAAAATCTGAGTTACTTTTTATTTTTAAAGTGTAATTTGCTTAGTCAGTATATTGCTTCACCGACTGCAATTAAACCTTTCCATAAATGTATTGATAAAAACAGTCCCAATCATGAATAATATGTTGGCTGACACCTCCACCTCATGGCCCTCTACTCTGGGACACCAAAAACCTCACACTTCGTTTATAGTTTTCACACTAGGAAAAGGGTTGGGGGTTTTCTGTTGGTGGATGGGGTGAGTGGTGGTTTGGAAGTCTTTAAGAGGAGACTAGATAGGCACCTAGCTGGGGTCATCTGACTCCAGTGCTCTTTCCTGCCCAGGGCAGAGGGTAGGACTCGATGATCTACTGAGGTTCCTTCTGACCCTAAAAATCTAGTAAACCAGGCACAGCTAAGCTGTGGCCTTCCGAGGGGGACACGGACAGCCTGCATTGCCCTCAGGTTCCCTAGTGTGTGCTCCTCAGGGCACAAAATGGCTTCATGTTTGTATAGCTTGCAGAAAAGGGCTGCCAATGATATAGCCCAGCCCTGAAGCAGGAGAGGGTTCTAGACTTCAGCCCTCGGGCCTGCCTTGTAGTGGTTGGGCAAATTTGCTGCTGGGTCGCATCTACATGTGCATTACTGTGCAGTTACTAATTGTGACTAGATTTTCTACCTGCATTTTCAGGTAGCAAATTTTATCACAATTAGGGATTTTTACTGCACAGTAAGCACATGCACATGTAGATGCATACACTTACTGCACAGTAAACTAGGCAACTGAACAGTAATGTATCTCGTGTAGACACGGCCATTGATCATGAAATCCCACACCTAGAAATCAATAGGAATTGTGTCACAGCTTTCAAAGAAGGTGGGATTTCACCCCAAATGTCCAAAACATAACAAACTGAATGTGGGCATGGTTAGTGACAGCAGACTCTGTTAGGATCTGTAACATTTTAGTGCTGCAGTTCAGAGTCTATTCTTGCATGCAACCCTAATGGAGCTGCATACTCAAGATCATTACTGTCATAGCTGTTGAGTGCACAGTTGTTAGTTCCCAGACCCATACAAAGCAATGAGTTCATCAAGACCTGCAATCTCTTCTTATTTTTGCTTGGCAGACAGGAAGAAACAATCTGCTCTATAACAGGTGTGACCAACCTGTGGTACATGTGCTACAAGTAGCACATAGTGTCTGTGTGTGTGGCACACATCAAACTGAAGAGGAAGAGGCAGGTAGCAAAAAGCAGAGCAGCAGTTCATCTAGGGGAAGGGGATGAGAGTGGCACTTGAGGAGGGTTTAATACATTGCAGACCTGCCAAAAATGTTAGCCCCCGGTGCTCTAAAAAATGATTCTAAGGCTGACAAGTCAACACATAGGGATTTCAAACAAACAGTCAGGAGTTGAACTGCAGTCTATCATATTTTCTTTCATATAACATGCCCCAAATATGACACACACCCAATTTTTGTAGGCCCCAGGAAGGAAAAAGAAAGATATTACCTTGGAGTATGTGTACGTACCTGAAGTGTGGGGTTTCTGGCAGTGACACTGCACTAGGGCATAGACTTTATGGCTGAGCACCAGTGCTGGGTTTGGGGGCTTGGGAACACCCACAAGGGCCAGGGATGGGGGCTGGATGCCAGGGCCTGATCTAGCTAAGCCAGGAATAGTGCTATATGGAGGGTGCAACCCTATGTCCTGCCTCTGGAGCTGTGTCCCAGGTCCAACAGCACATTGCCTTGGAGTCAGTGCACACCCTGGACTTGGCTCACTGGGTCAATTCTGGCACATGGTTCCAGGCCAGAGTGCAGGGCTGGTTGCAGGCCAATCTAATATACAAGCTTAATCCAGCACATGTTTAGAAAGAATGACTTCCCATGGGTCTGAAATAAAAAAAAAAAATCATTATTCGGCAATGAAGGAAAGGGGAGTAGTGGCAGGTACAGCTCCCAGAACTGCAGAAATTAAACCTTGCTGACCTTCCACCATACCCTGCCCCCACAACTAAATTTCTAGATCCACAGAAAGCCCTTTACCTTGCATATAATGCACAACTTGATTTTCCTCAGGTGGTTTGAAGGGAAAAGGTATAGGCTATATGCAAGAAACTAATATATTTTAAATCCTTGAAATTATTAGGAAAATATGGTTTTAGGAATCAAAAAAATAAATTATTCCCTCTAAGGGAGAGGAAAAAGAGAAAAAATGGTGTCCACCTTTATGTTACTATGCATAGTGTTACTATGTATAGTGTTGAAAGTGTAAAATAATGAACTATCAGTTAATTAAGCATACATATACATATGTCTTTTCTTTAGTTGTAGATAGGCAAGGTTCTTTGGGTAGATGTGATATCTTTTATTAGGCCAATGAAATAGTTGGAAAAAAATTTTTTGCAAGTTTTCAGGCACAAACATCCTTCTTCCCATACTGGGAGACTCTGCTGGTGTTCTGAGTTCTACAAGGTAGAAAAGAAGCTAAAAGTGTGACAAAAAAAATCTGAGTAACTAGGTGGAAGTTGGGAAGACAATGGGTAGCGTTAGCAGGGGAGGGGGAAGGGGAGGGGATGTATGAAGGAATGCAAATTGTTTTTTAGTTGTATGTAGTCATATAGTACAATATGTCTAAAATAGTACAGGAAACCCTTGCTATTTGCATGTTTGGCATTTGCAGTTTCAAATATTCATGAATGGCGAACCTGACAGCCACCAGGGGCATTGCATTCATGACATTCATGAATGCAGTGCCGTATTTGCAGATTTCGCCATTCACGGGGATCTCAAGAATGTATCCCCTGTGAAAAGTGAGGGTCACCTGTATATGTCTAAAAGACAGGACAAGATCTTTATGACATAATGATCATAATTGCCAGGGCTTGAAAAGTATGCCTAGTATATCTCACAAGAAGCATTATGCCTATTTTCCAAGGGGGAAAATGGATGGCTCAATCAATTGATCTATCTATCTACAGATATCCACAGATCTATGAGTTCAACCATGTGTAGAAGACAAAGGGGAATTCTTTTTAGTCCCTGAAGGTGCCTAGTTTACTATATCTATCTATTGTTATAAAAGCATAGACACAGATATGGTAAACTGGGCTCCCTCTGGGACTAGGAATGAATTCCCCTCTGTCTGCTGTACACAATTGAACCCATAGATAGGTAGAGAGAGATAGAGAGATATAGATATAGATACAGATATGGTGGCACAAATATCTATGCATCTATATAGATATATAAACCTGTAAACATATATAGCAGCAAGGATATATGATCAGTTCCACCATATCCCTTTTTTAGCTACACATTCTCCTGTTCCACACCACATGCTTTGATTCAAATTATATTTCATGGAATAAACTATGCACCTTCAGAGACGAGGAAAGAATTCCCTGCTGTCTTTTGTACATAGTAGAACTTATAGAATCATTATACAAAAAAAATGACCAGTGAGGGATGGGGTTGGTGTGTTTCACATGAGTAAATGCTATTCATGTAAGAAATTCCATTATCACTTAATTAATCTTTAAAAAATCTATAAAGTCAGTAAGACTGGTGTGAGTAAGGATTAGTGTCAAGGGCAAAGATTTCAGAATTGGTTCTTGAGTGGCTAATTGTTATATAAAATTAATATTAATATCAGTATTTAACTCTGCCTTTTATATATGGTATTAATCTGAATGAAATAGGAAAGGTTTCCACAAAACTACTTGTAGCAACTTACTGCAAAATGTACATTTTTTAAGTAGATGTAGTTGCCACAAATTTATCAGAATTTGAACCCCAAATGTTCTTATATTTTCACTGCACAAATATTTTTGAGAAAAAAAGGCTAATAATGACGTTTTAATAGCATTTTCCATGAGGTCTATGGAATCTTTATTAAACTTGAATAAATATGATACTCAGTGTGATAATTAATCACATCAATACATTTATATTTGATATTCTTGTTTATATAAACTGTTAAAAACCACATTGATAGAGATGATTATAATTCTGCTGTCAAGAAATCTGAAGACAGGACTCATACATTTCAACTGAACCACTCAAGACTTCATGTACTCATTTATTCTGATAGTTTGAAGTTTGCAGAACAGTAATTAACTTCTTAAGTGCACTTAACATTACGGTCCCTCATGATACAGTCATAAACAAACATGAAAAATATGGGCTAGATGGAATTGCCATTCAGTAGATACAGAACAACAAAGCTGGGAGTGGTTGCAAATAATTTGGAAGAAAAAAGAAGAATTCTAGAGGAGCTTGATAAATTAGAGAACTAGGTTAGAATTAGAGACAACAAAAGAAAACTCAAAAAAGAGAGATGTAGATATGAAAACTAGGGAAGAAAAACAAAATGCATATATGAAAAACAGGAAAAATGGACAGGACAGTAGCATTGCCAAGAAGAATCTGGGGTAATAGCAGATCAGATGCCCAAGATAGGTCAGCAAAATGCTACTCCTGCAAAAATAAAAAAAAATAAAAAATCACTTTTTGGGCTTTGGTAACATCATTATTGTGTGCAAGACATGTGAGATATCAGTACCACACAACTTGGCACTGGTAAGACCTCAGCTGATATACTGGATCCATTTTAAGAAAGAAAGAAAGAAACTACAGAAGTTCCAAAGGTCATTCAAGGAATGGCTGAGATAACTAAGTAAGTTTAGATTCAAAAAAAGAAGATTAAGGATGCGGGGGGCATGACAGCAGTTTTCAAATATTTCAATGGCTGCTATAGAGAAGGGGGAAAACTACTGTTCTTCCTTGCCACAATGGGCAAGGACATGAGAAAGTTAGTTTAAATTTCAGCAATGCAGATATAGGTTAACTGCTAACTTCTTCACAGTTATTCCACAGAACAGAATGCTTAGGGAAGCTGTAAAATCTTGTTTAGTGTAAGTTCTAAGAAAGGACTTGGTAGGGTGGTCTGGGGTGGTTTAGGAATAGCACAGCCTACATCTGTAAGAGGGAGTTGGAACAGAAGATCCTTGAGGTTCCTCCCATCCATCAGCATATCTAGGATTTTGAAGAGGGTGGCACAGCATGACAGAGTTCAGGGTAGGATGCTGCAGCAAGAAAATACATTATTGCCAAGAGCCAAGTTAGCCTTTCCTTTGGTCTGGAACCATTGCATCTTTATACAGCAAGCAAAGAACTCAACTTAGTGGTGACTGCAAGCCAGGGAAGAGTTCACCTGGATTTTGGTAATACCATCTCCTTTCACAGTTTGTCCTGGCCTTAGCCCGGTACTCCCTGCTCTGCTTTGCTGGGAAAAGGAACTGTAGAGGGGTAAGACCACATCATCACTGCCCATTACCATCCTTGTGGTTCTAGAATTCTGTGACTTTACTGTGAATTAATTGCATATTCATGAACTAAAATTAACAAAGAAATATACAAGTTGCTTGTTTTGAAACCAGATTCAAGTAAGTAAATAATGTAGAACAGACCTCACTTACTATACATAGGTAGGTCATCAGCTGAGAATCGGACCTTTCATAGTAGTGTCGTAGGCATTCATTAGTTCATAATCACCAGAATAATGTTTACTCTTGCATGGCACCATAATATAGCAGTTATATGGAGCTATCATTTAAGGCCTCAAGGTTTTACAGTTTTATTAATTATCTTTCTTACCTTCACATCACTGGCTTTCATCTTGGATGACATCTTTATTGGAAATGAAGAAACTATGTCAACAAGAATGTATCTATCCAATGAAAATGTGAGCTTCTTCACAGACAGGAAATAAATAGCATACACAAAAAATCAGCTTATGCAGCTAAAAGTTCAAGTTGTTAAAACAAGAAGAATTTGCAAAATAGAATACACTGAATCCCATCATGAAACCCCAAATCTTGAACAACAATAACATATATCTCCGGAAGTGCCTTGTGGGAGTTGTTTAAATGTCTTAGTCGCTTCTCGGCCTCTTGAAGGCTCAGATCAAGTTTAGCTAACAGGATTGATTCAAATGATTGTACTGAAAAACTGTCCAGTCTTCCCCAGCCAGTGGTCTTGTTGAGATTTATGAAGCTTTGGTAGTATGAAGTAAAGGAGAATGAATATTTACACAGCAGTCCTCAGTGTCTAAGTTATCGT
>JAGPOW010000229.1:13911416-13929002 GCA_030014935.1 Caiman crocodilus | reverse complement strand
TACAGATACAATGGAAAGCCTTTGAATTAAGTACTAACAAATTGTTCTCATTGACCTGATGAAAAGCATCATGCCAACACTATAGTCCACACAGTACCTGTCCAAAATGTTTCTGAGATAAGCATCCGTATTTACATATTTTTAAATGTTTTCATAAATAATTACTGCCTATTTCCCTCTTCCTTTTTTGATAAGTGTTGGAATGTCACCTTTGCCAGTTGTGATTTCAGTGTTACATTGATATCTACTTAATTCAAAGATAGTAATGATGTCTTATGCCAGTTGTGAATATTGGCTCTTCATAAATATGATGATTACAGCATCAATTCTACCAACGTCAAGTGACCAAGCTGATTTCATGTCAAGCAACATGATAAAATCTTGTTCCTGCATTCCATTTTTGGGATCAATTTAAAACCTGCTATTTCTTGCTTGCATCCATTGTACAAATAATAAGCCAAAACAACAATGGTTACTATATAAAAGACGGTCAAAAACCAAACCAGTCTTTGAAAATGTCTAGGAAAACTGACTGCAGAGTTCATAGTTTATGATTTTGACCTACCCTGTTTTGTCAGTTAACAGTGAAAGAAGCAAATGTTGTGGAAACAATACTTCATTGCTTTTGTAACCATAGCAATAAGTAACTGAAACCTGATAAAGTGAATGTGATGGGTAATCCATTAATTCCTTGTTCCAGTTAACTATATGCCAACAAAATAAGGGAAGGTGTAGTTTTTACAACTGCTGTATAATTTTGAGATCAATTTACCCATTTCTGGACAGGTAGAAACTAAACAGGTAGGAGGGAGCAATGCCCTGCCTGCACAGCTGGGCATGGGGAAGTCCCCCTGGCCTGGGGCTGCCCTGCTCTATAGGAGCAGAGGGGGTTTCCCCCCCTCCCCCCACTTCATTCCCTGCTTTGGCTGCTTGGCTCAGGCACTGCCACAGCTGGGAGGGGGGAGCAGGCTCCCAAACTAGGTGCCTGCCCACACATCCAGACATGGGGGCTTGGTGGAGTCCACAACTTGCAGGAGGGTTCCTCACCCCAGCCTGGGGTCTCGCAGCCCAGAGTCAGAGTGGGTTCCCCCAATCCTGCTTGGGTCAGGTGGCTGCTCAGTTCAGCTGCTGTTGCAGACGGGAGTGGAGAGCAGTCCTGGTCCAGATGACTACTCCTCACATCCTCCTGCAACAAGGACTGAGCCCAGTTAGCCACCTAGCCATGCGGGGGAGAGAGGAACCCCCTCAGATGCCATGCGGCAGGGCAGCCCTGGGCTGGGGGACCCCAGGCTGGGGCAGGTGAAACCCCATAAGGCAGGTGCTCTTCCTTGCCCCCCATGCCTGGCTGTATGGGCAGGCACCTGGTCTCAGGTGCTGCTTCCCCCTCCCATCTGCGGGGACCTGTGCTATGGTCCGAACTTGATGCATGGGAGAGGAGGTAGGGAACCCCTTCTGTTCTCATGTGGCAAGGCAAACCAGGGCTCAGGACACCAGGCCAGCCATGGGGAAACTCCTTGAGGTGGAGGCTCCCCCCCATGGCCCAGCACCTAGATGAGGGGGCTGTTCAGGCTCCTATGTGGGACATAGCAGAGGCTGGGGCAGTGGGCTAGGAAGCCAATTGGGGGTGGCCCTCACCATGAGTGACTGATGCCTCCTGAACAGGGGCAGCACCTGCAGAAGCCATTGACCCTGTCAGGTGAGGCACCAGCCCTATCAACAGCATCAGTGTTGGCCATTGGGGAGGAACTGGCCCCGTCAGGGGGGGCACCCTATGCACCCTATGCATCTTCTATGTGCACCCTATGCATCTCCTACCAGTCGCCTATGGTCCTCACTTGGCTGGGCTTGGCAATAGCCAGCAGGCTCAGAGGCATGCTCTATCACCTCCTACCCCCCAGCATCTAGCCTGAACCAGTAAGGACATCTGGTTGCCTTTCCCAACTGAAAAGGTAACATTAGTTCAGTTCATTATTGGTCCAATCTATGCAGCTTAGAGAAGCTATAAAGATTGAATTGATTCTGCCTCAGGCTCTCTGACTGTCTGTACTTAACCAAAGTGATGAGAAATGGCTGCTTAGGGAAGGAAAGCATAAGACTGAAATCTAAACTCTATTTTAGCTTCACCTTTCCCTCTGTTTAAGCCTTGTAGTCTACCACAGGTTCAGAGCTTCTCATAGACACTGAGCTAACTGCAGGCACAGACAGAAGTGCAACTCCCCACTGTACCTGAGAAAACATTGCAGGAAGTATTTTGAGTTACGACAAACTCCCAGATCAAACCAAAGTTCACTGTTTGTTCCAGGGGGAGGGGAATCTAGCTACTAGCTGGGAGCATCCTTCTGGTTTCCCCTAGCAATGACCCCTTCTCCCTCCCAGCTTGTGCTGTTTTCAGAATGGGAGGGAGGAAAGGAAACAGAGGGAGCTTATTTTAGGAGTTCCTAACTGGTGCTGGAGGGTGAGGTGGGATGGGTGGATAGGAGTCCCTCCCACCTTGAGGGGCTCCAATCTACCTGTCCTACCCTGAACCCCCTTCTCCCCAGACTGAACTTTCTCTGCTCCCTTTCCCTTTTCCTATTCTGAAAACAGTTTCAGGCTGGGAGGCAGTGCAGACAGAATTTACTGAAGATGCTCTATTCTGAAACATATTTATCTGACTTCCCATGCAATGAGAGTTCAGATTTTTGCAAGATCAGGCCCTTTTAAAGCACTTTGCAGCCATACACTTCTGTTTAGTCATGTCTGTAGAGTGCTTCCAGGAGCCAGATTAGGGAAAACTGTCACTTCTGTCTGCAGCCTTGGAAGGTGGCTTGTGAAGCTATAGCTGCTTCCCCGCTCTGTGTTCCTACTATAGACTACATACTCCTACTCCCATGGGTCTAACAGCTTCTCAGTAGTTCCTATTATCTGCTGACCTTAGCACTGCTTCTCTGTCACCTTGCTCATTTTGCAGAGCAGCAGCCCCAGCCACCCAATCCACCTGATGAATCACAATAGGCATCTTACCCATTACCCTATACTGCATTGGTCCCGAAAAGCAGTACCATTCTTCAGACTGCACTCAGAGTGAACCATCACTGTAATAAAGCCCTGTACCCCACAGTAACCAGATTCCCCACTTTTGTTAGAGTAGTGTGAGGCACTAGAGAGGAAATACAACTTGGTAAATATAAATAAATAAAAATAAAAGAATAAAACAGAAAGAAAGAATTCACAGTGACCCTCTTGTCACAGGCCCGACAGGAATTGCTCCTCCCTTCACTCTTCTATTTTTTGTACCACTAGGAAAGGAAGAGAGCAAGAGAGAGAGAAAGGAAAGTCCTTAGCATGCAGGAACTACAGTAACTGCACCCTTCCCAGCTTAATCCCATTCTGCACAGATCCTGTTTAAGATTCAACCAGCTGGAATGATTCACAGCTTTCTATTCAGCCTGATTGCAGTGCAACTTCTCACCCTGACCCAACAATTATACCCAGGCTTGCCGATGGGGAAAGAGAGAGAGAGGGAGAAACTAATTCTCTGCTTTCAAAATTTGCAGCAGCTGCTCAGTACTGTGGCTTTTCCCCCTTCTGTTTCTGCAGACTGTATTTTTTCTCTCTTGCTGCATGTATGTTTTCAGTCAGAGACAATCGAGTCTTTCAAATCATATTCATGTAATTCTTGAACGTGCAAAAAAACACCGACAGAAAGAAAGCAGAACAAATTTAGATCCCCTTTAAAAAAAAAAACATTGAAAAATGTATAGATTTTTGTACATGCACCCATATATATGCATTATGTGTAATCTAATACAGGATGGACAGACTAATCAATTGATCAAAGGAACTCAACCAAGAGTCCCTTGTTAGAGGCTTACTATTTCAGCCTTGACTGACTATAATATAATATAATATAATATAGCCACTTATTCTGATTTCATTTGCAGCAGTATAAATGTGGAATAACTTAGTTTGCTCAAATATCAGTGGGGTAACTGAAAACAAAATTTGACAGACAAAGAAGTAAGTTTTACACACACAAGCATGCACATACATTAAAAATAATGTTGTTGGGAGGGAATTCAGAAATCAGCTATATTCTTCTCACACCCAAATAATTGATTAGATTGTCCTTAAGGATCTTTTGGATCTGTGATGGTGCTTTTGCAGTTTGCTTTCAGATTTAGGCAGCTTCTTAGAAGAGATCTATAAATGTCATGTTCTGCTACCAATAAAGATAGCTAGAGATGTCCTCTGAATAATAGCTTTGTGTGGTCTGAAAGAGTAAAGCAAAAATTCAAGATTATAGTGCTTCGCTAAATGATATAGGGCTTGCACATTATTCAGGTGCTTCATCAACTCATGAACACCTTTGTTTTTGCTCTATTTAAGAATATGTGAACTCTAAAATTACATGTTATTTTCTTTCTTTTTAATAAAAATAAAAACATCACCAACCAAATGGAATATGTCTGGAAGAAAGATGACAAATGCATCACTGAATTTTGGCAGCATTAGCTGCAGCATAGATATCTTACTGGTTATTTATTGACAAAGTAGCTGGCACTGTTCCAGATTTAAGCAGAATATCTAAAATATGCACTGATTTCATCACTAGCTATTTTTTTCTGCAGGAACTGTCTTTTATAATTGTCCATTATTTGAACCAATGCTGTATTTCAGTTGTGTGGTTTTATTTTTATTATAAAAAAATTTGAGATAAAACACTTTTGGGAGATCATCACATGGGTGCAGTTAATATAAATTATAGATATTTCAAGAGACTGAAAAAGGGAAAGCAGTTATGCCAATATAGACTTAAGGAACACAATGGGTGAGTCTACATAAGACACTTCACAGTAGCCTAATAACACAGAGCAGCAGCATGATGGCCAAAAACTGTGCTAATCTACTACTGGACCGTGTTATTAGGCTACTGCACAGTAAGTGTCATAAACCTCCCTTCCCACGCATCAGCACTACTGCTCAGTAGAGTGATTTGCTGCGTATTTAGTTAGCACTATATTAAGCAAGTACTAAATTAAATGTGTAGTACCTACTACTAACCGCTGTGCATTAATGAATGTGTAAACATGTCCAATGGAAAACAAATTAAAAGAGAAGGCAGAAGAGCAGCTAGAGTAGATGCTAGCAACTTTATATGCTTTTGTTCCAGGCAACTTTAGACTTGGCATTTTACTCTATTGATCCATGAGTCAAATTTGTCTCTTTAGTGAATGATTTCTTCTGGATATGGACCAGAATCAGAGCCCTGTAGAAAACCTGACCTAAGTTTTGCACCTAGATGGAAAATTGTGCACTAGCTTTGAAGCATTTTAAACTAAAGTTTTCATTATGAGACTAAATAATAGAATCAGTATAGTGCTGTTTATGCTATTTAATTTCAAATGTAATCATTTACATATTTTTAATGTTCAGTATGCTGCAGATTTTTTTTACACAAGTGCATAATATAAGTGGCCATGGGAAACCTGGAACATTTTATAACTACATATGGAACATCTACAAATTTTAATATCTGAGGAAGGTATGAAATTTGCTTATATTTATGGAACAAGACTGTTAATTGAATGTTCAAATAATCATCATGAAAGGACTTCCAATACGGTGAGAGCTGTTTTTCTAAGTTTCAGTCTCATAGCCACATAAAGGGGACATTTCAGACCTTTTAGACCTATTCTATCTTCATGAAGTTATCACTGTACAGTTCATTTGTAGAAGGTTTGCTTTGCAACAATAAAGAGGAGAGAAGTTCCCCTTTCCTCAGGAAAAGATCTTGGAGAATTGATCTGAGATCGTTATAAATGTTTCAGGAAATTCTACAGCAACCAAACTTCAGAGTATATGGGACTTTTGTGAATATGGCTGTTAGTTCTTTGCACTGACTGATCAGTTTTTGTTTTGTTTTAGTTTTAAAATGTGGTTTACTTACACTTGATTATCTTGTAAAATTATGAATGCAGACAAGCTAAACTAATACAATGTAGACATAATTATCCCATAAAGTTGTACCAGTTAAACTAATTTGGTGCAACACTACAGATTTACTGTCCTTCACAAACCCTGAGAAAAAACCCTAGAAAGCAGCATTTGATGCTTATTTATATACCTTGCAAACTTTTTGCTGTAGGCTCTCAAAACATAAAAAAATATATATGTTTATGGTTTTCTTTCATTATCGGGGAGCAACAGTGTATACTTAAACACAAGCCTTGGCAAAGAGATACTTATTTATACTGACATTTTTAAGGATGTTAAATAATGTAAATTTTGAGCTGGATAGACACTTTAGTCAGGATACAAAGTAACCATGCTGAGGCACGTGAATATTTTTCTCCTGGGTCTGACAAACCCACTAATTTTCCCATCTACCATGAAGTTCAAGAAGTTGACTAAAGTAAACTATTGGTTCCATGGAGTAGTGTTTGTACAATGAAAATACTACGTAAATGTCTTCTGGAAGTTGCAGGTATCACATGGTGGATGTACTCTTCAGGTAAGACTCCTGATTGGAAATGAATTTTGGGTCTAATTTCAATCCAAATTTCCTGGGGAATTTTGGTCAAGCTCCTATAAGCTGATCCACTGCGTATGGAGGTCAATAGGAGACTTTGCTGATGTTCACAGTTGTTGGAACAGGCCATTAATTTTCTTTTGTCTTAGTTCTGTAGCTGTAAAAACTGTGAACCCTCTCTCTTTCCTTTTCTCTCCCGTGGGACCTGTGAGAATAGTCACTAATATTTCTGAAGTGCTTACATCCAATGGAAAGCAATGTTACAGAAAAGCAGAAGAACAAACAGAACATAAAATATTCACTTTGACCATCAAGTAGAATAATTTCAAGAGTTGAAGGAAGGAATAGTTAATTTCTGTAGATTATATGTACTCTTTTACGTAAAAAATGATTCTTTATTAAGTTTCTCTAGCCATAGTTCAAGTAGAGAAATTTCACTAGGGATGTAGATATTCTTGCTTGTCTTATCACCATGTCAAACCCACTTCCTCACTCAAAGGCTTACTTTGTTGTTCTTCTTCTTTTGCATGACAAAAATGGTGTCCATATCTTTATCTTTGTGTGCTCTGGTGTTTTTGTTGATTTGGAAGCACTTGGCCATCAGAGACATTATCAGGAAGTGGCTCCTGTGGATCCCCTTACTTTGTTGTTACAAGCCCTTAGAAATGTAATTAAGATGGAAAACAAATTACTATATTTATTTAGCTACCAAGTCCTCTTAAATAAAATGCACTTTTAGTTCTGGTAAGGAAAAATGAAGAAAAAAAATATTTTTTTCATTTTTATCTGTTATTGCACCACCTCTCCCGGGGATAAACTCTTGGGCTACGTGGAGAAAGAACAGAGTCCTGTTAAGAGCATTACTTCTCCTTCCTCTCCCCAGTTTATTACCAATTCAGCAGTAGATGTAAGAGGGCTAGATCTCTAGCTGTTAACCTTGCAGCAGTGGGAAGGGGAGTGACCCTGGGTATAGGATACTGCCCTACTCCATGTGACCAAAGGGTTAAACCCTGGGTAAATCATGATGAGCAAAACTCCCTTCTGCCATTCTAGAGTCCCCCTGACACCATCCCATTGTGGGCACCACTCTCCTCCTGCAAGACATGCACCCAAATTTCAGATGGATAATTGTCAGGGAAATGTACATGTGGCATGCAAAGAAATAAGGTATTATCAGATTTATTATTGGTCCAGCGGCATTTTTAGACACAGGTCTAGATAATAGAATAATATTTTTCCTACTTTGTCTTATAATTTTACTTGACTTGCACAAGTTCCTAAATGCATTATAAAAATAAACATTTTATAAGACATACAAAAGCAAAATCAAATAAATATTGATATATAGTAATATATTAAAATAAATGTTAAGATATTATAATCAATGTATAATGAGTAAATATGAATATGAACTAGGTCAGATGTTTATCCATTATAAATCAGTGCCGTTCTACCAAAGTTAATGGAACTATAATCATTGCTGTAAGCTGAAGTGCTATCACAAGATATTCCTATCATTTCTAAGGGTTTTGTCCTGCCATTCATCACCATTGTTTCTGAGGGCCTTCCAAGCAGAAATTATTAGAAGAGTGACTTCCCTGTTTTATTTCATTTAATGGAATCCTTTTATTTGACTAATTTTGGCCTACTTTCTTCTGGAAATAGTTATTATCAAAAGTACAAGTAATATTTCATTTAAAAAAAAACAACCCAAACCCAAGGCCAACCTAGTACTTTTCTAGTATGATTAGGGTCAAGATTTATTTTTTTGAACAATAATATGCATCTATACTTACATTTACAACAAACTCTTCCAAGAACTGGCATCTATGTATCTTTTAATTGAAAAGAGAGCATGTTAAAGATGTAAAAACTTAACCTAGAAAACATGGGCTAAAAAGCTTCCTTCCAACTTCTTCTTTCCTGGTTCCAAAGTAATCATTGCTTATTGGCACATTCACACTATATTAACTGGACTTGAACTAAAAGCCCATGAACTTCAAAATGCATCCATAATTGATAGAGAACTATATCAACTAGGCATCAATATAGCAGCCCTTAGCGAGATGAGACGTTCAGAAACTGGATCACTAGATGAAGTAAGCTACCACCACTTCTGCTAGTTTGAGAAATCTGCCAATGAACCAAGGATACATGGTGTCAGATCTGCTGTTAAGAAGTCTGTCCTCAGTGTATATACATCTCCAGTATTTATCAATCAGGGGATCATGTGGTTGGACATGAACATGAACTTGGGAACCCTGATTCATCTGTCCATCTACAGACCAACACTTAGCTACTCCAAACAATAAAAAGATTAGTTCTATTCCCAACTGCAACAGATCATTACGAATGTCCCCGTAAGGAACAGACTTGCTGTTCTTGGTGATTTCACTCCCCATGTGGATAAGGACTGGGTCAACTGGGGACATATCATTGGCCAACATGGCACAGGTACCTTCAAACAAAATGGTCAGTGTGTCCTTGAGCTTTGTGCCTGTTGTGACCTGATAGTCTTGATCTGGCAACAGCTGTGGTAAGGTCCCTATGATACTATATTGGGTCTTATACCAGGAAAGGCGACTAAGACAAGACATGGATGTCCTAAAGTAAAAGCAAGTTTATTGGACCCTAACAGATAAAATTCTAATTAAAACTGAAACAGCATTAGCTGTTAAAAAATTCAGTTTTGTAGCAAGACAAAGCAGATACTCACCACCCTGAAATGTTGTGAATGCATCTTCACTGGTTGATCAGGCTGTGAAGTCTTGTCTGGAGGACTCCTGGCTCCCACATCTGATTTTGAGACAGGATCTTGGATTGTAGACAGGATCTCTTCAGGCTTTCATCAGGAGTGTTCTAAGAAAGGATTCCAATTCTTGTTCTTATACACCTTATCATGGATTCATAGATTGTAAAGCTGGTAGGGACCTTGGAAGATCATTGGGTCCAGCCCCCTGCACCAAGCAGGAAAAATAACTGGGGGCCAGGTTACCCCAGCAAGGTTATTGTCTAGTCTCCTCTTGAAGATTTCCAGGGCAGGTGATTGCACTACCTCTGGAGGGAACTTATTCCACAATCTGGACACTCTGACCATGAAGAAGTTTTTCCTAAAGTTGAGCCTGAATCAGTCTTCCAGGAGTTTGTGGCTAGTAATCTTAGTTTTCCCCTGGGGTGCTTTGGTGAACAGTTTCTCACTGAGTCCTTGATGTACTCCCCAAGTGTATCAGTAAGCTGCTACCAGGTCCCCTCTCAGCCTTCTTTTCCTCAGGCTGAAAAGTCCAGATCCCTCAGCCTTTCTTTATATCTCTTTCCATGTAAAATTCTGGCCACTTGGGTGGCTCTTCTTTGGACTCTCTTAAGCTTGTCCATGTCCTTGTTAACGTGTGGTGCCCAGAACTGGATGCAATACTCCAGCTGCAGTCTCACCACTGCTGAGTCTCACCAGTAGTGTTACTGTGTTATCATTAATACATTAGCATAAGCTCTTCCCTATAATGCATATTAATGAGCCTATTTTCCTTGCCATATATGGATATCTGTAACTGGAATTTCCCACTATCTAAAAGCACATTTATTCTAAGGTAGGGGTTAGTTTTGCTATTGATAAATTCCCTTTCTTCCAGCCAAATTCCATATTTTTGGATGGTCCAATTTGTGTTTTGACTTTGGTCATCTGACCAGGGTCTTCCCAGACTTCTTTTCCTTTGCCAGGGATGGGTCATGGTCAGGGTGACCTGTCTGTCAAATTTCTGCTAGGTTGCAGCTGGTTGCAGCTAAGAATAAGTGTGTATTAAACACAAATGTTGGTCTCTTGCCAAGCACCTGTACTATTGAACTGGGCCTAGAAGTCTCTGGGTCCCAACAGCTCTCTGAGTGCCTCTCTAATTAAAGTGCCTACAACATCATGTGTATTCAGCACCCTGCACTTCAAAATGGCAGCAGGAATGCTTTAACTAAACTTCATACAATGGGCTTTAGTTAAAGTGCCCCACCACCATTTTGAAACACAGAATTGCTGAATACACATGATGAGGAGACTTCTGGAACACACTAATTAGCACGCTCCAGCAGACCTGCTTAATTGAGCCTGATAATTAGCACAAATTGGAGCAGAGGTCCATCACATGTATAGGTGCCCTTACAGACCATCTGAATTCTACCTTAGACATTCCATTCCTTTTTTGGATCTAGCTCTTACAGCCTTTTTTTCTCTGTTTCAAATCTCCCTACCCTCAGCTTCCTATTTCTTAGGTTTGGTGTGATTATAAATGTTAAAATGTTATTGAAATAGCATTTGATACTTACTATAGATTATGATTCTATTACCCTTCTTTAAACAGTAATAGATATATTTTTGGTGGGTTTTTTTTAAGATGTCAAGTGGTCTTTGATAGTGATGGTAAATCCTACCATGTATTCTTAAAGTCATTCAGACCTTTGTGGAACAGGTTTTCACCCCTTAAGTTAAGAAAGAATTAATCACAAAGACATTTTTCTGTCTTCTCAGGGAATCTTTTACCATATTATAGCAGAAATAAATCTCCCAAGCTGATTCATCTCTAATTTCTATTAATTCCATATTTATATGCAAACCTGAATGGTTATATATCATGGTAGAGTCTATGGCAGTAAATAATGTTCACACTAATATCCTATATTTAAAAAAATTGCTAATCATCCTAGATTTCATTCCACAAACTCAGGAGGGGGAAAAACGAAACAAAACAAGCAAGTGTCATATTAATGTCCAGATGCCCAGGACTTTTAAACTCTGTTTGTAAGAGCCTTGTTATATGTTGCACTTTAAGCTACTCACATGTTGATCACTGTTAGTACTGTCTCAAGTTTAGAACACCAGCTCATCTTAAAGTTAAAAAGCTTCTCTGATTGCCCCCCACTAGCACAGATGTTACTTTGCTACTAGATGGGTAGGGTGCAGAGGCTTGACTAGGAATTACAGCTGTGAGTTACCACTGCAGGACTGGTGAGCCAGAATAGGCTTCTATTCCTGGTCTAGATGTGGGGTATGAGTGATAGGTTCGGGGATCATTAGGAAAATGAATATGGGAAGTGAAAAGTTAATGGGATGCAGGTGCTTAATGAAATGGGAGGTAAACAGGAAATGGGAGTTGGGAAAGGGTGTTGAAATTCTGGAAATTACCTACCAAAGTATAAAATAAAATGACAAAAAAAAAGAATTTAAAAAGAAATAAAGTAAATTAATGAATGCCTTATGTTTTATTAAATTGGGAGTGGGGTATATGGGGTGCTTATCATGCTTCCTGGGGTGGTTGGGAGGTGGGAGTGGTGAGAGAAGGTGTTTTTCAAGGAGCTATTGCCCCTGTCCTTGGAAGGAAGCCCCAGCTCCTGAGCAGTCAATCTGGTCCACTACCTTTTTCTTTCCCCAGTTTTCCTTAGATCCCACTCCTGGACTTATCCATGCTCTGTAACCTGGATAGCTGTCACATGCTCTGCAGGCTTTTTCCATGGGGTTGCACCTCTTGGGGTGAGAAGTCACACTCCTGGAGACAGGAGGGGGGAATGGCTTGGTGCCAGAACTGCCTCCTGGGCAGCAGAGTTGTCAGGGTGGAAAATCTGTCCACACAAAACAGGAGTGTGAGGTAGGGGACACTGCACCTGGGGTGCTGGAGGACTGCAACATGAATGGCTCATCTGTGGAAATTGACCACACATGAATGGAAGACGAGCTGGGTAACACTGATCAGAAATAAACCTACCTTGAGGGGACATAACTTTAAGCCATCTGAAATGTACTTAAAATAGTTTCGGGTGTTAATGTGTGAACAATCTAGGGGTGAAAAACTCCAGAAGCCACTCAAAATTAATGTGTAAGAAGGCCCATGCTAATGTTTGTTCTGCTTTGGAGGGACACATTCAGTTTTAGACATGTGATATATGGTCAGCTCTACTATGATGAAATCTTCACTGACCAGTTGAAATAATTTCTAGGTGGGGCAGTGGGCCATGCAGTCACTGATGTGCATATTGATTAGCACATTGATGCTAATATGCAATATCTCTTTTGTACAGTCTTGCTCCCCTATGAAGCTTGATCTTTCAGTTCTCATCAATGCTTTTTGAAAAACTCCAACTACCTTTTAGTGTCTAACTGACATAAAACACACACTAGGTTGAATGAAGGAAAACCGTGTACAACTTCAGCAACTAATGCATGGGAAGCTTGACATAAATAACAATGAACCATTAGAATTATGATCCTAATTTCAGCTTTACATGTTTCCACCTTAGAGCGAAAAAACCCACAAGCAAAATATTAAGTAAAAGTCATAGTCAGAGAAACTTGAACAAACAGACAACAGGGTTTAGAGAACAAACAAAATCACTTAAAAGTGTTAAGTACAATTTAGCAAGAATTTAGGTATCTACAATCAAGGGTGAAATCTGTAAAAAAAAAAAGGTGCTTACAAAAGTGACATTTTCACATGATCAGGACCCTGAAAGCACTCTACAGTTTTAAGGCAACTTATGTGCACAGCTGCAGATAGCTTTTAAAATGGCCAATTGCATGAAAAATTAATCCTGGTCAAATGAGGTTTAGGTGCTCTAAAGCAGAGCACCTGAGGGAACTTGTGTTGTCTCCAGGGTTAATTTTGTGGGGCTGGGCTGGTGCTCATGCTGGTGCCTACATTAGTGAGCACCAGCCTAGCCGCACCTCCAAAGTTGTCAGTGTGGGAAAAGAAGGCAGGAGAGGAGAAGGGAGTTGCTGGAGCTATTGACTGCTTTGCTTGGCCAGAGCTGGAGTGGGGACAGGGTGGAACAAAGTCCCCTTGCTTCATGGCCTCTCTAGCTACTCCAGGTGGGGTACTGGGGGAAGCCAGGCCAGGCCTATGAGGCAAGGGGCCTCTCTTTCAACCCAGCCCCATCACTCCAGCTCTGGCTTTGCAAAGGAGCTGGCAGATCCATGCTGCTCCCTTTCTCTCTTCCTCTCCCAACTTCCTCACTGACAGCCCTGATGGGGGGGAGGGGGGCAGTTAGTCAGTAAAGTGTTTAAAGCAGTAAAGCATGATGAGTTATAACGAGGCCCCTAAACATCTGTCAGCACCTTTTTTTCCATGTCATGTGACATTATGAATCCTAGATGGATAAATTGAGGCAGACTAGGTATCCTCAATCAAGCAAGTATGCTCAAACCATGCCCGCCACTGGACTGACTGATAGTCCTGTGTTTAACACAAGACACAATCCCCACAAGCTACCTTCATTCAAAGCTTTGCCTTGTGGCATGGATTTCTCACTAGTGTCATTTGATAGTGTTAGACACAACGAACAGAACACAGGGCTCTGCCTTCCCAGGCAGCGGCTTCATCAGTGCAGAGTGTTTCAGAGTTGCATTCACTCTTATTTATTCTTTCTCTGACTTCTCAATCTTTCATTACTGGCTACCCAAGAGAATAGCTCAACAAGAGAGCTTGAGAAAACAGATTAATCTAAAAAAAATATCTAATGTGTGTTTTGCATGCATGCCACACTGAGACATTGCACAAAGTTGATAATGATAATTAGTCACCCAGGCCATTTATACACGTATTTTTTTCCCCACAACATGCTGGAGAACTGTGACTTCAAAGCAGACTCGATTAATCAAGTCTGCCCCACATGCGAGCTGAGGCGAACTGCGCTGTGCTGAATGCATTTGTATAAGCAGCAAAATGTGCCTCAGCCCCCAGAAAATGGCAGTGGTGATCTTCTGAACTAAAGCAACTCTGAGGTATTTTAGTTCAAAAGTGCACTGCCGCCATTTTCTCATCACTGAAGCACAATTTGCTGCTTATACAATTGTATGTGTCGCAGTGAAGGGTGTTTTGGAAAGCACCTGGTGCTGCAGTGCTTACATGTGTAAAAATGCCTTTAGAGCATGATTCACCATTCCAATATCTTGGGGTGATTGATTAACCAGATTTTACTGTAATTTTAGGCATATCCCTGTCTTCACAGTTTTCTACTGATCAGGTCACGTTATACAGCACACGTTAAATGCCGTTAAAATGTGAAAAACCCTATGTACAAACAGTAAAACATGTTAAGCACACTTGTACCGTAGCAAAGTTATGGCTTTGCACAAGGAGAATCTTCAAATCAGTGGTGATGTGTTGGGGGTGCACATGGGTGCATGTGCACACCCTGAGATTGGATGCCTCCAGTCTGCAGGTGGTTGCAGCTCACCACCCCCTGCTTCCACCACTGGTGCTGCCTGCGGGCAGTCGCCGCCCAGCAGGCCAGTGCCCCACCCTGAGATTGTGGGGGCGCTGAGGGAAGCACTGGCAGCACTTCCAGGCTTGCTGCCAGCACTTCCAGTTTGCCACTGGCACTTTTGCCAGTGGTGGCAATCAGCTTCGGGTGCCCCACCAGTATCAGAGGCACCAGTTGCCCATGCTTCACATCATATGAAGTACCACATGTTCAGTTGTCATCCAACTGCTCCATGGAGATAATACAAGTAAGCTGTGCTCCTCACCCAGCTGTTCCATCAGTCAAGTATCCCCCTGTTGGGTGGGACAAGGAAAGCCACATATTAGGAGGAAGAATCCTAGACCTGTCCCTTGTCAGGCTCCTCTAGTATCAAGTTGAAAGATAGGTGCCAACAGCACCAGAGGACCCCAAACTGTAGTAATGTTACAGTACAACTACATTATAATTTTAAAACTGTACATGTTTAACACATACTAAGTAGCTCATGTGACAAGACCCCTAAATATTTGCTCACTTAGGTTGCTGGCTGTTATAAATCCCATTTGTAGCACCTATGGGGTTTGTGAACTCCACTACCAAAGACAACTCCCTCATAGGGAGTACACTGATGCAAGTCCCTTGATGGAATTGGCCGTGCTACCACCAGCAGTCTTTCTTTTCTCCACCACTGCACTGGAAAAAATGTTATTAGATGAATTAGATTGCTGCACTGATTCTGAATTTGCAGTTTTACTAAAAGGGTAAATCAGAACTTGTCTGGATGAAGAACCCCGTTACAAGGAAGTTCATTGTTTGAAATATACCTTCATCAGTTCTGATAATGAAATTCTGAACTTGCCAGTCACAGCAACTGAAGAATACTTGTTGTTTTCAGTATTTCAAGCTCCTTATATCTCCTCAAAGAAAGAGGTCTAAAAGTCATTGTTATGAAATGCCAGTAGATCTCTGAACTCTTTCTATGGATGATTGCCTGTTACACTGAAGCTTTAGCACCTGGCAAACACCACTTTCTACAGAGTGGAATTCCTTCTTTGTCCTTAGTACTTTCTTTCAAACCTAATATCCTGAAATACCTACATGCTATATTCGAGTTCTTCTGCCTCTTTTTCCTAGAATTTTCTCGTATTTGGAACATGGCAATATTGGCTTCTAAAACTTTCTTTATCAGAGAATGATTCCAGAGCATTCACAACCATCTGTGCTAACTGTAAATATATCGATAATATATATTGATAATTAGATATAATGTGGTTGGTCAGAGAACCAAAATTGTCTGTTTTATTAAATTAGCTTTATTTAAGGGTTTATTTCCCCCTAGTTTGCAAGCATGTCCCAGGAGCAGGGATACTATTTTCAGCTTTTAAGCTCTTATTATAGACATCTTCTGCTGTTGTTACATAATAAAATTTGAATGTAACTCATCTGTAGTTATGTTTTCTGAGTGCTGATGTCCTCAACATATGTCAGAATCTCCTTCACATATATGTTTACATTATTCTAGTCACATCTGATAATAATAATAATAATGCATCATCTCAGCAATCGATACATTAATATTCTAGGTTTTAATTTTTTAAATACGAATTTATCATTTTCTTTTTCATTATGTATAATTAAACATGACATGTATACAAGACCCATAGTTGTAGATAAATAGCTAATACAGATAGGTACCCTCTGAAAAGTGGCAGGTACCCCAGTACAATGTGTTCAGTGCTGATATCAAAATGCCTCAAGTGGAGAAAAATACCTGACAGTCCATGTGATGTGCTCAGGGACGTATAAAGTCTTTTTTCAGGCTCTCACTTCCATTCCAGTTTTACAGAATTATTCCTGCAAAACACCCCACTGGGTTCCCAAAGAGAATATATAAAAGAAATGGGGGAAGATGCCCTTGACTTTTTAATGGAGGACAATATGAAGACTCCTCACAGTAAAAAGGAAAGAAGAAAACAAGCAATTCATGAAGTTGGTAGGTGCTGCCTACAGAACAGGTACCCCTACAGATCACTTTACCACCGCATAGGCCCTTATAGTACTACAAACATTTGTTCATGTTTGTAACTATACAAATCAGGAGTAGTCATAGGACAATGTAAGTATGTGTCCCACCTTGCCTGAGCTGCACAAATCTTGATTGGTGTTAGTAGTAGCTTGGAGTTTGGAGCAGTCAGACACCTTCTTTGACTGTCTACCACTTGCACAGCTGTGACTTGCCACTAGAGGCCTGGTGAGCAGGGCTAGGACTAGGAGTTGCAGATGTGAGTTGCCACTAGGGCTAGGGACAGACATTCAGAAAGTCTAAGGCTGAATTGATTCACTCTTTGCAGATGAGTCTAGGCTTCATAGCTTAAACTGATTAATAACTGGACAGACATTCTCTGAAATCAGGAAATGCAGCCATGTGCCTGCAGTTGTTCAAGCCAGAAGCTAGGGGGCACTAAAGCATGTCTGCCAGCCACTGCTGAAGGGGAGAGAAGAGAGACATTCTCTAAAGTTTTCACCCCTCCCTAATGGAGCAGAGGGGGCATGGCCAGACACCAACCAGGGCTAGCACAACAAACGGGATGCCAGCCAGCAGCCGGGTCAGGGAAGGGAAGGGTAGCAGCTGCTGCCAGAATGAGAAATGGAGATGGGGGAAAAGTCCTTTCTCTGAAGTAAACATGTATTGAACACAGCAATTTGCAAAGCATACAACAGGGAACTACCAAAAATCTTCACCAAAGCTAAGATACAGCCCAGTGAATAAAACCTCACCAATTCCCTTCTGTGCCCCAGTGATGAACTTATAGGCAGCCACAAGGTCGCCTCTCAACCTTCTCTTGCAGAGGCTGAAAAGG
>JAGPOW010000229.1:13895940-13911316 GCA_030014935.1 Caiman crocodilus | reverse complement strand
GGATTGTATCACTTTACAATTACAATTTCAATGAAGTTTTTAACAATGGCCCAGGGTGTAACTTAATTCTACAGGGTGTAAATTCTTTAAGGGTTTAAAAGTATAAAATATAAAATACAAAATGTCAGGGTAAAGATGAGACAGATGAAATATAAAAAATGCACTATGAGAAAGATATAAAAATTCAGCATGAGGTAGTGAGGATTGAAGGCTACTGGGGACAGTAAGTGATTTAGGTGAGTACAAGATATATTTACAGTCTTTGAAGTGGATATTTTAGGGGTTTTGTTTTCTTTAGTGACACTGAGCTTAGTTGATATGTAGATATAGTTTGTAGGTTTCTCCTACAGAAAGCAACTTCAGCTTTCTGGCTTGTTCTGAACCTTGCCACACCCATTGAATGACTGTGCTAGGTCTTTGCCACTAATCAGAAGAAAAAAGAAAGGCACAAAATGGGGGGTGCTGGCAAGAAGGGGCTTCTTGTTACATGTCCAGCTCACTGGAGCACAGAGCAGAGCTCTGCATGGTCCAGAGAGCATGCCAGGATGCTGAAGGAGTCTGCTTTAAATTAAACCAGCAAGGGGTCTGGGATATAAACCAATATAAAACAAAGCAGATAAGTCTTATACTGTATTTCACCAGGTTTATCCCAACCTGGTTTCTGTCATTTTGAAACTGGTTTTGCACTGAATTTTTTAAACTGTTTTTGTACTGAGTTGTCATTCTGTTACAGGTTTAAACCAATTTCTGATCACTTAAACTGATTTATGTGTAACATCTGTTCCTAGCCAGGGGGTTGGTGAGCCAGGACAGCCATCGGGGCTAACAATAACCTGGCATGTATCAATTGATGCATCTCCAGCAAAACCAAAGAAGTGATTCTCCCACTCTACTCAGAATTGGTGAGACTGCAGCTGGATTACTGCGTCCAGCTCTGGGCACCACACTTTAACAAGGATGTGGTAAAGCTTGAGAGAATCCAGAGAAGGGCCACCCTTATGATCAGAGACTTGAGTGGCAAGCCATGTGAGGAAAGGCCGAGGGATCTGGGACTCTACAGCCTGAAAAAAAAAGGCTAAGAGGGGACTTGGTAGAAGCTTACCGCTACATCAGAGGTATGCATCAAGGGCTCAGTGAACAACTGTTCACCAGGACACCCTTGGGGAAAACCAGGAGTAACGGTCACAACCTCCTGGAAAATTGTTTCAGGCTCAACCTTAGGAAAAGCTACTTCATAACTAGGGTGTCCAGACTGTGGAATAAGTTCCCTCCAGGGGTGGTGCAATTGCCTGCCCTGGAAATTTTCAAAAGGAGACTGGACAGTCACCTTGCTGGGGTCACCTACTTGGTGCAGGGGGATGCTCCTGAAGATCTTCTAAGGTCCCTTTTGGCCTTAAAAATCTATGAATCTATGTATCGATAAAGCACTTCAACTTGGGCAGATGTCTGTGGGTAGTGGCCACACCTTAATGGAGAAGGAGCCATGTAGGGAAGATCAGAGATAATCCTGCCTTGGATTCCAAATAAAGCACTTAAAGAGAAAAAATAGTTTTTGCTCTAGGTGCTTTATGAGAAATGGTGTGGCACTAGTGCTTGAAGTGTCCTGAGTGCTTTTGCTTATGGTGAGAGTTTAACTTTGAAGCTGATGAGCCATCTCCTGATTGTGTCACTTACTCTTGGATACAGTCAGCTTGTTTGTGCTAGCAGACCTTGAGCTGCAAATGAAGAATGCATTTGAAGATAGGCTTAAGGCTTGCTTGAGGGGAAGGGGAGCTGAGGGGTTTTGCTTGTTTTTTCTCCCCACTCTGAGCATACTTTCCATTTGGATACACATTCTTCAGTGCAAACACGTTGAAACTGACACTGTACTGACTTATTCAGACAGAGCTACATAGTAATATCTTTGTCCCTTGATCAGATGTTTTCACTTCCATTTGCCAATAGTATAGCTCTGAAAATGAATAGGTTCCCTGTTTCTCAACCCAAAAGGTTTAGTTCTCAATTATAGTGTTTTTTGTGCACATGCATTTCCCTGGAGACAAATAGCAGTCTGGCCCAAAGCATTCTGGCTTGGGGCAAGTTGCCCTGGGTGGGGAAGCTAGGGAAAGCACCTGGGCTAGCCCCAGCAGCCTTACTTGAAGCCATGGGGGCTAAATGCTTTTGCACCACTTTAATGGTGTCGGTGTTTTCATGCCGTAGTGATGTATTGAACATTAATTCCAGCCACTGTAGGAAATTTGGTGGCATAATGTGCCTTAAATGACTTGGAGCACAGCAAACTAAAACTCCTCAAAGGAATGAGCACCTGCAGACATAGAGCAAAGCATCAGGCTCTGTGCAGCTCTGCAGGAGACCCTGTAGACAACATGACAGCAGCCCAGGAAAGCAGCTCCACCCAAGAAAAGCAGTGAGCCTGATCTTTTTTTTTTTTCCTCCCCTGGAGCCTGCCTGCCTGCGCTGCACAGGGGCCCAGTGCTTTCCTCCACAGCTGCAGTGCCCCCTGGGACCACCCAAGCCTGAGCTGGGTGCCTGTGGGTGGGTGCTGGCTCGGGGGGTGGGGTGCAGCTGCTGCAGAGGGTAGTATCAGCACCCTGCCGCAACCCAGGCATTGCTCCGTCTGCTGGCAGCTCGCCCTCCCCTCCCCACCAGAGAGGCAGGTAAGTCAGCAGGGTGTGTGCATGACACAGGGGTCTAATCAAAATTGAAGTGGTGTTTTTTAAAACCCAGTGCTTTAATTTAAGGCCCCTGTTTCATCTATACATAGCTAAGTATCAAGATCCACTTGCATCAGATGGGATACATGGGAACAAAATTGGCTGCATCTCTCTTCTGCATTTGTTTTGCCAGGGTTAGAATGAGCCCGATACAATTCAGAGCAGTCTCAGAGCTGCTTTGAATTGTATTCAGCAGTCTGCAGTACCAAAGGAATGTTCTGGATCTTGTAGGAATATCTTGTTGGGACAAGGAAGACAAAGTATGGTAAATTAAATGGTGGTTTGGACTACACAGGTGACTCCCCATATAAGCAAGGGACATTTCAGAGAACCAGGCAAGTATGAAAGTGCTTTTGAATGCACTTTTACAATCCTAGCACATCCAAGCATCCAGAATAAATAAAACAAATTGGAACATTAATGATAACATGCAGTCATTGCAAAACTTTTTGTTTAAACAAAGTACTTTATGCATATGCAGTCATTTACCACTTCTAGAATATTGAAAACTACAGGTAAGTAATAGATATTATCAGGAACCTATTCTTCTCTCAAGATTTCTGTATAAAATGTGTCTAATTTGGAAGTACAAATTGCTCCTTCTAATTGCCTGCCCTGTAAACTGACCCTGAAATCTGAAAGCCAAATTGGGTTCCTTCCATCTTGTGCATCAAAACCAGTAACAAAGGCTCTGCAGGCCCAATGATGCACTTAGTGACACCTGTACAACACTACTGCCTCCGATTATTCCTTCAGCAGCACTTTCACAACCACACTGAAGGCTAATGGGGTTGTACAGGTGTCAGGAAAAGCATAAACTAAAGCCAATGTACAGATGTAAATGCAGGCATAATTTGGCCTTCAGAGACTCTGCTACTGGTGATGACACCTGAAATGGAAAGAACCCACTGATGGTCAAAGCAAGAGATGAGTCTACTGGCCAGGGTTTTAGGAAGCTGGAAGAAACCCATCTTTGTACTTGCAAGCTGAGAAAGTCTGATGTGGAAAGAAATGTATGGTACTGAGCATAGAATCCTGCAGTGCCACTCCTGCACAGACCCTTTTCAAGACAGAACTGTAATTATAGCATTTCCAAAAATCACAACATTTCAGAACTTGTCTATGACTCAGTCAAAAAACACATTTTATGTTAAAGATGTGTTGTTGCTCTTCTGTATTCAAATCGATATAATGTTTAACACATTGATGTATTATAATAGTAACTGGGAAGTTTGAATAGACTGTTTTTTCCTCCCTATTTAATGAAAAATCTTAATGTTGAATCAATTTACAAATTATGAGATTGCTTAATGATTTCTTTGCACAGACAAGTTTCAATTTCAGTGAATACTGCCCGACCTTTTATATTTAGAACATTGCAGATTTTAGAACCCTATTTACTCCTACAATCTGTACTAAAAGGTGCTATTGTTCAGTGGCAAAGGCTGTTTTCTATGATCTGTTTTAAGAATTTCAACTTCTCTGCTGCCTTCTGTTCTATTTTTTTCAGAAAAAAGTTGTGGTTTCTTTCCTTTTCTTTAAATGTAGTTCATTAATCTGTATACTGATACACTAAGGATTAGCTGGTCTAAGAAATGTTTAAGGTATTTATGCTTATATATTATATATCATTTTAAAGCTTATAGAGTGTTGATCAGCACAAAATTTAAAAATCATGAAAAAATATGAAAAAACCCACAAGAAATTAATTTTTACAAGGGCCATAGAAAAAGCATTATATGACAAACTATATGGGAGTGTCCACAAATGCAGGCACATGCACTTGCAGCAGCTCAAACAGAAGTGGCACAAAATTGAGCCAGGGAACTTTGAGTGCACGAGCCTGGACACTTTGGTGTGGGGCAAGTTGTGCCACTTGGGGAAAAATAACTCTGCCCAGTTCCTCTTAAATCTGCAGCTAGGGGGAGCTAGAATCTGGGACCACCACCATCAAAATGGAGGAGAGCCTGAGCCATCCTAGGAGAGGCTGATTCTTCACCCGGGTTGGAGCTGTGCAATCAGGGACATGGGTACCCAGGGAAGAAAGTATGTGTGGGGGGGCAGGGATGGGGGTTGTAAGCTGACTGGGAGCTGGGAGAAGCTGCCTGGTTAGAGACCTAAGGAGGGAAGTCCTTTTTTTTGAGCTGGAAAAGCTTGTACTGCAGAAACAGAGACCTGCAGAGGGAATCTACTGTCCTCATGTAGAGGTGCTAAGGGAGACAGACAGGCCAGAGAGGGAGCAGTCTGTGAGAATCCCAAACTCTGCATGGGTATGTGAGGGGACACAACTCCTAGTATTTGCAGGAGGTGTATTTTTCAGAAGGAAACCAAAGAAAAGAAGCCTATTACCTGCAGTGGCTGACTGGAGACTTGTTCTTTGATGAATTACCAAGAAAGACCAAAGAGTCCACTTTCCCAGAGCAGCAGAAGCCTCACCTCCACCATCTAGTGGTGGATCATAGTTAAAGCTGTGTTGCCATTTATTGTTATGGGAAGCAGATTGTGACCAGAGGGAAATCAACCTGGGTTATGCGGGTGGGAAACTGTTTTAAAGGGTTATCACCACATAAATGTAATTATTGAGGTTGTTTGATACAAGTGGGATCACCCAGTGTGTTGGAATTATTCACCTAATATTGCAGTTGTAAATTTTATTCAAATTGTTGATTTATATCTCTTCTTTTGATGATCCATTTATTTTTTGTATATAATTGTATATAATAAACAACCCAATGTGTTTATTGGTTATGGACCAAATTCTTGGGTGGCGAGAGTGAAGGACACACCTCTCTATGGGACACCTCAGTCAGCAGACCTGCCTGAGGGGGTTTCCCAGGGCTACTGGCACCTTGAGGGCCTGGAATCTGGCACAGCACCCAGCCTGGTGTGCTGCAATGGGTTACACCAACATGCCTCTGGCTGCATTTCAAATGGCTTTGAGATATGGCAAGGAGCACATGAGGGCTTGTCTGGATACACCTTATGTGCACATGTAACCTATGAACACTTAAGCAAGCTGGCAGTCAGTGCTGGGCTTCAGTCTGCAGTGAGCTATAAGTAATTGCTTAAGTTACTACATATTAATGTTTTTGAATGCATACTATCTTTATTTCTGCTGTCTACACATAATATATTGAAACAGGAAATCAGAAACAGAAAATTTGCCAGCAGGACATCCAGATCATACAGATGATGTATACTAAGAGGTAACCATGAAAGCCAGGAAAACAGGAAAGCTGTTGCCAAATATTATAAAAAAGAAAAAAACATTACTTAAAAAAGAAAGAACAGTACTTAAGCATAGGTAGGGTAGATACTTAACATGGTAACAATGGTGAGCTTCTCAACAGTTTGTCTAAACAGTTTGTTTTCCCACAAGTTCATGCTTAAGGTGGAAATTACTGTGCTTCAGTTGTGAAATATGAATCTGAAAGTTAGCTTAACCAATAGTAGAAGACATTGTAAAATTCTTCATGACAGTACTGTAAACTTGGAAGTAATAATAGGAGAGCCTACTGAAAAAAATATTCATTTATGAAGAATCACATTATGCTCATCAGACAGAGCTCTAGGCAATTTCCTATCAAAGTAGCTTTTGCAATGACTATCAACAGAAGTCAAGGTAAAACACTTGATAAAGCATGTGTCTACCTACCACAGTCTGCATTTGGACACAGCCAGCTACATGTTGCAATGTCAAGAGTGAAATCATTTAACAATCTGAAAATGCAAATTATACAAACAAATGATCAAGGAATATTACCATATGTGGAAGGTATTAACACACAAAAAAATGGTATTCTATGAAATCCTCCAATGAAGTTTGTAATTGCAGTATGCCTCGTCAAGACTCCATGTTGTTTTTCTCTCCTTTGTGACTCATAAAATGATTGAGCCTGCCTTTATTTGCTAAAATGTTGGATTTGAACAGTCTTCTGAAGCTACTCTGAAGTCAACAAGTGATTTCTAAAGGTAAGTAAATTATTTTGTTACATTTTTAATCTCAGTTTTATTTTAGGATTTTGTGATAATATTTTAAAGCAAATAACTTTACATTTGCCAATCAATTGTATGATAAGGCTAAGAAGAGTAAAAAATCTGCCTTAGACTGGGTCAAAGTCTTAGAACCAATACATTCCACTTTAGTGAAGATTTCAAGGTTTTTGTCGCAAATTACACACATTTCACACAGAATTTGGCTAAGAGCAGCAGAAAAAAAATAAAGGAAGAGCAAACTATTAAAAGGAAAAGTTCAACACAGTGGAAGGAAGAAGAGCAGAAGTTGTGAGCTTGAGCTACAAAATCAAATGAGCTTGATTATAATGTGGTTTTTAGGTGAAATATATGATCAAATACATCTGTTAACTTTAAACCTTCATAGAGCTTATAGCTGGGAAAGAAATTCAGAAAGAATCTTATTTATAAAGGAAGCATACAATAATACACATTTTAGCAAAAAAGTATATATGTATATAATTGTATTTGTATTTAAGAAAAAAATTCTAAGTGAGAAACTTATTTGCCTCTTGACTGTATTTGGCAATACATAATGTCAAACAGAGCAATATAATTATATTAATTGTATCAGGGCACTAAGATGTGCCTGCTCCTTTAAGGCTGAAGTAGCCTAGGCAGCAGAGCTCCCCAACTGTGGGTTGCTGCAGTAACAGTCTAAGGAGGTAACTGGATAACACCTGTAGGAGTCGTATGACTGGAAGGTGACCGGGGTTTGGAACATATAAGTTCAGGGCTGGAAATAGCAAGACACTCTCTCTCTGGCAACTACCAGAGAAAGAGATCCTGCATGTGAAAGCTGCCTGACAGCTGGTGCTGCCTGTGTTGCTAGTCAAGCGCTGCTAGACTTTAAGAATCCCCTGGGTATTTGGGGGGCATGCTGTATCAAAGGTGTAAACTAGACCCCTAAGTGGGGCATTGATAATACTTAAGCTATAGCTTAGAGGCTTTTCTTTGCGCTTCTGTTTACACTGGGGGACAAGGATGAGGCTATAAGGAGAGGTTTGGAGGCCTGATTAGTGCTTGGAAAAATGGTCCCAGAATTTGTGGGTAGAGTTAGTGATAGGCACAAAGAGAAAGAGATGCCCTAAGGGAACAGCTATGGGGTTGCAAAGAGCCCTAGCACCAGATGGGCATGGATGCATAGGCGCAGAGAGCCCTAGTGCCGGAGGGACTCAGAAACAAGGATGCAGAGAGCCCTAGAGCCAGAGGTACGCATATATGGGGGCACAGAAAGTCTAGCACCAGCAAGGCGTAGATACAGGGGTATAGAGTGTCAGAGGGGCATAGACATAAAACTTGTGAGGCATGGGACATGATAATGCAAGGTTGGAGTAGTATATAAATCCTAGACATCAGGATATTAAACGGGCAGACTCTTGCCTAGAAATAACTTATTCGTTACATCAAAGGCATGGCAAGTCAGATGGGTGTGCAGACTGCCCAGACAGGTGAACGGGCCATTGTGATGGCCGGCCTTGAGATACACACGTGTTACATTGATCATGCGATGCATGTTTTGACTCTTCTTCATTTTAAAACTGCATATATAACTTTTGTTGTATGTATGTTTGCACATAATATTGTCCATGCAGATATGTATATATGGTTGCCCATCAATATTGAATGTGAATTCCTATACTGTTTTCTTTTGTTATTTTGAATTTGTAAAGAAGCAGGATTTTTTGTTTTCTATTTTTAAACATTCTGAAGGATATTCAACTTCATTATGATAGTAACATCTTACTTGTATAACAGCAGAATGAATGTAAATGATCACAATATACACTGACGGCAGTAAATGTAAAGTTACTAAATGTAACAGCTATATAACAGTAATATTAATGTCAGTTCACCACCTCTTTTATGTTTTTGTAATGCCACAGTAAATTTGAATGCTAGTTTTATAGAAGCAAATACAATATCAGCAATAAGGCCTAGTCAGGCATACAAAACAAGGTAGTAATTTCATCTAGACCACCTGCTGACACAGTAAATCTAAACAAGCTATGTATGCCTGCCCCATATTGCTATTTGCCCTCTGGTGCAAAATTACTATAGATTTACTTATGCAGGTCTTTTCTGAAACAAAGAAAGTAGATGAAATTGAGTTTCTTTAAGAAAGATCATTGTCAGAGTTCCAGCACTAATTTGTTTCTTGCAGAAATCATCTGAAAGTGAATAAGTATGAGTTTTGCTCTTTATGTGTTGCTCCTGAAATTACAGCAGTGGAAAACAGGAGGCAGCTAGAGATTTGCTTGTGGTGATTGCTGTACAAACCAGAATCCTCTAGGAAGCTTGAGGAAATACTGCGCCTTCCTTAAAGACGAGGTCTAATGGAAATATAGATGTAAAAAGGACTTAGGCATTGTTTCACGGAGAATTACAGTACATATCTTTTATGGCACTGACTGGGTAGTATTCCATAGTTCTAAGTCAGGCTCCTATATACAAAAAAGATTTCAAAGTATAACTTCCTGCTTATCCGTGACTATGTATTACGTATTATAACTTGAGGATTCTCAAAATGTTTACTTTATTATGAACAAAAGAGTGTAACAGAGTACAAATCCATGGTGGCCATGATACCCCTGGAGCCCACTCAGCCCCTGTCTAATATGTCTCTCTTTGAGCATTTCCCCCCTTCTCCTTACCTGCCACACCATGATGAAATGCTACTGTCAGAAAAGGGAGATTGCCCCAGGGCTTCCCAGTTCAGATCTCCCCTCATAAACACATATTTCCATGCTCATTGCCTTAAGGACTAATTACATGGCTCCAACTGTACTTTACACCATGCCCATGTCTCACAGATAATACTCATTCCTGATGACCCCCTTGGGCTATAGTCTCCCAGTCTCAGTTCTTATCCCTCTCAGACTATGTATTCCTTTACCCCTTCAGTCTCTAGCTGTGACCCCAATCCTTGGCCCTGGCACCTCTATTAGGGCAGTCAAGACTCCTGACTTCCCCTGGCTCTACCAGTGTCTGACTGTGGCCTTACTTAGCCTTTGTCCCATCTCCAGGACCTGGCCCCTGTCCTAAGGCCAGTGAGATCTTCAGGCCCTGTCACCCTGTGGTTACTTGCCACTGCTAGACTACTGACCCCTGGGCCTGGCTGTCACCCCCTCCTGGGCTACAAACCTTCAGACTCTCTGGTCCCTCTCTCCCTTCTGGGCCAACTGGGATCCCGTTACCTCCTCTTAGTCCTTTTTAATAACCACCAGATGCTTTACCCCAGCTTCAGATGTCTCTTTTCTCTGTGGCTCTCAGGGTTAGACTGCCTGATCAGCTCCAGCTTACATGCGTCAAGCCTGGCCCCTTTCTGGTCAGGTGACTGTATAACTGAAGGCTGCAGGTTGCTTCTCTTGCTGCCTTTTTCCCTCCTAAAGTGATGGGCATGCTAAGTGCCCTGTCACACACAGCTCTATGTACTGCGAAAATATTATTTCAAGGGACTTTCTGATGAAATCAAAATTATTCATTCATCTCAAATTTCAAATGGTTATAAAAGCAGATGTTTTCAATATCCCTTGCTCATGAATACAATCACCATGTTTTTATGTTGGTCATGGCACTTTGTAGGTCTATTGCAGACACTGCCAAACAGACAGGTAAAGAGGGGTTAAAAGAAATATAAAAATGCATACCCTCACATTCATTCAATACTAGAACACACTTGTCTTCTAGAACGTTTTGCCTTCTAATTCAGTTGATCTCCTACCCGTGTGCATTCATGGTCATAGCTGATTTCTTTGGTAAGTAAAACAAATGGCTATTACTTTTTAATTCTTGTTAGCATTGCAGAGCTGATACAGTCCAGAGAAAGTGAGATGCATTCCACTGTGGCTTAAGAGGATTGTTACTCAGTTTTCATCACAAAATCTTCATGATCAATGATGCATAAGCCAGGAAAAAGTATACCCTGAATTTTCATACAGCAGATTGAATTTCAGGGATTAGATATCATCTTTTTTTTTTTAATAACAAATTGATCATATTTGATCTGAGGTCATAGAGAACAATAAATATGAAGACCTGCAATGCCATTTCTGAAGAGTACAAAGGTAGAATCACAATTTACATTGAAGCAATAAAGTGTAAAAGAGGCAAGAAAGTCTAGATAGTAAGATCACGTTCACTATATTGATATAGCCATGTTTTATACTCTATGCATTTTATTAGTATCATCTACTAGCTGATCACAGATGACATTTCTCGTGTTATGAATTAAACAAGACCTGGTTTCATGACACCACTCTCCCTGCTAGTGCTTACAGGGTATCACAGCCCTAGAGTAAGCCAGCAAGCTCATTGCTCTCATGCCACTTAAAACAGGACAAAAGGTGGAAGGATTAAATGCTTACTCAAAAAAAGTCAACATCAGGCCTATTGCTGAATTTAAGGGGACTGGAATTTCACCTGTATTCTTTGATCAGAGGGGACACAGTGGCTGGGAGGTTAAGGTCTTTCATCAAACCTTGAGTGGAATGAATTAAAGCCCTGCTCCAGATTTGTGTCAAAGGCTACTCCAGTTAACCCAGCTCTAAATGGGTATGTCATCATTTAAGCTGAGGAGCCAAACTCAGATAGAAGTGATGCTGACCGCATCACTTTTTTGTGTGCAGCCAGTTATTGAAACTTGTGTGCTAGTCCTATTGAATGTCAGGGCCAGGATAATTTTTAAGTACTGCTTCAATTATTTCTCTTCCTGCGTGGGTATGTATATATAACACTGAAATTTGCCTAGACTTTGGGGATGTAACTTCCACCCCATATTAGCATATTAGACTCTAAAGGCATTTATCCACATACGCCAGGAGTGGGGGTGGGAGGGTACATTAATTAGAGTGGCTCTGAGAACTCATCAAAAGAGCTTTAGTTAAAGTACCCCTGTCACCATTTTTCAGTGCAGGGATGTTGATATATGAAATGCTGTAGCCTGCTATAATTATCATGTTCCAGAAGACTCAATTAATTGAGATGATACAATGCTTCAGACCAGCCTTGCTGCTCATGTATAGGCAACCTCAATTTCACCCTATTTTCCAGTGTGAAAAAATTAACAGGATACTACATTCTTTTAATGAATAACTAGTTTCAAATTTCCTGTAAATTGGTTTCACTTATATTTGATAAATAGACATTCATTACCTATTTGAGACAATAAAACAAGGACTTGTTATCAGTCTAAGCAAGAAAAAAAAAAAGCAGATTTCAGGTATCAGTCATAAGCTAGAGAACACTAGAAAATTGACCCGTAATGTTCTATATGTTATACTAACAAATTACCCATCATGAATGATGGTGGGGTAGACAGAGACCGAGTGCTGCCACCCAGTGCCCCTTGATGCTGTTGCTCCACCTCTGGCCCCATGTGCCTCCCTCCCACCCCCTACGTTTGGCCCCATGCTCTCCCCAACCCCTGTGTTCCCCCACCCCCTGCCTCCAGCCCCATGTGCCCTCCCCGTACCCCCCACATTCCCCCATTCCCCACCTCCAGCCCCATGTGCCCCCTCAACCCACATGGGATACTGAAGGACTGCAAATTGCTTGTTTTCTCTTTGTAGAGCAGACTGAAGTTACCTTAGCACAAGCTAGGTAGCATGGTCCAGAATTCACCCTCACCAGAAGTGATGCAACTTTAAGGTGCTCCAAGAGCACCTGTCACAAATTAATGAGCTTTAACATGTTAACACTTATATTTAAGTGTTGTTTGTATGGACTGTCATGTTAACTTCACCCTTATAGCTACTTTAAAAAGTGAAATCTCCCATTACTAACTTCCTCAGGCTCCTTAGTTTAGGGAGTATGTTCAAATAGCAACGTCTATCACTAGAACTGGCAGAACTTGTGTGTCTATATGTACGTATGTCTGCTTGTATAAATGCGTGTGCCTATGCTGGCATAGCAGGTGATGAAAAGGTCACCTACACTGTATTAGCTTCTGAACCAGGCCCCACAGAAACTCTGTGAGTTTCTGATTGAACTGTTTGCAAAAGTACCTCCCATTGTCACAGACAGACAAGGTTCTTTGGGTAAATCCATTATCTTTTATTAGACTTGGTCTAGACTTATTAGACTTTTATTAGACTTGGTTCAGGTCTAATAAAAGATACCAGATTTACCCAAAGAACCTTAGACCAGGGGTGGATAAAATGCGGCCCGTGGGCCAGATATGGCCTGCCAGGGCATTTTATCTGGCCTGCAGGGCCCCTAAACATTTAGAAAATTAATATTTATCTGCCCCTGGCTGCCTGGCATGCAGACTCGATGGCTCACCAAAGCTCAGTAAGCGGCCCTCTGCCCAAAATAATTGCCTGCCCCTGCCTTAGACCAACAAAACTACAAATTACAGCCCTCCCATTGGTCACATGAACCCTCTGTGATTCCTGGTATTGTTCATAGAGTAAAATGAAGGTACAGCTTGCTAGAATATCTGCACTAGCTTAATCTACCCAGTATAGGTAACAACAGCAGGAAAGATGTGGCAGCACAGTCTTAGGCATATGCCAGCAATCACAGTACAAGCTCCCCAGTAGTCACTGACATATTATTGTTGCTGCTGCTATCCACGTTAGATTAGGCCAGCACAGCTACAGCAGGCTCTGTCAGAATCATACCTCTATTCTGCTGTGGAGACAAATCTGTTGATGTCAACATAAACCATTTCCAACAGAAGTTCCATTTCCATACTGCAGTAATAGAAATATTACAGAGGAGAAATGTATAGAGCCACTATATTTGTAAAACCATATATGATTATGTAATTAAAGATTATTATAATGTATACTCATCTCAGGGAAGAGGTCATCTTAACGTTGACATTGCTTAACTTAGTTATGCTTACACATGTGCCATAAACATTAAAAACAAAAACTTTTTGTGAAAAACAAATATATGATTTTTATTTTCTGGTGAGTGAAAACTACAGAGATGGGATATATTTTCTGTGTTTATTGTGATTAAACTAGCACAAGACAAAAGTGATCCAATGTAATGGATGAGAATGTGTCTCAGAGGGATTTTAGTAGAATTTTCCTGCTCATTTGCAATGGTTTTGTGCATAAGAAATCTTGTTTATTAAATTAATTATCTTAAAAAACACCCTGTAACCATGACATGTAGAAACTGAGGAAGTTCTAAATTTTGCAGCCTTAACTTTAATTTGAATGGAAAAAGGAGATACTGTTTTATATTCCTATTGAAAATATATTGTGTGTGAATTACTTTATGACCATTGTGAGATTCAAATAGGAATCTGAAATAGTACAAAATGTAGTTATTCTCCTGAGTAATTTAGGCATGTCTCCGATATAAATTGCTACCTTATTCTTGCCTTTTTTATGATTTGTGACATAAGAATGGATTACATCTGTCCTGTTTTCTATTTTGGTTGTGGTTTTTGTCATATACATGAAAAGGGAAATGAGGAAGAATGAAAATCCATTCTCATTCTTCAGATGTAAACCATTTGCATGACAGTCTAAAAACTGAAATGAAAGGGAAAAAGCAAAAAGCAAACTCAATTCTAGTAACCAGATTTGTAGTCTTACTGGAAAAAATAGCATGAAATTAGCTCACTTATATGACAACTTTAGTGTAGTATTCTAGTTTTTCACTCTTTATTATCTGAAGGCAGGCAAAAATTATGACCTTATGCTGTCATAATAATGACTGAAATTTATACATTTGCTCCCTTGTTAGAGTCAGTGTCATTACAATAAATTTATTTGGTGCCACTATCTGTTCTGGTTATAATGCTTGTCAGAAGAATGAAGAATTTTTAAAGTTTATGGATCATTTTTAAATATTGCATATTTTATTTTTCTGGAAATTTTGCCTCTACATGCATCAACAGGTATAGACTTTGGAATACATGGGAAAAGAGTCACAGAGCCAGCCACAGAATATTAAAAAGATGAACCCCCTCCTCTTTGCTATACGCCATGTTATTATCGATCATGGGATATAGCAGACCTACCAATTCGGATAAATCATGCTGTGCCACATAGGAATAGAGGTGGAAAATAATACAAACATCATAAATCCTTGGTGGTATTATAAAATAAATCACAGTAATTTCCACATTACTACAATTGTGATTAGATGCTGACATTTATGGGTATTTCACATGTTCAAGAAGAGATTATCTTGATTCATTGCATTTTAAATAATTATATGGCAGTGCTGGGTGTCTGGTATAATCTGATTTCCCCAAAATGGCAAAGACCATGAGGAGAACTATAGGGAACCAGGAGATATCCTGAGCCAAAAGGCCTCCGAACAAGTAACTCTAAGACAGACATATGTCCTTACAGAACCTACAGAACTTAAGACATGAATGTTCTGTTCTTTTCAAAGAAGGAGCAAGTTACTCCACTCCACTGATAGGAGAAACAGGAGGAAACACATTAACTATTCATTGAAGAATCTATCAGATTCTAACTGGGGGGAAAGGTTTTGTCAGGCATTCAATCCTGCATGGCCTTCATTTTCTAAAGTGTTCTTGTAATCAAATGAAAGTTGCTAAGTATGCAACTCTGCTAACTGCGCTAAGAGAACCACCATTAGTAAAGCATGCAGAAACCCAGGGATACAAAACCCATAATAGAAATAGCAGATAAAATTATAAGGCTGTTTTATTT
>JAGPOW010000229.1:13876816-13895541 GCA_030014935.1 Caiman crocodilus | reverse complement strand
TTTTTTTTTACATGTTTTTATTATGTCTGAGAAACTCACATTCTTTAAGCCAGTTCCCTTAAGGAAGCAAGACATCAAGGCATGCATACAAGATTTTGATTCAATCATTTGATTTGCAGGAAACATGCATCATAATTTTAATGGTGTTTTTTCTTAAAATCATTTAAATGTTTTGTATTATTTATCTTTAAATAAAACGTGAAAATACAAAATAGGCAATAGAAGTAGCATGAGGAAAAGAAAATGCTATGAAGAAAAGAGTTAAATAATGGACAGTCTTTGTAAAGGACCAGATGAAGAGGGCTTTCCTCCTAGTAAGACTGCACAGGAAGAAGTCTAGTAGATTCAGACAGAAATCCAGTAGTGCATTTTTTAACAGCAGTAATGTCATCCTGGAAGAAGGTGCAATATCCCCTCCTTTCTTGTATCAATGTGGTCTTCACCTCCTTTCTGAATGGCTAGTGGGCCAACTGTGCTCTTGTGCAAATTGGCTGAATTTTGCATAGTTGCAATGGGGGGAGGTATATCTTTGTACTGCCTTCCTCTGTATCCCTGTGTCACTATGCCAGTAATAAGCAGTCCTTAAATACATACTATTGCAATAGAAATAATGGAATATTGCAATAGAAATAATGGAATACTGCACACACAGAACTAAGGGAAGTTTAGGTTGCAAGGCAAAGACTCAAAGTTAGGAAGTGCCAGAACAGGGATGGCTATACAACCATGATTTATCTCCCTTGCACAGTTTTATTTACCTATTTATAACACAGGGTCCTTACCTCATTTAATCTACACAGTATATTTTGCTCAATAAATAAGCAGCTATTCAATATGTTGTTTTATGTGTACTATTCAATGCATGACCCATGGGCTTATTTACTGCATGCTACCCTACAATTGTATATAGAATTTTTCATTTACTCCTGGCTTTTTCATGGCATTTATCACTATAGTATCTAGGAGCTTCAAAAACATATATTCATTTAAAATAATAGTGGATTGCATACAGCTGTTTAGGAGTACCACAGATGTTTATTTCTCATAATTTTCTTTTTAGAGAACTTTAAATAGTGGTCTTCAGGAGTAACACGAGTAAACAAGAGCCTCTGTCTTTAATCCAATAGAACAACACTAAAATGGTCTATCTCCGTTGATTAACAAATAAAAGGAATTTCAGGTTCCTTATTTCTGGTCACTAGCATCTTTAGGTCTATGTGACCTGTGCAGGTATACAATGTTCCTCCATATGTGCATGCCTGCACCCACCCAGAAACCCATAGTGACATCAGTCCATTGCTAGCAGGTCACTGAATTACTTCAGTACCTTCTACTGTCCTATCTGAGTACCTGTACCAAAATAAAATCAACCACTGAAGGTGCAAAAACTCAACTACAGAAAAAGGAGCACAAATTGCATTAAAAACAAGATTTAGTTGGGAGATTGGTGACTATATATTTTCCCAATATGCACACATTTCCATTTAAAATGCCCTTGTTAATTTCAACTGAAGCTGTACCCTAATCCAGAGGACCATCTGCAGTTTCTCTGATACATTTTGACTTGTTTTTTTAATGTATGCAGACCCATGACTTGGGGGAAAACAGCCACCTACAAAACTCATATAACTAATGTTTGTCATTTTTCATATGATCTGAAGTTCATGACTTATTCAAAGATTCTTTGTAAAAACATTTTCTCCTCTCATTGCTCTTGAAATTGTAACCACTGAGTGTACAGAAACCAAATATTAATGTAAGCTTTTTTTTTCTGTTTAGAACCAAATATTGTAGGGCAACTTGTTAGAAAATAGAACAAAATAAACTTGCTACATGAGCTAGATTTTATGCCATTTTTCATGTTTGCAAGGATAATACAGAGTCATAGCTTGGAAAGGTTATCTCTCTTTCCCTTTCCTGCTTATTGTCTTTGCAGTTCAAACAAGTCTAGTGGTTAAAAATAAAACAGAATAACTGGAGTATATAGCATTGCATCTATTATATCCATTGTCCATGTGTTCCAGCTGCACTATTCAGTTTGGAATTTAGGTTAGAGAGAAGCTAAGATGTGTCCACCATTATCAAATCTAAATGCTAAATTCTTTGCCTGTTTATCTCTGCAATAGATTATGTGCATATGGATTTATGACAAAAACTGTTTTGAATAGGATGCGTTTATAACCAACAAGATGGTTTGTAGTGGGTGTAAATATTAGATATTTGAGGTAGGCAAGGTTCTTTGAGTAGAAGATATCACATCTACTCAAAGAACCTTGCCTGCCTATGTCTTTAGACCAATGTGGCTACAACCAGAAACCCAGCAGATGTTTGAGGTGGAATTTCAGATGCTTGTCCAGTTTAATAATATTTAATTCACATAACACAATGAATTCTATTTTGTCTGACCTTTATAAGACAAGAAAAAAAAAAAGCCAAGCACTTCAAAACTGTGTTATGTTAAATCATAGTGTGATGTATGAATTAATCTATCTCACTGCAAAGCAAGTTCTTCATATTTCTGAATAACATATAGAGGGTTACTGTGTATTTTCTAGTCAGCAGAGGTTCAAAGCATAATCAAAAAATTATCTTTAAAACAGCTTTTCATGGAAAAGGTTAGTTCCACAAACTGAATTATACAAAATATACATAATAATTCTATGAATATTGTAATGAAAAATAATTGAAATAAAAATAATTTATTTAAGAATATATATTTTTGGAGAAATTCAGAAGCTTCACTTAGAATTATATTTTATAGATCTTGTTTATTTTTAAATTTGTATTTTACATTATTTCCTGATATTTCAGGAATAGTAATGCAAAATCTATGCTGTTTCAAACTGTCAAACCATTCAATGCAAAAGAACCACAGGACACTTCCATTTAGAAAGAAGGTATGATATTTTAATTAATACTAAGGAGTAACGGTTCTTGATGTTTTGAGTGAGATCTAGAAACACACATTTAGGCATGACAAACTGAGTTTTATAGTCCTCAAAAATTAGGTGCCTAGCCCCAGCAGATTTTTCAAAATATCCAACCCCATTTCCTAGACCCCCTAGAGAAACTTAGGAACCTTCAAAATATGATTCCAAAGACCTAGGTGCTGACTCTTAGGAAATACTAATGACCATGTCCAGAGGAGATGCTTTATTGTTCAGTACATTCATCTACTACACAGTAAAGTGTCACTGTCTATATATGCATGTGCTTCCTGTGCAATAAATTTACTGCACAGTAAAACCAAACAGCATTAGTTGTATGTGTAGACATGCCTGGCAAATTGCCCAGGTGCAGTAGGGGAGGCTGGGGCAAGCAACTGTGCTGGCCCCAGCAGCCTTACCTTGGGTCCTGGAGGTTTCCTGGGGCAGTAGTGGTGCTGGTCTGGTCACTCAAAGTATGGCCAGCAACCAAAGCATAGTTCTGGCTGGTCAGGCTCAATTTCTGGTGGCTCATGCTGCTGTCACATGCACTGTGCCACATTTTTTTTAGTGCCATTTTTTTTTACACTGGGATCTCTTGGCGTCAAATTTTGGGGCTGCACTGCTAATTAATAGCATGGTGAATGTGTGCACATATGCTGTGTGCAGTTGGTGACACCTCAAACAGCTTTGAGGTGCCACAAACTGCACATGCACAATTGTCAGGACATACCTCCATAGTTTATAGATTCATGCTGTCATTTAGGAGGTGGATTAAAATGCCTTCTGGCAGAAAAGCTGGGCTGCCCCAGACTCCCCTCTCCACTCTTACCTTCTTACCGCCTGACCCAGCGGGAGCTTTCAGCTTCTCCCTCCCCAGGTTGGGACTGCAGTGTTGCTGACTGCCCCAGAGAAGCACAGTTGCAGCAAAATGTCAGGGCAAAGGAGGGGAAGGGATGGTGAGAGTCAGGGGGTAGGTACAGAGGAAGAAGGCGCATGAAGTAGAAGGTGGTACAGAGGGCACATGACAAGGGGACAGGGGCAGGCATGGAGGGACAAGGGGCAGGAGAGACATGTGACAGGGGTATAGTCCTTAGGATTGCACTCTATGCTCCCTAAATTGAAATGACGGGTTTTTAATTGAAACCCATCATTTCAATTTAGGGTTTTATTTTTCCATCACCGTTGTTACAGCAAAGATCCTGATCCTTTTTTTTTTTTTCCAGCAGAGCCTGTTTGTAGCCAGGGGGCAAGCTGCTGGCAGGCCAAGTGGCTCCTGAGCTGCAGGGGGCCCTGATCCTTCCTTCAATGGCAGTGGTGCCCCCTAGGGCTGACTGCTAGCAGGCTTGGTGCTGCCCCAGCTCAGAGGTAGCACATGGCCCAATCTATCTCTTCTCTGGCTCTGAGCTTAGGCAGCACCCACCCACTAGAAGCCCACCGAGTGGTCTCAAGAGGCACTGCCACTGTGAGGGAAGGACTGGGGCTGCCTACAGCTCGGAGGTGACTTGGGCTGGCAGCAGCTTGACCCGTGGCCATGGGAGAGGCAGGCAGACTCCACCAAAAATAGAGAAATAAAAGGATTGGGCCCCACACTGCTTCTATCCTCAGCAGATGCCTGCTGCAAGCAGAAGTGGTGAGGGGTCCCATCCTTTCTTTCAGTGGAGCTTGCCCGTCTCTCCTGTGTCCAGGAGGTGAGCTGACTAACAGCCGCAACAACATTGAAAACTCATTTAAAACCCCAAAAATTGACCTGGAAAGATGTGGGCAGTGGGGTTCCACAAGGCTCGGTTCTTGGACTGGTGCCGTTCAATGTCTTAATCAGTGACTTGGATGAGGGCATGAAAAGCACTCTATCCAGATTCACAGATGATACTAAATGATGCAGTAAAGTTAACACACCAGAGGGTAGGGAACAGATCTAGGCTGATCTGCACAGCTTGGAAAAGTGGGCAGAACAGAATAGGATGCAGTTCAATAAGAAGAAATGCAAGGCTTTGCACCTAGGGAGAGGGCTTATAGGTTGAGAGGAACTTTTCAGCAGCACAGCAGTGGAAAGGGATCTTGGAGTCACTGTTAACTCCAAGATGAACATGATTTGTCAGTGTGATGAAGTGATCAGAAAAGCTAACTACACTTTATCATGCATTAGCAGATGCATGACAAATAGGTCAAGGGAGGTGATACTTCCCTTTATGAGGCATTGGTCAGGCCGTGCGTGAAGTACTACATCCAGGTTTGGGTGCCACAGTTCAAGACGGATGTGGAAAACCTTGAAAGGTTCCAGAGGAGGGCCACTCGTATGGTTAGGAGCCTGTAGGTAAAGCCCTACGAAGAGAGATTGAGGGCCCTGGATCTCTTCAGCCTCCACAAGAAAAGGCTAAGGGGTGATCTTGTGGCTGCTTACAAACTCATCAGTGGGGGACAGCAAGGAATAGGAGATGCTCTTTTTACCAGAGCAACCCTTGGGGTAACTAGGAACAACAGCCACAAACTGATGGAGAGCAGATTTAAGTTAGACATCAAAAAGAACTTCTTTACAGTAAGGGTTGCCAAAATCTGGAATGGGCTTCCAAGGGAGGTGATGCTCTTCTGTACCTTGGGGGTCCTTAAGAGAAGGCTAGACATACACCTGGCTGGGGCCATCTGACCCTGGTGCTCTTTCCTGCCCAGGGCAGGGGGTTGGACTCAATGATCTGCTAAGGTCTTCTGAGTCAAACATCTATGAATCTATGAACTCTTGCACATGTACAGGGTGATGCCATTAAGCCACACAAAGTGACATTTTTGTCACAGGCATATCGTAATGGTGTCATGTGTACAATCCCCCAGGGTGTCTAAAAGACTGTTTGATGCACAAACAAGATGGCTCGGGTCAACAACTATATTCCTTTGTACAAAGAAACATTATCATAAAAAAGTGTGTTAATATAGAAGAAAACTTTCTCAGAAGTCAGTATGAGACTATGGAATGAACTTCCCTATGAACTAAGCACCCGGACACCTCATCATCTCACACTGAATGCAAGACACTTTTCTTTCACCTTGCCTTCTCTTCCATAAACTCATAACATTAATATTTAAAACAGAACACAAACAAAAACTAAACAACAACTCATCACCTATGAAAGCAAGTCATGCTGCAGAACCTGCTTTTTTACCTATGAACAACATAGAAGAAAAACAAGATAAATCAGCAAAAACAAAGCATTTGAACTATAACTCGGGTAGGAAACATTTTCCTTTTTCCTAATCAAATTAACATAGTTTTCTGGGTTATATACCATGAGATCTGCTACCATAATCAGCTATTAATGGCTCAGTATGGCTTCTTTCATTATAGAAGGCAGGGTAGACTGGTGCCTTATAGACTAACTGAATCAGACACAAAATTTTGTAAGAAGTGGCTTGTTTCATTAGATGCTGTGAAGGGACTGCAGAAAGCATAGCTTCTAATTAGAAATCAGTAATTAGGATACACGCATAGGGAAAGGGGTATAAAAAGGGGTCACTGCTTAGGGTGAGGTAAGGTGGGTAGGAAACAGACAAAACAGTTAATTCAATGAGATACACAGGAATTATAAAACCAATGCATGTAATGGGATAAGACTCCATAGTCACGGTTTAGTTTGGGGATGATTTGTTGTTCCTCAAGTGCTTATTCAAGGTTGTATTTAAAGTTGTATTAACTAAGAACAGCCACACTGATGAAATGTCCTGGGATTTTAAAGTGTTTTGCCATAAGCTTGCGTATCTTTCTGGAACTGGTATCATATTAGTGCTCATTTGTTCCTACACCTAGGGATTGCCCCATCTGTCCAATTTAGACAACAGAGGGGCGCTGTAAGCAGGTGATGGCATAAAGAATGTTGGTAGAAGAACAGGAGAATGAACCTTAGTTATTACAATACATGCCATTTGGGCCAGTGAAGATGTGGTCTGTGTTGATGAGAGGACAAAGCCTTCACCTTTGTCTGGGGCAAGGTCTGATGCCTTGGTGAGAATAGAAGCTAGGTAATAGGTTGCTGGAGAGATGCCATGTGAGGTTATGAAGCTATCTGTAAGCTGGGACAAATTTGCCCCCCATGGCTGCCTTGAAGTGGTTAATATTCTCAAGCAGGGGTTGGAGGTCTTTAATTATGTGTCTAAGTAGTTCAGCCTGGAGGCTGGAGGTGACAACTGAAAGGATTCTGTTGTCTTGGTCCCAGGGTTTGCATTGTCACATGTTGGTCTGAGTCTGGCTGTGCTAACTTGGCAGGCTATGGTTTTAGGTTTGTAGTGTAACAGTAGGAATCCCTGCTCCAGATCCCAAAGCTGTGCATCTCAGTCAATGGAATCGGAAAAGATACTACTGCAATAGAGAACTTGTCTGTAAATAATGGATCTAGCAGTATGTTTAGAATGAGACCTGCTGGCATAGGGGTAGCTGTAGTGGTCAGTTGGTTACGGGTGCAATGTGGGGATAATATGGACATTATAAAACTGTCACAGTGATCTCCAAGAAGTGAATCTGTGGAGTGGAATATTCAAGAGTCAGTTTGATAGAAGGCTGGAAGATGTTAAAGTCCCAATGAAATGTGAATATAGATGCCTAACCATCTGTCCATATGATAAAGGTGTCATTAAGGTACCTTAGGTATATCAGAGGAAAGAGGAGGCAGCTGCAGAGGAAACAGATTTCAAGATCTGTCAAAAATATACTGGCATACTAGGGAGACATACATGTGCCCATGGCTATGCCATTCTTTTGGAAGATGTAAGGAGCCATTACCAAATCTGAAATAGTTGTGTGTGAGGACAAAGCAGGACAGTGCAATAGAAACAGAAACAGCATTGTCCTCTTTACGGATAATGCTTCTTATGGCCAATCCATCCTCACGGAGGGATGTTAGTATACAGAGATGTGCTAATAAGGAAGTAACTGTAAGTTTGACAATGTAAGCTCATTTCTTTAGGAAATCTGTGTTACCTTTCAAATAGCTGGCAGCTCCTGTGGCATACGGAAATAAAATTGAGTCAAAATAGGCAGAAACTCCTCTGTGATTGTGCCAGATCAACAGACAACAGTATATCCTGGGTTGCCACATTTGCAGATCTTGGATAAAAGGTAAAATTTACCTGGCTTGGGCTCTGCTTCCTGCAGACCCATCACAGGATCTACCAGACCCAGGAGGCACCAGATGCTGAGCCAAAGAATGCTCCATCCTCCCAACTATCTCAGTGTTCATGAGACATGCCTGGTACCTTGAGGTATGTAGAAAAAACCATTTAAAGCTGTGTCTATGGCCAAATCACCAAATGTCTTTGAATCTCTCTGAATAGAATTGGAGGCTTCCAATTCAATTTGGAGAGATTAAGGGGTTTCTTGATTTGATTGGGATTTGGAGATTCAGCTGCCAATCAGGCCGAATCTCCTCTGAATTGAATCAGTGGCCAAAGCTTCACACAGCCCTAATTCCAAGCTTCACAGCTTTTAGTACCTTTTAATAGTTGTATTTAGGACTTTTGTGGGGAATGCAAAGATTCTTCTATTATTTTAACCATTCTCAAGATACTCTCCTACATTTCTTCTGTCGGTTGTTATTTTAGGTTGGGCTACGTATTGCTATGGGATTTTTGTTTTTCATATGACTTGACAATAGAAATTTCTAAATAAAACAAAACAGATAGATGTTACTCCTAAGACCTACATCAGAGTTACCCGATTAATACGTACTATTCTGATATCATATTCAAAGGTGCCACTACAGAACTTCAAGAATTGTGGGTCAAAGTTCATTTATTAAAATATATCAATTGAGTGATTACTTCTACCATAGATAGAATGTTACCAAAGATTGCTGAGGGAGGGGAAAGAAAGTGAATACAAATTAAAAATCTTCCTGATGTGTTGACTGAATTTCAGATAGATATAGCTATACTTCTAGTAGAGATGATATTTGTAGGAAATTATAAAAATAAATTATTTGAATTGTACATCCTGCTCCTTCCTTAATGCAATGATAACGGTTTATTAAGTTCTGACATTTTATTTCACAAAGAGTACATTTATTTTGTTTCTCAGAGAAAATGCAAGATGGCATCCTGTTATAAGACAGCCTGTTCCCTGTCTCACTTATCTGGACACACAAGTATGCCAAAATCTTAACAATTTCTCAAATAGACTTTCCAAAACCTTTAAAACAAACATGTTAAAATGATCATCTTTTTGAAGTAACAGGTTCTGTTTTGAATTGGTATCCATAAGTAGATGTTTATGTTGCCATAGAGTTCCCATAATTTAAGTTGAACCCGTGTGGAAATAAGGATCATTTTCTGCAGATTCCTCTGCAGAAAATGATCCTTATGATTCCTCTGCAGAACTGGAATCTTAAATAAGTGTATACCAGGATGCTCTCCTTCATAATTACAGTGTCTAAAACAACAAACTTACAACCAGAAGTTTGATTATATGGAAAAATTGTGATACATTAAAATCTTGCAAATAAATGGGTTTGCTTAATTGGAAAACCTCACCTGCAGCTCTATTTACATGAGATCCTTTCTTGAGCTCCAGCCTCTTTTGCTTGTCCTGCACTCACATGTGCTGCCCTTAGTGATAAACATTCTGTAAAGGGGAGGACAAAAATCAAACTTGCTTCACGGAAATTGAAATAAGAATATTTGCAATGTTATAAATAGCAAATGCTGTTTGTCATAATTTAATTAAATTCATTCAGTATGATTTTCTGTGTTTCATTAGCACTAAATCCTCCTCATCTAGTTAAGAGAGTAGTTTAATTGTTCAATGGCATGAATAAACAGCAGGATTTGGCCTACGATTGTTTTATTAGATTTTGTTATTGTTATCTTTTACATAAATTCCATCATCCACATATGGCAATTTGCAGCACATAAAATAATGACATTGATTGAACTGTGATGAATAACTTGTGTTTGCTGGAATGAGGTAGATAGTTCTGGTCTGCTTCCCAGAAAGATTTCTCCATTAGAAATATTGTGATAATTTCCATGATTATAAAGAATTCATTTTGTTATGGCAATAAAACTGCCCTCCTGCAGCTTTATTTATTGTCCACTGTAATTTTGCTATTTCAGTCTAACACATTTATGTTCAAAGTGTAATGGCGTTTTTGAATTCATGCCCAGCTTGCATTATTGGAATTCATTTAATAGGCTAGTTTTCATTTTAATATCTAATATTTTTACAAATACAAAATTAGTTCTGGCCTCTTACCCAGATCACATGACAAAATATTATAAGTGGCAGTTAACTGATTAATGTTATAAAGTAGAAAAGAAGGGGGCCAAAAAAAGGAGTGCTCTTTTAATTATCACCATCATTAAAAAGAAAAAGAATAAAAGTGATCATATGGGTTTCCTGTATGGGTGCTGAAAAATAAATATTCAAGGAAGAAGTAATTTTTGTCTGTAAATTGGGGATCCCCAAATACAGACAGAATACATTCAAAAGTCTTTAGACTTCATTAATCACAGCAACCATCTCACTATTAAATTTAAAGCATCTCACAGTATTTTATGTATCATGAAGAAGTGTTACCTAATCATATTAGATATTACTATATGGCATTAATAGGTATATAGGCAACAGAGGGTGCATCTACCTGAGACATCACATATGCAGTAGACTAATTCTACTGTGCGTTAGCGCAGCAGGCAAAATGCTAATGAGCTAATGCTCAGTAGAATTAGTCTACTGAGCATTATCATGAGCTAAAATGCATGGGCCAGCCCTACTAAACAGTGGTACTGGTTACTGCACATTTAGTTAGTACCTGTTATTATAGGTAGTAAACTAAATGCACAGTAACCACTGTGCATTAATGCACATGTAGACATGCCCCGAGGGAGACAAAATATGTCAGTTAAGAAACCTTTACTTTTCAGTCTCTTCTTCTAATATTTAGTAAGAAAAATCATCCATGTTCAATGAATATATAATAAAGGAATCATTGATAAAGGCTTTTATTCTTTTTAGCAGAAGTTAACCAAACAAAAGAGACTAGTAAAATGTGAGACTGACCCTAGAAAAACCACAACATAACAAAGAATACATTGGGTACCTAGCAAATTCATTTTCTGAGGGGAAAAAAAACCCTTAAATATGTTTCAGATAGAAATATTTGTATGCTGTCCTCTCTCTGCATTAAGCAAACCTTCATTTAATTTGCTAAATTTGCTTAATAGTAATTCATAGCACTCAAGGATCTCAAAATACTTTGCAGACATCAATGAATTTAATCTGAAACTACTCCTAAGAGAAAGGGAAGTTATGCCATCTTTTATAGGTGAAGGCACTGAAGCATTGATGATAATTTACTAGAGTCATAGGAACATTATGGCAGATCTGGGAATATAGCCCAGATCTCTACATTACCAGACCAATGCTTTAACACTGTCATCCTCTCTTAGTTTTTATTAGTTTATTTGCAATTTAAAGATTGACTTAGCTTGCCAGAGTAAGGGTCTTTGTCGAAATCCTATCCCGATCAATAAATATACAGGTTAGCTATCTCTTGACCTACTTGTCTCTTCAGCCGCCACCTCCTCTTTTCAAGCCTATTACATGCACTATTTACAATTGGAGCCTCTCCTTGAATTTTTTTCCCCCAAGACCCTCGCCAAACCAGATTCCCTCTCTTGACAAAAATGAAACAATTTTTCTCTTGCTAGTGTCTCTAATGACTTCCAAAAGTCAAGTCGCTGAATGCATACTCCATTTATATCTTCCTGGACTTGTCAGATCCTTCAACGACACACACACTTCTACTGTCTCAGCCGTGCCTTTCTTGACAGCGGGTCCTTTCCTGATTTCTGTGAATCTCTCCATTCATTTGTGGTTCATTTCTTACCTCTGCAATAATTCCTTCAGAATATCTGTTGCACCATCCTTCTCCTCCTCCTCTTCCTCCTCCACCCTTACATATTCTGTTAGGGATCCATGAAGCTCTGTTCTTTGTTCTCATCTTTTCTCTCAGATTTTTTCTCTGGGTAATCCTATCAGCAAAAACAAATTTAAATGTAATTTCTACATGGATGATTCATAGCTACATCTACCCAGACCTGTCTCCTTCTCTCATCTTGTATCTTGACATCTCCACAGGCATTACTTGCCATCTTTTGAAGCTTAACTTGGATAAATTATGGCTCTTAATCTTCCATTCCATGCCATTATCACTACTTACTTTCTTGGGTACTTATAATCAAGACTATCATCCAGCTTGTTACTGGGTGCATCTACACAAGACACTTACTGCAGTTAACTAATTAGCTCCTCAGTAAAGCATCACCAGATTATACATGCAGGGCTATTAAGCCAGAGTGAACTAATTAACTCTGCCATAGGTTAGTACTGCCAGATACAAGTATTATCCTACAGTGGAGCTGTTTACTCCTTTAATACGTGAGTAACCCACACCCAATGTACAAGCCATTTGGTATTGTAAAGTATGCTGCTGTATATGGTTTTAATTAAATATGATAATATTCATGGACGACTGGTGTGTCCTGACTTGGGGGGGTGGGGCAGAGGCATCAGCTGCCAATTGCCAACAGGAGGGGTTCCTCAGCAGCCAATCACCACGCCTGGCGAAAGTGCTGGCGGCAAGCCAGAAATGCCAGTGGTGCTTCTCAGGGGGAGCATGGGCCTGTGCTCCCTGCTCCCCAGCCAGTGAGGGCCAATTTTAGAGGGGGCATGTGCCCCCCTGTGCCCTCCCTACATATCACCTATGATTATATATGTTTTCTACTGTTATGTATGTACTCATGTTTTCTTTAGTTAAGTGTCTTGTCTTCTCTCTTGTTCGAGTAATCTGAAGAGCTAAGTGCTTCACTAAGCAGATACTCGAGGCAGAAAAAGCCCTTTTGTTCAGGTCTCTTGTTTTAGAAACCTTCCTGTGTTTACTATAAACAAGAAGACCTGACTTCTAGTCACCTAGGCAAGAGGATCAGACCCCAAACCTAACTGGCTAACTGGGCAGTGTTCTTTTTTTTTTTTAAAGGAATTGGCTAAGAGGAAAAACTGTAAGAATGGTAAGCCCAGATTAGAAAAGCTTGTGTGATGTAATGACAGGTATATAGAAACTTCTCAACTAGTATTCAGGTCTCTTTTTTTCTCCTGGGGTTGCTGAGACCTGAAAAGCTGAATTGGGAGCCAGAGAAACTGTTCTCCTTGGTGTGATAGGGGGTCTCCTCCTCTCTTCACTGGAGAAGTGAACTGAAGCCATGCGAAGAGAAACCCTCAGGTACAGGGACAGCAAATCAGGGCTTGAGACCCCTGTTCTCTCCTTTTGTTTTCCTGGGTTTTGAGTGGGATACCATGGTGGGTATTAATCCTTGGAGCAGTCTAGCCAGATCTGGACCATGGCAGTTTGCCTGGCACGCTCTGGGCCAGAGGTGAGAGCCTGGCACATTTGAGTTGCAGTTGCAACTTCTTTTGGTTTCAGCCAACCTGTGTGGCTGAACCACACCTCTGTTTTGTTGGCAGAGCTGGCCCAGGATTAAAAGCCTTGTGTGCTTTGGGCCAGGGCTCAGAGCCTGGCATGTTTTGGTGCTGTTGTAATTTCTTTTGGTTTCAGCTGAACCCCAGCTGTATGTCTTTCTGGCAGTTTTTGGCCAGAATTAAAGGCCTGGCAGATTTGAGGCAGGCTTAAGGTCTTGAGTGAGATAATGCCATGCAGGTATTTAATCCTCAGAGCAAAGTGAACAGGAATGGCATAGGTGCAACCTATAGACTATGCCTTGTAGTTGGTAGTGTTTTAAATTAGATTTGGTGTTTTCCTTTGTTTACTGGTAATAAATCTGTCCTCTGTGTTTACACTGCTTGTGAGGAGGGGGTATTATGTATGTAGGACACCCCAGACAAATTCAGTGATCCTAGATTTCTGGTTGGGGGCTCAAGCCACAGTGAAAACTTACTGGCTACCCTGAAATTTGAACCCATCCCTTGTTGCTGCTGACCAGTGCCCAACAGAAGGGTTACACACATGTAGATGCCAACAGAGTTGGTTGAGACATGAGGATGCTTCAGTGCTGGGGCTAACCCCACACTGAAACACCCTTGTGCCCCAACCAGCCTCTCCAAAGCATGCTGAGCCAGGTCAGAGCAGGCCTGGGCTGGCAGGCTTTCCCCCAAAGCTCCCTGCCAGTCAAGGCTGCTTCGTCTTGACTCAACATGCTGCAGTCCCAGGCACACATGTAATCTCTGTGCCAAGATGCAAGAATATTCACATGTAAATATGCCCAGTCAAATCAATGATGTAGGCATCATTTTCAACTTAGACCTCTCTCTAGATCCAGTCTTGCAGATGCAGTTTATTCATAAGATACTTTACCATCTCTGAGATACTTTCCATCTATGTAGCTAAAACCCAGGCATTCATTTTACTTCTTGATTTTTGCAACATCCTTTTCTCTGCCAAATGTTATCTTGCTTTGGGAGCCAGGGAGAAGTGGGCATCCATAGACTAAGGATGCCTCTGAAAAGATCATTTTCCCAGCCCATGTCTCACCTCCTTTTCAAGTATCAGCTTCCTGTGTTCACTTTCAAAACCCTTTATAGTGTTCCAAACATGGCCATAATCTTTTTCATTGAGGAGAGAGGATAAGTCTTGTCTTTATCTTCTACTTAGATTTTCAAGCACATGCCTTCATACTTTTGTCTCTGTTGTATACATACTAGAGGAGCCCCCTGTAAAAACAAACAAGCAAACAAACAAAAATTTACCTCATTAACTTCCTTCAAACCCCTCCTTCATCATGATGCCAATAGAAACTTTAAGTGAGTGATATGCTGTAATTAATCCTTATCATTCATCATAAGTACTGAGTTCCTATCACTCCAGTTCCAACTGACAGCTCCAAGACAGACTGACTTCCAAAAATAATGCACTGATTTTATGGAAATAGTACCTAAAGAATCCAGCTTCAGTTGGCTGTATATCATCTTCTATTGATAAATGAGTTGTTTGGAATTATTATTTTTACCATTAACAAGCAAATATAGGAGAAGCTGTATATGAGAGCACACCTGATAAAAAGAAGAGTTTGATAAAATGATAGGAAAGCAATATTTTTCCACCTGCAGGACACTTGATGTAAGCACACCTTGTCAGAATATAAAGACACATATTTCTGCTTCTTTCGCAACAACATGGTATCCAAAGCTTGCCAAGTAAGAGCATCTTTTTGCTACACAACTCATAGCTCTAAATAACTCAGCAGCAGAAAGGCATGGATGCAGGGAGCAGAGGCTGAGCCCAGCTGTGACCCACTTCTCCAGGCCTCTCCCACGCCACTGAGCACCTCCCCACCCTGTGCCCTGCTCTGGGCACTGAGGGCTCAGCTCCTCTTAGCTGCTGCACCACTGCTGATGGCTCCTGGGTGCTGGGCCTCATGCCACAGCACTACTATTTCCCCATGCCCTGGCTTGGCACTGAGGGCTCTTTCAGTACAGGCTGGGCCCTTCAAGCCATCCTCATGCCAGGTGGCTATCCCAAGCAGCCTCCACTTCTCCCTGGCTCCCAAAGCTTAGGCCTGTGTGGCTGCCTCACTGAAGCCCCAAGGCCTTTGCCCCATATGTTGCCCTGCACACCATGTGGCCCACTGTCCCTGCCAGGATTGCAGGCTTGAGCTGCCACTTGCAGCTCCCAAAGCCTGGGCTCCATGCACTGCACTGCACATCGTGATGGGCCTGCGCAGCCTCGCACCACTCTCAGGGCTGGGTCTCCCCACGCCATCCCCATGCACCAGCAACAGGCCAATTGGTCTCATACCACTCCCAAAACTGCTCCTCCATTGGCAGCTTCAGGGGCCTTGGGCCTATTGCCCACTAGGGGAGAGCTCCTCAGCTTTTCTTGGCTCTGCTCTTCTTGAGTCCTTTGCAGGCATCTGCCCAGTGTGCTAAGCATGCTGGGCTTTTATTTACACTGGAGGCTCCGCCCCTGAAGTCTGCCAAACTTGCAAAGTGCAATCTTCAAACAGGTTCAGGGGCTTCTTGCATCCCCCCACCTCTGAGTAGGGGTGGGGCAAGCCCCTCCTCACTCTTACCTGATTGGTGGAAATGTTCCACCAATCCTAAGTGTCCTTCTCCAAGCCGGACTTGCCAGGCAAAAGCAGCAAACCCACCACATTGCACTGATTTAATATCATATACAAGCTAAAAATATCATATGTAAGCTAAGCATGATTATTTTTATAACCAGATAAAACCTGTTTCATGTGCCAAAGTTTCACATGCCACATTTTGTATAAAGATGTGTAAGATGAGCCCCCCATCCCACTTTACTCAATGGCACCTCATGGCAGCATGAGTCCTTGGGTCCCACAGAGGAAAAGTTGTTTGGGGCAGACAAACCCAGAGAAGAGGCTGGGTGAGCACCCCCCCCCACCACTTAGTCAAGGCCCTAAGAGGAGAGGCCCCTGGTGCTTTCTGGACAACCCCCCACCCCCAAAGGACCCTATTGGAAAAAGGACTCTGTCTTACTATGGGTCATGGACTATATTAAGGAATAGATGTTATTAAGATTGTTCATGTTTGCGCCTTATATTTTGTAATTAAAATGTTGTATTGTGATCTTATAAATAGTGTTATTTAGAGTTTGACCTTGGTTATTGTTAATGTTCACTGTGTAAATGTATGTATATGATATGTATGTTATGTTTATGTATGTTATAACTCAATAAATTGTATATAGTTAAGAACTTTGGGCTTGGGCTAACTCCATAGAGGAAAGAGGGATCTGCTCGAAATTGTCATCCCTTTCACAGCACCCCCTTCCTGCCTACTCATTCCATCTGGCTGAGAATAGGGCACACCCTTGGGTGTACCCAGGTTACAACAAAATATAAGCGTTCATATAATTGCTCAGACTGTGGGCCTAACTCCTTAGAATTTCTGGTTATAAAAGTAAACTCCACAAAAATCTCCCTTGCTTGGAGGAGAATGGTAATAATCAGTGTTGCCTTTGCCAGCCCTGAAGTCTTGTAAGGATCAGCTGAACACTTAAAATAAGCAGAAAAAAACAACTAAAGCTTCAAATCCTTTGATGTTTATTCACTAACTAAATATAATTCTCAGAATTATTTTCATTACTGTAACTTATTTGTCAAAGAATCCCCAAAGTATTCATACCGGGCTTAGGAATGCTAAACCATTTAGCTTCTGCTATAGTACCAAATAAAGTATTTTAATATTGAAATGGCAAAACTATTACTGTTTTTTAAAATTTCAGAAGCATCTGTTTTAAAACATAGTCCTTATAATTGAATTTCCTTCACATAAAATAAACGTTTCTGTTCCATAAAAAATGAATTTACTTTGCTTATAATCACCAGGTTCTTTTGAAGCCCAGGATATTCTTAATAAAAAAACTTAGAAGTCTTCCAGTCTCACCATTTCTCCTGTATGTTTTCTCGCTTAAGTGTTTACCATGGATTTTTCTAAAGAGGTTACTCCACTGCAGAGCCAACATCTATAAAGCTCATTAAACTATCAAACATGATTTCAATGTATCTAGATACTTAAGAATATGTTCTTGGCTGCTGCTCACAATATCAGTGCATGGCAATTAGCCACTGTGTAGTATATCATTTTAAACATCATTTTACATTATTTGCAAATTACTCCAATGCAAAAATTAGTTTCATTGGCTAAGTACAGATGTTCAAAAAGCCCCTGGCAGAAAGCTCTCTAACCATTGCATTTTATTTAAAGTGCTGTAAGTTATCGGCTGGTGGAAGAAGGGAGGAAAGGAACCCCCCTTGCCACACAGACCTGCCCCACTCCCCAGACCCTAGCCAGCAACCATTGGGGGGGCATAGTGGAAAGTGGGGTCGCTTCCCCAGCTGCAGCCAACAGTGGCAGTAGCAGCAGGAGTGTCCCAAGCCACTTTTCATGGCACAGGAGCTCTGTTGAAGCAGGTAGAAAAGGAATCCCTCTGCTGGGCCACTTTTCCCCCCACCAGCTTCCCACATTGTGTTCTGGTGGGGACAGGGCTGGGTCCACACTGCAGTGTGGATCCTTTTCCTCACCCTATCCCAAAGTTTCCAGTGCAGCATAAAGTAGCAGCAGGGAACTTACACTGCTGCTACTAGCTGCAGCTGAGGGAAAGGAAAAGTCCTGCCATGGGGGCAGTGGCCTGGTCCCCAAAAAAACACAAGCAGGGAAGAGGAGGGGGTACAACCAGCAGGGGCATTTCTTTCCTCCAGCTGCAACCAGCATGAGTTCCTTGCACCATTTTTCATAGTGCCAGGAACTCTGGCAAAGGAAGTGGAAACAGAGGCCCCCTGCTGGTTGGACCCCTCTTTATCTTCCCAGCTCAGGTCTGAACATTTGACAACAGAGGTGGGGGAAGAGAGAGTGGTAGCAGCATTGGTGTGGTTCCCAGAGCTTCAGCAATTAATGCTGCCACTGCTTTAGTCCCTACTACCAAATTTGCAGGCTCTTGGGTAGCCTATGTCTTTGCATGTAATGTACAACTCAATTTTCCCCAGCTATTTTGGGGGAAAATTTGGTGTTATTTGCAACAAAACATGGTATGCCATGTCATTCTTCAGGTTCACAGCTGTTTGCCTTACAACCATGAGCTTCAGCTGTAGTGTGCATCTATCTTTGGCTCTAGCATACTATTTATCTTTCTCAGTCTGTGGGCCTTCTTTCCCTGGGAACCAAAATAGGTCTTAGACATTCTTGGGGACAGTTTGCTCTTCATTTTAGTTAAGATGCACGTATCCCTAAACCTGGAGTCTTTGTTAAATCTAATTTAATCAAACTCAAAAAATGTG
>JAGPOW010000229.1:13826593-13876716 GCA_030014935.1 Caiman crocodilus | reverse complement strand
TTTTTTTTCCCCAAGTGTGCCATTGATATTTGTGATCTCAGCAATAACAGGGTGAAACCTACATAAAGTAGCAAGGAAATTATTATGTTCCAATATAAGAAACTCATAAAAGAAGCACCACAGTGAAAAAAGGAGAGGTTAAAAGGCGAGATAAAGCAATGTATATTTAAATGGAAAGTTAAAATTCTCCCCAACCTTTTATTTTTATAATTGCACAATGACATTTAGCTAATCCATTTGGACATGTAATTAATTATTGTGTATTTAGAAAGCAGTCTATTTATAACAGACACTTCTCCATTTCCTAGAAATAAAATGAATGGAACATGCATTCGATTTTAAAATAACTTCAAAAGAAAAGGCTATGATAAATCCTTGACTGGAGTAAAGTGGCATGGTACCAATAGATTTATATTTAATGGAAAGTACTAACTTGCTTGGTACTGGGGTAGGAAGCTGGAGGGCATGGGAAGCCTTTTTCCCCACCTTGAAAATATTGTATATGGATAAAAGATTATTCACACTTAAGAGGAGCAAATGTTTCAGAGCTACAGTTACTGATTACAGGAAAGACTCCACATACATTAGAAATTAAAAAGAAGTTGGAGAGAAATATTGAAATCCTTTATATTTAAATACTTCATCAATTAGCATTAAACCTGGTTACTAATAAAAGCAAACCTAGGAAAGATACAGACATTTTGAGAAATGTTATTTCATATGGTAAACTCATGGTCCCCACATGCCCAGGAGCTGGTCTCATCATCTCCACACAAAATGTAAAGAGGATCAAGCAACTCTCCATGGCATCTTTATTTCGTCAACTCTTCAAAAAAGGTCTTCATAGAGAAGTAGAGAAGTTTGGCTAGAAGGGACATCCAGAGATCATATAATCCAACCCCTGCCTGAGGCAAGATCATTTCTATCTAAACCATTACATACAAACTATAATCTAAACTTTACATAAGCCTATCATCAGTCCTGACACAACACAGACCTGCCATAGGTAAAGAAGGGGAACGATGGCATCCAATGACCTGCTTCTGTGAAATACTCTCCATATACACTCAAGAGATCTTGGGTAGAGGGCCACAACCCCACTACAGAGGAAGACAAAAGACCTCACAGTCCATGTCAATCCAACCATAGGGTAAAATGACCCCAGATATGGCAACTGGTATGACCCTGAGCAGAGGGGCAAGACCCTGTAACCAGAAACCTCTGGCTTTGGACCCATCCAGAACTTTGGTACAGCCCAGTCAAAGTCCCCAGTCTTGGGTGCAGCCAACATCCAATTCCTCTAAGGAAGGCTTAAACCACACTGACATACGTAGGAGAAAGGGGGAGGGGGAAGCAAGGGCAACCAGCAGAGCTAAAAAGCACTAGAAATACTTATAGTAGAACAGGCATAGTTACACCTAGTTCATCCCTAACCAGTGGCTATCCAGCCTCTTCTTGATGGAGAGCTTGCAGTGATGGAGAGATCACAACTTCCCTAGACAGTCCATTGCACCGCCTCACTATTCTAACAGTGAAGGTTTGTTTTCCCCAGCTATCCAATCTAAACTTATTTTGCTGCAACCTCAAGTCATTGGTCTATGTCCTTCCTCGTAAAGCAAGTAAGAAAAGGGTCTTTCCACGTTCTTTACGGCAGCCCATTAATTATTTGAAAACTGCTATTATATCCCTTCTTAAGCCCCTTTTCTACAAGCTGAACATGCCTAGCTCCTTCAACCTCTCCACATGTAATTTGGATTCCAAGCCCTTTATAATATTTGTTGCCTGCCTCTACACCCACTTTAACTTCTCCATGATCACTTTAAAATGTGGAGTGCAGAACTGCACACACTAGTCCAGATGTGGAAGAACGAATGCTGAGTAGAGAGGCACTATCACCTCCTATGTCTTGCACCTGACGCTTTTACTGAAGCAGCCCAAAACTGCATTTGCCATTTGTGCAGCCACATCACGCAGAAGACTTGTATTGGATCTGTGATCTATTGAGACTCTAAAGTCCTTATCCACAGTGCTGCCATACACCCAGGTGTCACCCATTACATATTTGTGGTTTTGATTGTTCCTCAGAGGTATACCACTTTGCATTTGTCCACACTGAACTTCATCCTATTCACTCTAGCCTAACTTTCCAGTCTGTAAAGATGCTTCTGAATTGCGCTTGCATTCTCCAACATGTTCATGATCCTTCCCATCCTTTCGTCATCTGCAAACTTGCTCAAGAAGCCTTCTATGCCCACATTCAAATCATTAAGAAATTCAGTGTGCAGCACCAGGCCCAAGACAGACCCCAGTAGGACGCTACTCAGAACCTCCTGCCATTCTGAAATGTACCCATTAATATTTATCTTTCACTTGTGGGTATTGAGTCAGTTTTCTCTTCACCTTGCCGTAGTCTGATCTAGCCCACATTTTTCCAATTTTTTCTGAACAGGTCATGTGAGACCGTGAGACCTTGCGAACAGCCTTGCTGCATGCCAGGTATACAATATGCACAGCATTCCCTTTATCCACCCAAATAGTTACTTTGCCAAAAAAGGAGATCAAATTTATCTGACAATTTATTTTTTCTAAATCAATGCTGGCTGCATTTGATCAGCCCTCTCTCCTCTAGATGCTTACAATTGGCCTTTCTTGGGATGTGCTCCAGTAACTTCCTAGGTATTGAGGCTAATTGTTCTATAGTTACCCATGCTCTCCCTTCTGCCTTTTCTTAAAAGGGGCACTATGTTAACCCTCTTCCAGTCTCTGGTACCTGGCCCATCTCTGATGACTTCACAAAGACAATTGTCAAAGGCTCCCAGATCTCCTCTGCCAGTTCCTTCAGTACCCTAGAACAAGGTTCATCCAGCCCTGATGAATTCTTTCAGACCCAACAATTCACTCAGACCCAACAAGAGCCCTCTGACTGTCTCTTCTGTTATTTTCTCCCTTAGCTTACCCCATTCCTTAACCAGATAATCCTTATTAGTTGCCTGGCTGCAGCTTTTTTTTAATTTTCTTTTTTGTGAAGACAGAGGCAAAACACCTGTTGAGCAGTTCTGCCTTTGCAGCTTCACTTAGGAATTCTTCACATGGTCCAGGGCCTTTACTGAAGAAGGGGAAAGACTAAAGGCATGTTTACACATGCAAGTGTCTCAGTGTCAGACACTGTGATGCTTGCAGTTGTATAAGCAAAATGTTTGTCAATACTGAGAGAACAGAGGCAGCGTGCTTTTCACCTAAATCTCAGAGGTGCTTTAGTTCAGAAGTGCACTGTCACCATTTTCTGTGTGCCGACATGCATTTCGCCACTTACACAACCACACGCAGCTCAGTGCAATTCAGCTCAGCTCACGTGTTGAGCAGACTAGATTCATCGAGCCTTCTCTGAAGTGGCGGATCTCCAGTGTATTGTGGGGAAAAAAAGTTTATGTATAAATGCCCTAAGTAAATGAGGAAGTGTTATGGGGGTGTGGGTGTTATGGTCAAAGAGGTTCACATTCCTTCTGGCCTCGTTAATATGAACACCACTCACCCACCCATACTTAAAACTTCTCATTAAGTTAGGAGATGGTTCAGAAAGTCACAATGATTCAGATCCCTTGAGGAGGCACAGAACATTCATGCAGATGGCTGAGAGTTCAACACAAATGGCTAGAATAGTAACTGTTGCATCTGAGTGCTATCCCTATTCCTTTTCTTTCCATGGAGAAAACCCAAACCTACTTGACGGAGACTTTTCTCATTTGAGAATTCTCTCCTGGGTTTTCCAGTGGTAATAAGGGAATTATTGGGGTAACAATTTGTGGGTCTCTTGATTCTCCCTTGTTTATATTCCTCGCACTGTATTCTTAAAGTTTTCCATTAAAACGGAGCATTTCATAGCTGACTATTATCAGTTGTTATGCAGCCGAAAGAGTTACTGTTAAGCAACCCAAATCATTTTCTGCTTCCATATCTTAAGTAATCTTTTTTTCACTGTATTACAGACCCTATTACTCAGCGAGACCATGTTTCCTTTGGGTCAGAATAGGTCACAGTTTTGTGCAGTTGTGTCAATACTCTCTTTTTTGTTTCATACTGTTCAGATTCTTGTATCTGGGCACTGAGGGACATGCCAGGAAGTAACTTTGTGACTCAAAAGTTAACAAGTTATGGGCAAATGGGAAAAGAAAGGCAAAAACTCGGTGAAATTGTGATTTCAGCATTCCTCCCCTTTAAGCTGGTCATGAGATGTAGAAGTAATATACAGCTTTTTTTTCAGAACTGCATGCTGTTTCTCTGCATCCCAAAGGATGCGGGAAGGAACTGTGATTCAATTAAAATTCCCTTTTTGTGTACCACCTCATTCCCAATGCTCTATCTAATGTTCATCCATAATGAATGTACAAATAGGAATTCATATTTTCATTTAAACATAAATTTGTTTCAGCCCAGGGAATACCACAAGGAGGACGAAGCTTATACAAAATGCAAATGAGTGTCACAAGAAGCTAAATACAACTATCTTAGTCTAAAAAAAGCACAATCTGTGTTGGAAATATTTGCTCAGTTTTCACTGACTGTAAATTGGATCCAGGCCCCAAATATCATCTTCCTGAAGTTACTGTTTTAGAGCACTTGAATTCTTTTTTTTTAATTAAAATTCTTCACAGCCAGACTAATTTAGAGGTGACCAATACTATCTATAACTCTACAGAGAGGTGTTTCAGATCTATAGAGATATATTAGGTGCCTTGCCAGTAGAGAGCTCAAATTTAGAATGCATAGTTTTTAAAGATCACACTTTTTATTTATTTTTTGAGGTCCATATTTACTCACTAAGTACTTTTCCAGCAAATATAAAGCTCTTGGTAAATTTTAAACCAAAGTCATAGAGCTGGAAGCAAACATGGATTTCTTAAAGCTTACACTGCTCTGCAAAAATGACATATGGTTGAGGAAGCCTAGCTAGTTAACAAGGAAAAAAAAACAAGAAAGGAGAAGAATTTATAGTTGGCTGTCAAATATGTGGCATATAATTCTGGTGAAAGGTGCAAATGCAAGTCATAGAAATAATAATGTGTAATGTGTAAAAATGCATGATCACTTGAATATCTTCCATCTGATTACATCTACTATTCTCTGAGTTACTATTACTAATAGATTAATTATTGCAGAGAATACTGCTTGTAGAAATGACTCAGCCCCAGAAATATAATCCAGAATTCAAAGGTAATGGGTTCCTTTACTCTTGCTTCAGTGGCTTTGGATAGGGGTGATACACTGTTTCATATGAGGAGGAAGTGAAACAAATGGCACATGACTATCATATAAAATATGAATGCCATGGAAAAGATACATTGGTAGCCTTTAACTTCCCTAATGATACAAGGGCCATGGGATATCCACTAAAACTGAAGATCAAAAGATACAGAAATAATAAAATTATCTTTTATTTTATAATTAATTTGTAAAATGCATTATGAGATCACCAGATTAGCTACAAGACCATTGCAATATCAAATAGTTGGATAAGATTCCAAAAGGGACTAGGAATTAGATTCTAATTTTTGTTACAGCGCTTCAAGATTAGATAAAAGGGCACGAGCAATGAAGGATTCTGACCGGGAAGAATTGCCTTGCAAAAACTAAGGTAGACATCCAGAGGTTATCTTCCTGGGGGGAGAGAGGACACAGCAAGTGTAATTTAAAGCCGCTGAGCCATCCTGCCTTCATGGGCTGAGATTTTGAGTTACGTCTTGTAGAGAAACAGGAGATTATCTAAGTGTGTGTGCATGTGTGTATGAATGTGGTTGCATAAGTGTGTGCATGTAAAACACATACAAAAAATATGATGAGTTAATTAGGGAAGAAAGACCTTCATGGTTCAAAACACTAGGCCCCTGCAAGGCATGCTGGTAAAGGCACAAAGGGATCTGATGTGTAATCTACACAATCGCAGTTCCTGCCACACCACATTTGCATGGCAAAAGGTATGATTATAGCATCAGGCATTAAATCCTGTTATACCTTACTGCAAGGGGAACTCATTCTGCACTGGCAAATAGCAAGCTGCAGTGGATGGAGAGTCCTGTCAATTGATCAGGACTCGCAGCTCTGGGGGTACACCATGCACTCCTGTGGCTGGGAGCTTGGAGCTGATGGACTCCCAGCCATGGGGCTCATCTGGCCACATATTCAATTAATGGCATGATAGGAAACGATCAAAGTTATTACACATTTTTTATGGAATAGCTTTGTGGGTTATTCCTTGTTTTATAACACCTTATTTCCTTTAACATGTGCCTAGGTTTCAACTTATAATTAACTAGTTAATCGCATCTTGTCTTAAGTGTAACATGTAGCAGGGTCCTAGGCGATAGGGTTTAGGAAGAAATTTCCTTTATAAATAAAATATTTCTCAGTTGCTTATTACAGGGTTTTCAGTAGGTTTTTCTAAAGTATTTGGTACTGGACAGTCCTTTTCTGAGGATACAAGACTAGATCAGTAATTGATAGTCTGATCTGTTTGGTCTGATCTGGTTCCTAAGTTTTTATCAATGGATAGCCATGGACCTTCCTTACTAGTAATTCAGGTAGGTACTCCCATATTTGATTGGGTACTTACTTTCTAACCCACCCTATCACTCATACATGCTGTATCTGCATATCTTACAGAAAGTCCCCATTATTCTCATTCATCATATTTAATTATTCTGATTAACCTTGCCTGAATACCTCCTCACAAATACATTTATAACAACATAGCACTAACAGGCAATTGTATAATAAAATAAGTGGCTTTTAATTCTTAAATATAATTTTATAGGACTATCAATCAAAGCAATGCTCATATCCACAGGCTACCAGAATTTTATGAGAGCTGAGAATCTTACCTTTTAAATATAAGGAATTAGTTCTATTGTTGTTCTCTCACAGAATTATTCTATGCATCATTTCTTTGGAGTCCATAATCCTTTTAGCATTATTTATATCTACAGTAAACCTTTTTGAACCACTAATGTAGTTTCCAAAAACATAAGTGCCTTAAACATTTTGGGCAGCCAGAGTTTCTGGTATTTTGCAAACTATAGCATAGTTATTATTCAGTCGTAAATTTAAAAAGTAATTCAATTAAAATGTGAGATTATTGGAAGTTCCTTGAGGCACTGTCCATGTCTTTTTTACATGCTGGTAAGAGATACAGTACAATGAAGCTTTGACTATCTTTTGGGATCTATAGGTATTACCATAATAATTAGAATTATGCCATTGCAATAGAATAAAAGTACCCAGTTCAATTGCTAATATGTTATATACTTATTTCCCAGAATCCATCTCTCCTTTTTTTGCTTCCAATGTTGAAAATGGTCTAGATACCATCTATATGTCCAATTAAGCTCCAAGTAACCAAGCTACAATGCTAAGTCCCTCCTGTTCTTTGGAGGGGGCATTTCTTGTGCATTAATATCCTTTGCTAACTCTAAACTTATGAACTCAAGCTTTACCCCCTGAAAAAACTCACTTTTCATGTGTTGACCAAATCTCAGTGCAAGGGGTAATCTGATAGTTCAAGATTATTCAAATTTTCAGATAACTCCATTTGACTTCATCTCTGGTCTCAGGATTTCATTGCATCTTGTACTATACCCTTGCATAAATACATTGTAAAACATGTATCGTGTGACTGCATCTGGTTGTAAAAATATTTTAATAAAAATACTAGATAAAGCTCTTCCTCACTCTGTAGAATATGTGATGTAATGCCAAAATAGTTTACCCAGAATGGGCAAAAATGGAGTCATTTTTGTTTTTTCAATTGGTAAGTTTTCTTTTGCAACCTCCCTTTCCCACTTATATTCTGAATGAACTGTTAACTCTTAATATTCATGATAATATCGAGTCAACATTTTAACCTTTCCAAAGTTTATCAAAGAATTTGAGGGGGAAACAAATCTCAGCATCTCTCAGCACAACAAAAAGGATGCCTAGTTTAGTCATAGTTACTTTAAATGTACGATGATGTTGTCCTTCATATGCTAATGCCCCATATTCCTGTTAAGAAAGATACTCTTGTTTACTCAAGAAATCTTCAGGGATGTTTGTGCAATAGATCCTGACTCCAATTTCAGATGGAAATCAACTCTTATGGAATCCTGTGTGATATCCAGTTGACTATTTCTGTCTATAGGGAAGACTGTAAATCGCATAGCCCTCCCCACCTTGAAATGCTAGCGACAGCAGTGTTTACAAGGTCATTCAGCAATTGTAGTCCTTTAGCAGTTCATTTTCCCTATATATCAGCCCAACCATGGTACCTCTAAATCATGCATTATGTAGTCATCTTGTACAAATGTATCATAAGCCATGACAAATCTTATCTCGTCTTTCTCTTCCTCTTCATGTCCACCATTAATAGGAACCATTCTAACATCAGGTGGAACCAGCTGTAGGTAAAGCCTCTTTTGGGAAGTGCCAGCTCAAGATATCTTAGTTTCTTATACCTGTCTAATCTAATACCTTACACCAGTACAAATGAGCATGAACATGCTCACTTTCTCTCTAACATTCATCCATTTTTAGCCTCCTTGGAAGTTTAAGGACTTTTCTTTAAATCTATTGGAGTTAGGATCCTGGGTATATAGGCTGTGCAGAGCTATCAATAAGTTACAGGTGTCTGAAGATTATATTGCCTGTTATTTCCTTACAGGAGTACTTAGTCATACCGCTGACAACTAAATTATCAACAGCTAGTTGAGTTCACAGATCCTTGGAGAAGCAGTAAAAACCCCAGCTATGCAGGCTGTCCATTAACTACACCCGATAGCTCCTTTGAGTACAAGAGGTGTGTAGTACTCAAAACACCCTAAGGACATGTGCAGGAGTAACAATCTATCCAGAAAAGACAGTGCATGCACAAATATATGCTTTGTGCCTCTGGAGTGCACAAAAAGCCACTTGAGATTACATATATTTTTGGAAACACCAGGAGTAGTACACAAATGGTCAGAGATATGGGAATTTTTTTAAGTTTGCTTTAAGAAGAGAGGATAACAATGCCCAGTCTCTGCCAGCTGTCCACTAAGACAAGTGAGTTCATAAGCAAAAAGTTCATAATCTAAGTTTAATAGATTTTACTTCCTCAGGCAAGGCAGTGCCTATGAAAGTGTTTAAAATGGTCTTTTTCTCAGTGTAATCAATAAAGCTTTCACAGAAAGATTGGTTCAGTTCCAAAGACTTCTTTAGCAGTTTGCACAAGACTCTCGAATACCAAATAAGTCTTTTATCACTGTTTCTATCTTATAACCCTCTCCCTTTGCTAAAAGACAGCCCCCCAACCCCCAAGCAGCACTGTAGCTGAAAGGACCTTATTTAAACATCAGAAATTAAGAACGATCTGAATTAAGGTTACTAATCCATCTTGACGTGGTATATAATTAAGATGTATTGACAAGAGTAGTAGACATATTTCATAATAAATTTTACGATAGCCATAATTTTCATTATTTAATTTTTTGTACAAAGAGTACTTTGCCACTACATATTGATAATGGATTGTATGCTCAATGTATGATACCCACTCCTCAGCGAATTTTTCAAAGAGCTGCGTGTGAACTGGTTTCTTACTACTATGATGGTAAAATGTGTTAACCTCATTTTTTTTGCTATTGTGGTTTTGTGCTTAGCACAGCATCCATGTGTCTGCAAGCATTTGTTAAAATGCACGTTGTTTTAATTAGATAAATTTTATGCACATATAGGAAGACAGAATAATATAGCAATGAGATGCATGCAGTGGACTTCAGCCACCTGTTCTGGCTCTGAACAATCTTTCAAAATAAGAGGATGTCTTTTGGTCTTGGAAGCCACACCTGTCTCTGTACATAATAAAACAAATCATGTCTACTCCACGCTACAGCCAAAGACCTCAAGTTAAACAAGACCAATCTTATTCTCTTGGTGCATGTGTTCCATATTTCCATGTGGTGAGGATAAAAATTCTTCCACTAAGTTACAAATAATGCATCTCTTGCATGGGAAAGATCATACTCTTTTTGTGCCAGGAACTCCAGAAATCAGACACCTAGCCTATGAAGCCTCTACCTTCACTTCGTCTCATTTTGCTTTTCATTGTCAAAGTGGCACTAGCGTACCTACTTGCCTAGTAAGGCCTTTTCTCAGAAACCTTAATTAGGCCTCTACTTAACAGATTTACTAAGGTCTTTGACAGATTTTTATTAAAACCAAAGCAAAGGAAAGTGTTTCCAGAAAGCTATAGGTGCTACTCTGGGATCAGAAAACCTACTTATAGCACCTGCACCCAAGTACCAACCCCCTCCTCAGTCCTAGATTTTTCAGCCTCCAACTCCTAAAATTCATCTGAGCTACAAGAATCAACATGCTTTGAGGGCTCAGTTGAATTATATATAAAAAGTGTGTCAGCCTTGGACCTGTCCTCATCTTGAAAGTGCTGTCATCCCCTCTTACAGGAGAGGAAGGAAGATGAGGATATGTGTTTATATTGTTAGCAAAACAAATTAGTGTTTTGCATAATGCAAATTATGATTGATTAAATATTTGTAGGGCAGGCCCATTTTTCCTCTTTTCTTTTTATTTTTCTGTTTTCATTTCTTTGTTATATAATTTTATATTTTACTTATAATAATATATTTTATAATATTATATTTATTATATTATATATTTTATATTTTACTTAATTTTATATTTTAATTTTATATTTTTATAAGTGCATAGATTTTAAAAACTAAAAAGACAATTGAAATTATACAACATAACTTGTGCACACAAAAGTTCATGCTTTCTCTGTGTATTTTATTTGGGTAGTCTTATAATGTGCATATCTATCCTGCCTTTTAATTCTTGTAACATGTAGTGCACAAAAATCTAATTTTTCATTAACTTTTTTTTAAATGACACCACTGAATTTAAATGTTATAATCCAGGGTAACTCACTTTACCTTAGAAAAGGTTCACCTGATTTATATTGTAATGACTGAGGGACTGACTAAACCCATAGGATTTGCTTATAGAATGAACCTTTAGATTCATATCTCATTCCTTTCATATGATGGGAGACTCATGCCTCATTTTCAGTATTTCCTCAGAAATACCTGCAAGAACTGTGTAGTGAAAAGATTGAATCATCTAGGATTATAGCCACAGGGCAGTGTTCTGTTACCAATTTTGTGAAAGTTTTATTTAAAAGAAAAAAAAAAAGAAAAAGAAACAGCATTACCTATGCACATCTCATCTGAGCTTATCCAAAGGAAAATTAAGTTTCAAGTCTATAAAACAGGGGCAAACAATTCTTTCAGCTGTAGGACCACTTAACCAATGTGGGTAAAGTGCTGAAGGCTGCACACATCAAAACTTTCAGGATATATAATTTTAACAAATTACACATAAAAAATCATACATTAAGATAAAACATCTACTATAATATTTTTATTTTAAAAAAATATATTTTGTCCTGATTTCTGTTGGAATAGTGCATATTGAGACAATTGCATAATAGCTCAAAATAAAATCTTTTACATTGTGTGGGGGGGGGAGTAGCGATATGGCAGGGGTAAGGGGTTGTGTGGGTGTGTGTATGGAGGGGTGTGAAGTATGTAGGGTGGGGGGTGACACATGCACTAGATCCTAGGAGCTGTACAGGGTGCAGGAAGGAAGGGACAGAGGGTCTGTGCAGCAGAGCTTGACTGGTGGTGCAGGAAGGAAGGGACAGAGGGTCTGTGCAGCAGAGCTTGACTGGTGGTGCAGGAAGGAAGGGGCAGAGGGTTTGTGCAGCAGAGCTTGACTGGTGGTGCAGGTACAGTCTGCCCTCGCCCTGCATTCCAGCCTGCAGCTTCTCCCACAGCACTCTGCATGGGACCAGGCCCCACCTGCTCTAGTCTGCAGGTAGTCTACACTTCCACCTGAATCCACCCTGGCCCTGTCCACTGCACACAGCTTCCTGGCAGGGCTGCCTTCCACCTACTCAGCCGCTTGCAGGTTTCTACTCATTACACTGGGCAGGCAAAGTGGGTGGAAGGCAATTGGAAGCTTACCCCACCACCTGCCACTCCTTCTCTGCCCTATGAGTTGCTTGGAGCAGCACAGCAGGGACAAGAGGAAGAGGAGCTGCTGGAGGCAGGGGAAGCTGAGCAGTACCTGGGCAGTTGCAGCAGCAGTGGGAGCAGCCCTGTGGGGAAGCTGTGCATGCTGGTCAGGGCCAGGACTGTCTAACAGGTGCAAGCGGGTGCACAGTGCAGGTTGCCCCAAGCAGGAGTCGGCAGGCTTTGGCCCCATGCAAAGCAGTGCAGGGGCAGCTGCGGGCTGGATACAAATCAATTGGTGGTTGCCTGCTTGCAGGCCACATCCAACCAGCTGGCAGGCTGGATCTGGCCCAAGGACCATATTTTGCCCACACCTGCTATAAAACTATAAATCAGGCCATGTATAATCTACAACAGTCAAATCTTGAATCTCTAGCTAGCAACAAGACACTACAAGATCATTTTGAAAGGACGACTTTACAGAAAATATTTGCTGCACAGTATGATCCTATAACACAAGAATGATACATAAGAACCAATGACTTGATTGGTTGATTACATCAACGGTACAGAAACTCAACCCTGACCCGGGAATTCCAAGCACAATGACTGCAGAGGCTGGGCCATGTCAAAAGAATGGAAGCAATCCAGACATTAAAAATGTACTCCTCGGGCTATAGGAGGAAAAAAAGGCCACCTGGACAACCAAAATGAAGATGCCTAGATGATATAGTATCAGACCTACAGAAAGTAAATGTGGATGACTGGAGGATGAAGATGTACAACAGATGGGAATGCATGAAGATAGTGGAGACAACCAAGGGCCTCTAGTGCTAAATCATTATTTTTATTAGCACGAATCAACCACCAATGCATAGGAAATCTTCTTTCTGAAGGCAGTCCAGGGTAGGAAAGCACTGATAGTACCACTAACCTGCCAGTGTCACACATCCACCCCTCTGACTACTACTCCATACTGCTCATCCATATGGGCACCAATGATACAGGGGAGACCCTGAGTAGATCAAACGTGGCTACAGGGCTCTGGGTGTAAGGGGAAGGGGACAGGGCCTCAGGTGATGTGCTCGTTGATCCTTCTGGTCAAGGAAGAAGGTCCAGGCAGGAACAGGTGCATCCTGCATATCAATGCCTGGCTGCATAAGTGGTGTCACCAGCGGGTATTTGGCTTCTTTGATCATAGGATGATATTCCAAGAAGGATTGCTAGCAAGAGATGGGAAACATCTGACAAAGAGAAGGAGGAGAATAGTCACAGACAGGCTCACTATCCTAATGAGGAAGGGTTTAAATTAGGGTTGCCAGGGGATGGGGGCCAAAGTCTTGAGGTAAGTGGGGAATCAGGTGACCTAGAAGAAGAGCAAGCAGGAGGGGGCAATAGGGGATAGGTTCTCATTCTTCTTGAGAAATCTTGGCAATCAACAATTACCTTAGGTATCTATACACAAATGCATAGAGCCTGGGAAAGAAGCAGGAAGAACTGGAAGCCCTTGTTCAGTCATTCAGTCATGAAACTGTGATGCAATTGGAATAATAGAGACTTTGTGATATAGCTCGCATGACTGGAGCACTACCATGGATAGTTATAAACTGTTCACGAAGGACAGGCAGGGGAGAAGAGGAGGAGAAGTTGCAATTTAGATAAGAGACATACTATTGCTCAGTTCTCCAGTACAAAACTGGAGATAGGCCTGTTGAAAGTCTCGGGGCCAGAGGAGAGAGCAACAAGGGTGATGTCATGGTGAGGGTCTGCTGTAGATCACCAGACCAGGAGGAAGTGGCAGATGAGGCTTTTTTCTAATAGCTAGTAGAAGTTTCCCCAGTCACAGACCCTGGTTCTCACAGGGGACTTTTAAATTACCCTGACATCTGCTGTGAGGTCAATAAAACAGTGCACAAACAATCCAATAAGCTTTTGGAGTGTTTTAGGGACAATTTCCTGGTGCAAGTGCTAGAGAGGTCAACTAGGGGCCATGCTCTTCTTGAACTCCTGCTCACAAACACGGAAGAATTGGTGGGGAATGTACTAATAGATGGCAACTTGGGCAGCAGTAACTATGAGATGATGCAGTTCAGGATCCTGAGCAGCCGATTAAGGACCCTGGACTTCAGAAAAATCAGACAAACTTGCTCAGGGAACTCATAAACAGTATCCCCTGGGAAGCCAGTCTGAAGGGAGGAGTCCAGGAGAGCTGGATGTACTTTAAAGTATGATTCTAAACAAATGCTGTGGAATAACAATTAAGCTAGAGGATTTAGGATGTACATAGCTTGTATTCCACATAGAGTATAAATGATCCATGAGTTTGGGAGACAATACAGAAGTTTGCTGTGGTTTGAGGGATGAAGGGCAACATGTTCTTCCCCTTCCCTTCCCACCTTCCAGATGAAGGATTTAAAGGAAGATCTGAAAGAATCTGTAGAATTTGATAAGGATGACCTGCCCCATAAGAGGGATCTACAGTATAGAAGTACTATCTTGCTTTGAAAGAAAAAGTTTCCCTGTATAAGGCATTTAAACTTTCATTATTATTACCAAGAAGCAAAAGTTTCTTAGGGTGATAATTCTTATTGGACCAACTACATAGTTGGTCCAGTAAGATATGACCCTCAGAACTTCTTGCCTTCTACATCATTTCTAGACCATCACAGCTACAGCATCACTCTTACACTACTATTATAATAATTTATTTGCAGCAATGCCTCAGTGATAGAAAAGAAACCCAGTGTATTAGGCCCTGTTTAAAAACATAACAGAACAGCTACTTTTTTATTTCCCTGTACCCTTCCCTGCCCTCAGGAATCAGACTGATATACCATGATGAGGACTAGTTTGTTCCTGCCCATGAAACCCATGTCCATTGCTGGGGCTAGCAGGAAGTGGACCATGGCTCTGCCCCTGGACCCAGACCCATGCTATCACCACCCCATGACCCCACCCCATGAATCCCACCTTTCCCATCCATCCCATTCCCAAACACTGCTCCTTATCCATCCACAGCCCCATCCCACATAGGGCATTTTGGCGAGTTGTTGTGCAGGGTGAGGGATGCCGACCCGACTTGCAACAGTTCAGCAAAACTCTTTGAACATTGCCCATAGACCCAAATAATTGTCAACCCCTGGATTAAATGCACTAAAACCACCAATGTTAGTCCACATGTTTGAGCAGAATAATATGTGCTAAGTGCTAGTATGGCAAAATGGGACACTTAAAAGCAATTTTCTCTCTATAAACAATATGCCAACAAGTATATACTGTACAGGCAGTTAATACTGAAGATTAAGTGATTTACCCTTTTGTATCCCTGGTTCTTGCACTTCACCACTGATCCATTACTATATTATTAATACAAGCAATTTTCCCACTTCCTAGTGAAAAGACAAGTGACCTGCAGGGGTAGTTTTGAATGGATTAAAAGAATTGATTCAGAAATCCATTTAAGAATTCCAGATAATAGGTTCACATTTTTTTGTTAACAAAACTTTTGAGCTCTACCCTCAAGCTTCAGTTTCTTCCTTTAAGCTTGATGCAAATGTAGACATTATTACACTCACTGTTAACAGGATACTTTCTACATCAGTTAACTTTAGTGCAGTGTGACATAGTGAATAGAATGCAGAAAGAGTCTTTTCCATCTCCCGAAGCAATGCTACTCTACATTTGTGTAACAACAGTACAAAATAATATCCTTAAGCTGCTAAATTGCTGTAGCGAACACACAGCTTGCTAATGTACATCAGCTATCCCATTAATGGGGTACAGTTTTGCAAATACTTTATATAACTGAACAATGAATAGCTAAGCACTTCCCTCACTTAAGACAACATAGTAGCATATACAACTCATCTTTTTTTTTCTAAGCATCAGTTTTAATAATTGCCAGTGTTGCCCTCTGAATGGAAAGGAGGATTGAGAGGAACAAGCTAGACCTCCTGCTTCCCATCCTTCCCCCCACTGTCTGCCCCACACTTCTTGCCACCCTGGTGCCTGCACCTGCTTTTCTAGCGTGTATTCTCCATTATCTTCTTCCTCCTGGTGCCTGCCCCCTAATAGCCACTCACCCCCTCCTGGTGCCTGACCCCCTTCCCCTCTAGCCACTCACGTCCCCCAACATTTGTCCACCCCCCCACCCATGTGGTAACCTTGGCTCCACTCCATTCTGAGGCACATAGCAGCAGGAGCTACTACCCTGGATCCAGCTTTAGTCCCAGTGAGGCAGCAGTGATAGCAGCTCTGGTCCAAGTCAGGTCAGGGCCTAGAGTTGGACTGCTACCCTGCTGCTGTTCAGTCTCCCTTGTGCCCCTTGTCCCTGACACTGCATGGTCTTCCTTGCATGCCCCTTCACCTCCCCCCACTGTATGAACCCTCCAGTTCAACCCTGGACTGGATCAGAGAGCTGCTCTGGCCCTAGCCCAAGACCTAAGGCCATAGCACCTGCTTGCCTTGGGGCCAATATTTGCCCCTCGCTCCACCTGTGTTGACTGCAGGAGAAAAGAAAACCTTATCTCGGGCTGGACTAAACCTGAGTAGGTCCTTTTCTAGCAGGAAGCACTTGCTAGGCTTGATTTTCCTCAGGCTCTTTTGGATTTTTCTTAACCATCCAGCATTTAGCCCAATGGAAAATGCTAAGTCATGCTGCAGGGCTTAGTTATTTCCTAATCTCCTCGTCTTGAATTTCCTCATTTTTTCTTTACAGCTAGCTTTTCTACCCTAATTTGCTGTCATCATTTCCCGAGCAATGCTGTGGCATTCACAATAAACCTCCAATGGTCCACTTTGAACAACATCTTCCCATTTAACCTCTCCCTGGATAGAACACAGTGCTTTGTTCAACCGGTTAGAAGTGCTTCTAACTTAAGAACTTTAGAATACTCTCCTTAAACACACAATCCTTAGCACTGTAATGTATTCTTGTTTTTCCCTGGGTCCATGCAACCTAATAAAGTGAGCAAACAAGCAAACAAAAGACCCAAACAAAACTGGAAAATGCTGACCAAGCAGTAGTTCAACAAAAATGATATGGCAAATACATAGCAGACATAAACCAAATTAGAACCAACCATCAGATGTACTGTTTATACAACTGCAAATCATCTTTAAGGTACCTTCTAATTTATACAGTGAATGAGGGGCAATGTTCATGTGGCAAAAGCAAAACAAACAAACAAAAAAATGTGGTCACATATTTCAAAAAGTGACTGAGAGCACCATACAGCCAAACTTCTTTCTCCCGTTTCCAAACTTTTAGCAAAATTAAAAGCTGTTTGCATTTTAACAGGGTAATATTATTCGCTGACCCCCCCCCCCAAAAAAAAACCCACCTCAAAACAATAAACACAAAGGTTATCACTTGAAAACATATTGGGATCCTATCTGGGTCACCCATAGGGCTTGGAGCTTTGGATTCCCAACACACATCTCTACCACATTAGTAAAAGTTGTAACTTCTAGCTGCTGTACACTATTAACCTCTACAGCAACAGAAGGATAAGACTTGTTCTTTGCTGTGGGTCTTACAGCTAGTTGCTGACAGAATACAAATGCAGAAACTCAAAATATCTCATTTAGATAATAGAGAAAAGTATTACATACAGGTTATCCATACTACCTTTCTCCCTACATGCCCTTCTCTTCTACCACCCATTACCACTCCCAGCTTCTGCTATGATCCCTTCTGCTATTGTCCACCTCCCCCACTTCCCAGGTCCTGGTTCATTAATATCTGGTCCTAGCCAATTCCCCTTCCAGCCTTGCCTTCTCCTCCCTTTCCCACCTGCACTTATGTACTCCCCAGAACCATCCTCCAGTCTGCTCCTAATCTACTTCCCCCTCTACTCCCCCTCCCATGATTTAACTTTCTCCCCCCTGCTTTTATTTCCCCTCTCTCCTCCCCTCTCTCACCTTCTTGCATTCAAGTCAGGGGACATCAGAGGATCCTTGCTATCTCTGGGGAGTTACAAATCACAGGAAAAGTCCAGCTTTGACCCCGATACCAAATTCCAACAAAATTCTATCAAGTACATGTGAACTAAAAGTTTTAAGTTGTATATAACTGGATCAAATTTAGTCATACAGAAACTGAGATAGCAAGAAGCTCAACCTCAAGGTGATCCCCAAGGCAGAGGCACTAAAGCATTCCAATTATATTTCTGTAAAATTTATCAACATTAGAGAATTAAAATTATTACTCTAGGAAATATCTTAAATGAAAAAAATTAGGCAAGGTAAAAACATCCTAAATATTTCCAGTTGTACAAAACTAAAAGGAAATGTAAAAACCATACCCAACAGAGATCCATGTTGAACCATACCCCAACAGAGAAGCTTAGATAAAACAATGAGGTTTTTTTACTTAAACTTGAGTTCAAAAGGTTAGACAGCTTAAGGGAGTTACCAATCTAACTTTAGACACACAGACCTGAGGAGATCAGACAAAAATGTGATATATTTGGTAGAGGTTAGGGGGAGTTAGGAGAGGATTATTTTAAAACTATTTATAAATTCTGTTTGGAATATTATGAAACATCTGTAGTCTGATCTGATGAAAACATTGGTTTCTACTTTTGCATTTTATAAGCACATACCAGAATTAGACAGATGCTTTACCTTTATGTTCATGCGATCACACTCACAAGAATGTTATAGATTAAAAATACCCATGCTTACAAGTTTACCTGACACCTTTTGGTTCGTAGAAAAGATCATGGAATCTGAAACAAGTAATCCAGAAGAACACTATGTCGCAAATCTGTCAGATTCAGCACGCAGCAATCATAGGGTAATTCTTGTAGAACTCTTCACTACTCAGTTTTGTTATTTCAAGTAAATGAAACATACATGTTTGCATGAATCTACCTGAAAGTAATCATGTCGTTCAGATACATCAAATGTTCTACAGGACTATGCACTTTGATATAAAAGATCTGTATTTACTTCCAGAGCTAAAAAACTGAATCTCAAAACTTGAAAAGCTTATTAGTAAAGCATTAGTAGTGGTGGTCTGAACATATATAGCATGTATGTTAATGTGATTTAGCTTTTTGCATCTAAATTTAATGTGCCTTAATATGGTGCCTTAAGCAAAGTCACATTAAGTTTAAGTGCACATAAATACAAATGTAGACATGCCCACTATATATTTTAAAGTAGTCATTTATTTTGATTTTTTTTAGATTAATTTTGCAACTGCATCAGAAAACCACACTGTATTAGGAGGACAACCACCACCACCACCAAAAAAAAACACATTGACTTTGTTTTATTTAACTAAAACAAAGTTATATATTTTGGATATGTTTCTTCAACAACAAACATGTTATTTTAACAAAACAAATATATGTATTTTTGAATCTTTAACTATTTTGGTTATAAATGTAAAATGCATTTTCAACAAAAATTAAGTTATATTTTCATTATTTCAGCCAGGTCAACATGAGAAACTTAAAATACTGGGTTATGCAGCAAACTCAATCTTCATGTTCCTCTGCCTGTTTATTCATGGACTGGAAAAGATAGACAAGTTTTGACATGATGATGCTTTATGTGTAAGCAAGGCATTTTAGCTGTTTTCTGAAGTCTTAAATCATAAAAGTAATACACAATAAAGACATATCTCCCAACAGAACCAAAGACATGCACAAGAGGGACTCCAATCCACCAACCGTTAGTGCTGACCTAGTGAAGGGGCATTTGCGGGGGCTGTGTGTCTAAGTCAGCAGGCCTGCATGATCTTCATCCAAGAGTGCTGAAGGAATTGGCAACTGTCATAGCAGAACCACTGGTACAATTATTTGAGTACTCATGGCACTCAGGACAGATCCCAGAGGACTGGAAAAGGGCCAATGTGGTCCCTATTTTCAAGAAGGGGAGAAAGGATGATCCAGATAACTAAGCCAGTTAGCCTCACCTCTCTCTTTTGGAATACCTTTGACAAAATTATTGAGAATCACATTTGTGGGAGTCCAGTAGGAAAATAATGCTGAAGGGCAACCAGTATGACTTCATAGCAGGTAGATCCTGTCCAACTAACTTTGTTTCGCTTTACAACCAGGTCACAAATTGCTTAGATGCAGGAGTTAAAGTAGATGTCATCTACTTGGATTTTAAAAAAAGGCCTTTGATACAGTGTCACATCCCATTCTTACAAATAAATTAAGCAGTTGTGACATAGATTATTACACGGTCAGGTGGGTAGAGAATTGGCCTATGGGACACACCCAGAAGGTGGTGGTGAATGGGTCATTTTAGACCTGGAAAAATGTGAGCAGTGGAGTTCCTCAAGTTTTGGTGCTTGAACCAGTGCTGTTCAATATCTTCATCAGTGACTTGGATGAGGGAGTGGAAAACATTCTGTTCAAATTGGTGGATGAGACCAAATTATGGGGCAAAGTAAACATACTGGAGGGCAGGGAGCAGATTCAGGTGGATTTTAACAGATTGGGAAAATGGACGGATCAGACTAGGATGCAGTTTAATAAAGATAAGTGCAGAGTACTGAATCTAGAGAGAAAGCTTCACTAACACACCTATAAACTGGGAAGTGACTTTCTAAGCAGTACAGCAGCAGAAAGGGATCTTGGAGTCATAGACGACTCCAAAATGTACATGAGTCATCAATGTAGCAAACTGATAAGTAAAGCCAACTGCACTCTTTCAGGCATTAGAAGGTCCATCACAAACAGGGGTAAGGAGGTAATACTTTCCCTCTATGTGGCATTGGTAAGACTGAAGATGGAATACTGCATCCAGTTCGGGGCACCACACTTCAGGAGGGATGTGGATAACCTTGAGAGGATTCAGAGGAGGGCTACTCATAAGGTTAAAGGCCTGCAGGTAAAATCCGATAAGGAGAGATTAAGGGACCTGAATCTCTTTAGCCTTAGCAAAAGGAGGCTGAGAGGGGATCTCATGACTGTCTACAAATTTATCAGGGGATAGGGCAGGGCAGCAAGAAATAGAGGACACTCTGTTTACCAGGGCACCCCTTGGGCTTACTAGGAACAACAGCCATAAACTGATGGAGAGCAGTTTTAGATTAGACTTTAGGAAACATTTCTTTATGGTAATGGTTGCCAAAATATGGAAGGGCTTCCAAGAGAGGTGGTGTTCTCCCTTACCTTGGAGGTCTTTAAGAAGAGACTAAACTAGCACCTAACTGGGGTCACCTAGCCTCCCCACTCTTTCCTGCCCAAGGCAATGGGTCGGACTCAGTGATCTACTATGGTCCCTTCCAACACTAATAATCTATTAAATCCTCCCTTTCCTCCCTTCTGCATCTCTATTGCCCCTCCTAACTCCAGGTCCCACTCAACCAACTCTATGCTATCCATTGTTGCTTCTTTCATCTCCATGTCACCAACTGGCTTGCTTCCTTACTCCCATTTTAATAAGTCTTGATTTTTAAGAAGAATGCTATTGTAGTGAGTAAATTCATGAAGACTGGACCACGAGAAACGAGTAACCCACAACCTCTAAGAAAGAAGTCATTTCTGAAGGCTAATCCCTCTCTCTGGGTCTGACCCCCACTTTCTGCTTCCCACACACACACTTATGGACAGAGTTAAGTGAGGCATTGACAGAAGCATTTTGTCCCAATAAGGCCACATCTAGATGAGCATGGCCATTTGGTATGTGGCACAGCAGACATGTCTGCAGTGTCACATACTGCATGTTCCTGTGTTCTGCTGTTGGTCAAGCTCTGCAAAGCAAGAACAACATGGCTGCAGCCCCAGGGGGCCCCCAGGTAAGGCTGGGACCAGCTCATTGCTGGTCCCAGCCCCTTCTACCACACCTGAGGTAACCTATTGCATACCAGAGAGCGCATGGCATAGATGTTCCCCAGGGATAACTAGTGCCAGCACAAGGCACACTGCTACTAGTTGTCCATGGGGAATTAAACATGTATGTGGAGCAGAAGGACCCCACAATCTTTCTCTTCCCCCATCCATTTCTATCTTTCTCTTTTCCCTCTCTATCCTCCCCTCCCTTCTTATGTGAAATAAGCTCATGTATAAATTAAAATTTTTTGTGAGTTAAGCTAAGGAAATGATTCTGTGCATTGCAATGTGTTACTATATACATATACACATATGTTATTGCAAAATTAGCGATACATAACTTAAAAGAGGCATACATACATACATATATGACTCTTTTAAGTTACATATCACTAATTTTGCTATCTCGTATTGTTTTCTATTCAAATGTTTTCTATTTTGTGCTATTTGTACACCAGTTTGGTATACTTCAAGCTTGCTTTCATGGTTAACCAAAGTAATGTCAAGCCCCATTTTGTAATGTCAAGATTCCATTTTGTTATGTTGTCACCTGCTTCTCCCCTTGCTCATCAAGACATGTTGTAAGTAAAATGAGGGAAATAGGTACATGTGTCACAACTAAACCTGCTCAAAGGGACAGGGTAGGGTTAACCATGAAACCAGCCTTGTCCCAATAGGATTCAACAGCATTTGTCCACTGCCAGAAAACTGTTCATTCCCCATTGATCCACCAACAAAGGAGAAATGGCCAGCCCCTAAAAAATAGGGTAAGACTGCTCCCTCCTCTCTGCCACCCACCTTTCTTCAATAGCAAGAAGGACATCTTCAGTCATTGGTAAATACACATCAAGCAGACTGAACTGTGCCTGTATTTGCTGTTGAGGCAGATAAAGGCAGTAAGCCAAACCTCTGTAGGGAAAAAGTAATTGGTTCACTCCCCCTCCAACATCTCCCTAAGATAAATAATCAATTGGGCAATCTCATTCTCACCTTCCTACCTTTCTAAAGTAACCTAAACCATGAAGATCCTAAGCCTGTGTGGAGTCCTTCTTTTTATATGGTTCCTTCCTCTGACAGGCAGTCTGTACTGTAATCCAAATCATGAACTAACCCTTATCAGCAATGGACTTGCATTGTACAGGGATAATTGGCCGTGACAATAACCTTAAAGGCATATGAATTTTGCAGTACAGAAACTTGCCAAAACATGGGCATAGACAATGGGAAGCAAAAATGTGGAAAGAACAAAAACCCCTGCTTGACATTGAGATTCCAGACCATCACAATTTCATGGTGTCATTAAATCAAAATGCACTATTCCAACACATTGTGCTAGGGTGGGCATCAACCCAGGGGAAGAAATACAGGATTGTAATGGGTATCATGTCTGGAGGGCAAGAAATGTTAGTGTACCAAAAGGTCAACAAGACATTTTTGGCTGGATGAGGAATGGAAAGTTTGGGTGCTCTGGACACTGCCTCACCTTCAAACTCGCCTGCCCCACAAAACCTATACCTACCCTGGTTCCATCTATACTCTCTTCTCCTTCCTCATTAACTCCTCCAACACACCTGCTCCTGCACCTCATGGAACCTTTCCAGCCCCTTACGTGCAAAAGAAAATCATATGCAGGTATGTTTGGGAAGCAACACCTTCCAACCAACCTTCCCAGAACTGATGCAAGTGATGGTAACTTCACCACAAGGCCAGTTTCACATCATGCTCACACGGTCTATCCCAAATTCGAAAAATTTTACATCCAGTTCTACTAACTGTGCAGGGGGATGTCACTATCCAACCGTGGCATTTTTACCCACAGCTTCTCCCGTCTCATTCTGGAACATGCCTCTGAGGATCTCTCTGCTCTAGCCACTGAAATTATTGTGCATGAAGAGGCACAAAAATATGAAGTTGGACCATTCATAGTTAAGAGAGATGCAAGTAAACCTTTACTAACACATACAACCAGATCCTTGTGGAAGGTTGCCAATGACTTGCAAACACATAATATCCTGCAACAATACCCACACAGTGTGGAAATTATGTGATCCCTTTAAGCATCAGAGAACAGGCATTGGTACCAAACCAGATGATGACAATGCCTATGCTCCACGATGATGAAGGTCTCTGGACATGGTGTTGGGAGTGAATGGTGCCAGAACAGGTGTCATCAATTCTGTAAACTCAGAGGTGTTCCAGAACAAACTGGCAACTGTCAGACACCTCCTTCAGCAGCTAGACAAGCCTATAGAAGAGAACTTTAGGTCAATAGCTCAACTAACTGTATCCATGGCATCCTTGATACTATGGATGCAGTGCACTGAATCCCAACACTCCCATACCCTGGCTGAGGCTATCATAGACTTGGGAAGAAATACTTCTTCCACCTTCATGTGCATCCAAGCCCAAACCTGGTACTTAGGCATAATCAAGGATATTGTCCTTCAAGGTATGGAAGGACATATCCCATTGGAAGTTCAAAACCTGTTAATGACCCAAACCAAGCAATCCTCACAGTTCCAGTCGTACAATAGAATGCTGCAATTCATTTTGAATCTGGATACTTGGACTATTAATATCATCATTTCTGGGGTAAATCGATGGTAAAATAATCAGAATGTTTCCAGTTCTAGCTCTAAGCAGCCAAATCAATAACAAATTCATGATCCCTCCAACACTCAGACATTGGGCATGGGAACAACCTGATGTCAGGTTTGAAGCCATCTCCATCAGTGAGTGTGAGAACATTGCTCTGGGTACATTTGCAAAGAGTTCATGCTACAATCTAATACCCTCTGCTTCAACCCTAATTTTTCAGTTTGCCCCTGTGTAATGATTAGAGACCCTAACAGTCTGTAATTGTAAATGTGGGCTTCAGACACGGATGCACTTTATGCACTACCCTAACCATAAATTAATTTTATAACATTACTAACCTTCAACAGAATGTATGTCTATGCAATGTCAGGTTTTGATATACAGCGCAAACTCAAGAAGGTGACACATTCATCTGTTGATATGAAATATGGTGTTTTCAGGCCCAATCTAACCCCAGACCATTTAGGAATCGCTCCCCAAGCCCTGAAACATGCTTCTGAGCACCCAGACCTTCAACAAGCCCTGCAGAAGCTAAACCAACAGACTAACAAAACCTAAATCATTATACAAGCTAACAACCATAAGATCACCCAGGTACGAACTAAGGTTGAGGAAGCTGCACACTACAGTGGATGGGAGACCCTGATTGGGTGGTTCCTAGCAGCCACTGAGACCCTCAACCTTATGTTGCACCCAATTGTAATACTGTTTATTCTAATGATTATTTTGATATTTAGATTTTTTCTCTGTATTGCAAACTCTTTTCTACCTTGTGCATGGTACAATCCTACCTTGTGCCAGGATCAATGAAGCACAACTACTGTCACAAATGGTATAGTGACATCATCTGGGGTGGGTGCTGTCAAGACAGGGAATAACATAGCAGAAATACCCCATACTTCCTTCCCTTCCCCCATCCATTTCTATCTTTCGTTTTTCCCTCTCTACCCCTAACCCCTTCTTATATGAAATAAGGTCCAGGATAATTTTTTTGTGGGTTAAGCTAAGGAAATGAGTCTGCGCATTGCAATGTGTTACATACGTACACACATACACACCTCTTTCAGGTTATGTATCACTAATTTTGCTATCTTGTATTGTTTTATATTCAATTTTTTGCTAGTTCGTGCTATTTTTTACATTGGTTTTGTACGCTTTATGCCTGTTTTCATGGTTAACCAAAATAACGTCAAGCCCCATTAATGTTAAGATTCCATTTTGTTATGTTGTAACCTGCTTCTCTTGCTCATCAAGACATCTTATAACCCCATTGTAATGTCAATTGTGCCTATATGAAAAGTTGGGCCCCGAGTGAATGGAAATTGTGAGTGGCGTGTATAATAGTGACAGAGGTGGAGACAATGGATCCATCAACACAACGATACACAGGAGCAACCTGCATTCAATTGGAAATAAGATTCCAGGGAGCAATCAGGAACAGTATGGATTTCCAGTAACCCTCATTGTGAATTCCAAAAGAAACCCCCCACTCAAAACAGAATAATGGACACTTTGAAACTGCATGTCTCACCAGGTGGGGCTCTCATCAATGAGAAAATGACAGCTGTTAGCCCTTCTTCCATTTGGGCTTCAAGCCCACAGGGATCACAAGGGAACTGCCTGATAAAAAGGCAGGGGAAAGTGACTCTGGGGGATGCCTCCCGTATCTGGACCAGCACCCCATCACATAAGCTGCACCAGCCATCCACCAAAGAATCAGCCGCTGAACACCTCTGGACTCCAGCCTCAGGATGATATTGACTGGCCATTGATCATCAACCCGTGGCACCTGGATAGATAAATATCACCTTGGTGCTTCCCAGCCTCTCCCTTCAGCTTACCTCTCTCTGCCTCGTGACAGACAGCTGTGTGCTACAGAAATCTGTGCTTCTCTCTCTCTCCCCCTCACTTCCAACGGGCACTACATCTGTGTGCTGAAGACAGCCTGTCTCTCTCTCTCTCTCTCTCTTCTAATAAACCTGATATTGCTGATCCTGAGTGTTGGTCTTGCTTGGCAAGTCAACACATGGACATCTGAGCGTAGTCTAAGGCATCTTGCAAAGGAGCAAAGCTGTGGCTGAGGAACACAAGGATGAAGCCAAAGGCTAAATTCTGATGATTCTTTGTGTGTAAGCAAGGCATTTTTAGTTGTTTTCTAAAGTCTTAAATCATATGAGTAATACACCACACCTAATGCAGAATTTAGCCCAAACTCTATAGTATAGATAGTTTTACCTTTTGTCTGGGTACTGTTTTTACCATGATTGTGAAAGCATGTGCGCACATACACATTTGTGCGTGCCTCATATTTTTAAATAAATGCACCTAGTATTTTTTAGATACAAAATAACTAAATGGAATAATCATCATCACATATCTCTCTAGCTTTAAAAACCCAAGTCTAATTTTACTAGTTTGTTTTCTTACAGATATAATAAAGATTTCATTTATACCTGGCACGTAAGTAAATCTATTTGTTTTTAGTTCAACTTAGAAGCCATTATTATTTTAATAAAGTTATTTTCATTTGGTCTTCATTATAGTTTGCACCAGAAGGAAAAAATGAGCCGCAAGCCAAAACTTATGCTACTAAAAAAAGATCTCATCAGACCCTCTCTGTGGAAAATATTGATCCTTCTAAGTAATTATTCCATTATCAGAGAAAGCAATGCCATTAGATTTCTTCACCATTCAATTAACGTAATTTTCATTTGTTTTTTATTGAGGCTCATAACAATCTGATCTAATCACTCATGAATAACTTTTTTCCCCTGCACCATCCATCCCCAAATCTTTGCTGGAAGGTATATAGAACTTAAAAAAAAAAAAAGGGTTTAATATACAAAAGCAATTTCAGCTACTTCTACATATACCATTAAATGAAAGTGAAAAATAGCTCTGAAATGATAAATAGGTGAACTTTGAGTCAAGGCTTGAAATATTAAATATGTAATTCTTGTATTTTCTTTCTATCCCAGTATCTCTGCTGTGAAAGAGGTAGTGAATTGAAAACATTATATGGTACTGTTGGAGAATGTAAAACTAATGGGAAACTGTAATAGTTCTTGCTTACATTAGGGACACATACTGTGCTTACTCAATGCAGGAAATCCAACTTAGATGAGCAGTAGTTTTGCACATGCATAGAGAATGCTGTGTGGCCTGGAAGCTGTAATTTATGGGAAACTGGGACTGTCTAAAGTGTTTTTTGCACAACAGGAAAACGCAATGCAATAATTGAGGACTGCTGGCAGAAAATGTTAGGTCCGCATGGAACTAATGCTTTAAGTATTGTTGTGGTAGAGCAGAAATAGACTAGGCTTCAAATTTTGACTCTGTGTATATTTGTGCAAGATATTTTCTTTTAAAAGAAAATATTTTTCCTCTTGTTTTCAGGGAAATGAATAGAAACAATAATCTAAAAGGTATCTGTTTTCACCACTATAAAAGATATAAAAAATATCTTCATTCCATAATTAGCCTTTTAGCTACCTTTTTTTACTTTGGCATTGTTGAAATGTAAGTACCAGTATGAAACTGTGACAATTGTGAAATCTGTTTCATTCACTGAAGGATTTCACAATCATCAACAAGTAAAACATGGGTCTAATATGCCTGATTCTTCTCTTTTCTTTTTTTTTTTCCATTGGCAAATTCCAAAGTAAAATAAAACTGCTAAAACTGAACCAATGCAGGTGAGATGAGAGTAGGAATGAATGGTATTTTGTTTGCTTGGTTTTTGTTTAGAAGACTGCAGATACTTCTGATAATAAGAAACAGTTTGAAAATAGAGTCCTGTTTTTAAAAGGGAGGGCAACAAACAATCATCATCACTATTATCATTAATATAGTTGCTAGGTTAGCTGGATATTTATAAAAAGCCTTGTTTTTATAGTTTCAAGATGAACGGATGTTAAGGCTGCTGTGTGTCCTTAAACTTACATTTCATCTACCCTACAGGAAAATCCAGGCCTCCTCCTATATGGAAATACTTTACATTTTCTCTCAGGTCACTTTGGCTTTTTCTGTTGCCTTGTACAATATTTGAGTCTAATGACAGTGGCATTCTTTCAAGGGTCCAAATATCCAGTGAACAGCTCTCTGCAGACTTAAGAAAAAAAAATGTATGGCTTTTTGTTTTAAAACTGTTATTCAAATGAAAACAAACAGATTATAGCAGGCCTCAGGGTCTGGCACCTGGTACCCCACTGTGGTTCAACACACCTGCCAGCTCTTTTCCAGTCCCACCTCACCTCCAGTTTCTCACCTGCCATAACTTCAATGTTATCCTTTGGGTTGGGGAGGTGGTCCCTGGAGCTGGACATAGCCTCAGTGGTTCGCTCTATAATTGGCTCTACCTTCAGAGCTAGGTCTGCTCCATCTAAGGTCTGTGTTCCCCAACCCTTGAGCACTTCTTTAAGGGAGTGATCCCCCAGTCTTGGTCCCCTAAATCCTCAGCTCCTAGTCATCAGTCCCGACTATGGAGCCTCAGGAAAGGCTGCTGCCATTTCACCCTGCCAAACTGAGACCCCTACAGCTTAGGACTAATTTCTGTTGCTGATAGCAGGGAATGCCACCCTGGCACCCCCACGCACAGCTTCCTCCTCTTCCTTGTAGACACAATCCATTCTTCTGGTAGAAAAACTACAAAACAAAACAGCAACCTAACTAGTGCTAACTTAAAAATAAACCTATCTGGGGCTCAAGCCCTGCTTCTCAGTCGGGCTGGGTTCCTTCCTTCCTACCCCCAAGTATTTCTCTCAAGGTGGCTTGGCTCCTTGCTGCAGCCAGCTCACTCCTAGGCGCGCCTTGATCTCCTGCAGTCAGGGCCAGACTACCCCTCAATGGGGCAGGGACTGGGTTTAGATGCCCAAGCCCTGCCTTTTTTGAGTCATGTGACTGACTCTCTGACACCCAGGGGCTAGGTGCAGCTAACTGCATCATTAATCACCTAGGGCTTTTAGTCCTTGGCTCAGTCTACCTGTACAGCTATTACTTGCTGCCATTTCTAGTCCCTAGTTTTCTTCCTTCCCCAGCCTGCCTAGTAACAGAGGTAGGGGGTCACCTATTACAATCAGATCTTCTGAAAGATTTTTGCCCTCTCTAGGTAAATTGTCTAGCAGATCATAGATAATTTCACTGCAGAAAGACCTTTAAAATTAACCTTATTTTACTCTTCCACCAACAAAAGAAATAATTACCAAGCAAAAGGAATCCCTATTAAAGATAATAGGTATCATGAACAAAGGGAAAAGCTTTACAATAAAGACTGAACAGTCAAGCTATAAATTAGCACAGGGAAATATAGATTTAACTGGAAAAAAAATTCAAAGTTCATATGTCTATTCTTCTAGTATTCCAGATTTTTTAAATTTAAGCAACCTTTATTTTATATTATGTATTTTACCACAATGGTGTAGAGAAAGTTTGTGGTTTTAATAATAATAATAATTATTATAATTATAATAATTCAAATAATAAATAAATCAGGCTGCATACAATCACAATTCTCCCAATGGAAACCTTAAGTGTACAGATGCTCACACAATTTTTCCTAGACCAAAAATGTTGGTTCCAAGAGAAAACCCAATACCAAGCAGGTAGAAGTGGTTCCTAGGAGAGTTTCTCCTGGGAGAAAAAAAGCATTTGCATTTGCCCTTCCAACAAAAGTCATAACGCCATTTGCCTTCATTCCAGCATGCTCCTTAGAAGTCCCTCTGGGTCTAGAGAGCCAGTCTCTGATTTGGCTGGACTCCATTCTTTTAGTTAAGCATGGGGAAAACTCCTCCCCTGACTGACTCAGCCACAAAAGCCCAGCCCCTTTCACCATCTCCACACTAGCTCCAGGGCTAGAGATGGATGCAGGGTGCCAAGGAATCTATGTCCCCCATGTGACACATAACCTAGACCTGGACACAGACCTTCAAGATCCAGATATTAACATGACCGCAACAGAGAAGAGAGGAGACATGCTTTAGGTCCTCTTTCTAAAAAACCTCAGAGCAGTGTGGGAGGGAGGAGAGATTGTGAGAAGGAGTTCCCTGGGGGTACTGGTCTCTTGGGGTGGCCAGCCAAATCACTGATGCCCTGTGCACTCATCTGCCCTCAGTACTCTCCAGCAGCCAGAAGAGCTTGCAGAACATGCTGTGATATATGCATGGAGGGTCCCTAGCTATGGGCTGGCAGAAGTGCAGGCTATCTCTGTGGCACTCACTGGCTCCTCTCACATTTATACATTGCTTTTTCCTAGAGGGAGAACAAAACCACCTAGTTAATCTGTACCTTGGCATGCACACTCAACCAGCCCCAAGAGAAAGGCAAGGAACAGTTTCTCAGAACAAATCACAATTGAAATTAAACAATTCACAACAGCAATATTTCAAGTATTTTGTTTTACTATACCTATTGAGTATTGACTAGAACTCCTGCATGACCTGTAAATATCACTAATACTATAGAATGACCCTTCACAGGAACATGGCAAATTTATTTTTGCCTTTATTTCATGAGTTACACTTTTGTATAAAAACAGTGTGAAATCCTGGCCTGATTCAAGCAAATTGAAATTCTGCCATTACTTTAATATGGCCAGAATTTCACTTCTAGATTTAAAATTCCTTTGATGTCCTACATGTCACTCCATGACAGTAGTCTACTGCAGGAAGACATACCTGTTTTCAGTTGATAACCAATATAGCTACTCTGTTAGAAGGCACTGCTAATTCAGACAGCTTATTACCAACAGTCTAGAATCTCTTTTTCCCCCCAGGCCCATTGTCCATCATACAGCTCCATTAACTTCAACAGGGCATGGACAGATATAAGTCTATGTCCATGCTTATTGATGCCATATTTGGACTTGTAAAGATACAAGACCAGAGAGCCTTCAAGAAAGGAAATGAGGAGATTGGTGGTTAGAGGAGAACAGAATAGGTTTAGGGAAGAGAATTAGGCAAACAGGGTATGGACAATGGACTACTGCTGAAAATGAAGAAAAAATGCTGATACTATAAAAACAAATGGTGCCTGTACGCGAGCCAGGCAGCTGCTCTGGTACACTGTAATTACAGCACATCACAGCAGACTTAAATAACTGAGTCTGCTGGAGTGTGGTAATTACTGTGCCTCAGCCAGCCTCCACATCTCACATATCCATATCCCTGTGTTTCAAAATGGCAGTGGGGGTGCTTTAACTAAAGCTTGTTCAATGAGAGTTAGATAAAGTGCCCCTGCCACCATTTTGAAGCATGAGGATGCTGATATATTAGATGATCTGGGCTCTTTAATTAAAGCAGCTCAGAGCTGCTCTAATTAGAACCCCCACTTCCAGAACACGTGGAAAAATGCCCAAAGAGGCCCCATGTAGGACCATATATCTATTCCTAAACTGTTATAAGGCATGTTGATGCCAATGTTATGATGTGGCAGAGGGAAACACATTAGGAGAGGAGAAATATATGTATAGACTTCTATGACCTGGGAAATATACTTGGAATTAATCATACTGAAGTTTGCCCACTTACCTAGTGATTGTAAAATGGCCTATTTTTTCCTGAGTTTACTGGCTGTGCAAACTGTTCACTGATAACTTTGTCCATTTTTCTTGCTTTATGCACATTGATTTCCAATCCACAAAGGTTTGGATGTTCTCATTTGCTTGTCAAAGGTAAATCCTTCAGGAACTCTGTTGGCCTTTATTGTAAGGACAAGGAGGAAGGAAAAGAAAGACCAACTTCCATCTCCTTTTAAAAACAAAGTTTCACCAATAAATAAATAAATATTCCAGGAGTAGGCAGGTACCCCTGGCATTAATCACTGGATGGCTACTTTATGAAGCAGGAGTAAACAAAGAAAAAAGACAAAACTTAAAAAAAAACCAAAAAAAAATAGAAAATGAAGAAACACATGTGTTTTTAATTTTTATTTCTAGTTCAGAGGTTAATAAGCTTTTAAGAGTGGCTAAATTAACAATGCTTGGGCTGAAAATGGGCTGACGCTTCTGGCCCAGCTGTCTCCATCATGTCCTCTGTCTGCCAAATTTTCATGATAATTCCATTATAGAATCTCCTTTTTAGACTTGCTGCTAATTTCTCAGCTATGCAGGCTAAAAATCACTTGGTGGAACATAGGCCAACCCATGATCTAGATCCCAGAGTAATGTATGCAGTAGAGAAAAAGCTATAAAGTACATAAGAGATTTAAGGACACGTGGAGATCATGAAATAAGGAAAAGAAAAAGTGGTGTGTGAGGAGAAAGTGATAGCTAAATAGAAGAATGGAATTGTTCTCTTTGCTGGCTGTTTTGACATATGACCCAATGTTTCTATTTCTTGTACAAGTTTAATTTTGGTATAACTCACTTCAAACTTAAATCAATGTGAAGCAATAGAAAAATCAGGGCTATCATTTCTATTTTTGTATGTTGCTTCTTGAATCTTAATAAGCTTCATCCCTCACTGCCTTGTGCATTATTAAAATGTAAGTGATACAAAGTAGAAAGTGATATTATATTTACCTGAATCTAAGAACCACCCCCCCAATAATTATACCCTCTATATGGAAATTTTATATATTTATTATAATTTCCATGTAATTATTGAAGGTTCATCAGTCAGCACAGACAGAGCCTGCTGGTTTTGGAGCAAGAGTAAGCAGGGTGGGCTGGAGAAGCAGAAGTGATGCAGGAGAGGGAGACAGAGATACATGACTGACCCCCCCCCACCTCCCCACTGCCTTGTACTCAATTCCAAAATGAGGGGCTTTTCCCCCCATGTTAAATGGGGGACTGGTTTTGGAACTGAGCGAATATGTTATCATAGTACCAGAATAAAATATGCACCTCATTTTTTAAAGCAAAAATAAAGAAAACAGGATTTTTTTCCAGACTTATGGCTACATAGAGCATGGATAGAGCCTAATTTTCAGCTGACTCCCCTTTCGTTTCCTGATTTCTTAAAATCTGAAACCCTAGCTTCTGCTAAAAATTGGTCTCTGGAGATCTATAAAAATTTCTGAAGAGTCTCCAGGGCTGTGAAATAGGAGGAGAGAGACCAAGAGTAGCTAACACTGCTAAGTTCACCTAAGCACGTTAGCTTGAATAGTGAAACCTCAAGATAATTAAAAAGGAGAGGTGATCATAAACACTTGTGAAGAACAATAAGCCATTAAGACAATTGGCTTCCTCAGCTACCTGAATAATAATGCCAATACTACCACACTATAGAGCAGAACTCAAAGTCCTTCTGTTTGGGGCAGGCCGGGGGTGGGGGAGGAGGGCTTTTCTGCTTTAGAAATGCACCTCAATTTTGGAAGGCTAGGTTTTGAGAGAAGGGTGCATGTAGTAAGCAAATACAGATGGTTTTTTTTTACCCTGCTTTGTCATAAAATATCTTAGCATGTCTCAAATTTCATAGTTCAATTGTATATCAAAGTATTTTATTTTCTTAAATCTAGTAGTATATTTATCCAAATCCAATATTACTTTAAAGATGAAATCCCCAGTTACTAGCTTCTAGACATGAAAAACTATGAGTTTGTTACACATTTTCATGTCTAGAATAATAATTGGTGGGTCATCTTCAATTTGTCCCCACCTATTTTGCAGCAGGGGAAGCAGTGGTCAGGGAGCATGCAGTATGCCCCATGTGCCTTATTTCCCCTTGCTTCTTGCTCTCTGCTGATGCCTGCACCCTTGGCACCTGTCCCTCTGCTGACTGTTCCTACTCCCCTGCCACTTGCCCACTTCTGGTGCCTGCCCCTCCCCACTACTAGCTCCCTTTTTTGTCTGCCCGTCTTCACCCCTACTTACACTGTGCAGCTGCTCTGGCTCGGTCTCCCCCATGGCACAGAGCTTCTGGCCCAACCAGGCAAGTATAACATCTTTGGCCCCAGCTCTGGCCCTACCACTGGCCAGGTAAGCAGGGAAAGTATGGGAGGCAGGGGGGCGGGGAGGGATACATGGTACAGTGGGGACTGTAGGGAAAGGGCTGTACAGTACAAGGGGGTGATATGTGTGGGGGCCAAGAAACGCCAGCGGAACGGGGCCGCCAATGGAGCGGAATTGAGGCACTGGTGACACAGCGGTTGCAACAAAAAAACCCTTTACTTACAGTCTGTATACACGGTAGGCACGTTTCATGGAGTTACAAACAAAACAGGAAACAGGCACACTGATGCTCACACTCACGCAGGGTATGGGGCATTGGGCGATTCTGGCGAGGAGTCGTTGCCGGTTAATCAGGCCTCCTTTGTGGCTTGGAAATGCACGCGGGGATCTTTCCTCGCTCACATCTGAGCTCTCCTCCAATTTGGACAGGCATCGCCCAAGGCTTTTATGCAGTCAGCGAGCCAATTGCCGACCGACACGTGTACATAATTTATGGTGAGCTAATCGTGAGCATGCACTCAGTGGTGCAGCTGCAAGGTTTTGGCGGGCTCTGATCTTGCACCGAGACTTTTTCCTTCATTACAAGGGAAATCCCTGCACCCGTGTTTGCAATGTGCTTAACACAGCTGTGCCGAGGCATCTTTTTAACTGTTCTGCTCTGACAATATGGAAGGGAGAACCAAAAGAATGGGAGAGAGATTTTCAAAGGAAAAAGTGACCATAAGAAGTAATGTTAGTCTTATTAGGTGTCTAACTGTATTTAGGTACCCATGTGAGATTATTTCAGTTTGCCTGAGTTCCTGAAACACAATTAATAGAAAAGATGGAATTGCCTCCTGTTCACTGCTTTTTATTAGCTAATCTTAATTTTAAAATGATGGTGTGTTACAAAAGTAAGCATGGTAATGTTATTTCAGGGACACAAGAAGGGTGGAATAGGATCACACTTCAGTCCCTATGTGGAATAGGAGCTAATGGGAATTATGCACCTAACTTCTCTTTGTGCCTTGGGAAGTTTCAGCTTGAGTACAGAGTGTTAACTCCAGCAAGCTTTGCAAAATGCGAAATTTACATCTCACAGAGCACAGGAACGCAGACACCTCACCACAAAATATATTCCTGCCCAGAAGAGCTTTCCATCTTTTCACTCTCTGAAATATGAAACATCATAACCTGAAGGAAATATACTTTTACATCCTGCTTGCCACCAGACAACTTTGAAGTAAAAAGACTTTTTCAACCTTTGTCTGTGCCCAACATGGACAAAATGAACTATTCCAAACAGGAGACTTTACCACACCTTCAGCTGTCCTGTGATATATGAATTTTCATTTCTACTTGGATAATTATTACAATTTCTGATCTCTCCTATGCCTGATGAAGTGTGTGTGTGCACCCAAAAGCTTGCAAATAAATAAAATAATTTGTTTGCAATTATCTAGTTGGTCTAATAGAACGTATCACTTCCTCCATGAGCTTTGATTCCTTTTGCTTCTAGACCATCAGTTCCCAAGCTCTGACAGATTATGTACCACCAATTTAAAACAATATAGCCTTAAGAGCCACCAACACATTTTTCATACACATAGGCAACATACTATGTATTTAAACAACATCAAAACATTTAGTAATCATAAAACATTGTTTTATCAGTTATGGTAGCTATATAAAACAGTTAAAAGTTAAAAATTTGATCATGATTATCTGTGCAATAAAAAAATAGCTGCAATTATGATTTTGATTGCACAGCTAAAAATTCAAAATTATGCAGGTATTTTGTATGGTTGTAGGGCGGTCCTGGGGTTTGTATGTGGGGAATTTGAAGGTGTTGGGGGCTGTGGGTTTGTGTGTGGGGTCTGGAGCCCATGGAGGGGGTAGTTCCCACACACGCTGGCAGGATGTGGGGTACTGTGGGTCAGGAGTGAGGTGCAGCAGCAGGGCTGGGGGGCCTGTGGCTTGGGAGTGAGATACACACACAGACAGCACGCATAGTGCCAAGCAAGTAAGTCTGTGGAGGGGGAGCAGAAGAAGGAAAAAGGCAGATCAAGGCCCCTACAGTGAGGGACAAATTGAGGCTAGGGTGAATGGGACCCTGAGGCCAGGGCAGGTTATGGGGTGGAGCCATGGGTAGCTCATCTAGTGCTGCTGGGGGAGGCATGGCTCCCCACCATTGTGCACACCCCAGGAGAGGCATGGGGGGGGGCTTCTGCCACTGCCTCTGGAGCTGCAAGGGACACCACATGCCTAATGTGTGCTGACTACTGCATCTGCCTGCCCAGCAGTGGCAGGCACATGGCATCCCTGCCTCTGGGCAGGCAGATGCATTCAGGCAATGCGTGGCAGGCACACTGTGTCCTGCATACCTCCGGAGGCAGCGGCAGCATAGTGTAAAACCCAGTGCACAGCGGTCAGCCCACTTCTGCGCCACACACAGATCCAGGAAGAACATGCTCCCACACAGCACACAGCAGCAGGAGCTCCCCCTTCTCCTCCCCCACCACCAGTCCCCTGGAAAGGCCCAGGCTGCCTTTTTGCCACCCTTTTGTGCCAGCCCTGCCACAGGGATGGAGTGAGCTGACCCGGGGAGAGAAAATCCACAGGAAGCAGTGGGCCGCTGTTGCACTCTGCGCTCAGCTGCCTATAGAGCTATGCTGGATGCCATGTGCCTGCTGCCACCAGGTGGACAGAGAACATGGTGCAGCCAGCATGCAGCAAGCACGGGGCATCATGCAAGGCTCCTGAAGCAGGAGCAGCACATTGGAGAGCCCAACATGCAGTGGCAATCTGCCTCTGCCCTGTGCGCATATCTGGGGGGCATGCATCTCACATGCATCCCGCACGGTGTACTCAATGGCAGGGAGTTCCCCCCCCACACACACACACCTCCTTGGACAAGTTGCCTGGGCTCTGACCAACATTCAACCTTCAACTGAACCTTCTTCTACTCTATTCTGCAACCACAAAACTAAGGTGTCTATATTTTTTATGCATCCCCATTTTGCCTGGCAGTGATTCCTAAGAATTAGGTTTGGAATACTGGCCATACTCAGAAATGATTCAGAACAGCTACCTAAACGTATAACTCCACTCCGGTTGTTATAATAAAATTGTGCATACATTTCTGATTCCTTAGACAGAGAAAAACCACGTCAAATGTGTTTGACTCAGACACCATGGCTGCATCCCAGGGGGTGGGGAGGAACAACAGAAGGACTCATTTTTTGTTCAGTGGCATAGGTTTTAGAGTGCTTGACTAAACACTGTTCTAGATGATCATTTGGTTGTGGACTGGGGAAAGAAGACTATCAAATCACACTATAAACAGGCTATAAGGCTAGGCAAGCCTGAGAGCATTCTCTCCTCCACAGGGACATATCCAGGATTGGGGCAGAAAGGGGTGTAGGAACAGCAATCTGTTACAGACACGGCTGCACCCCCAATTCCCAGCTTCTTCCAACTCCCCCTGCCTCCTTCCCCAACCCATTAGTGTGGGCAGTAAGAGCCTCTTATGACTTTTTAAAGTCCCCAAACCAGGTAAGAATCAATTCCCTTTCTTTTCCCCCCTGTGTTCAGAGGTATGCCCCCTTCACTCCCTGTCATTCTCCACTTCCCTACCTGTTGCTGCTGCTCTCCGTGCTGTCCCAGGGGTGGGGAAGCTTTGGAGTCACTCCTGCCCGCTCTGATGGACTGCACATGGGCTGGGCACAACAACAGGCACAACAGGGATGGGCAGGGATGGGTTCTTCCACCCTGCCCAGTCTCTTGGGAGCAGGTGCAGGTAGGAAGAACCCTCCTATTCATCACCACTGCTGCTTCCTCAAGGAACCCCTCAGAAAATGCCAGCTTTTAGTTTTAACTCATGTTTGACTGCAGAAAGAAATACAGCATATTTTCTGTTGCAAAGAGCTGGAAAAGCCTAAAAGCAGGTCAGAATATTTTTAACACCCTGGATTCTTATTTGAAATCTCAGAGTTTATCTTGTGAATCATATTCACACTTCCAACAGTGTATCTCAAGACACCCCAGGATGCTGCCCTACTCTTACTTTCTTAAGGCAGGATAGGATCTCAACCTAAGAGACAGACATTTTTATTACCCATGGTATTATTTACAATTTAAGTGTGAAAGAAAAATATCCTATAACATTGTAATGGACTGCAGAACAGGAGAAACTCCTTCATTCTAGTTCTATGTATTTATTATTATAGGTTAAAAAAAAACAGAGCACAAAAAAAGAAATCAACACAGTGGTCAAGAATATATAGTAGCAAGCATCTTTTAAGACTCAAAGCCACCCTGGCAAAGCTAGGCTAGCAATAGTCTGAAGAAAAAATAACATGCATAATAAGTAAATCACCCTTGGAGTAACAGATTCTTGAATCAGTTTTGAAGGTTTCATCTTCATATTAGGTATGTTGCACCTTTTATAGTATAAGACTGAGTAATAATTGAGAAATTTTAGAATGACTGCCTAAAGTGTTAAAGATTGCCTGGAGCAATATTGACAATAGTGTTAGGATGTTAAAGGAAAAGGGAAACCAGTAGGAGTTTGCCATTGACTTAAGCTAAATTTAGTTGTATTTCATTCTGTAATTAATATGTAGAGAAGCACTGATTGAATAGTTTCCAATAGAAACAACTACTCAAAGGGACATTAAAATTATAAGTTTGAGGGGGGGTTTTTTGCTGTTGATAAGAAAAGAAGTGTTAATTGGCAAATATGTGAAATGTTAAGGTCATAAAATGCCAAGAGGTTCAAGGTTACTGTCAGAAGTAATAAGCAGGTGTGGAAGGCTTAACCTTTAGAAGGAAAATGAACATCCAGAAAAGATATGGTGCTACTCCAGAGCATGTTACCAAGGAACTGCATCTCCCTGTTAAACTGTTTTGAAGTAGGCATATTTAAACTCTATATTCAACACATGTGAAGCAACTTATTTTTACTGCCAATATCTGGCCTTCCATTTTCAGAAGTTCCCTGCATAGTCATTTTTTTATACAGTATTGTAATGATTATATAACCCACCCAGAAACCTTGGTTATAACCCTTCCTCTAGGGTGTGTCCACACAAGTGTGCACATGCCTCTTGCCCCACCTCAAACCTCTTTGAAGAGGGGTAACAGGCATCTGCAGGGACAAAAAAAAATGTTCCTGGCACTGCAAATTTGCAGTGCAGGGAGAAAATTAGAACCCTGGATATCCAGGGGTCTAAAAAAGTGAAGTATAAAAAAGCAGGGCAGGGCACGGTTCCTGACTGTGCCCTGAGGCAACCGGAGGTTGGGTCCTCCATAGAGATGCTCTGGCTGCCAGAGGTCTCTATGGTTGCCCCTCGCCCTGGTGCTGAAACACTCAGCTGGCCAGGCCACCTGTTTCAGCACCAGGGCTCTGGTGCTGGTGAGTAAGGGGTGGGCAGCTGGAGGAGGGGGGAAGGAGGTTCACTTTATTATTATGATAAGAGACTTACTTTAACACTGTAGATATCAATAAAACATTTTATTTCAACTGATCCAACTGATCGCTGAAGCCAGGACAGGGCAGCTTTTTATATTGCTGGGGACAGCACAGGTGCTGGCCTCGGCCTCTAGCTCCCCCCGATTGCAGATCTGGGAGGAGCCAGACAGGGTTATTTTGTGCCAAGTGACACAGTTTGCTCCACAACAAAGTGCATGTCTGAGCACGTGTGCCGAGGAAAAAAGTCCCACCTCAAATTTACACTACTTTTATTTGAGCTGCTGCAAGCACACGTGCTTGCATGTGTGGACACACTCCTAAAGGCTGTCTATGTATATTATTCAATGGCTTTTTCATGCCTACTGTATAAACAGCAGAAAGAACACAGACCTCCCATTTGTTCCAAGGCAGTTCCTACCCTTACTTGCTGTCCCTTTGCCCAATTCATCTTAAAATGCACAGCTGCACAGTTTTTTTTCTATCTAAATATACAGGACCCCTTTCCAGCCTCATTGCTAGCTTGGTGGTCAGGAAACTCTTCTGTGAGTGGTTTTTAATTCTGTCAAGATGAAGAAAAACTATAGCCTGGGTCTCCCATTTTCTGGATGAGTGCCATAGCTACTAGGTTATTTTATATAAGTTGAACCCTACAGTTTGTGATCTCTAGCAGGCACCTACCTTTTGAATGAGTGAATATCTATTATCACGTGACCTAAATTCTTCGTGAATCTCAACCTAAAAAGCTTGTGGGTCACCTGTGAATGAGCTTCATGTGTATGTGGGAAAATTAAGGTATAAGGGAGCAGAAGCAGATCCAGGATTTTACAGAGTGGGATGTGGTTGCTGCAACCAGTGTTGTACGGGTGGCTGCACCCTTCTTCCCCACACCTAGTCTCCTCTCCCTCTTATCCCCCACCAGGGCAGGCAGAAGGTGCTGCAGGTAATAATTCCCCTCTCTTCTCTTCCACACTGAGAAGCACATCTCCTTCCTCTCCCTCCCTTCTGCATCCCTTCCCTTCCCATTCTACCCATTCTTCTGCCTGCCACTGGCAGGTGCTGTTTCAGCAGTGAGACAAGCTCCCACCCGGTCCAGCTGGGCTGCTCAGGAGCTCCACTCTCCCAGTACTGTGGCAGCAGTAGCAGTGACCAGAGGGCATGTTTTTCCTTCCCTGTGCCTGTTCCCAGGCTGGCAAGTAACATGCAGGGGCAGTTGGCAGAAAGGGGGACTGAGCCTGCCTGTCAGGGTGCAGGACTGAGTGCAGATCCACTACAGCCCAGCTGAAGCAGACAGACGCTCCCCATCCCACCCAGATGCTATCTTAGGGGCAGGCATAGAGCCGGGAATGGAAGGGGAAGGGATGTCCCTTTCAACACAGAAGGGAAGGGATGGAGGGAATGTTTACCTTCATTTAGACTTAAACCCCAGCTGCTTCTCTGGTGGTATAGTTGAAAGGGTAGGTACAGCCACACCATTGCACCTCCTCTGGATCCACCCCTAAAAGGGAGCATAATTTTTGCTGGGATTGGCAACAAAGCTAAAAGAAGTAGAGGAACAACTTGATAGAAAACCTGATGAGCATTTCAGCATCACAGGGATATGTCCTTCAAACTGCCATAGTAAAAAGGCCTCTTATACCATACAAAAGATAAGAATAGACTCCTTTGATGTGTGATTAAATCTAACTTATGGTTGATAGCAGTAAGTCAGGAAATGCATGGAATAATGGTAGATGTCATGTTGCACTGCAGGCATCACATTATTTCCTTTTTTCATGCTCATTTGGAAATCCATTAGTAATTTAAAGCACTGGCATTTATGCACCTTTAATTGCAGCTAGTTGTACATGAGCATTAACCACAACCATTTACAAAAGCAGGTTAGATTAATAAGTGAGAAGTGCTTCCTCCAAGGATGTATAATGAGATACATTTTCATATGATGTCTAACTTTATATCACATTTACTATTTCCCTGGTAGTGTTGAAGTGATGTTTTAGCCATAATGGTCCAAGAATTATGCAACAGGAAAGGATTTTTATGCATATCTTTTATTGGACCAACTGTATGGTTGAAATAGACTTAGAAAAGTTTTGAATATGAAACATTTTTCAAAAGCCCAAGTGTTTCTTCAGCTTGTTAACAAGAGAACAGGTTATGGTACTGAAATTCCAGCTTGGACATATGCCTTCACATAAAAGTGTTCAGAAAATATAATTGATTAGGTAAACATTTGCATGTCATTTACTTGGAAATGTATTTGTGAATGAATTAATAAATATGTGCTCATTTGGCATTATGAATCATCAGAGGACTATATAATCCTGAGTGTAATCAATGACAATTTACAGAAGGAATAATTACATGCTCTTAATTATGATGATATTTTTCATGTACTTAAATCTTGAATTTGAACTATATTTACCAGTAAAAGTATGAGTCCATTAAAAGTTAATATTTAAATGGCACATTTCTGTAGTGCTGCTGGTCTACATGGGCATTTAGGAGTTTTGTGGGGAGGGCACTTTCATTAGAGAGACTCTGAGAACCACTTTATTTGAAGCACCCAGAGTATCTTGTTTATCAGCATCCCCACATTGTTAAATGGCAGTGGGGGCACTTGTTCAATGAGCTTTAGTTAATGGAGTCCTGCCACCATTTTTCAGTGCAGGGATGCCGATACATGAGATGCTGGAGTCTGCTGGACTGTAGTAGTTACTATGCTCCAGCAGACTCAATTAATCAAATCTGATTCAATACGCTGTAATTACAGCGAGTCAGAGCAGCTTCACTGCGCATGTATAGGTGCTGAAGTACCAGCCACCAGGTTTGATATTTTGGCTAGTGTTAGCAAAGGACTCACTGTCAGTTGAGTGGGGCTAAAAATGTGGGTTCGAAAGACTTTGGATCAAGCCATTACCACATAATTTTAAAAATGTTGTACCTGTATATTAGTAAGTATGGAACAAGAAGCCGTAATTTTATCTATTCCACTCTCACAGGAAGAATTTAAGGTAAAGATATATATGTCTGTACACACATACACACCAATGTTTACATATGTATTAATAAAAGTGTACATACTATACATAAAATAATTATATGTTTATATGAATTACATGCATCAAGCAAGGAAAGATATACACTGGGAAGATATACACAGTATATAATATGGGCACAAATATATATAATGAGCACGCACATATTATGAATGTGATTATATACCCATATAACAATATCAGAGTATGCACACTTTTATTAGTGTATCTTAATAATTTGTATTATGTGATTAGTGATTTTATTAGTGTATTATTTAGCAATAATTAGTGTGTATGTATGGATGTGTGTGTATATATACCTACATATATGGCAATACGTGTATTGCTATGTCTGGACCAATACATGAAGGTCATGTCTACACAAGCGGTGGACTGTGTAGTTGTTACTGTGCAGGCATTAGGTACTTGCACAAGCAAATACTAAATAACTGTGCAATAACCAGCATTAGTACACAGTACCACTGTTACAAAATGTTTTGTTCAGATGCTACAGTGTAGTAGCAAGAAGTTACTGCACAGTAGTGGCACGTTACGGTTAGTGCCTGCCATTGCTACTGTGTAGTATTAATGAGCTACTGAGCAGTAGCTTGTTGCTATTGTGCAATAGCATCTTATGTAGATGCACACTTAATATTAAAATTTGAAAAGTTTTCATTTTATAAAGCCAGCATGCAATTGTTTTGCTCTCTGCTACCACTGACTTCTATTGCTAACCAGATCTTTAATCATTATTCATCCTAATAAATAAAATATGATATTATATAAATGCATGTATATATCTAGTTATATAAATATGTGTATATAAATATACATATATTCATATGATATGCATATTATAGCTAGCTAGCTATCTCTGCATTTTCCTTACCAGAGCATTTTCTTCTATGAACTTACTTTAAATTAATGCAGGGTCAGTTTCAAAATAATGTAATGTACTCTTTTCATAGTCTTGAAAAATATTTATACACACGTGCACATACACACATTATTTGCATATTTTAAATATATTCAATATGTCTAAATATTAGATGAGTGAAAGAGTTGCATGCACTTTGTAGTAGTAGCAGAGTATGTATAGATCTGTTCTTCACTCCGAACAAAAACAAGGGCTTTACTTCTTTTCTATCAGTCTTTCTTTATTCATTTATGTTTCACTTTAATGAAAAGATAGAGATTAATTTCTTTTCTTTTGTCTAATTCTAAACTCAGAGGTACAAATTCATCTCATAGAGGTTATTCATAGCAGAAAAAAATATTTTCAGCTAAAAATATCAAACTGAAATGGCCTGGCTCCTAGAAAACAAAACAAAAAACCCCTTAGAAACAGCATTTGATATATATGCCAGGATAAATATATACAACTGCTAAACCTTATTGTTTTATTTTTTAAATAAAGTAGAAAAACCCAAGGCTACATATAGGCAGCCAACTCACATAACAAAAATGTCAACATTCTCATTTCAGTGCATTTGGGACTTCCCCTTAGCTTTTGCCTGTTGGCCTTTCAGCGTGGAATATTCTTCTACAAAGTTTTAGCACTTAAAAAGTTATAAAGATCTTTCTTCAAGACCATAAAAGAAACATATTACATTATTTTAAAATTTATCCTTAAGTTAGTGTCAGACAAGGTCTTAGGGATGCCTTATCAGAGTGGTTTTATTACATGCATATTATAGACTGTTAATTAATTTATTTTTTAAGTCAATTCATCGTTTTACTTGGGAGTTGTTACCTCCCCCATAATTTGTTTTTAACTCCTCCTGAATCAAGTCTCAAGATGACATGAAAACCACCTACAATTTTCAACACTATCCAGGGCAAGTTTATCTCTGATTTTACCCTTTAAGAAAGAGGAACCAATCACATTTGGCACTCTACCTCATCTTGTCCTTAGTCAAGAAAAGTTTTATAGTGGAAGAAAAGGAGCTGTTGATACAGTTTTCACTAGAGGGATGAAAGGGCTAGAAAGAACCAAGAACGCCTTGGCTCTTCTCTGGACTCTCTCAAGCGCATGCCATGTGCATGATCAGAGGTCAGGATTACAGACCTTATGATGACAGGCTGAGAGCTATGGGACTCTTCAGCCTGGAAAAGTGCAGGCTCAGGGGTGATCTGATGGGCACCTATAAGTTTATAAGGGGTGTTCACCAGGATCTTGGGGAATGTTTGTTCACCAAAGCACCCCAAGGGATGACAAGGTTGAATGGTTATAAACTCCTGCAAGACTGTTTCAGGCTGGACATAAGGAAAATTTTCTTTACTGTCCAAGTCCCCAAGGTCTGGAATAGCCTGTCATCAGAAGTGGTTCAAGCACCTACTTTGAACACCTTCAAGAGGAATTTGGATGTTTATCTTTCTGGGATCCTATGACCCCAGATGACTTCCTGCCCCTGGGGCAGGGGGCTGGACTCGATGATCTTTCGAGGTCCCTTCCAGCCCTAATGTCTATGAAATCTATGAAATGTGTAGAGCCTGGTATCTAGATGAGAATGGGCATCATGAGACATCAAAACCCCAACTCTCACCTTTCCCAATTTTCCCAAGGTAACAAAGTTCTTACCCCCACACTGGCAGACAAAGAATTTGAACCAGAGTTTTCCATTTCTCAGGGCACATACAGACATTAGACTGGTTTAGGTGAATGTAGATTGATCTAAATCCATAACCATACAGAAGTTTGGTGCACATAGACCAATCTAAAAATAGTGAAAGCAGACTAAAATAGACCTGGTATACACTTAATTCAGACTGATTTAGGTTACATTGATGCATCAAATTTCTGTACCGTTTCCCTAGTTAGATCATTGTCCTCTGATATCTCAGCCTGTTTTGGGGCCTCACTACCCTTCCGTTGCAGTGAGATGCACTAGCACTTAGCCCAGTCTCAGCTGTTCCAGCCAAGTGCCCAGCAGGCCTTGTCCCTGGCCTGTGCTGAGCAAGCACAGCCCCTCTCACTAGCTCCAACTTCTGTCTCCAGCCAGCTGCAGGGAGGTGTCTGTGTTTCCTGCATGAGCCCTGGGACCTGGGCACCTGATTCCCAGGACTGTGACCCAACACCTTCATCACCCTGTCACAAAGCATCCCATGATGTATGAACAGATCCCAGCACTGAGCCCAGGAGAACCTTGTGCTTGGGCACAGGTCTCTGGATCCCAACTTTGGCACCCATATACATGCCCAGGGACTCCCATGCCTCCACACTCAGGCACAAGCCCAAAGACTCTGACCCTAGCATCCACACATGGCATCTCAGTTGCCAGAGCCAGGTACTCTGCCAGCCTGACCCTAGCATATACAGCCTCAAACCTCAAGCAGTAGCTGGTGTGGGAGGCTCCCCTCTGATGGACCAGGGTGGTGGGGGGCAGAAAATTGGGCCTGGGCCTGCATGGAGGGAGGGGAATCTCTGACCTCTGTGGCTTAGCCACTGCCAGGAATTATCTGGACCATGTGCACCTGGAGTTCTGCAAGGCTTTTTTGACCTGAAACTACAGGGCCCCAGAGTACTAGGGCTATGATAGGTGAAGCACTGAGAATTTAAGCTACAGCATGCAGGTGGATGCCCCTGAAAACTTCAGGAATGGGTAGGGCATGGCCAGATGCCTCAGCATTTCAGGTACAGGACACTGACAATTTCCAGGCCAGGCTGTGGATCATTGCATCTTCTGGAAGACCCTGGAAAGTTTAAGATCATGTTGGTGGCCTGGCCAGTGAAGCCCTGCTCATTCTGGAGCAGGGGCTATCCCCAGCTACAGTGAGAGGGAGAGTCATGCATGAGAACCCACACCTACATTCACCCACTGTTCAATCCATCCAGCTATCTATCCATCCACCTCCTCACAGCTGGATGCTGAAACCCCACAGGCACCACCATGGACCATGGAAGCACCCAACCCTTCTTCCTCCACTATCTAACTCTGGACACATAACTGGGAGTACGGGGAGATGGGACTCATTTTATCTGGGGCAAGGAGGGGACCCAGCACTAAATCCACCAAGGGCACTGCAGCAAGGACATGTTCAAGCACATTGCCCAACAGATGAAAATATGAGGCACAATAGGGACTGGGTGCAGTGCTGGAGCAAGACAAAATGAATGAAAATCCAGTACAAGCACTTGCATGATGCCAACAAAAGGTCCTGATTTAAACTAGACTGCGTACAGAAAAAAATCACATAACTTAGATTGATTCCTCCCCTGTCTTTTTAAATGTTTGTATTCACCCTCATGTAAGTCTCCTAACTCCCAGGCTGTAAAGTAATGTGGGATAAATACCTTCACTCTCCCTAGCTGAACTACTGTACTTAGTAGAAAATATTTAAACACTTTTTTCTTGAGAGTGAGACAATGATTCTGTAGCTGGTTACCCAACCAAAAAGAAAGAAAAATAAAAAATACACAATTCTTTTTCTGACTTTACTTATCATGATGATGCTAATCCAATTCCAAAACTGAAAGTCCAGTTGCTTTCTTCTTTATTCAAGTCCTTATTGAGAAATATTCTCAACTAACGTTAATGGGAATTTTCCCTAAATAAAGACAGCAGAATGTGGTCTCTTATGCTTGAATACATTCTATAAAATAGGTAAAGTTATTAAAAATCTGTCAAACTAGTATACTGTATTTGTGACACATGCTGAATTTGTAACAAATAAATAAGTAGTACTGGAATACTGCTGCTTTATTAAGAGCACATGTTTTAAGGATTAACAACTAGAGATTTAGATAATACATATATCATGAAGTAAAATACTGAAAATATTTAAGGGACAATAAAAAGGTTATTTAAGACTTATGAAATGCTATATTTTCAACTTGCAAAAGCTCTTAAAAAAAACGTTTTTGCAACATGGCTGACCAGGATTTATCAAATGGGCCTTTTCTAATCGGTCTAGTCTGCAGAAGGTGCAAACCTTTTTAATGTGCATGCAGACATGACAATTAGGGCATTGATACACATACCTTTTAGCTCTTGAATGCACCAGAAAATATTGCTTCAGAACAGACTCAGTTAACTGAGTCTGCATGGGACTGCACGAACTGCATGGGAACTGACGTGCACCGCACGGCGACACGTGCATTTTTATAAGTGGAGAAATGAACATCAGCATGGTGAAAATAGTGGCAATATGCTTTTGAACTAAAGCACCGCTGAGGCATTTTAGTTCAAAAAACACACCACAGCCATTTTCTTTTCATGGACATGTATTTTGTCATTTATACAACTGCAAGCGTCACAGCGCTGGGCCCTTTTCAAGGAGCTCAGTGCTGTGGTGCTCACACATATAAAAATGCCCTTAGATTGACCTAAGTAGGGTTACATCAATTCAATTGTCAAATTAGGAATATGTTTAGGGAGTTCAGATCAGGCAAAAAAAATGGCCAGCTTGATCTAATGTAGTTTACCTAAGGAGATACACTGTGTAGATTGGACTAACCCAGGCTTAACTAACCAAAGGTGCATATAGGTTCGGAGTTCACCCCTGGAGCTAAGAAAGCCCAGCCACATATTGTAGCCCCAGGGCTCCACTTTTCTTACCCACTCCCACCCTGGCTGGGTTATTTATAACCCACTGGCCATCCTACCTTCCACTCAGTTTACTCACCAGCGTGGCTTTCAGCTTTCAAATCCTTCATTATCCTAGAAAATTTGGGGGGGTTTCTTAGCTATCATTTGCAAGAGAAGTAGGAAATAGAAGAGGAACAGGTTCAATACAGAAAAAAAAGATGTGCATATCCTTTTCCTAATACATTAACAATAATCCAGATTGCTATTGTTAATATGTTTCCTTTCTGAAGTTACAATCCTTGCCTCACCAATAACTGTAGATAACAGTGTTCCAGAAAACATTATTCATCTCCATCCTTTAAACTTGAATCTGTATTTATTGCATACCAGAATAGTAGTTGACTTCTACATTTTCAATGCACAGTCTGGCGTTGTAAATATTTATATTTACTGTAAGGGTGCATCCGCATATCCAAGCATGTGTGCTTGCAGCAGTTCAAATAGAAGTGATACAAATTTGAGCCCGGGCTTTTTGATTCAGTGCACATGCACTTTGGTGTGGAGGAGACTGTGCCACCAGTGGCAAAATAACCCTGTCTGGCTTCTCCCGGATCAGCAGCCAGGGGGAGCTAGAGCTTGAAGCCAGCACCTGTGCTGTCCCCAGCAATATAAAAAGCTGCCCTGTCCTGGCCCCAGCAGTACAAAAAGCCACCCTGACAAGTAGCTCAGGACTATTCACTCTCAGGAGCTTCTGAGAGCCAATTGGTACCTGGGGACACTACCCCTTGTGCCAGCTGAATTGCTGAAGCAGCCCTGAGAGTTCTCTGCACCCTCTACCCACTCCAGCGGTCTGGCAGTGGGGATTGTTGCCTGGCTGTGACGTGCTGTGCACCTGCTGGACCCAGATAGGGACTGCACAGCCAGTAGAGGTATATGCTCCTCTGTACCAGCTGCCAGTGGACTGTGGTTGCAGTGTTGGTCTCTGTGCGGCACTACTGCCACGTGTGCCCCCTGGCTGGCCATCTGGACAGTTATCACCCAAAAGATGTTGCGGGTGTGGTGACCCGCTCAAACTTTGTCTTCCTTGCCCCATTTGACCAGGAGGTGAGCCACAGCCAGCTGGGTGCAAGGTGCTAGCTCTGAGCAGATAGAGTCCTGCCAGTGGCCTCCCTAGCCAGAATTCTGGTGTTCCCTATTGGAAAACTGAAAAATCCCTGATAAAAAAAATCCCAAAGTCACTCTCTAAAATACTTCCAAATCCAAGTTCCTCCACAAAGAAAACAGAAGACCACTATAAAGAGAGAGAGAGAAAGAGAGAGAGACAGAGACAGCAATGAATTAGACAATGCTTTATTGATATAGCTACAGCGTTAAAGCAAATCTCTTATGAATTCATGAATATATATTCTGCTGCCCTCCCACAGGGTGATAGCCCTCATACAGGGGTTACAGCTCCCCAACAGGGGATTTGGCCCTCACACAAGGGATATGCACCCCAGCAGGATTTGGCCCCACACACAAGGGGTACAGCCCCCCCAACAGGGGCCAAATGGCCCCTGCAGGGGCTACTTCTCCTGCAAGGTGCACATGCCCCACCACAGGCCCCCGATTGCTGGCCCAACTGGCCCCATCCCCCAACAGCTGCTGAAGCCCCCAAGCCACCCATCCCATCTCATGTTCCCCCAAGCCCCCCAATGGCTTCCCCACCCATCCTGTCCCCCAAACGTGGACCCACAGGCCCCCATGGCTACCCCCACAACCTCAGGCACCATCACTTAAAAAAAAAAAA
>JAGPOW010000229.1:13788492-13826493 GCA_030014935.1 Caiman crocodilus | reverse complement strand
AAAAAAAAAAAATAGAAAAAAACCCAGAAAAATGGGGAAAAAAAAGCCTCTGCTTACCTTAGAAGCAGGGACTGGGGGGCTCCAGAGCCTCCTGGCAGAGCCCCTTGGGCAGCACAGGGCAGCGAGGCAGGCAGCAGGACCCAGGATGGGGCTGCTGGGGCTGTCATTCTGCCCTGCACAGTGTGGGCAGGGCTCCAGTGAACCAGACTGCATCTTCAACTGCCAGGAAGTGCCAAGGTTTTTTTGTTTTCTTTTTAAACTATCAGGTCGGGGGACAGGGATTGGGAGTTTGGGGGGGCTGGAGCTTGGCAGGGGGGAGGGAGCCTCAGGGAGGGCTGGTGGTGGGAGGACAGAAAAGTGATTGAGTGCCTCCGGTGGGCTGGTGAGGGGAGGGGCCAGCCAGGGCAAGGGTCGGAGGGGCTAGAGGAATGGGAGGGGCCATCAGGGTTCCCCCATGCCCCCCCGCACTCCAGCCCCCCTGAACCCTTGCTTACCAACACTGGAGCCCTAGTGCTGAACATGAGACCTGGCCGGCCATGTGTTTTAGCATCAGGGTGAGGGGCCAAGTACAGCGATGCTCTGGCAGCCACAGCTTCTTAGTGGAGGACCCAGCCTCCAGTTGCCTGCTCCACTTTCTAAAACTTTTAAAACATTTTTTTCCACTTTTTAAACATTTTTTCATTCCCACATATGCCTGTTGTCCTGTCTCAAAGGGGTTTGAGACAGGGCAAGAGGCACATGCACACTCTTCTGGACATGCTTAAGGGTGCATTTATGTTAGACACTTTAGTGCACAATCGACAAATCTAATGTGCAGTAGAGCATCATCATCTACATATGTGCAGCAATCACTGTGCAATAGATCAGGCTAATGTACAAGTTTCTAGTACCTGTGTATATAGGGACCAGAAATCAGCACATTAAACTAATGCGATGAAGCGCACATGTAGATGCTGATCAGGAGCACATTGCTCCCAGTCAGCCTGGGCAACAGAACTCAAATATTACTATTATTACTTTTAGAATATTCAGCCATCATTGTCATTAAAATACTATAGAGGATATATGTGCTTTCCAAGAAAGGATCAAGCTGCTCTAAAAATTAGGTTATTAAATGTCATCAGTTTGAATCAAAAAGCCCAAATTTTCTTGGAAAAATATCAACCATCATCAAAAATATTACAAAATATTGCCCATAATATTTTCTGAACAAACAGAAGGGCATAAGTGTAATTGCAAAGTAATGTCATATTTGCCATTACTAACAGATTAAAGTGAATCTTCAAATTTTATACAAGATGAAAATCTCCTTCTGCTGCAACTCTAATGTGTTGGTTTGATCAGCAATTCTAGTTAAGTACTGAGATGACCACAAGTAGAGGGCAAGGTATTTAGGAACAATTTTTGTTCTTTTGTCTGACAGTCACAGTCCTTATTAAAAAATGATTCTTTATAGTTTCTGTAATATTTGATAACAAGTTCAAAGAAGTCCTGCACTGACTTTATATCAGTTTATCAGTAGTCTTTCCCCCCTGCCACATTACTCTTTCTTGAAATAAAAAGAGCACTTTATACCACTCGTTTAATTTTTTACTTACTAAAGGAGGTAAAAATGAATGTTGAATATGCATCTGCTTTTGTGGATATCTTTAGTCTTTCAGAGAATTATATAGAAAGTTTATACATAAAGGGAAAACAGTTATCATTCTGGGGGGAGGGATTTTTTACTATTTATCTTTGTTCAGTTGATGACATCCTTTCCTCTTAATCAGCACAGTACCAATACATTTTCCTGCTGTTATAGCACAATACACTGCCATTAAGTGCTATCTTAAACCTTAGCTGTACTGGGAAAATTACTTGTTGCTGCCAACATCTGTCAGCAGTGGCTCCATTTGAAGTAGTCATAAAATAGTTGAAGTATAAATAAAGACAAGAGCAATCCTTGTAGTCCCCAGCTCCAGAAAATGTGTTGCAGTATAATACCTAAAGAAAATCCTTAGACCCTTACATATTAGGGCAGAATAGATAAATGTAATACAGTTCCAAAAGAACAGAAATGCTAAGTCTGGTATTCTATCTAAATTCTGGTTTCATAGTTTTATAGTTTCTAGGGTCAAAAGGGACCTGAACAGATCATCAAGTCTGACCCTGCCCTAGGCAGGAATGAGTCCTGGGATCATAATACCCCAGGCAGATATCTATCCAACCTCCTCTTGAAGACCCCCAAGGTAGGGGAGAGCACCACCTCCCTCAGGAGCCCATTCCAGAGCCTAGCAGCCCTAACAGTAAAGTCATTCCTCCTAATATCAAATCTGAACCTACTCTCTATCAATTTGTGGCCATTATTACGTGTTATCCTAGGTGGTGCCCAGGGGAACAGATCCTCACCTATTTTCTGCTGGTCCCCCTGGTAAGTTTATAGATGGGCACCAGATCCCTTCTTAATATTTTCTTGTGGAGGCTGAATAGATTCAGGCCCTTTGTCTATCTTCGTAGGACCTGGCCTACTACTACCCCCTGACAACTGGCTCTCCTCTGGACCCTCTCCAGATTATCCACATCCCTCTTGAAGTGTGGCACCCAGAACTAGACTCAGTACTCCATCTGCAGCCTGACCAACACCACATGGGGGCAAGGATCACCTCCCTGACCTTCTTGTGACACATCTGTAGAAGCACTACAAGGTGCGGTTAGCCTTACTGAATGCTTCCTTGCATTGGCGACTCATGTCCATCCTGGAGTCAACAATGACTCCAAGATCCCTTTCAGCCACTGTGTTGCTGAGAAGAGTGTTCCCCAGACTATTGGTATGTTACGGGTTCCTTCTCTGTAGATGCAGCACCTTGCACTCGTCTGTGTTAAATTCCATTCTATTCTCATCTGCCCATCTCTGTACCCTGTCTAGATCTAGTTGGATTCTGTCCCTCCCCTCCAGTGTGCCCGCTTCTCCCCACATCTTTGTGTCATCAACAAATTTGGGCAGAGTGCTTTCCATGCTCACCTCTAAGTCATTGATAAAGATGTTTAATAGCACAGGCCTGAGGACCGAGTCCTGGAGAACTCCACTGCCCACAACCCTTCAGGTAAAAAACAACCCATCCACCACCACCGTCTGGGTGCAACCATCGAGCCAATTTGCCACCCACTGGTTAAGTTATACTATCTAGTTTATTGGGACGTTTCAACTGTATATAAACTTATAGTTCACCTCCTCTTAATAATTGTCAGACAATTAGTTCTCTTATTTACAAATTCCTGCAGTTTTGTAGTATTGCAGTGTTCCTTGTATATATCACACTACATACATTTTTCAAAGAAGTGTCATATACTATTTGGAAAATGAGGGTAGAAGAATCAGCTTTTGCTCATACGGCATGGCTTCTCTCTTCTGGAACTTAGCAGTGTGGAGGATTTAGCAATTCAGCCCAACTTGAATGGGCTCAGAAAATCTTGGATGGAGCGGGAGGGGGACAAAGAACTTCCTGGACCGGATTGAATTCTGTGTTCTTCAGGTCTGGCAAGACTTTGGGGGTGGAGCCTCTGAAGTGAATAAAAGGAGTTACATGCCCGGCACAAGGGAGATATATCATGGAGCAATGAAGAAGGCAGGGCAGAAGAAGAACTGGGGAGAGCTGGCCCAGAGGGTGGACCCAGCACTCAGAAGAGCCCCAAATACTCCCCATGCCAATCCAATGCTCCAGCCCCATCAGTGCACAGTGTAGTGTACAGGGCCTAGACTCTGGAAGCTTCTCAAGGTGGTTCGGGTCTGCAACCCTGGCAGGCAGCTGGGAGTGCAGTGCATGGCTCAGTATGCACAGCCACTTGCGTTGGCTTGGATCACAACCCCGGCTCAAGTCCAGCCCCTGGTGCACCACGTGGACCAGGAACCTGGAAACTACACTGGGCAGTGTGAGTCCCTCATTTCCTGGCAAGCAGCCAGGCTCTCTCAGTGCACAGATGGTGCACAGTGAATTAGAAGCCCTGGGAGCCTTTTGAGGTGGCTCAGCCCTGTGTCACAGGGCCAGTGGCTCAGTGTAGATGACATTGCACAGGGGGTCCAGGAGCAGACTGAGCCCCAGTACTGCACAAGACAGCCTAGGCCTCCAACCCCCCACAGAAGGCAAGGCCCTCAGTGCATGCCACGATGCACAGGGAATCAGTCACCCCAGGGAGCCATTGAGACAGTAGCCCCAGAGGCCTTGATAGAGAGGAGCAGCAGGAATGAGGGGATGCAGACAGCGACATGATTTCCCCCAGAACATGAGCTACCTCAGAACATGGGATCTACCACAAAGGAGGGAATACCCAGTCCAGGCTTTTCAAGTGTGCTGTTTGAAAGGCAACCTGCCTAAGCCACAGGCCAAAAACCCTAGGGAAGTTCCCCTTTCCTACTGGTTGCAGAAGCAATGCCAATGCACCAGGACCAGTGTGGAGACTAGGGCCTTAAAGGGTTAAGTTTAATCTAAGGCTGATGTGCCTGATATTTTGGGGAAGCAACTTATATTTTGTTATTTGTAGCCTGATTTGTTGCTCAAAGTTATTATATGTATGTATGTATATAGCTGGGATAATGACCTTGGTTGACACCTTCCCTGGGGTCTACCCATATTTATCCATATTTATCCAGTTTTATCTGCACTTATTGAATGTTTGTTATTTATTTGGGTTAGTCTGTGTCTTTTGATTGTTTATCTGTATTTAACCTGACTTGCCTGTTGTTCACCAATATTCACCCGTGATTTACCAGTTTTATATCAGCAGCTCACCTGTGCAGGGTTCATTTCTGTGGTAGAATGACATTTCTGTCTCTCCCCAAAAACTCTGTTATGTGACAATTTAGTTAACCTGGTCACTGCAAAGAGCAGACTCCTCTGCCCCATCTCTTCAGGTGACCCTGAGTTATAACCTGAGCTGGATACCTGAGGGAGGGGTGAAAAACTGCTCCCTCTACCTACATGACTGGCCACATACCTGGGTGGGGGGCTTAAATTATCTATTGTTCTAAGTAATGCCAACCTGATTGAGAGGGGGCTAGAGACCCTGCCAGTCTACCCAGTAACCAATGATTCATTTCAAATTGGTTGGCTGGCAGTCAACAGGTCCTGGCTTCCATTGGACCAGGTAAATGATGTCATAAGTGCTATATAAATTAAGGACTGCCCAGACGGAGGGGGAGTCCCATGATGAAACTCAGAGAGAGAAATTGGACCATCTGAAACTTGCTCGCTCTTTTGAAGTTCTTGATCAGTGAGCTGCTTGCCTCCAGAGGGAATCTCCACCTGCCTCTGTACGATACTCATGAGTAAGCTACCTGAGATCTAACTAGATATATAGCTTTCAGTAACTCAGATGAATGATCAAAGGCTACCCAGCCACCCTGTATGCTTTATGGGATTTTTCTGACACTGCTCTATCCTGTACCCTATTTCAAACCTACTCCTTGTAGCCAATAAAGTTCTCCTTTGTACCATGAGAGATTTACTGGAAGAGGGGCTAGATTATGCCTTGGGGTCTCCTTGGTTTGACTGAATAAGGGAGACCATTATTTGTGCTTCAGACTGAGGGAAATACCCCAAGTTCTTGAAATGGGTTGAGCACCCTCAAGGGGTACTAGGCCCATGTTTCCCAGAGGTCACAGAGCCAGGATTAGCCCAGACCCTGGGTGGTGGCAGTGTGACCCCCCAGGCTAGCGAGTGTGCTCCAGGAAGAGGGTTGGTCAGATGTAAGGCACCCCCAAAGAGGCACTCAGAGCCTGGAAGGTGGTCTGGCGCAGTGAGGCGTTGGGCTCAGCACATGAGCACCCCCTACTGGCCCAACACAGTCACCATTGGAGATAGCGTAACTTTCTGTCTCTGTAAAAATGATAGTATTGTATAAAGATTGTATATTGTACGACTCACCTGTGCTTACCTGGTTTAGATCAGATATTTACTTGTCTTGGGTTTGAAGCCATTGGTGGTGGTATAATGTCTTAGTCATCATTTATATAGTTTTACATGTAAAATACATGTTGTATATATATATTTATTAATATTTTGTTTGGGGTTTGTGTGTGTGTGTGTGTGTGTGTGTGTGTGTGTGTGTGTGTATCAATAAACCTGTAAATAGCTAAGATATACTTTTTCTGGCCTGTCTCTGAGGGAACTGGCTGATAATTACAGCTCCCTCTCATAGCACTCTGGCCTATTCACTTATCTCTTTTATTTAGACAGGGAGTACCTACCTGTGTACACCCGGGCTACACCATTATAACATTGCTTTCACTAACATAAAATGATTTATTATTCCTGCTGTTTTGTAAGACTACATCTACATTACAACATATAGATTCTTGCTGGTATTTTTTTTAATATCTGACTGTTAATGTGCATGCATTCGGAAATTTGGCACGTATATGCTATGCGAAAAAACCTATGATATTTAATTTAATTTATTTTTTTAAATATGAAAATTCTCCCTGCAACACTAAAGATTCAAGGACATATTCCTAAAAAGTACTGAATCCAAATCCTCAACTACTTTGGTCTTCTTACATTCTCTACTAGTGCACACAGACACTCATGGACTAATGCAGAGAGAGCCTGAGGTGGAACAGACTTATCAGTACCTTCTTCGCTATCCTTTTTATCCTGAAGCTGATGTAAAGAAATGCAGTATAATTAAGGGAAATGGAATGTCACAATGTCATTTGCTTTACCAATCCCCAGCTGCCTGTAAAAGCAGCAGCACCTCAGGTAATTTGTAGCAGACTTACAGTTATGCTAACTTATTCAGGAGCCTGACTTGGTACAAAGCCAACAAAGAAAGAATGCAAGGGTGATTTAAAACCAGTTTTGTATGCCCCAGTTCTTCCTCCTACTCTTTTGCTATACCATGTACTCCTTAGTCACATCAGAGAATCTGAACCAAGCTCAGTTATAGATAAATATTTTCTCCTTCCATCCCACCACTGGTAATGATTGTATTTTAGTGGTGCTGTAACCTAGTAAACACGTTAAAGATCTTTGAGGATGATATATACAGTTTTAAAAAAGACTATCGTGTCATAGTCCAAAACCTCCATTCATCTGCAACCTAACTACAGACACCTGCAGGCTGAAGGTGCCTCTGTTTTTTATATTGAAGGTCTCCATGTAGCTAAAAGTGCAGCTTTTCTGCTTGCACCGGAGTGTCTCAGGTTTGGCAGGACTGAGCAATTCATTTGCTAATTCATGGACAACTATGATGTAGAAACTTTCAGGATGTAGAAACTAAATGTTTCTCTACCTAAATCCTCTGAGAGGCTTAATCTGGTAGAAATTCTTGGAACAGAAATTCTCAGCAGACAGGACATGTTTCCTATACTGTGGTTGACTGCTGTAGTCACTGAGCTCTCTCTTCCTTCAGATATTTTTAAAATAGAGGAGGTATCACTCATGAGTAAGGAGGTTTGCATGTAGAACTTTGCTTCTAAGTCCCAAAAGGTAGTGAAATGTGAGGCAAACTCATTTTTTCAGCATTTCTCTGTTGGCCGGCTATAGGAAGCCGTCTCATCATTCTGCTGATTCCCATGGACCTCATGGTAATTCCCTCATGGGACTTTTCTTCCCATGTACTGCTCAGGATGCCAAGGTAGCTCATATGGGATACTGGATTCCACCTCAGAGGCCTGGCATAAAATATTCAGGTATTGCAATGCTTAGCACTTGGGGACTTAAAATTCGTTTAGCCTACACTCTTTCCTTCCACTTCTTTTCCTATACACATCAGAATTAAATTCGGACCCAAAGACTATTCAAATATTTGAGAAAAGTTATCTTTGACTTGGAGGGAGGATAGATGAGGCTCATACTGTTTATCTGTCCCCCCTATACCTTCCTGAATGTAGAATGACCTCAGCTTTGTCTTGCAGTACCAAAACAAATGTTGAAACTGCCCACATCATGATATCATCTAATCGCATTGACAGTGACTTCAACAGAGTAGTTATAAGGTTCATTTTAACCACTAAGTTGGTCAGATCAAAGTGTTGTTCATATAGGTTCTCTGTGTATTTCCAAGCACTGGGGGGAACATAAGATTTTAAAGAACACCAAAAAGCTACATTCCTTTTGTGCTTTATGCTATTAATATTTCATGTAGTCTAGTGAATAGCCATTTTCTTCAAAAGAGAGAGACTCCCCAGTAACCTTCAAATGCATTGTGGGATAACATTTATGGAACCAAAACCCGTCAGTAATGATAAAAAAATAATGAAAGTTGCATGGTACTCTGCCTTAAAAGAAATTTCATACTAAAAGCATGTTAAGGCAGTCTTTAACTTCTAGTTTTCATCCAGGGAATTAAAATTCTTACTTCATAGGAGCTCTAATGTGAAAAAAAAAAAAATCAGATTTGTTATTTTCTCTCTCCCCTGCTTATTTTCTCTCTTTTTTTAGCATCAGAAAATATTGTATGCTTCTGCTCTGTTCTGAAATGTTTTGCTTTGTGTAACCCCAGTTTTATGTAGCATTGCATCTTGTTTTATGCTCAGAGTCTTCTCTTCCATTTCCCCCCCAATACTGAGCATGTCTACACATTTATTAATGTGCTTTAGGTAATGTGAACTAAATCTAGTACCTCTGAGCACTTTTATACATTCTCTGGGGGCGGGGGCAGTGCTCTAAATAAAGTGGCTCTGAAAGCTGCTCTAATTAAAACACCTAATTAAAGCACTACTACATCTCATGTATCAGCATCCTCACACTTAAAAATGTGGGGGGATTTGTACTAAAGCTTGTTTGATGAGATTCTTTTTGATTTTTTTTAAAGTAGACTTGCAGTCAGAGGTAAAACTTCATTTGGGTAAAACTTTAAGAATGGGAAGGAAGAGAAATCTGAAGGGAAATTATTAAAAAGAGGTCTAAAAAATTAGATTTGTCTTAAAATAATGAACAGAAGGAGAATCTTAAAAGGCAAGAAGAAGTGGTTTTAAATCGAGCTCTCTCCAGTAGAAGAAAAATTTCTTAGGGAATGTGGTATTCATGGACTAGTACTGAGTGTTTTTTGGCAAAATAATAATACTACTAAAAATCATCCAATAGCCTGTGTGGATAATTTTCTTAAAACTTTAGGCATGCATAACATCAAAATGAACACACCCATGTTTCTTAAACATAACTGCTTTGAAGGTAATTAGATATTCCTAGAGCCCACTATGTTGTTGAGAATTTAACCAAGTATAGTCATTCATGTGCTACATTTTAAAATAAACATGGAGCTTGAGCAAAAGGAAAACTATTTTTCATTCCTTTATAAAACAAGCGAATAAGAAAATAGGGAACAATTTAGAGAGTATTGAAACACTGTAATAAAACTTACTTCCAGGGAGCAGGAAGGGCGCTTGCTTCACATTTTAAAAGTGGTCTGTCAAGACCTCACAGAACATGGAATTGATTGATTGACTAGTGAGCCAGCACTCATATAAATAAAGGAAATGTGGATGGTCTGAGCTCAGGCCCACTTTAGTGAATGCACCCCGCCAGCTGTATTCTATTCAGTGACATTGCAGCAACAGCTAAACTGCAATCAGAGCATGGTTTAGCCACTTGACAATCAGAAGCAACATTTTGTTTAAAACAGTTCATGGTGAGAAAGCAGATGCTGACCTTGATGCATGCCAGGCATGGAAAAGTGAGGTTTTGTTTGGTCTTCTGTGGGACTTTGATGAAGAAAACATCACTGTTGTGATAAGAATAGGTCATTTTGGTCCACATTAGGAAATGGGATGCTGGCTTTTAAAGATTTTTCCTATCCCTGTGGGGGGATGAAAGAGTGAGTAATAGTGTTGTTCTGCTTCAACCTCTCAGGCATGGATAAGTTGTGCTTTTGTTACAGGAAAATCTGCAAGCCCTTAGTGTGTTCATGGGGTTCACAACCTACCTGAGGGGTAGAGAAACAATAAGCTGTCAGAATGAATGCTGTTGTGTTTAAAGACCCACTCTGAATGGATCATGAAACTCTCACAGAAAAACTGCCTTTGTGCTGAACAATTTTAGGAGGCAAAAAAACCCCAAGCTTTCCCTCTGCAGCATGACAAAGTCATTTCACAAATACAAGTACACTGCTCCACTGTCCTTGTACAAGTTTTCAGCCTTATATCCTGAAAAAGAAAAAGTAGTAAATGAAAGACTCAAACTTTCTAAAAGTTTTCAAAATTACTTGGGCATTTGTGTGTGTCTTATTTGCACCTGAAATGACTAGTATGTTGATATGTGTATGTGGGGAGCTGGAAATCAAACTGTGATCTGTCCATGCACTGGCTGCATGAAATTACAATAAAATGACTTTGTTAAGGCAAGCAAATGTGCCTGCAGTTCTGAAAGTCCAAATTACTGGAAAATCTGAGTTACTTGTTTATTTTTAAAGTGTAATATGCTCAGTCAGCTTATTGTTTCACAGACTGCAATTAAATCTTTCTACAAATGTATTGATAAAAACATTCCCAATCACAAATATGATGCCCGACTCCTTTAAATCCCTTCCCCCTTAGGCTTAAAAATTAATGTATTGCAAACATTAATGTAGTGATGAATACAGTTAGTGTATAGTGGGTGAAATTTCCCAACATGCTCTTGATTTTGCTTCCATTCAATTACACATATCAGCATTTTCCATTCAACACTACTAATTCCACTTGACAGGTAAACAGAGACATGGGGAAGTTAATTTTTTTTTTTTTTGGAGGATTGCTCGTGAGAAATGTAATGATTGTATATTTGCTGAAGATTAATAATTCAAGCTTTAGGATAATTAAAAACAGAAGTACAAAGTGAAGAACCAGGTGATGAAATGAGTAGATTTAAGCAGCATCAACAACAAAAAATCAGTGTATATGTTATTCATTAGCTTGAGCTTCTGCTTCCCTTTCAAAAACATTTCACAAATAGCTTACAAATCTTTTAACTCCCAAATGAATCCCAGTCTGATGATAGGAAACTTCCTGACCCCAGATCCAGCCAAGTACACCTCTGACATGTACTCCCATGGTGCTCTTACATCTTTAAAGGTGCCCTTCTGCTCTAAACCACTCTTTACTATCTGCTGATTGATCACTGAAAATAGATCAAGATGCTGCAAAGGTCAGTCCCCTGATGTCTGGCACCTCAGCTATACCTGTTCCACCCAGGCCTTGCCAGCTCTTAGCAGAGGGGATTCTGTGCGACAGAAGAATTACATCCTTGTTCAGCTAGCACTCAGAGAAAATGAACCTCCCCCCTTCCCACTTCCAGGAAACAGACCTGCTGATATGGTCAAATGCCAAATGTTCTGGAATCAATTATTACTAATAATAAACATGTATAAAAGATGACAAAAGGTTTTATTATAAAAACAAAAAAAAACCCATAAGAAATCAGTAACCATATACTTAGGTTTATCATATTTCCAGTTTCAAGAAACAGGACCCCTGTCAGGGGCGAGGGGCAGTGATATGCCTATTTCCCACCCCTGCCCCTGAATCCCAAGTCACAGCCCTCACCACCACCCCACCGCAGCCCTGCTGCTGCCCCTCATTCCCAACACACAGCCCCACACTCCCAACCCAAGGCTGTCTGCTCCCCCCAGCCCTGCAGCATCTCCTGGCTGCCCCACTCCTATGAGCACAGGCACCAGCCCTGGTGCCACTGGCTTGGCTATGCAGCTCTCTGCTGCCCTGAAGGGCCCTTAACACCTCCTTCCTCCACTGGAGGGGCAGGAGCCTCCCCAGTTGTAGCCCCAGCACCTGGATAGCTTCCCCCCAGTGCCAGCAGGCACCCGTCCACCTCATATATCCATCCTTTCCACATACCCCTGCCACACGCACACACAGAGCCCCACCCCTGACAGTCTCCAGCTCTAACTCTCCAACTCCTGCCCCCCATAGAATTACCTGCATGCAGCTGTCAGTGCTGCTCCCAACACCCTACATGGCTACATGCCAGCCATGTGCGTGTTCGCATGCACAGAATGTGATGCCCCTTGACTCCAATCGCCACTCCTCCCAGGAAATCCCAGATGTATGGTAAACCTACATATGCTTAGGTATAGGTAAAAGACTAAACAAACAAAAGAAAATACTGGAATAATAACCTGTTCTTACCCTGCCTCTCAAATCCAAGTATTGCAACTTAATATGAGTAAAACATTTCTGCCTCTGACCTCTCTGCCTGGGCCTCCTGCATTTTTTTTTGTTTTACTCACCTAATTTTCTCAGGTTGAGGGACTCCAGTAGTGCCATAGACCCCAAAAAAACGAGAGACACCATCAGGCTCTTCAGACAGATCTTAAGTACCATTTCTAATCTGGCCATTTATATACTTCACCTACCAATTTTCAGGGAGCCCACTTCATGTATATAACTTACTTCCTACCCTCTATGCTCCAAAGGTGTTTATCAGGCTAAAAATTTTTCCTGATCTAATTAAGACCAGGAAAGTATGTGCATCCTTTCAGACATGAAGAATACTTATCCAATATCCCCAAAATGCTGCCTGAAATTGCTAATGGGCACATCTGCATGTGCAATTAGTGCACTTCAGTAAACCCTGGTGTAGTTCAAGCTGGAGTCAGCTGCTCCGGGGCACAGCATTTTCACATGTGCTCAGGACCGCAGCAGTTTGAGCTTAAGTGGAGCAGCTGGCAGCAGGCTCAGAGGGTCAGTCCAAGGCTCTGGGTGGCAGCGTAGGGCTGCAGAATGGCTGGCTGGGGTACAAGAGTGTCCAAAGTGTGTTGCCACATGGCTCACCCCCTGAACTTGCTGTCAGCCAGGCGCTACTCCACCCTGGCTCAAACTGCTGTGGTCCTGGTCACCACGCATGGGTGCTTTCTGTGTGCTAAATGACTGTTCCACAAGATAATACTTCCCCTGAAAATACTATCTTATGGTGGAGTTAATTAACTTACCATCCTGTAATGCCAGCGCACATGTAGACAATGATGCTATACTGTGGAGCTAATTAGTCATCTCAGCAGTAAAGTACACATGTAGATGCACCCAGTGAGAAATATCCTACCTCAGTAGTCTGAGTAGTCATGTATTATTCTTATTCTTACCTTTCTTTTAAAATGAAAAATTCATCATGTTCTGGAAGGGCCCTTTTCCTCAGCCTCAGAGCACATCTGCAAGGGAGATGAGTAAATGACTCCAGTCAAATGCTAATTCTTAGTAATTAGTGTTCTTCAGCCATTTCAGCTTTGAACCTCTTCTAAGTGCCAAAGGAACTCATTTTTTTTATTATTTGAAAGTAATTGTGATAGTGTGCAATCCTGGCCTTATTACATACAACATATATTTTATATCAAATGCCACAATGCATATAAGCATAAGGACAATTAAGGATAAATACCTTGATGCTACCTATTTGTACATACTATATCAGTAAAACAAACTCAAGAAAACATGCATGACATCCCCTCAGGTTCATGACAGTTAATGCGTTGGGAACATTTTATTTTGTACCAAATTGAGGTGTGCATAAATCTTTATGACGGTCTATAAGCAGAAATAAAACTGAACAAAACTAAGGCTGTTCATGTCCCAGCCTATACTTCAATCTTTATACATCTCAGATTAGGCAAAACATTTTCACAGAACATATAGAACATATTTTTAGTGTCAACATAGTTTGGTTTGATATTCCAAAACTGAAATGTTTAGTCTTGGTTTAATTCACACTGCCTATAACACTTCATTTTGTTATAGTTCAGTATTAAACTGTATGTTTTACACACAGCTGCAGAAGCCTGACTGGTCTATATTTTCCTTCATGATCCTCAGAACTGTATTTTCATGATTGGATCAATGTTGCATTATTGGAGATGAGGTCCTCCAGAAAGCCCAGCCCATGGAAAAGAATGGAGGGCTTTTACTTCCCAAAAGGCAAACACACTACAAAGGAAAGGCAGTTTAGTTTCAGAAAATATTAATAACTGGTCCAAAACAGAATAACAATTATGGCACAATTCTCCTCTAAATATCTTGTAAAGAAAGTACATAGACAGTGAAACTATGAAACTAGAATATGTCCTGTTGCTATCAGTAGGTGTCATAAATGAGTACAGCTTAAGAAATTTGAGCTACACTGTAGAAAAAGCAGAAGATAGGTGGCACCTTAGATTTGAATTGGCTTTGAGAGGCAAGAGCTTTCCTAAATAATAACATGCTTCCTCAGATACTATAACAAGGCTGTCAGAAAGAAAGTGCTTATTTAGAAAAGAAAGGGACAGGGGAAGGGGCACTGCTAAATGAGGTAAAGGGTAGGTTGATTAGGCCAAATGAGATGAACAAGGCAAAAAACACCATGAGGAACACTAGAGTTAATAGCCAGTCCAGGTAATTCACATAACCTCTTGTGACTTGTGTTAACACAATCAAGTCTGTGAATGATTTGTTTTCTTCAACTTTGCATTCAAATTCACTTTTTTTTTTTTTTAAGTTACTTTGTTTAGGGAAAGGTACTCTAAGGTCAATGATGGAGGTTAAAATATTTCTGCCATGGACTTTTGTGTGCTTCTTGAATTGTTAAATTGATATCCTTTCGTTGTTTTACATAAGGGTTGCTGGGGACAGTATTTGAAGATGACCAGAGAGATTCTGTTTTCCTTGTAATAAGGTTGGTAATATAATTGGTCCCTTCATAGCACCTGAGGAAGTACCTTGTTGCCTATAAAAGCTCATACCTCTTTAAGCAAGTTAGCCACAATGGCCATGTCCAGATAAGCACAGGCATTTGGTTCCCCAGGGACAAGTAGCAGGACACACCTTGTGCTGCTGCTACTTGTCCCCAGGGAACACCTGTGCTCTGGTGTGTGGCAGATTACCCTGCGTGTGGAAGGAGAGACTGGAGCCAGCAACTGTGCCTTGCCTGGGTTTCTAGGGGCTGGGGAATCTGCAGCCACAGTGGTTTTGTAGCTGGGACCCTGACCAGCAGACAGACTGTGGCTTTGGCTGGCTAGACTTCTATTTTGGGCAGTGCACACTGCTGCCCCATGTGCAGCCCTGCTTTTTTTCTGTGCAAATTTTTTTGACCATGGGATCTCCCAGAGTCAGAAAATCCCTCCACTCTACAAGGTAGCAGTGCAGAGAATGCCTGAACGTGTGGTGTATGGTGCCACAGATGGGTCTGTGGTGCCACACACTGCACAGCCACGCTCATCTGGACTTGGCTTATGATATCACCCCACCCTACTTTCTCCCTGGCTTCATGTTAACACAACTAACAAACCTTTCCATTTGAGTGTAGAAAGCAACATTCAGCGTGGCATTTAGTAGCCATGGTTAAAATTTGGTTGAAACAGGAAAAGCAGAACGAAAACAAAGCCCTACTGAATTCTTTAACATACTTTTGACTTATACATATTCCCAAGGTAACATTATCTTGTCAGTATGAATTATCATAGCTTTGCTGAGGATGCCAAATGCATCTCTGCTTAAAGCAACTTGCAAGAAATTCCCTCATCTTTTACAAATATTTTTGCCAATTGCCCACTCTGAAAGCAAAAGGCAAGGACCATTATTTTAGGTCGCATTATATTTTACATTATACAGTAGGTTGTAGAATTCACCAGTTTGTATAAGCAACAGCCTAGTTTTTTATTCGTAAAAAGAGAGACAGTAGCCACATGGTGTATATATATATTCAACACTATTTTCAGGTCTTCCAGAAAGAAGGGAGGAAGAGGCAAGAGAAAATGAAAGAGTCAAGCACATAACCATCATTTCTGAGAAGACATTAGTGCATAACAGAATATAACACTGAACACTGACAAAACGCCTAGGATGAATTAAAGTAGAGATGCATGCATCAGTCAGTGCAGAATGTGTATGAAATGGAATGATACCACCTGGTATACACCAACTGAATAACAAGGAGTAGACTGACAGCAGAGCAGCATTTCTTCTGCTCATACTTCATATCATACAAGGAACACTTGACAGTGTTAATGGCACAATAGAAACCTGTAAAAATTGAACAAACTTCTAAGTGCACTGACTATATGTAGTTTCCTAGTTATTTATGCCTCAGGGAGAATCATTCAATTTTGTTAACAAGATAAAGTAGCTAGTGGGGACATTAGTTCTGAGGTTGAAAATTTGACAACAAACTGGGGTCAGGAGAATGCCAAAGTGTATTATGAAAATCATGTAAGCGACTCTGTTTTTAAATAATATGACCCAAATTAAGTCAGATGCACCAATTGTAGTACAGAGGCAGCCAGACATTGCCTAAATTAACTGCATGCAGTATATACAAACTAGCTGTACAAATTCAAGTAAGTGTCCTTAGATAGCAAAATATTGCTGAAATTGAATGTTGTTTCCAATATCAAAAAATATAATCTAATATTGCTGCTATTTCTAATAGTTTAATATAAAGAAACAAACATACTAACACAATATATTTCCTGTCTTATTTGATTCTGTCCAAATCCCAATTTAATATAATAGCTTGCATACACAACATTGATCTATCTTTATAACACTTCTATAAAAATGTAATCATAAAGGTGATTTATAATCATGATCTGTTTTATGCATAAGAAGAGTATCTGCAGATTATTTACTGAAATGACAATAAGTAGCCTAGACAACATTCTGTTAGCTGAAAACTAAAGACTACTTTCATTTTACTTTTTGAATGAATATAGTGCTTTGAAGAGGTTCTAGATAGACAGCAATGGAAGCCCTGTCTGTGAACTTCTCTTTTCATCGACAGAAGATAGGCATCTTGATTGGTGGTTTTACAAGTCTCTCCAGTTAACCTCATCCTATCGATGTTCTTCATTCTTATTCTGGAGGAGTTGCTGTTGGAGATACAAGGATAGTTCAGTCCAATTCTCTCAGCCAAGATTTTCTACATTCTCTAATGGTCTCAAAGGCTAGGTACAGCCATTCAAAAAGCCTAAGGCAGAACTCGTATAAGTTGTGTGGTTTTCTGCAAGCAGTGAAGTTTAGATTGGTAGCAAACAGAACATACATTTTCTCTTTGGTGGTGTGGGGTAAGCCTTAGATTGGGTTCCACCATTTTTAAACCAGTCTGTGTGTGCTGAACTTCTATTCTGTTACAAATATAGACCAATTTCCGATCACTTATAGTAAAAATGTAATGGTAAAAATGGTGGTAAAAACGTAATAGTAAAAATGTAATGTCTGTACCTGGCCAGAATTCTTTACAAACTATACATAAATCTAAGTAAATAACCTCATCCACAATTACCACGAAGCCCATACATAATATGAACTATAGCATACAGAAATGTAGAAGCAAGAGACAGAACTACACTATTTAATTTAAATAGCAGAGAGAGTATTTTTGGTAGATGGCCAATGTTGCACTAGATTTATGACCGATATACCTTGTTACAGGAGAACCTAAGCCCTCAGACCAACCACAACCTCTCTATATGATAATAGACGAACTTTATTGATACACAGTGATAGCAGATAAGAAATAATGCAAAAAAATCTTTTATCTACCAGTCCCAGTGTTGTCATCAGAGGGAAGATACATCTTGTCAGTACATAAGCTTCACCCTGAGGTTCTGTCTTGACTGTCAGATGTCAGCAGCCTAGAGATTGAAGGCTTAGGCACAGCCCTCCTTTCACCCCCCCAATGGGGTAGATGAGATGGGTTGGTTGTATTTCCTTTTGTCCACGGTGGACTCCATTTCCCCTCTCAGGGACCCTTTACTGCCCTGAAATCCTTCCTTTTGGACTGTTCCCCCCCCAATGACTCTTCATCTCTGGGCATTGCTGATTGGCCTTTCTGTAGTAATCATACTGTCCACGTTCTGCCTGTCAGCATATTTCTTTGTTTCACGAACTCATCACATGCATACATCCTAATTTGGTGCTTTCCTAGTCTTAAGGGCTCTGCAGTTTGACACTGTGACCTAATGTCACTTTATCCCATGTTATGGAACAGTGTAGTACATGTCTTCAATTTCCCAGTCTGTGTGTCTGCTTGTTGCTTGTTTGTGTCAGACCCAGTGGGCCTTGAAGGCATAGACAGACTTTTATAAATCAATTAACCCTTGTTGTTGCCCTGAACCATTGTTCTAATGCAAGTTATTTTACCTATAAGCCAATTCCCAAAAGCAAACCTCTAAATACAATTTTCTAGCCATCAGCCAGAATGTAAATATTAATTACTCAATCTTACATATTATTTTTTGAGATCTTGAATGACTGTATGCGTCCAATGGCACCCCAGTCCACCACAAGGTAAAAATTAATGTTTATGTCCATTTCTACTTACTGACATATACTTTTGGCAAAAAGAAGTTGCTGTGTTCAGAAGAGAGAAGACATTACCAAAAAGTGACAGAAGAACCCCACTTCAGGCACTATTTTAGTCTTTGAATTCCAGGACTTCAGATTCCCCTCTTCTTGTATGAGAGCATTTTATTAGGTTTGTACAGCAACAAATCCACTGACGTTTACCTGAAACCATGTTTCCTCTACACCTGAACATTTTTACATAGCTAGGATCCAGGTGCCTGTGGTACCTATATATCTCTCATACAATCCCCACTCAAAGCTTGGTCTCATATTATACCCTGCTCTACTGACTGCCAGGAACATTTTCATAATCTGAATTACACATCCGTTTTGTCTCTAAATTCAGGTGTTAGTCACCATAGTGCTATGTTAGGTCCAGAGCAGTTTAGGCTCTGTTTTTTTTTTCTGTTTGCTGTTTATTCTGTTAATGATTCTACTTGTACAGTTCTGTACAAAAACACAAGAACTGCCATTTACTGGGTCAGACCACAGATCTATCTTGTCCAGTTTCCTGTTACACAGTGACAGTGTGGATGCTGAAAGGGAAAGTGAATAGGGTATGACTGTGGCATTCCCCTGTTCCTTTTCTACTTGCAACTTCCAGCATTTAAGGTCCAGGAAGTTCTGATTCAGAGGCTGTATCCCTAACTCCCATATCCAATCACTCTTGATGGACCATTCCCAAAGACAGTCCAACCACTCTTTGAATCTGGTTAAATGGTCAGCTTCTACAACATCTTGTGGCAACAAGTTTCATACTTTAATGACGCATTGACTACATGTGATGCTAAAGGCACAGAAAAGTAATTCTACTCTGCATTAGCATGTAATGGAAAAGGCTGTGCTATTGCACTAATGCACAGTAGAATTAATCTACTACACATTAGCATGACTAAAAAGACATGTACCACTTATATTGTGCAGTAGCACCAGTTGCTGAGCATTCATTTAATACCTGTTAGTACCTGTTATTACAGCTACTGAACCTAATGCTCTGTAACTACAGTTCATTAATGCATGTGTAGACATAACCACTGCATGAAAAAGAACTTCCTTTTGTTAGTTTTAAACTTACAACCAATAGTTTAATTTTATATCCCTTAGTTCTTGAATTGAGAGAAATGATAAAGAATAAATTTCTATTTACCATCTCTTCACTGTTTAGCCTTTTATAAACCCTTATCATGTCTCCCGTCAAATGTCTCTTGTCTAAACTGAATAGGCCAAGCCTCCTTAGTCTCTTCTCATACAAAAGACCCTCATACCGCTAATCACTATTGTTGACCATCTCTGTACTTTCTTTTCTATCCTTTCTGAGGTGGGGGGGGACAAAAACAGAGCACAATGTTCAAGATATAGTTACACCAATGGATTTATGAAGGAGCATAATGATCCTTTCCATTTGGTTTACAATTCCCTTCTTACTGGCCACATCTACACAAGATGCTTACTGTGCAGTATCTTATTACTACTCTGCAATAGCTTGCTACCACTGTTCAATAGCTCATTAGCACTGTGCAGTAGCGTTGTGTGGCACGAAGCGTGATGTGATGCTGCTGCACAGTAGTAATAAGCTATTGCACAGTTAGTGTCACCAGAAAGTCATTCAAGGACACTACTATACAGTAACTCCAGGTACTCAACAGTCATTTAGTACTTGTGTATGCAAGAGCTAAATGATGGCGCAGTAACAATTGTGCACAAACATGAGCCTTCAGTGAGCTGATGTTTTAGTGAACTGAGCTGATATTTTAGTGAACTGTTCACAATGACTCCCATATCTCTTCCCTGTGTGATAACAGCTAATGTAGAGCCCATATTAGTGTAAGTATATCTTGGGTTATTTTTGTCTATGTGCATCACTTTCCATCTATCTACACTGAATTTATTATGCCATTTATTTACCCATTCACTCTATAGTGAAAGATCCTTCTGTCATTTCTCACAGTCCACCTTTGTTTTTACTAATTTGAATAGTTTCATCTCCACAAATCCACAAATTTGGCCCCCTCACTATTCACCCCCTTTTCCAGATCATTTATGAATATAATAAATAGCACCAGTCCCAACAAAGAGCTCTGGGTGGTCCCACTGTTTACTTCTTTCCATCCCCAAAAACTGACCATTTATAATCACTCTGTTCTTTATCCTGAAGTCAATTTCTAAACCAGTAGTGGACCTTCCCAAAATTGCATCATTAGGATTCTATTATTTACATGCCAGGATTAATATATATTAATACTTCCTCACCTTTAACCATCTTCAAACCTTACACACGTAATGGAACTATAAATGGCTGTACTTAAAAAAAAATCAGTTAATTTCAAGAGGATAATTGAAAAGTTGGACATTAATATGAAAACTATGTTGTAAATCTTATTGGAGTAGTTTGTCATGAGACTTTTCTCCATTTCCTGGTGCTACAGTATAGCATTTTAACTTATTATCCCAATTGAAACTGTAATCCTGAGGTATGAACTGGAGTTAGAACTTTTCAGATAAGATTAGTAGTTGATGTTTCAATATCTATTTTATCTGGACCATTCATCAGTTTTCCACTGCCACTGTATATTCTCATTCAATTCAGTTAAAATAAGTAAATATGTGTAGTATAGCTCTCGCTCATATTTGTTCCTATTCTGATAAAGAAAAAAAACCATAAAGTTCCTTTTATTTGGAAAACATTTTCTTCTTCATAATGGGATCAGAGATGATTAACATCGTCATCTTGGATGTAACTTTCCAAAATCTGTACCTCTATACTAGTAACAGCTATGTTGATATTGCATAGCATAAAAGGAAAATCAGGAGCTTATGGTTGCCTGGGTGACGCCAAACTGTAGTGGAATAGAACAGCAATAGGCTTAAATCTGCAGCCAATAGACTGACAATATATGGTTAGGTTAAAATATATTCTTTTTAAATCCCCATTTGACCATGTAGTGTTTGGTTAGTAATTTGTGATATGTGTTCTTTTCTATTTTGTCTTTAACACTTTCATTCAGAAACAAAGGGAAAGGTAGTAAAATGCAATTTAACACCTTCATTACTTAGATTTAATTGCAAAACTTAAGTCACCTTATCTCATCTTTTTGTCACTGATAAATTCCTTTGGCCTTGAAGAAGGCTTATAATAAGTACTAAAAAACAAATCTTCTTCCTAGCAGCAAGTATAAATAACACAGTTCAGGTTTAAAGAAGATGTGGAGCAGATAAATGAAAAATGGATTTGCATGTATAATAGTTTAGAGATGTAACTCAGCCAATTTTAACCTCCTTGATAGGCACATTTCCCCAATCTGAAGGTTGTGTGAGTTTTACATCTGCTGTTAGATAACTCAGGGGAAAGTGTAGCTGGAACACTTTGCATTTGCACTTGAGAGATAGTGACCCTTATCAGATGCACCCATGACTCCCATGACTTCAGTTATTTAAAACATAGACTAATATATTATTTCATTGAGTGTCTAATGTCCTGAATCAATATTTTCTGCCCCTATCCCCCCATTTGTTATGTTGTGTATGTTATTCTTGGGCTCTTTTTTCCTGGCAGCATTTATCTTCTTTATTGATGCAAAATTATTTTAAAACTATTAACCATCTTCTAAGGCCTCATAATTCTTTTCTCACATCATATAAATTAGAATTCTTGGTACAGATAGTTTATAGTAGTTTTCTGATTTCACATGATGTAAACTGTATAAAGAATTATAAGTATAAAGCATAGAAACTTGGTTTAAGATTAAGTGGCTACTCATGAGAGTGGCTACTTATTACTGGCAAAGTTTAGTAAACTCCTGTGGCCAGCCAGCTGACTTTACTTTTTCTTAAAAGAAATATTAGTAAAGAGTGTTAATATAAAACAATCAACCTTTGTATTACAAAAAAAAATCAGACAAATTTCAGACGAATTTCTATCCAAGAAAGTTTGAGTAATGATAGCCCTAAAATGTTGTTTTAATTCCTGTAGATACTTGATACCTTTTGGCCTTTGCCCAACATGACTTATAATATAAGTGTACAAATGCCCTACTAATCTTCTGAAGTCAGTAAGCATAAGAGAATATGAACTCGGCCTTGGGAATTGCTTGTAGCCTTTGTAAGCAGAAACAAAGCATTAGGAAATCCAGGCAGAAGCTTGCAAGTTTTAAAGAAGTGAATAATTCATTTTATCCTGTATTTCTTAACTCTAAATGAAATCAAAAGAAGAGGTAAGGTTTTACAAAAAAAGAGACCTAGCTATGAACATTTATCTTAAAAATCAGAGCCAATATTTAGATACGTAAATAGATTAGATTATATAAATATGTACTTAGTAACCTTGTATGATGTGCCTATGCAAGTTTTGAAAAGAAAGCCAAGAAGAATGTTATACCAGTATTTACAGTCGCCAGAACCAGGGAGTAGAAGACTCTTGTTTTGAGAATAACTCTGAAAGAGGTTTAAGGCTAAGTTATTAGATTTGACTTGTGTAGATCCAAGTAGGCAAAATAGTCCAATGTCTATCACACAAGGCAAATATTTTAATGTAAAGAGTTTTATAAACTCTACAAAGATAATACATGTTAAAAGAATCTTGTCAACCAAAGACTGTGGCACTGGTGTCATCAGGAAGGCTTTGGCCTTAGTCCACTCTTTGGAGAGAGAGGCATCGAACTGCTGGGAAGAGATGGCCTCCACCTCTCTCCACTGGGGAGGAGGCTCTTCTCAGCCAGACTGGCTGACCTGCTCCACTGGGCTTTAAATTAAGCCCACTGGGGGATGGGGGGACTACTGCCACTGCTGGCCCACAGAGCAACCCTTGCAAAGCCAGCAGGCCAAGACAATTAAGGGATCCCAACTCAGCCCCAGCCTTGGAACAAAATGTAGGCAAGGCAAGGGCCCCCAAGAGGACACTTGCATGCCTATACACAAATGCCAGGAACTTGGGGAATAAACAGGAGGAACTTATTCTCCTGATAAATGCAATTAACTATGATATTATTGGGATAATGGAGACCTGGGAGGACTCCACCCATGACTGGGCCACAGGTATAGATGGCTATACCCTGTGCAGGAAGGATCAAGTGGACAAAAGAGGTGGGGGCATAGCTGTCTATGTCAAGAAAAGCTATGCATCCCTGCAAGCTGCCATTGGCACTCGTGGTGGGTGACTTGAGACCCTCTGGGTTAAAATCTATAGGGAACACAGCACAGGGGATACTATGGTGGGTGTCTACTACAGACCCCCTACCCAGGGTCAAGACCTTGACCAGGAGTTCACCACGGAATTGGCTGAGGCCACATGCTTCCGGTGTATGATTGTCATGGGAGACTTTAACTACCCAGACATCTCATGGGAGGAGCGTTCAGCCAAATCTGAGTGGTTGCAAAGCTTTCTTTTGAGCGTGGATGGCCTCTATCTGATGCAAGAAGTCTACGGGCCGACGAGAGGTAAAGCAATACTTGACTTTGTACTGGCAACCAGGGATGACCTAATCAGTGAACTAACAATCAAAGGGAAGCTGGGTGACAGTCACCATGAGCTGATCACCTTCAGCATCAGCCATAAAGCTGGCAAGTCAGTCAGTAATACAAAAATCCTTGACTTCAGGAAAGCTTGTCAGAGAGGCCCTAAAGGGCCACAACCCAAAGTAGAGAGGAGTTCAGATTGAGTGGTTGCTCCTCAAAGGAGCAATCCTGGATGTGCAAGCAAAGTCCATCCCACCTCAGAGAAAAGGCAGCAAAAGGGCACAGCAGCCCCCTTGGCTCTTCAGGGAACTGGCAGACCTCCTGTGTCTTAAAAGGAAGACCTAAAAAGGATGGAGGACTGGAACCACCACCAAGGAGGAATACTCTGCTCTGGTCCAGACCTGCAAACCAGCAAAGACAAGGCTGCAATGGGACTCTAGCTAGCTACAAATATCAAGGACAATAAAAAGTCCTTTTTTAGATACGTGGGGAGCTGAAGGAAGAGCAAGGGCAACGTTGGACCTCTGCTAAACCAGAAGGGACAACCGACAACTGATACCCAGGAAAAAAGCAAACTTGCTAAATGGGTACCTTGCATCAGTTTTTCACCAGTCCCATGGGATACCCCTGCCCACTGTGGGTCAGGGAGGCCCAGGTGAGAGAGATTCCTTACCCTCCATTGAAGCTGACCTCATGAAGGAATTTGACATGCTGGATATCTTCAAGTCAGCCCACCCTGAGGGGTTACACCCAAGGGTACGGAAGGAGCTGACAAGCATCATAGTTCAGCCCCTGGCACGGATCTTTGAGAGCTCTTGGTGTTCTGGTGAAGTGCCCGAAGACTGGAAGAGGGCCAATGTTGTACCTATCTTCAAGAAAGGGAGGAAAGTAGATCAAGCAAACTACAGGCCCATCAGCCTGGCCTCTATCCTGGGGAAGGTCTTAGAAAAGATTATCAAAGAGGCCATCCTTACAAGACTAGATGAAGGCAATATCCTGAGGGATACTCAGCATGGGTTTGTTGCGGGTATGTCTCGCTTGACCAATCTCATTTCCTTTTATGAGCAGGTGACCTATCACCTGGACAAGGGGGAAGAGATTGGCATTGTATATCTTGACTTTAAAAACCCTTTGATCTAGTATCCCATGATATCCTCTTGGCTAAACTGGCTAACTGCAGCCTCAACCTCAGCATAATCTGCTGGCTGGGAATTGGCTCCGTGGTAGGACTCAGAGGGTGGTGGTCAACAGCAGCCAATCGTCGTGGTGCGCGGTCACCAGTGGGGTTCCTCAAGGTTCTGTCCTAGGGCCTATACTATTTAACATCTTCATCAATGATGTGGACATTGGTGTCAGAAGCGGACTGGCCAAGTTTGCCAATGACACCAAACTCTGGGGTAAAGCATCCACACCTGAGGACAGGAGGGTGATCCAGGTAGAGCTTGACAGGCTCATGAAATAGGTGGATAAGAACCTGATGGTGTTCAACACCAAAAAATGCAAGGTTCTCCACCTCGGGGGGAAAAAAAATCTGCAGCATCCTTATAGGTTTGGCAGTGCTACCCTGGCTAGCACCACAGATGAAAGGGACTTGGGAGTCATGATTGACCACAAGATGAACATGAGCCTTCAGTGCAATGCTGCAGCTAGTAAAGTGAGCAAAACGCTGGCTTGCATCCATAGTTGTTTCTCAAGCAAATCCCGGCACATCATTCTCCCATTGTACTCGGCCTTGGTGCGGCCGCAGCTGGAGTACTGTATCCAGTTTTGGGCTCCAGAATTCAAAAAGGATATGGAGGAGCTTGAGAGGGTGCAGAGGAGGGTCACGTGCATGATCAGAGATCAGGAAAACAGACCTTATGATGAGAAGCTGAGAGCCATGGGACTCGTCAGCCTGGAAAAGTGCAGGCTCAGGGGTGATCTTATGGCCACCTATAAGTTTATCAGAGGTGCTCATCAGGATCTGGGGGAACATCTGTTCACCAGAGCGCCCCAAGGAATGACCAGATTGAACAGTCACAAACTCCTCCATGACTGTTTTAGGCTGGACATAAGAAAGAATTTCTTCATGGTTCGAGCCCCCAAGGTTTGGAATAGACTGCTGCCAGATGTGGTTCAAGCACCCACTTTGAACGCCTTCAAGACACATTTGGATGCTTGTCTTGCTGGGATCCTATGATCCCTGCTGACCTCCTGCCCCTGGGGCAGGGGCTGATGCCTCCAGGGTTCCTTCCAGCCCAAATGTCTATGAAATCTATGAAGAGGATGAGAAGCAGTATAGCATGATCTATTAGAGAACTATTAGTAAAACTGACTCATACAAAGCTAAACTATGCTTTTAGTAATTAAATGGGAAAGTAGGAAATCTCGGTTGCAAAAAATTTAGAGGCTGTGAAGGTAACTTTGAGAAGAATGCAGCCACACAAAGGTTTCATGGTTCAAGAAAACTACCATCTACAATAAGTTACTTTTCTATTACCAAGAATTCCTCATATAAACGCAATGCAGCAGGGTTTCATTCAAAACATGGGAGACAAGAGAGATTACAACAGTGAAAGAGAATTTTAAAAAGTGGTAGTAAGGCAAAATCATAGATTGGCTGAGACAGATGCTGGAGTGCTTGCTACTGCTAGAGGGTTACATTTTGCATGTAACATCCAAGCATGGATGTTTTCGTGTAAGATCCTTTGAAGTGGTATACCTACCTAACAAAGTTGCTGAAACCTTACACTTATGAGCTCAGAGGCCATCTTAGAATCACCTCACACTCAGTTCTGACATTAGTCTGATGTGTAATTACATGGGTGCATGTACCATTAGCATCAACTTGCCTTCATATCCTACTTTAGAATAAAAAAAACACCTTTAATAAGTACATTGAGTTTTGTTTGACTCCAAACTTCCTACCTTAAACTTCTGGAATGTTTTATATTACCTGAATCCTTAGCATTCAACACACTTAATCTTCCTTTTAAAAATACATTTCCCTATATTTCAGTGTTAACATAGAGATCCAGATTCTTTAAACAGGACACAAGCAAACATAACAGACAAGGTTTTTTTGTTTGTTTGTTTTAGCTAGTATCTGTACCTGTTTCTCGGTTTCTACAATATGAATATTCCTTGACCTAATTGCCCTCCCTAAACTTATCCTTATGGTCATCTGTTTAAATTGCAGTTAAAGTCATTTTAACTGAAATGCTGCAACACTACCCTTTCCTTTTCCAGTTGTTTATTATACCATAGTGCTGAGGATGTGCTATTTATGATGTGAAAAGTGTCTAGATGTTTTTCTGTACATTGGATGAAAAAAGCTTTACATGTTTTTCTGGCAACAGCTAACTAAAGTTTCAGCTCTCACCTGCCTTGTTCTTTTCTCCTCTAGTTGTCTTGCTGAGAAAACAAATTGCTTTGATCAGATGGCACTAGCTTTTCCCTGGTTGCTCACTCTCTCTCTCTTGCACACATAGACACTCACATTAGCTCTAAATTCCATATTATGCTGAAAGTTTCTGACTCTTACTCCGTCCTGTCATTTAACAATGATTTACAGGAAATAGAACACCATTTGGTATGCTTTGCTCTGCATATTGTATCTGTCTTCTTAAAGCAAAATAATATACCTTGGCATTAGAGAGCCAAAATCAAAGATAAAAACCACCGCCTATAACTTTCTAAAATCCTTTTATTCTATTAGCCATGCATGCAAGAAATTTTCCTAGAAGATAGGATTTGCTATATGCTATCAGATTATCAGTATATATAGTCTGCTATCTTGCTTTTGCCAGGGCTTTTAAACAGGCAGCAAAACAAAATCCTCATGATGCTCATAGAGTATTCAATTGTTTGCTGACAGCCTACCTGTGTATTAAGCATTTCTGACATTGAGTTGTGTATTAGGCCTGCCTTCCCTAAACCAAAATACAGCAGTTCTTTTAACTATACTGAGATTGTCATTGATTTTTTTTTTAATTCATGTTCACAAGAAAGCTGAACTCACTTAAGTATTTGTGTATCCTCTTTTATTGAACCCAATAATCTATAAAAATGTTTTCCATTTGTTTATAGCAATTTAAATTCTTTATCACTGACAATAGAAACCACAAGGCCCACTATAGAAACAGCAAAGATGCAGGTGCGTGCATAAACACACACACACAACTAAGCCACTGTGCTTCCTGATACAATTAAAATTATGTAAAAAATGGCCTTAAAAGGCCATTTCTTTAGTGCTAAGAAGGGTAAACTTCTCTCGAGGAGTGAAGCTGGATAAATGGCTGGACTAGAAAAATATGAAAAAGGAAATTCTACAAAATTAACAATTTTTGTTTCTTCTTCCTTTTGTTTTGCAAGTGCCACCCAGTAAAATAAAATTTGAGTTACTCTACAGACTCTCTTATAATATACGTATCTCTATTACAACTATGTAAAATATTTGAATACACCTAATTCCTGGTGAAAGCACTAAGGTTAGTTTTGTGAGGTGTCTAGCGTTATGCTTAAGCAGATCCACAATTCCCCAAAGAAGGCTGTTGAAGCAACACCCCAAAGTGCAGGGATGTCCCTGCTTCCAGTCTCCCCGGCCCCCAACTACTGCAGATACTGATTCTATGGGAGCCTCTGGGGACTTAAGTCCCTAAATTGGTGAAAATCTTCCCTCCCTTCTCCTTGTTGCTCAGAGGCAAGTACTCCCTGCCCCATTGCAGTTTTGCCTGCTGTTCCAGCGGAAGAGGAAGCTCCAGAACCACTTGTGCCTGCCTCAGGAAGTTTCATGAGGGTAAGCTCAGATAGGGACAGGGACCAGACAGTGGCATTGGGGATAGGTGGAGAGGTTCTCCCTTTCTTCATGGGGAACAGATAGGGAGGGAGAAACTACTCTCCCACCATGTTTCCACTGTTCCCATTCCCAGTTGAGCCCAGCTGGGGTGTGCAGAAGCAGCTCTGGGGGCTCCCTCACCTCAGGACAGCATGGAGGAGGTGAGGGGGAGGGATGAAGGGAGGGGATGTGTGTCTGAGCATCAAGGTAAAGTGAAGGAGTTTCACCTAATTTAGGAACTTTAAAAAGTTCCTGGAGTCTCCCTGTGTGTGCTCTAGTCCAAAGGGTGGTGAAGTCACACCATTGCACCACATCTGAACCTGCCTCTGCTTAAGCCCCAGGAGAGGGTTCTGGTTATGGATCTCAAATGGTGCCTCCTAGATTCCTTAATCCAGATGTCAGAAAGCAGCAGAATTTATTACATGCCCAGCTCCCTTCCCTTTCTGATTACCTACCATGCTGACTTTTATAGATCCCATTCTTGGGTGCATCTCCCTTTCCAAACATTGTATTAGATGTTATGAATTGTAATAGATCTTTCAAAGCCTAAAGTTTTGATGATTCAATAATCTTAAATCCCATTGTTGGATCTAGTCATTAGCTCTTAGATCATGCTAACCTTCATTCTACATTCTAAAAACTCCTTGCAAAAGGACCAGGTTTTTTAATTCTGTTTTTTTATAGTTAGGAATCTGAGATGCAAAATTCATGTGTGACTGTATGTGCGTTAAGGTGTGCCCTCACTGGTGCTGGTGCATCTACATGACATGCTAGCGTGCCCCGACAGAGTCTTCTCCTCCCCTACAGCCTCAGCTTGGTCCACCACTTTAAATGACAATAGGTAATAACTTTGTGAGGAGCATACTGTCACCAGCAGCATCTCAGGCAGCCAAACTGTGACAAGGCCTTTCTTTCCTACAGGAGCTTCTTCTCCAGAGTGTGTGTAAAGACATGCCCTCACTTTGTCTTTCCCCCCTCTTCCTCCTCCCTGTCCTTACTTTCTGTTTCCCTGCAGGCAAGCCCAACTTCAGCTTTGAAACTCGAAAGGTTTTGAAACTTCTGAAATGTTTTGACTGCACATTTCATTTTGAAGCTGTTTCGAAGCCCTTCATTTCATTTCAATTTCTCTGTTTTGAGCTCAAAAGAAGTCAAAACAGCACCAAATTAAACAGCCAGCAACATTTTTTACAGCCCTAGGACTCTGGGGTGTTGAGGGGGGAGCCTAACCTAGGCCAGCAGGGGAAAATACTTAAAACCAGTTGCAGGTGTTAATATGTGGATAATCCATGGATTAAGAGCTTCAAGAATGGTCCAAGATTACCATGTAAAATGCCAGGATCAGTGAATACATCAATGATTAAAAAAAAAAAAAGAGGGAACGTTAGTGGAACGAACAATGAATTTTATTTGGAAAAGATTTTACATTCTTTAACCAACAAAATGAAAAAAAAATACAGCCTCAAAACTCACTGTTATGGGGCTGAAGTCTGAGGACATCAAGAATCTACACATTAGTAATGCAAATACTTACAAAAGAAAACCTCAAGAAATATAAGTAACAAAAGCAGGACATCCAGGAGTACTCCTCTAGCTCTCAAAACTCGGTAGCTCTCAAAACTTGCTTTCAAACCTAGGTTCTATGGTAGCTTTTCTTCCTCTGACAGAAAATGTGACCCTTTGTTGTATGGCCCTTGATAACAAATGAGGCAGAGCTACCTAACATAACTAATTCTTCATAAGATACAGATGTCGGCCACCAGTTCTCCTGTGCTGAAGAGAAATTCCCTTGGATCCAAGCTTTCCCTGGAGACCCTGTGGGGTATTTTTTAATATCGTTGTTCACATTCAATTAAACTTTCCCATTACTAAAGGAGTAGCTCTTTAAACCCTGAATATAACAGGGAGCAGACTGAAAGATGGTACTTTTTTAAAAAACAAAATTTGTATTCCTTGAGTCATTTATTTAAACAAACAGCTGTTACTTGAGGACAGTCTGCTATTTTTAGAAATATATGGTGCATTGCTCTGATACATCTAGAAAAATATAGTATTAGAAATAACCCAGTGCCGGCAGGGGGATAAGAACAGATGATATATTATTCCAGAACTCTTTCTATCTGGAAAAAGATGATGATATGTGAACAAATAAAGCAACTCAAGTAGGCTATCAATAAAATTTCAATCTAGTCACTTACACCCCAATAATTAATTTGTTTCAGTGCTCAGTGGAAAATCTAACTGTTGAACTTTAAAGGTTACCATTATTTATAATATTGCAACATTTACCAGGTATACAACTGTATAAAACAAAATTGAAAATATATGATCCATGAAAAAGTATCAAACTCAAAGTTTCTAACCACCTAGGACCTGCATAAAATGCTAGTGGGGAACTGGCCAGGTACCAGAGGATTGGAAAAGGGCCAATGTGGTCTGCATTTACAAGAAGGGGAGAAAAGAGGACCTTGGCAATTATAGGCCAGTCAGTCCTTGGTCCTTGGGAAGACCTTTGAGAAAATTATCAAAGAGCCCATCTGTAGGGCAGATAATGCTCAGGGGCAACCAACATGGGTTCATTGAGGGCAGGTCCTGCCTGACTAACCTAGTGTCTTTTTAAGATCAGATCACAAAAAAAAAAAAAAAACTTGGTGACTGTGGCATTGAAGCCTACACAATCAGATGGGTGGCTAATTGGCTAGATGGTCACACTATGAGAGTGGTGGTGGATGGGTCATTTTTGATTTGGAGGGATATGGGCAGTGGAGTTCCCCAGGGCTCAGTCCTGGGGCCTGTACTGTTCAATTTCTTTATCAACAATCTGGATGTGGGTATGGAATGCATGCTGTCCAAATTTACTGATGACACCTAGTTGTGGGGTGAGGTGGGAATGCTGGAGGGGAGGGACAGAATCAAGCTAGATCTAGACAAATTACAGAGGTGGGCGGATGAGAATGGGATGGAATTTAATGCAGACAAGTACAAGGTACTGCATCCAGGGAGGAAGAACCAGCAACACACCTTTAGGGTGGGGAACACCCTTCTTATCAACACAGTGGCAGAAAGGGATCTTGGAGTCATTGTTAACTCCAGGATGAACATGAGCTGCCAATGCGAGGTAGTTATCAGTAAGGCTAACTGCACTTTGTCTTGCATCTACAGATGAATCACAAGCAGGTTCAGCATGGTGATCCTTCCCCTCTATGTGGCATTGGTCAGGCCACAGTTGGGGTACTGCATCCAGTTCTGGGTGTCACACTTCAAGAGGGAGGTGGCTAGCATTGAGAGTGTCCAGAGGAGGGCCACGCTCATGTTCAAGAGGCATCAAGGCAGGCCCTACAAAGAGGCTAAAGGACCTGAATCTATTCAGCCTGAACAAGAGAAGGTTGAGAGGGGATCTCATGGCCATTTACAAACTCAGCAGGGCGAACCAGCAATAATTGGTGGAGGCTCTGTTTCCCCAAGCATCACTCAGGGTTACTAGGGATAATGGCCACAAATTGTTAGAGAGAAGTTTCAGGCTGGACATCGGGAGACAGTACTTTGCAACTTAGGGCTGCCAGGCCCTGAAATGGGCTCCCAAGTGAGGTGGTAATCTCTGATACCTTGGGGTCTTCAAGAGGAGGCTGGATAGATAAATGGCTGGGATGATATGACCCCAGCACCCATTCCTGCCCGGGGTAGGGGGTCGGACCTGATGATCTGTTTAGGTCCCTTCTGACCCTAAGCACTATGAAACTATGATACTATGAAAACCTAAAAAGAGGTTATAACAATAATTAGTTACTCCACAAGTGTGTGTATGGGGAGAAGGAATACCTACCAGCATGTAAATTTTGTTAACTATCAGAAGAAACTACTTCCTCAACAGACATTTCTAAACTAATAAAATGTTGACAACTATGCAGGGAAGATTGAATCTTCTACTGATTTTCTTCTTCCAAAAGAAAAGGGAGTTTTTTGCTTAGTTGGGATGACACACTGATTAAAAACAAGCCTCTTGTCATTTCTAGCAAGTGTGAATTTATTCATTAGAAACCAACAGAGATATGTGTAAATCTAAGCTTAATGTTTAGATCTTACAATCGAGAGTAGTTTCTCTCTTCACTGAGACCATGACCCTTCAAAGTATGCAAAGGGACATGTGTCTCTGTTAAATTTAGGTCAATTAAACTAAGGTTATGTTGATCTAAGTGCCCATCTGTGCAGGCATTTGGAGTTAAATCACCCAAAAATGGCAGGCCTAATCCAGGTGAGTTCACTTGAGGAGGTGAACAGAAGACTGGAAACAGGTTAGCCTAAACTATCAAATGCCTGTGGCCTGGTTTATATATATCTATATAAAATGAAATGTCTGTCTGTCTGTATGTGTGTATGTTCACTTATAACACAAGAGTGGCTGATCATATCTAACTCTAACCTTCCAAAATCACTGAATACCACCCAAAATTATAAGCATGTTATTTTTCACTTGACCCTTTTCGGGCCCTCCATTGACCAGAATTACTTTACTTCTCAGATAAACCGGTACCACTCCATTTTGAATTCATTTCAATTATTGTTGTTATATTGACACTTGCCTTTTTTCCAACTCAATTGTCATTATTATATTGATGCTTGCCTTTCTTTTTTCCCCACAGTAAATACTAAATGTTAAATATGTTGTACTATGTGCTTTAAAAATAAACATTTTTTGTAACCTAAATATAGATTTCATAGACACTAGACGCTGCAAGGGATCTTATGAGATCCTTGAGTCCAGCCCCTGCCCTCCCCCCGCCCATAGGCAGCAAGAAAAATATCCAGATGTTTTTTGAAAGAGCCCAGAGTAGGTGCTTGCATCATCTCTGGGGAAGCCTGTTCCAGACTCTGGACATTTTTTTCTTTTGTCTCATCTAAGTCAGCCTTCCTGGAGTTTATGGCTATTAGACCTTGTTATCCCTTGGGGAGCTCTGGTGAACAGTTGTTCTCCTAGTCCTGATGTACCCATCTTATATTACTGTAGGATGCTACCAAGTCTCCTCTGAGCCTTCTCTTTTCCAGACTGAAGAGTCCCAAATCCCTCAGCCTCTCTTTGTACGTCCTGCCCTCCAGGGTTTCAATCATATCCAGGGGCTCTCCTCTGGACTCTCTCAAACTTTTCCACATCACTCCTGAAGTTGGGGGGGGGGCAGCAAAACCGGACACAGTACTCCAGATATGGCCTCACCAAGGCCGAGTCAAATCAGAGGATGGAATCCCTTGTTTTACTTGAGATGCATCAGTAGATGCACGCCAGAGTCTGGTTTGCTTTGCCAGTCACAGCATTACATTGGTGAATTATATTCATCTTGTTGTCAATCAGAACCCCCAAGTCTCTTTCAGTCCTGGTGCTAATGGTCAGTATCATGGTTTTTTTTGAAGGCCATCCAGTTTTGGTCTGCCCAGCCTAAGAATGTGTCCAAGTCGGCCTGCGTTGTGACTGCCCTCTCTCATAATTTGATCTCATCCACAAACTTTGCCAGTTTGCATCTGACTCCTTACTCCAGATCATTAATACATATGTTAAAGTGTACCAGCCAAAGTACCAAGCCCTGAGGGACTCCACTGGTCAACCTACACCATATTGATTTGCTCCATCAACTAATACTTTTTGGGTCCAACCCCATAGGCAGTTAACTAGTCATCAGACCATAAGATGATCAAGGTCAGAGGTCCTCAGCTTAGCCATGGGAACTATAGTTCCATTGTGGGGAACTAGATCAAAGGCTTTGCTGAAATCCAGGTATATAACACCTAAATCATCTCCCTTATCCAGGGCTCATGTCACCTGGTCATAGAAGGAAATGAGGCTGGTCTGGCAAGACCTGCCAGTCACAAAGCCATGTTGGCTGGCCTTCAGAAGCTTGCCTTCTGTTAGTCTGGTGTTGATGGATGCCTTCACAATTTTCTCCAGGATTTTTCCATAGATGTACATCAGACTGATTGGTCTATAATCCCCCTGGTCATCCCTCTTCCCTTTCTTGAAGATAGGGACTACATTGGCTCTTTTCTTGTCTTCTGGGCTCTCACCTAAGCTCCACAAATTTTTAAATATCTTTGCCGGTGGGGGAGAGGGGTCTTCCAGCTCCTTCAAGACTCTCGGGTGCATTCTATCTGGACCTGTGGCCTTGTGAATGTCCAGTTTCTCAAGGTTTCCCTTCACCTGATCCACATCAGTTTTTGGCCTGCCACCCGCTCCCAGGTTGGTTCATAACCTTTCACTAATGCAAAAAAGTCATTTAGGAGATTGGCCTATAATATGACATATTAAGTTCTTTGAAAATAAACAAACACTGCAATTATAAAAATAACAACCCAAGCAAAGAATGGGTAATTCAGCTAGTTCAACATATCATTTTAAGCACTGGCAGAGGTCTTTGTAGCACTGGGACACACTGTACTTTACTGGGTCATTATAAATACATACACATCATGATCTGAAAAAGATGTTAACCTTATTAAATAATAGCTCATGATCTATGATAGGTCTTTGTTGACAGCATGGAACCAGTAATAAAAGACACAAAAAGTGTAAATATATGAATACAACTGAAATTAGAAAGCAAATTTCTTGGATGATGATATACATCATTTACCTTAGTCGTATTGAAATTTCAGGAATAACTTGAAAAAAAAAGCAAAATCTTGTAAGCAAGCACTACTGTAATATATATAATTATCTTTAATCAACAGTTATTTCTTGAATCTCTCTGTGATTTCAGCTTAAATTATAGTGTCAATTTTGTTGGAAAATATCAGAGATTTTACTGATGAGCTGCTAATCATTCTGTTTTAAAATCAGAAGAATCTAATTTGTTGGCAAAGGCTGAACTGCAGAAAATTTATCTATAATATTACAACAATCAGTAGATACAAATTTTGGAGAAGATCCTTAACTGATTGTGGAACAACCTTAAAGAGATAGACAAAAATATACACATAAGTGACTAGGATGACAAATGAAATTTGATTCTCTCATTTCTAAATCTAATAATTACATTTCTCTGGCATTGATATCCTGAAACTACTGCTTCCTTTTGGATACAGAAATAAGAGGAAAGTAGTGAATTACCCCTTTATAAAGCTTAAAATGGTATTATAAAGAAAGCTTAGGGTAAAAGAAATAATAATAAAAAACAATAAAAATGTAGTATGATTTAGAAAAATTACTACATAAAAATGGCATTGTGGGGTGCTGTGCACTACATCTCAATGGATTTCCATGGCAATTCCCCTCATCTTAAAACTAAATAAATGCTGTTTCCTAATTGGAAGTGTTAATAAAACATCTTTTTATTTCTTTTTTCTCATCACTGCTACAAACATTACAGCTGCTCAGAAAATGGATATATATTCAGTACATTTTCTTAATATTTTTTTTGAGAAATCAGTGAAAATTCACCACCTCTGTGTTGCTTTGTGGGGTAAGGCCAACGCTCAGGATCTAAATATTGCGCTGTTAGACAGGAAGGTGTGGTGTACAATTGCACATATACAAACACATAAATAAATTAGGTTCATACACACATACACTACAGACTCAGGCACATATACATCCAAACCAGCCTAGGCACTTGCATACCTATCACCAATTCAAGTACATACACATACAAAAAATTAGACAACCTTCAGTTGTCAGTACCCACACACTCTGTATACATACACAGAACATAATTTGTATATCGCACATGCAATGACATATATATATTCACTGGTTCACATACATACCACCCACCGACACATACACACAGATGAGTTCCTAATTTGGATGGTACACTCTGTATGTGTGTGTTTAGGGTACTTGGGATACCTGGGGAAAGGTTAAGGTGAGAGAGAAAGTGTAAGGAGTGAATGTTGGTGGAACTTAGATTAGACCTGGTAGACTAGAGAGAAGCTGGGCTGAGGAACTGAGGTTTGGGGTTACTTAAGGTCAAGTGGCCCCAGGGTTATTTGAGGTCACCGGTGAAAAGGAAAAAGCCTGGTGGTAAGGAGGAGACAGCCATGAAATAGAGAGGCAGAAACTTGGGAGCTTGGGGCTGGAAATTGAGACAGACAGCTGGGAGCTTAGGACCAGAAACTGAGGCAGACATCTGAGAGATTAGGGCTGAAAACTGAGGCAGACAGCTGAGAGATTGGGGTGCAGATATGTGGTGGCAAGGAGGAAATAGTCAGGAAACAGGCAAAAACCCAACTCAGGGTTTCAAAATAACAGGTTTATTAAAAAGACAACACACTACGTAGCCCCATAAAGTTATTGGTTCTCTCTCTCACACACACACACACACACACACACACACACACACACACACACACGTACTCACAATGACAGCAGGAGAAACAAGCTCAGTGGAAGGGTTGGAGTCCAGGTCGGAAAGAGAAACAGAGCCCAAGTCCTTGGTTGAAGAGAGGGTGGGGGTGATAGCTACCTAGCCAGGCTGGAAAGGGGTCTTTGTCCAACAGGTGTTGTCAAGAGGAGGTCACTGGCAGGGCCTTTGTGTGGATAGGTAATGTGGCATGGTGCTGGTCCAGATGGAGCAGGGGTCCTAAGGAGTCAATCTTCACTATTCCTTTATATGGTGCAGACTACCTCTGAACTCCTATGGGGAGGGCATGTCCAGGCAAGGTCACTCCTGTTCCAGAGGGCTCCAGGTGTTCTTACTGAGCATGTGCAGCCTTGGCACAGTGGTGGGTTGCCTCATCTTTTGTTTCTTGAATGCTGAGTGTGGTTCCAATGGCTGGGTCCTTGGTCCAGGTTTTGGTGTTGAAGGTTCAGGCATTCAGAGGGAGCTATTTTTAGACCTACTGTCATTGTCTTTCAAGCACCCTCCTTCACCCCATTCATTCAGGAACCAAGTTACATAGGAGAGGTAGGTCTGAGTCATAGGTTACAACACACTTACACAATAGGGCATGGGGACAAGATGGAGACTTCACAAACAAAATGGAAACTTGACATGACTGACTTATGCTAACTTACATATGCAGGCCTAAATCATTTAGTATCAGTTAAACTGTAATATAGAGCAGTAAATATCAATATAAACATACATAATTATACAATATGAAGAAGAAGAAAAAACAAAACAAATACCACTTGCTACCAAAATAAACTGCTGAAGGTTGTCCTATGTCTTAACTCACTTGTACTTATCTATAGGAAATAGAGAGGGAGAGAAACAGTCAGAAATGGTTGGGAGAGGGGAAGGAATGCATTTTAAAATGAAAAAAAAAAGAAAAACTGGGGGTTTTGCTACATCTGAATATTGAGAATGCAGACATTTTGAGACCAAAGGTATAGTTTTACTTATCCCAGAGTTCTATTTCATATGTAATTTTGCACCATATGCTATTCTGTACCACGTCTTAAAAGCTAGGGAACTTTGCTAAGTGCTGGTGAAAGACCTAAGCTGATTTATAGATCCAAATGTTAGCCAAA
>JAGPOW010000229.1:13765761-13788392 GCA_030014935.1 Caiman crocodilus | reverse complement strand
GATGTAAAGTGCTTTGGGATCTTTTTAGACAAAAGACGAATGGGAAATGAGCCATTAGTTTTATTAGCAACTAGAAATTCCAGTTACCTAAACTTATTTTGCCAAGGATGGCATACATAATTTTGTTTGATATAATCTGTACATATGAATGGCACTATAAACAAATCGGACTGTCATGTGGGGGTGTAAATAAACATGCATTGAAAATTATGGGCACAAATTTAACAATGCTTGAGACTTGTTTATGAACTTGGGCCAAAAATAAAATGTGCTTTATGACCCATGGCTGCTACTGCTATTCTGTGAAGCTGAATTCTGAAGTATGTGCCAGTCCCACCAAGTCAAGTGTGGGATGTGTATTTCCAGAAGTGAATTCAGCCCATAATTTAGAAGTAGCAGTCACAACAGATAGGGAAAGTTGCTACTCACCTACCTTTGAGAAACAGACCTGACATGTTTAGGACTGTAAAGGTGCATTGTAATCATGAGTAAAATGAGAATGAAAACAAATGAAAGGGCTGAATTTCAGGAGATTAAACCTGGTGAAAATGAGAAGTGCCAAGCTGAATGAAATGGAGAAAGGTAATGAGAAGGACATGGATGGGAAATGAAAAATGTTCAAGGAAAGATGCCCAGGGGTTATGAATAGCATAAAACAAAACCCACTAAGGAAAGCTAATGTAGATGAACAAAGCAATTCAATCAAATGAAATCAAAGATTGGGAAAAGCACATGAGTTGCATAAGACATGAATAAGGAGTGAGGAGGGAAGTTTACTGAATAATACAGGAATGGAATAAAATCAGAAGTGTAGGGGAAATGAAAGCACAAAATGGTAGAATTATTTTTGCCCTAAATTATGGTTCAAAGGAGTTAGTAATCTCGGTAGTATAACAAAGGGAGCACAACTGGGGTACTAGCCTTGGGCACTGACCCCAGGGTAGAGGGAAAAAATAGAGATGATTACACTGCTGGAACAGTTGCCACCATGTTGCCATTAACACATCCAATGACACTGCCCCGTTCATATGCCACTGCACCTAGGGTGCACAGGGGTCTTGTTATACCTCCAGTTAGTCTATTTAGAAAAAGAAAGTTGAGTATTCCTAGTGCAAGACGTACATCCCCTGTGCCTGTCTGCATTCCTCTTTCAGTCTCTAGTCTAGCATGAATTCATACACATACAAAAGGATGTTGTTGGATTATTACCATGCACTCGAAGTTCCTATCTAAGGCAAGCCCCCTACTAACCTAAGCTAGAAAGGAGTGTCAGCTACATACCTATGCACCCAGGTATGAGTATAGTTGTCTAATGTAGGACCAGCAGGTATCTGTGCTGAGCCTAATTTTGTTCAACATTTTCATTGATGATCTGGAAATGGGGGTGTACAATGAAATCTTGAAGTTTACAGATTATGCTGAATTTACTAAACTATTCTGGGTCATCAAATCCTCAGTTGATGGAGAGGACATACAGAGACTACTGCCTAACTAAGTGAATGGGCAAAAATGGCAGATGAATTTCAGAGTTGACAGGTGAGGAAGTCTTACCACTCAAAAGCAGAGATGAATAAAGTCTAGCCTGTGGGCCAGATCAGGCCTACAGTGGACTCCATTTCCCAGTAGCCCTGTGGTGGCAGCTCCTTTTGACTGTTGCTGCCAGCCCCAGCCCCACTGCCTGGGCACCCTAGCCCATCCACCCCACATCCACTGCCAGTGGTGGGCCCCACATAAGTAGGGCATGAGGCCAGGTGGCTGAAATGGGGCTGTAGTTGGGAGCAAGATGGGTGGGTATGTGGGGCAGGGAGACCCCAGGATTTCGTGGCACCAGGGCCAGGGCAGAGCCATGGTCCACTTCCTACCACCCCTGTAATAAGCATAGGTTCTGCAGGCAGGAGCATTCAGTGAGTGGATCAGTGAGGCAGGGGTGGGAGGAGGGACAGGGACAGGAGCTGGGGCTGGGGGCTGGTTCAGGCTCCACCAGCTCCAGGGAACTGCTCTGTGGGCTTTGCTGCCTCTGGGGAACTGCTCCACACCCTTGTATCACCTCAGGGAGTGAGGAGGCACATGACATTAGGGCTGGGGAGTGGAGCAGTTCCCTAAAGCCGTCAGAGCCCACAGAGCAGTTCCCCAGAGCTGGCAGATCCTGCAGTGGGGGTAGGTTGGACAGAAGGATATACTTAAATTTTCTAGTATTTGTTAAATCAGCAATGTAAAATACCTTTTAAAACAATAAAAATACTGAAACAGATTTTGGACACGTGATTTTGGGGTACACTGATGAGTTCAAAGGATAATTTCTGAAGTCCTGTTAGCACTACCTGTGTGCCTAGGTAAAGAAAAGGCTGTGGTGGTGGCGAGGTAGGAGGGATGAGTGGGGAGGGAATGTCTTTTTCTTCACTGCAGGTTTTGAATAATATACAGTTCGTAGGTTTGTCTAGCTTAATTAGAAATTTTCATCTTCCTTTTGTTTGTTTGTTTTTTAAAGTAAAAGCCAGGAAGATTTTTTTTTTTACCTCTGCCATCCCTAGTAACAACATTTCACAGCACGTAACCTTAAAAGGTCAACCTGTCAAGCAGCAATCTTTAAAATATCTATGGAAATGAGAGGAGAGGACATCTTTAGTCCTTTCTTGAGGGGAAAGTACCTATTCTATGAAATCAGAGTGATAATAATCATTATCCTGTTAGAGTAAACCATGTGATTTGGGCAGTTACAGCCATAAAAGAAAATGTTTTTAAAAGATACCTCAAGGGACTAATTAGAAAAAATGTAGAATTCAGAAGCCAGTCTAGTTGTTGTTTTGCAATTTCTATGCAGTGATCAGTCAATGTAGAAGTCCAAAAAATTTAAACAAATGCTTAATTTAAAAGAGAAATTTAAGGCAAAAAGTTAACAAGTGTTAAATGTAATACATATCACTTAAAAGATTTGGTGTGTCTTTTGTGCTATATATTGATACCATAGTGGTACCCAGGTAGAAAAACAGCTACTATTGGTTTTCAACTTAATGTATAATCAGCTACATGACTAATGCCTCACTATAGACCTATATATGTGAAGTTTAATACATTGATTTGCCTTTAAGGACTTTTCACATCCTTTATTACTTTTCTATGGGCAGCTTCATAAAATGGTGGAAAAACTATTTCAAAGAACTATGTCAAGCAAATAACATAGCACTATGTTTGCTCTAGGCATGACATTTTTAATGGGTTATGTGAAATAACAGAATAGCAACTTCAATCCACATAAGAGGTCTGAAATGTTCTTATTTCAAGGCTAAGCAAGTGTATGTTTAGAATTTTTCCTGCTGCAGGCTTCATTGGTCCTTCCTAACAGAAAACTCCCCCCTCACTCCAATCCTACCCCATATCCAAATCTATGGCAGTTTAGGGGAAAACTAATGACGAGTCTCTTGGGAAATTATATGACCAAAAAATCATTACTTCTAGCAATAAGGCCAAAAATATAGTTTTAAATCAAGATAATTGTATCCTCTGCTGTTGTTCAAACATTAAACACAGGAATTTGGTTTTAGTATAACAGCTACCAAAATCCTGAATCTTCAGAGCTGAGATGTCACATCCTGAACAGTAAATCATGGGAAATAGATTTAGATCTTCTAAACTATACCTTGATTTTCAAAATCTGATTATATATCAAAATAAATATATTGGTTTTGTTTTAATATCTGACCATCTTAACTCTTCTGTCATCACTGCATGATATATGCCACAAATCATTACTTTTATACAATTAGTCAAGGTTTTAATTAATCTTAGATAACAAATAGATTTGTCATGGGCCAGCAAAGGAATGTCATTAGTTTAACAGTTTTAGACACTTGGTGATTATATAGTTGTATTTTCTTCTCACCACTCTACATCTCTGGATCTTCCTTACAGGAGTCTGTTCTGGGCTAGATCTCTGACCCTGTTTATATTATGTCTCATTAAGCAAGTATTAAGAATTAATTTGAGGAGACCAATATAGTAATTGTCTGAAAGGGTCTTAAAGCATGATTCAAAGCACTTTGTATTTCTAGAAGAACTTCAACTTCAGAACAGACACTTATTAATTGTATTCCATATTACCATATAGTCAGACTTCCTAAATTTTGTGGATGCAAAACTGGCCCGTTATCTTGTACAAAATTGGGCTCTGGAGGGACAGCATTTGTTTCTGTTAAAAGAAAATCTTTCTATATTTCATAACTGCACTGATAAATTTAAAAAAAGCTGAAGATATTTCCTCCACCCCCAACCCCAAAAGATTTTGATGTGCTTCAGACAAGTGACTTGATTTGGTTTGCAAACAGAGAAGATGATGCACAAAAAAGTTAACTAGCATGCCTACAATCATGATAGCATAATTCTCATATCCCGATTCCCAGTCCTATGTTCTAACCATAAGATATATTGCTTTGTAATGAAGAGGATAATATTTAAAGTATTTAAAGTAACCTATGGAAAAATATCCCCAATATGTCCTTAAAGAACATCTTAATACAATGTGGGATTACAATAATTAAAATGGATTGATTCCTTCTGTTATGTTGTGGCTTCATCACAGGCAGATTTTGGTATTGTATCAAAGTTATATATTTTCATGCTGTAATATATGGTTTGTGTTTTAGTGCAACTTTAAATACTCAATTTCCTGAGTTGGTAAGTCTTTTTATAGAAAAAAATACATTTAAATATTCTAACAATATTTTCCAATAATTAACAGCCACCACCATCCCAATAGAACCAAAATGTAGATCAACATCCCCATTACAAATACAAACAATTGTATTCCTACACTTAATTACTATTAATAGAAACTTTTGCTCCACTAGAAGAAGTTATATAATCTGACACTAAAAGTTTACATTCTGTTTAATCATTATTGGGCATTAATATTTGTGTTGTACTTTAAATGCAACAATTATATCCATTTCTGTATGTATTAAATAGTTTAGTGTTTATACACTCTAAACTAAATCCCCAATGGGTATGTGTACACAAGACACTTTGGGCACATCCACGCGAGCATGCATGTGCCTCTTGCCCCACCTCAAACCCCTTTGAGGTGGGGCAACAGACATGTGTGGGAACAAAAAATGTTCCCCACACTGCAAGTTTGCATGTGGGGAGAAAATTAGACCCCTAGAAATGCCCCAGATGGCCCCAACCACTCCCCCAGCCCCCCAATCCCCGCTAGCACCCCTGAGACCCTTGACCACTGCCACAGCTATCCCGTATCCCCACCAGCCCCCTGAGGCCCCTGACCTAGTTGGCCCCATCCCCCCAAGCCCCTCTGATCCCTGCTCCCCACCCCATAGTTAAAAAAAACCCAAAAAAATCCTGTACTTACCTGCAGTCTGGCTGCATGTGGCTGACTGGAGCCATACCCTGTGCTGCCTGGTGGGGATCTGCCAGGAGGCCATGGAGCCACCCCACTCCTGCTTCTAAGTTAAGCAGAGGCTTTTTTACCCCATTTTTTCTGTTTGCTTTTTTTTTTAAGAGATGGTGCCTGGGGTTGTGGGGGTAGCCATGGGGGATGGAGGTGCAATTTTGGGGAGTGAGGCTGGGTGGTGCAGCCATTGGGGGGGCTACAGCAACTGGTGGTGGATGGGTGTAAAAATTGGGGGGCTGGGGTGGGACATGTGAGCCTTGCAAGGGAGGTGTTAGCCCCTGTAGGAGCCATACCCCTTGTGTGGGGGCTGAACCCCATGTTGGGGGGCCATACCACTTGTGAGAGGGCCAAACCCTCTGTTGCAGAGCTGAACCCCTTGTTTGGGGGCTGAACCCCCTGTTGGGGGACCAAAACTTCTGTTGGGGGGGCATACTCCTTGTGTGGGGGCTGAACCACCTCTTGGGGGCCCGTACCCCTTGTGTGGATTTGAATTCCCTGTTGGGGGACAAACCTCCTGTTGGGAGGCTGAATCCCCTGTTGGGGGGGGCAAACCCTTTGTGTGGGGGCCAGCCCTACCCTCCCTACTCTCCCAGATTCCCCAGTGGCTGCCCTGCCCATCCCAATCCCCCACTTGCAGGAATTCTGATGTTCCCTATTGGAAAACTGAAAAATCCCTGATAAAAAAAAATCCCAAAGTCACTCTGTAAAATATCCCCAAATCCATGTTCCTCCACAAGTAAAACCAAAGATCACTATAAAGACAGACAGCAAGACAGAGAAAATGATCAACTGGACAATGTTTTATTGCTATACCTTACATTATTAAAGCAAGTTTCTTATCATAACAATAAAGTGAATAATAAAGTGCACGTGCTTGCATGTATGTGCACTTACAGCAGCTCAAATAGAAGTGGTGCAAATTTGAGCTGGGGCTTTTTGCCTCAGTGCACGTGCTGAGACTTGCACTTTATTGTGGAGCAAATTGTGCTACTTTGGGCAAAATAACCCTGCCTGGCTCCTCACAGAGCTTCAGCCAGGGGGAGCTAGAACTTGGGGCCAGCATCTGTGCTGTCCCCAGCAGTACAAAAAGCTGCCCTGGCAAGTAGCTCCGGGATACTCGCTCTCAGGAACTTCTGGGTCCCAGCCAATTGGTACCTGGGGACACTACCCCTTGTGCCAGCTAGACAGCTTAAGCGGCCCTGAAAGTTCCCTGCACACTTTACCCACTGTAGCAGTCTGGCAGTGGGGCCTGCTGTCTGGCTGTGACCTGCTGCGCACCTGCCAGATGTAGATGGGGACTGTACAGCCAATAGAGGTACCTGCCTCTCTGGGCCAGTTGCCAGTGGGCTATGGTTGCAGAGTTGGCCTCTGTACGGAACTACTGCCATATGTGCCTCCTGCCCGGCCATCTGAGGAGCTATCACCTGAAAGACGTTCTGGGTGTGGTGGCCTACTTTGAACCATCAAAGCATGTTCTCCTGATCCCATTTGGCCACAGTCAGCTGGGTCCAAGGTGCCAGCTCTGAGCAAGGCAGGGTTCTGCCACTGGCCTGGTTAGTAGGAACTCTGGTGTTCCCTATTGAAAAACTGAAAAATCCCTGATAAAAAAAAAAATCTCAAAGTCACTCTGTAAAATACCCCAAAATGTGGAGTCCCTCCACAATTAAAACAAAAGACCACTATAAATAGAGAGAGAGAGGCAGAGAAAGCGATCAGTTGGTCAATGTTTTATTGATATAACTACAGTATTAAAGCCGTGTGGAAACCTACTAGTGTCTGTATCATAATAAAAAAGCTAATTCTAAATACATGTTTCATGAATCCATGAATAAATGCATATATATATTATATATAGCTGGTGTGGCTGGGGGAGTAGGAGGGCCAGCAGGGGAGCTCTAGTGCTGAAGCAGCAGGAACCATGCTTCAGCACCAGGGTGAGGGCTAACCATAGAGATTCTCTGGCAGCCAGAGCGTCTCTGTGGAGGACCCAAGCTGCAGTTATCTCAGGGCATGGTCCAAGACCATGTTCTGCCTTGCTTGTTTAAATTTTGGGTTTTTTAGACCCCTGAGTACCCAGGGGTCTAATTTTCTCTGCACGCTGCAAGTTAGCAGCATGGGAAACATTTTTTTCATTCCCTCACATGCCTCTTGCCCTGTCTCAAAGGGGTTTGAGATGGGACAAGAGGCATGTGCATGTTTGTCTGGATGCACCCTTTGAGGCTAGTAGACTAGTTCTACTGTGCATTAGTGTAGTAAGCAAAATCCATGCGTTCCACTCATAGTAGAATTAGTCTACTGTGCATTAGCAAAAAGTGCACCCAAAAAGAGTTCACAATGGCAGTAGTGCCAATTACGGCACACTAAGGCAGGACCTGTATTTACAGGTACTAAACTTAATGTGTTGTAATTATAGTGCATTAATAAATGTGTAGACACACCCACAAAGTCATAAACTGTTTGAGATATTAGGGCTACTACATTACTACACGAGATTCCTTTTTTACTTTGTCTTCCAACAAAATAAGAAAAAACAAACAAATGTGACCTTTAAGGGGGGAGAAAAGAAGCAGTTGGTTTTTAAGAAAACATTCTATGCCACCTGTATGATAATTTACTGGTAGAAATGTGAGCTTTTAGCAAAATGTCACTATACTGTTGCAGTTGTTCCACTACTGAGATGAATAATGAGTAGGTCTGTAAGACTGCTGTAGTTCACCTTGCAGTGGGGTCATTGACCACTTATCACTGTGGGAGTCATTTTGGGTAATGGTGGTGGAAAATATATGAGAAGTTGTCTAAATAAATATTTGCCATTGCCTGAGAGAGAAAAAGTAAGATATTAGTTTTAACTGAAATTCTTTGAAAAAATGTGAAATAACTATATTATATGTGACATTAAAAACATTTGAAATAAAACATATCACTTTGTGTACAATTAATTTTAACTAAGTAGCACCAATATTTTTTTTTTAAAATCTATCTTCATACACAACAGGGTATGAACACTTTCACCCATTAGAAAGTGAAAGAGCTTGGGAAAACATTTAAACTTTTCTATATGAAAAACGTAGAGCTTCAAAGATAAAGATAGGCACTCAGCTCCCATGAACTTTCAAAGGAATATGGGACTTAATTATCTCCTGCCTCACTGAAAATATGTCCCACTATGTGTACATGGTAGGCCTGTGCAAAATTTCACTGGCTGTTTCATTTTGATGCTATTTTGACTTGTTTTGAGCTCAAAACAGCAACATTGAAATGAAACAAAGAGCTCTGAAACAGCCTCAAAACAAGACGAGGGCCATTGAAAGATTTTGAAAGTTTGAAGCTGAAGCTGGGCTTGCTTTCAGGGAAACAGAAAGTAAAGAGTGGGGGGAAGGGGGAAAGGACTGCTCTCATATATAGCTGTCCAGCGACTGTAATCCTTCCCTGAGGTCACTTCAAATCCCAGTGCTCTGGGGAAGGGATGGAAAAACAGTATAAAAAGCAGCATTGTTTGAACTGAGATGCTTTCTGCCTTGGGACCAGTTACTCAGCTGTCTTCCAGCAGCTCAGCAGCATCAGACAACAAAGGCTACCACTAATTTCCTACTTGCTAGGCTAGCAAGTAGGATTCATCAATACCTTTTGTTTTCTATACCTTTTTATTTTATTATTATATGAATTGATTCATTTCAATTTATTCCTCCCCCCAAATCCTCTTTTTTTGTTGTTAGTTTATTTTGATTCTTGTCAAATCTGTGTTTTCTCTCTCTCACAGTGTGCATTCTATTCACTGTGCAGGGAAGCACAGCATAATTATATTGCATATTATAATATAGAATTTATATAGGAATGCATAAATACATTTATATGTTTTTATTGTATATATTACACAAATGCATAAATACATATATACATTATATAAATACACATACATGCAATTATCTTATCTACATATATTACATGAATCAGATAACATTACAGAATAAGAGAGAGATTTTCCAGCACATCAAGGCAAAGATAAGACATTATAAAACACACCATGAATTGTGGTGGAAAGGCTGCTAGCAAGCCTTCAGGGAGGGGCAGAAAAGTGGGCAGAGGGAGAGCTGTTAGTTCCCCAAACTGAGATGCAGCCTCTTTGCTACAACAAGCAGGCATGAGGCTTCCACTAGTTCTACAGGCAGAAAGGAGAGGGAAGCAGTGCCAATGCCACTGCCTGTTCCTGTATCTGCATCCCCTTTATAGCACACCAGCTATAACTCTCCCACACCACCACCACCACCACCATCACCACCACCACCACCATGATAATAAGGAGCAGCACCAGCATGGCAATATCCTCCCCTCCCATTTCACTTCCCATGCTTAGCCTTCCAGTGCTGAAGGAAGAACTGGAGCTGAAGCTGGATCTGAGTGCCCTAGCAAGGGAAATTCTGGGGAAGGAGGGAGAATCATTTGAGTTTGTCCTCCATACACTTCCCCAGAAGATACTTCAGAGGAGGCTGAGGTAGAGGTTGTGGAGGTAAGTGGCTCAGCTGAGTCCACTCCTTCTGTTGTTGTGCCTCTACCTGCTAAGGAGGAGGGAAAGGCAACATCCACACATGGACCCACACTCCAGGAGCAAGTGAGCAGTGTGGTCTGGAATTATTTTGAGCTGGAGATGATCCCATATATGTTATCTGCCCACACTGCTGAGCCAATACCGGTGGGCTTTCCTTCAAGGTGATGGATAAGTCCCACATGGCAACACAGATCATGGGGGCCATGAACCATTTAGTGCAGGGGTGTCTCACTGGGCAGGGTAAGCTTGCTCGTGGCTTCATGGTCACCAACAATGGGGCCAATATGGTCAGGGTGGTTTGTGATGAAAACTTTGTTCACATCCGCTGTGTGGCACACAAGTTCCACCTCGTTGTCAGGGATGCCTTGGAGGGAGACAGGGCTGCTGGTGTTGGCACCAGCACCACCAGCTAGCTCATTTCTAAATGCATGAAGGTGGCAGGCTAGTTCCACTGGAGCATCAAGCAGGGCAAGATGCTGTGGCACAAACAGGCAGAGCTGAACATCCCGCAGCACAAATTTATGCAGGATATGGAGACTCAGTGGAACTTCACATGCCTGATGCTTGAAAGGATGGTGTGGTAGATGCCCAGTCGCTTAGGTTTTTGATAAGGATGGGGTGGTCAATAGTGTCGAAGGCCTTGCTGAAGTCCAGAAAGACTACATCCACAGCAACACCTGCAACCAATGCTTTTGTGACCTGATCATAAAAGGTACCCAGGTACCTAGGGAGTCAGATGTCCTGCAGGTTATATTATGTCAGAATTCCAATGTCTATACTGAGTCCATGAACAGGGTTTGGCATCCCCCAGCACATGTGCTGAGCAGGGCATGCAAGGCCATTTTGCTCAGCAAGTCACCAGCCTGGGCTCTAGGCAGCTGCTGCCAGTCACGGAGCTTAGGCTGCTCCCAGCAGGTGACTGGGAGGCTGCAAGTCCTGCTGCAAGCAGCCCAGGATCCATGGCTGGCAGCAACTACCCCGAGCCTGTGCTGGCTGCAGCCAGAAGGCTGAAAAGAGCTGCTAGTCCCACCTCTGGCCCCAGCTGCCTCCTAGCCCCAACCTGAACCCCAGGCTTTGGAGAGGCAGCAAGTGCCAGCGATGCTCCCCATTATGCTGCCCTCCCCACCACCTCTGCAGAGCAGTGTGTGGAATGCAGCATGGCAGGACAGTGGGGAAATGCACAAAATCTGCCTGCTGCTCCGAGCTCCCGGCTACCCTGGCCATACTTCCCCTGAAGGCAGGAGCAGCAGCGAGGGGTACAACCCTCCACTGCTGCCCGTATTGCCCCCATGCACAGAGAAGAAGTGTGACCAGGGCAATGCGGAGCTTGCAACAGCAGACAACGTCCCCCTCTGTGTGCTGATCCTCCAGTTTGCACACACTGTGCTACAGAGGGCCTGGGGGAGAGCATCAGGGCTGAGAGTACAATGTGTGTGACCTGCACAAAATAAATATACAAGATCAAAGGTAGTATCAGAAGTTTTATTTATTGTCACCAGGTTTACAACTTTTAGTTTTTTGTCACTCTGGCCAAAAAACTTTGCCTACACCTAAGATAATAAGAATATATCAGTTCTCCAATCTGATCTGCTAGACAGCAAAACTTTTGCATCCTGATCCAAATCTTAGTAAAATGTTTTTGATCATTAATCCACTTTCAAAATTGCATGAGACAAAGTTCTTCTGAAATATTTCCACTATTTCCCAGTTCTGGGCATGTCAAACTATTACAATCACATGCCTTCTCTTACTATGCTATTTTCTGTTTGGCCAAGGCCTGAAGCAGCAACTAGCAGCTCAAAAACAGGGAAAAGGGGATAATTAGCAAGAATATTACATATTACTTATTTTGATTGAACATGTGTATATCAAAAATATTGCTTTATGATACTTTCACGCTCTTTTTCTACATGTTGCCTATATGCTAAATCAAAAACCAGCATCATAATAGTTTAGCAGTGTTTGTTTTTAATTTAACATTTATTTCTTCCATATATATGGTATGAGATAAGGAATGATATTTCATTTCAGCCCAGGTCAGTAGACAGTTTTAATCCATGAATGAGATATACAAAATGAAAGATAAGCAGTAAAGTCATTACTATTTCTCAGGAACATTTGTAATGGTCCAAATATGAGTTTGGTTTGCCAAAAATTGCTACAAGTATTTATTTTTTCTTTACCTATGCCTTTGTTGTTTAATAGGATTGATTAAATTATCCATTAAAAATAGAAGGGAAATGGGAAAATGAAACTCAAATGATGAAGAGCAAGATAAACCCATGGTATGACCACAAAAAATGCATTTCTGTAATACTAGTATGTCTAATTTACAAAAAAGTTGAATGAAGTTTTATCAATAATAAAATTATCTTCTAACTGAAGCCATCATAATCTTGTCCATTTTGGAATCAAAATAATCTCTACTGGGTTTTTTACTTGAAAATAAGAAGTGCTAAAACACAAAGCAGGATTGTTTTTGTAAAACTAAATGGAAATGGCAGAATTCTCATAAGAATCAAGATTTTTTTTCAGCTCACAGTAGACACCTTGATCGATCAGATAAACTCTGTACCCTATAAGCCTGCAGACTTTGGGATATTTATCTGAAAGTAGGTTGAATTGAAATAATTGAAGCTTCACATATTGATAGTATGAACATGGTATATATATATGAGCATATAAGTAAATGCAACCATAATATATATATAGCTTCAAAATCATCACAAACTGTTTCCCTCCCAGTGAAGAAGTCTAACTACATGCTAAAATACAGTACATATGTAGTATGTACATATGTACTGTATTTTAGCATTGGTGTGTGAGGAGGAAAGTGGGGAAGACAGATCTTGAAGTTCATGGTACTTCATTATACAAATTATCCCACTGGGAAAAAATCTCTCTCCTCAGGGGCTGATGGCAGACTTTTAACAATGAACTTGAACTACCTTCACAGTAAAGTACATAGCCTGTCTGAGTGCAAATATCAGAATCTGGCTTTAACTTTGTTTATGACTTGAAATGGTGGGTATTTTCTGCAATTTAATTTTTAAACAACACCTGTTTTCAAAAACTCACATTTTGAAAAACAACACCAAACAGAATTGGTTGACTTCTTCATCTCAAAACTTTCTACAATTTTAAAAATAATCTTTTGAAAAAAAGCATTAAAATATTTTAGTTGAACTGTTTATTTCAAAATTCACAAAAGAGTTAAATAGTTCATGTTTGAACTTCCTAAGAATTTTAACTCCAAACCTCAAAGAGTAAATCAGTCAAGTATGGAGTATTATTAGAAGTTAATATGTGAATGTTATAACTAGATAATATCTTTGGATAGTCACCAATTTGCTATGTATGGTAACTTCCCGGCCTCTTGAGGGTTCAGATCAAGTTTAATATGGTATAGGCATGAATGACTGTTCATTATCATATACAGTAGTTTGTTATTTATTAGTGTAATTTTGTAAAATCATTTCTACAGAAATTCATTTTTTTTGCTTTTGACACAATATTTCAATTCATAAAAGTACATTTATTCAGGCTTAAACTATGCATATTGTTTATAATTGTTGCTTCCCAACCATATTAATAATGAACTGATATCTGTTACCAAGCAATAAATATTCAACTGAATCTATATTGATTAGTGTGGTCAGTGTTGTATCTCAGTTAAAGTAGACAATTATGAAATATGAATTCTGTATTCTGTACATAGGTGCATCACAGAGTTATTATAGTTAAGAGCCTGTATACTTAACCTATTTATACCTGTATACGTGACCTTTACACAGTTGGATATAAATGAGGAGTAGAAAGACTGTCACAAACCTCTGTGCTAGGATAATTTTACCTAATCCAGGGTAGAATTAATTCTTAAAGAACCAAGGTTATATCTGGTAAATTATACTGCTACAGGCTCATAAATTCTCAGATTACTTTTTCAATACAAAGAGGCAATTACTGACTTCTAACTTTTTAACAGTCTACAGTAAGCCACAATGGAATAAACTGCTTATTTGTTTGGTCTGGATCCAAGTGTAACTTAGATCAATGTGCAAAACCAATGTAAATTACATGGCAGGTTAGGGACAGAAATTACACATAAACCAGTGTAAGTGATCAGAAACCAGTTCAAATCTGTAACACAACAGAAGTTCAGTGCACATTAACCACTTTCAAAATGGCTGAAACAAGTTTAAGATAAACCTGGATGGATGTAGTGTCAAACATAAATGATTTAGGTTAAATTTGTTTATTGAACTTCTGTTAAAGATCCCTTTTAGATTCAAGTTAGCTCATAGTCTCCCAGAATGCTTTTTACCTCCCTCACAACCCCCCTCCCCCCTTGCACAATGGGTGGGCTGGCCTTGACCCAACTTGTTTGCTGCAGCTGATCAGGGAGGCATGCTGTAGCCTGGCTTCTGGCCTGGGCTACTTAAGGCATGTGGCTGCTTTTCCAGAATCAAAAGTGAATGTCTGTTCACTTGCTTATTGGTTCAATATACACAGTTTTAGACCAACCTGTAAAGGCTGAATTGATTCAGCCTTGGGTTTTTTGACTGTCGGTATGCAGCCTAGATATTCAATGTGCCCTGGCTTTAAATTTTACCCAGCTGGGGCTGGGCGGGGCACCCTTGTGGAGGCTGGAAGAGCAGGTGGGGGGGTCAGAGGGTGCTCAGGAGGAGCAAGCAGGGGATGGGGCTTGGTGGGGGTCTCCCCATGGTCCCCTCTCCCCTCCTTAAGCCCCCCAACATACTCACTGGCATGTTGTCTGGGTCCAGCTCCATGCTGCAACGAGCAAGGACTGCCTGACTTGCCAAAGCTCTCCAAATCTTTTCTGAATCAATTCTGAGAGCTTTGAATCAAGTTGGACCTTTTCATTGGTCTCCTGATCAATTCAGATTCAGATGTTCGGCTACCAAATCTGACCACATCTCCTCTTAATCAAATCAACAGTTGAAGCTTTGCACAGCCCTTCTAGTCTGAGTGTCTCTAAGCTGCTAAGAAATGCAAGTTATGATCAAATGGGTCAAAAAATGGCTCTTTAAAAGACATCTTCTGCTTACAGAATTCAAGTTTAGTTTATTCTGTTGCTCTTTATAGATTACAAAACATTTTTTTCTTCATGAAGGAGTACGTGCACATACAAATGTATTTTGCTCTGCTACCCTCAGGACAAGCCATGTAGGCATGTATTCTTTTCCTATAAACTTTTCCAACCAGGTAGAATGCAAGCATAGACTATTCCAATACTCTATTTTTTCTTCCCTAAGTCTCCAATTATATTTCAAACTCAGGTATAATAACATAGTGGTAAGCAAGCTAGTTTTAAGGAAGTCATCTAGGTATGGAGGGAGCCTAGTTATGCTGCAAGGAGCTCAAGATGAGTTCATTTCCCCTATTTTTTGGCGTACTAAGTCTGTAAGACTGCCCATAATTTTGTTATGGGAATAATTTCTTCTAGGCTGCTGGGATTCACTCGGTAATAAAGTTCCAGAACTATTGATCTTAACCCGACACATGGAGAACAGATATATGACTACAATATGCTATCTATAAATTTTAATTAGGTATGTTTTCTTTCAACTATTTGGTGAGTAACTGACTCCAGTACTATTTTGGCTTTGACTTGTCCATTTAATTATACTTGCTGTTGGTTCAGCATGTAGTAGGGTCTTGGGGCCTGGCAGCCTTGAGCCCAGCCTGGCTGTGCTATGTGTATCTGAGTCTAATAAAGTTTGCTATGTCAAAGGATTACCCATTTCTCATCTGCTACAACTTGATGTTGTAGAATCTTTTAAATTGGGAGGATTTGAATTCCCTGGTAGCTGGACTCCAGAGCGCCAGGCTTATCCTGTTTTCTGGGGCTCCAACCTCCCCATACATCCTAGCCTTGCACCACCCAGATGTTACTGCATCCATCATGTCCTGGATCTTTATAAGTGGATTTGTATTTGGACTTGTTGTATGGGCTCGTCACATTATTTTGCCCGTGTCTCTGAAATACAGGTTATCTGGACCTTAACAGCCCTCCTTTTGGGGCCTCAATAAAAGGAATTAAAATAAGTTTCCTGCTCCTGCACCAGGAGATCTGGCTGCTAACAGGCAGAGCCTTCTTACTGTAACTCACAGGTCTTTGTGATGGTCAAGTCACTCCCCTTCTTATTTCTGTGCATCAGTGCTCCTTAGATTTAAATGAAAATAAAATCCTGGTTATGTTGACCTCTCACTGAATTGAAGGCCCTATCTTTGGGCACTCGTACTTTGGTACAGTTATGACCCCTCCTGGGTCATGTCAGTCTCTCCCACTGAGGCTCTTCTGGGCCTCTCCACCCACAGGCAGCTAGCTCTTCTCTCTCTGGAGCCTTTCCTCCCTCCTTTAATAAGATGAAAATACAAAAACCTTATAGTGGGCATATCTGCCTGTCACACTGCCAGCTTGTTACCTGGTGAAGTTCCCAGCCAGCCCCTCCACTTCTTTTTCCATGGGCTCCCCACCAGCATCCCTGGCTTACTGAGGCTCCTCTGAGCCTCTCTGCTCCCAAGCAGTGGCTCCTGTCCTTCCGGAGCCATGCCTTCTTCCCCTTCTGGGTCTCACACGACCATGCTCCAATCTGGAGCACTCTCCTTGTTTTTCTTTTTTTCCAGGCTCTCTTTCAGAGTGTGGCTTCAGCCAGAAATACCAGAGCAGTTTCAGTGCAGTCCGATTCAGACCAAGCAGCTACTGGTAAACCACAGTTCCCTGTCATCTTTTTCTCTCCTTGCATGGCTCAGTCTAGCATGCCTGTTAGGTCTCCTGCTGCTGCAGAACCAAATCTGTTTTTTCCCTCTTCCTCACACTAGCTCCAAAGTGTGAGAAAATTAATGTTGTCCCCTTAAATCTATGAAGGGCCTCAATGGCCTTTGTGTAGTATAAGGCTATTACCGCATGCACCTAGGTGTTGTGTGAGCTTCTGCATAGATCAGCACACCAGACCTACTTTTTACAAACGTAACTTAACATACATGAAGCTCATGCTGCTGTGGTTAGCCAGCTACTGTTACCAGAGCTGTCTCATTTAAAGTTAGCTCAGGTATCTATATACTACACTACATTTATTTATTTATTTATTTTTGTTGTTCTTCTGCTTACCAATAATTGTAAAATGTTGATGTTATAGTAAAATTGGTTACTATTGAAAAAATTATGAAGTCACGGAGATGTCTGACTTAAGGTATGAATAACCTCTGTGAAATTTTTCTTTTTATGCATGCTCCAACAGTAACTATACAATAAGATTTTAAAAAATATAGAAAACCAATATGATATTTAATCAAGACTGCCTCTAAATAGAATGTTTTTCAACAATTCTGCATGCTCTGACAGGACTTTAAATGAATTGCATAAAGAATATGCATAATATAAGCGACTCATTATTAGAAATGTTTCCATTGATTGGGAATTCTCTCTCATAATCCATATGTGATTTTATTTTGCTTTCATGATACAGGTGTAACCCGGGAACACCCCAGTGTGTGCCCTATTCTCAACTGAATAGGATGCGTAGGCAGGAGGGGGTATTGTGAGAGGGATGCCGGATCTTCAAGCAGATCCTCTATAGAGTTAACCCAAGTCCAAAGTTCTTACCTATATACAGTTTATTAAGTTATAATATATGCAGACATAAAACTAAATATCATATGTGTGTGTGTGTGTACATACTTCTTGAACAAGAAAAAAGGAGGTGTACACACAGTGGAATCTACGGACAGTCTTCAAGGGTGACTATGCAACAGTGGTGTTCACCTGTAGGGAAATGATTAGGAAAGCCAAGGTGGTAACTGAATTTAAGTTAGCCAAAGTAGTCAAGGACAATAAGAAGTCCTTCTTTAGACATATAGGGAGCAGAAGGAAAACAAATGGAAGCATCGGGCCTTTGCTTAACACCTTGTGACAGCTGGTAACCTACACTCAGGAAAAAACTAAACTTAATGTCCACTTTGCTTTGGTATTTCACCCAACCAAGAGGAAAAACAAGCAAGATAAGGATCACAGGGGGCATGGTGGGAATGATAGCCTAGCCTTTCCATTGTGGATGCTGAGCTGGTGCAAAACTAACTAGAAAAGTTAGACATTTATAACTCAGCAGGACCAGATGGACTTCACCTGAGTGCTGATGGAGCTGGCTGAGGACATTGAGGAACCCTAGCAAAACTCTTTCAGAATTTATGGCATACAGGGGAGATCCCTGAGGATTGGAAGAGGGCCAACACTGTGCCCATCTTCAGGAAGGGGAAGAGGGAGTACCTGCGCAACAATAGACCAATCAGCTTGCCCTCCATCCCAGGGAATATCCTGGAAACAAAACTCATTAAAGAATCTATGTGCAATATGCCCATTGAGTGCAAGATTCTGAATGACAGCTAGCATGGCTTTGTCATGGGTAGGTCTTGTTTTACCAATTGCATCTTCTATAAATAGGGCTTTCACCACCTGGACACAGGAGAGAAGGTCTAGACTTCCAAAAGGCTTTTGATCTAGTATCCCAAAATATCTTTGTGAGAAATTGGAAGATTGTGGGCTTAACTGCTCAACAGTTCAGTGGGTGGAAAACTGGCTGTATGGTAGGACTCAGAGAGTTCTCATGAATGGATCTGTGTTGTCCTGGTGAGAAGTGTCCAATGGTGTCCTTCAGGGATCTGTGCTTTGCACAGTGCTTTTCAATATCTTTATCAATTGTTTGGATGTGGGGGTGGAAAGCTCACTGCCCAAGTTTGTAGACAACACCAAGTTATTGGAGGAGCATGGTCATGCCAGAAGATAGGTTACAGATACAGATGGGCCTGGATAGGCTGGAGAGTTGGGTGGACCGGAACCAGATGATGTTCAACATTCAGAACTGTAAGGTGCTCCATCTGGGGACAAACAATCCCCAACATATCTACAGGCTCAGTGGCAACAATTTGACTTGTGCCATGACCAAAAGGGACCTCAGGTAGTGATCAATGATTGCATGAACAGGAGCCTGCGGTGCAATGCTGTGGCCAGCAGGGCAAACAACATGCTGACATGCATTAACCATTGCATCTCATGCAAAACTAAGAGAAGGATGAGAGGGGACCTGGTAGCACCTTACCATTACATCAGGGGAGTACATCAAGAACTCGATGAACAGCTGTTCACCAGAGCACGCCTGGAGAAGACCAGGAGCAATGGATACAGACTCCTGGAAGGCTGCTTCAAGCTCAATTTCATGAAAAAAACTCCTTCATAATCAGGGTGTGCAGACTGTGAAATAAATTCCCTCCAGTAGTGGTACAGTCACCTACCCTGAAACTCTTCAAAAGGAGACTGGACAGTCACCTCACTGGGGTCACTTGAGGGAATGCTGACCCACACCCACTCTCCCACTCTGCCCCTGGGTGTATAGCCAGAGCCACCCAACCACTCTGCCCTGCCTGCACACACACACTCACCCACCCACTCTGACCTTAGCTGCATAGCTGAACCCATTCAACCACTCTGCACATAGCTGAACACCCACGTCCACTCATACCACACACACCCACAACACATGCCCACACCACACACACACTGTACTGGGGTGCTCTGTACTCCCCACTCTGACAATACAGCCAGTCCACATACTGCTGACAGTGCCAGTAGGCAGGGAGTGCAATTGCTGGGGGGCAGGAGAGCCTGAGCTACTCAGTCATAGTGAGGCTCCCTCTGGGTCCTACTGCCCCTTTGACTGTCATCTTTGACAGGAGCTGGGGCAAGTCAACAGCGCATTAAAGTCCAAGGGGACAGTGCCACAGAGGCAGTAGCAGGGGTAAGTTGAGTGGGACTTACCTGCTGGGGAGGCATGCCTTTTGCCTCTATCTGCCCCCCCTTCCCATCCCACAAACTTACTTGCTGGGCAGCGGAGGAGGAAGGGAGGGCAGGGGTGGCAGTGCATGGTAGATCTTGGCTTGCTTTTAAATGCCAAAAGTGATTTCCTACTTTAAAAGGTTGGAGACCACTGTTCTAGTCCCGTGCTGAACAGCTGAATGATGTTGGACACGCATTTGAATTAAAGAATCACAAACAACAAAATTATTACACAAAATGTATGTAATAATTTGTGGCTTATTCCCAGTTTTATCACATCATTAATTACATGAATGTGAAGCTATGTGACTAATTAAGATATGGCTAACTGGTTAATCATGTCTTGTGTAACATCTATGGCATAAACCTCCCATGTCTCATAACCACTAGAATTTCAACCTGGGAAAGCTAACCTACATTAATAATCCTGATGTAAAATCAAATCTTTTTATTTAGATATGAAAGCTTTTCCCACTTTCTTACTGTTTTTCCAGAGGTAAAAATTGTTAAGAAAAAAGGTGAGAAAAAAATTAGAGAAGTTCACTTTACAGTCAGCATTTAAAAAGGAAATAGTAAAGTGAGTTTTCTTCAATTTGTACTACATTTACTATCATTTCAGGAAAGGGAGGTGATGTTTTCCCATTTTTTTTAAAGCAAAACTATGAAAGTAAAATATTTTAAAACATATTTCTAAAGCATACACATTTAGTGGTTTTCCATTGAAAATAGAAACGTGATTTTTTTCAGCAAAAAAGGAAAGAGAGAGCACAACCCTGGAGTAGCCAATAGTATTGTGATTAGGGAAAAGCACTCATTGCCTTATGGAAGAGCCAAGAGCCTTCTTTGGAGCCTAGATCTCTCATACCATAGGTGAACATGCCTCAGCCACTGGATATGGTATATTTTGGAGTAGGTTTCATGCAAACCCACACTTGAGAAACATTTTAGAAAAATGGGTGCTTTTTAGATGAAAAAGCATTCTGTCAGGATGTTCCCAACAGACTCTAGGAATAAATCTCATTTTTCAAGTTGTCTTTTAGCAAATTCAGTTTTTACTGATGATTTGCTTCAGCTGTGAAAGAGGGCATCTTTTGTTTACCTCCTGGCTTGTGTGAACTAATATGTTGTCCTATTTATGTCCATATATTCATCTTGAAAACTCTATGCTCAGTTAACCTTTTCATCCATTCCTACCTATCGTGGTACAATATTTCTCACTGCATTACTTTTTTTTGTTTACCATGTCTTCTATCCCATCATAAGCATAATACATAACATGACTGTTTTTTATAGGTGGTTTACTATTGACTATTGTTGACTAGTTTAAGTGAATGTTAGTCAGGTGTCAGGGAAAAATGCATGTTTCCTGATGTTTTGTTATAATTTATTTCTACAAATGCATGTACATACACATTACCTTTTTTAACTAGCCACCTTGTGGAGCAAAGATTAAAATTAACACATACCCCCCACAAAGAAAAAAAACCCCAAAACCCAGCAAATCCAGCAGGGTTTTAGCTTGCACGGCTTGAGCTGAGGAATTTGCAAAGCAGGGAATAGGAGTATTTTTCTATCATGCAAATTTCTATGAAAATGCATGCCTGTCTATGTTAATTCAGCAAGGCAAGCAGCTAGTAATGTTACCCACAATGCACAGAAAAACTAAATTAAAATAACTAAATGGACTGAAGTTTTAACCATTGTATGTGCCAAAATATTTCAAACATAGGCACTTTCATTCAGATTTTAGCTACCTAAGTAGAAACTATCATTTTTCAAAGGTGCTGAGCACACACAGCTCTTGTTGACTTTCAATTAGATAAGTATGTAAAAATGAAATTAGACCTCTTAATTCAAGCTTATATGGGAACTATGGACCAGGTTGTCCACTGTTATAAATCACTGAAATTAGTGGAGCATGAGGATCTATCCCTACGTGTAAAAAACATTAAGAAGTTTTCAAGTGACTTACAAGAATCTAATTTTGCTCCCTTAGTTGTCATAGTTTTACCATAGGTTAATGGTAGCTATGGATCTGCCTCTTAGAATGTATCTTACTGTGAAGCAAAGGTGCTCATTTCTTGCTCATTCTAACTTTAAAATCAGTAGCACTTCAGTTAGTAAAAATTACCCAGGCTTATAGGCCTAAAATAATCTCTCCTTTCCAATGGATCATGGACCCAACAGTAATGAAGATCTAGTGAGATAACGAAAATATTGGTTAGTGAAGAGAAAGAAGAAACTTCATGGATTCATAGATTGTAAGGCCAGAAGGGACATTGGAAGATCATTGGGTCCATCCATCTGCACCAAGCAGGAAAGACACCTGGGGGTCAGGCGATTCCAGCAAGGTGACTGTCTAGTCTCTTCTTGAAGATGTTCAGGGTAGGTGATTGCACCACCTCTGGAGGAAACTTATTCCACAGTTTGGACACCCTGACTGAGAAGATTTTCCTAATGTTGAGCCCAAATTGTTCTCCAGGAGTTTGTGGCCATTACTCCTAGTTTTCCCCTCAGGTGCCCTGCTGGACAGTTGTTCACCAAGCCCTGGATGTATTCCCCTACTGGAGCAAAAAGCTGTTACCGGGTTCCCACTCAGCTTTCTTTTCTTCAGGGTGAAGTGCCCCAGATACTTCTCATGATGGGATTTAACGTGGACAAGTGTAGGGTGATGCATCTGGGGAGAGGCAACCCCCAGCACACATACTGCTTGGGAAGCTCCCCTCTCACTAGCATGGTGGAGGAACAGGATCTTGGCGTCATTGTTGATGCCAAGATGAACATGAGCCGCCAATGTCAGACAGTGGTTGGGAAGGCCAACCGAACCC
>JAGPOW010000229.1:13741232-13765661 GCA_030014935.1 Caiman crocodilus | reverse complement strand
CCCTGGCACTCGTTTCCTGCCATTGGCGGGGGGTCAGACTAGATGGCCTGCTCTAGGCCCCTTCTGACCCTAGGTACTATGATACTATGATACTATAATACGAGTGACTCTTCTTTGGACTCTTTCAAGCTTGTCCATGTCCTTGTTAAAATGTGGTGCCCAGAGCTGGACTCCAGCTGCAGTCTCACCAGTGCTGAGTAGAGTAGAAGCATCACCTCCTTGGTTACACTCGAGATGTATCAAATGATTCATGCCAGAGTATTATCTGCTCTACTGATTGCACTGCCAGATCATATTCATACTGTGGTCTATTATTACCCCCGGGTCCCTTTCACTCATGGTGCTAGTCAGTTCGGTGCTGCCAAGCCTGTAGGTGTATTTGGAATTGCTCATCCCAAGGTGGAGCACTTTACATTTCTCAGTGTTGAACTTCATCAGATTCTGATCCACCCAACTTGCTAGCCTGTCTAGGTCCACCTGTATCTGTAGCCTATCTTGAATCAAAACCACACTTCCCCATAACTTGGTGTCATCCACGAACTTGATCAGTGAGCTCTTCACCCCCACATCCAAATCGCTGAAAAGTACCTGACCAAGCACCAACTCCTACAGGACACTGCTGTCCATTTCTCGCCAGGATGACACAGATCCATTCATTATGACTCTCTGGGTCCTGCTGTCTGGGTAAAGCAATACCCGCTGCAATGAAGCCATGCTGGCTGTCATTCAGAATCTTACCTTCTACAAGCTTATCACAGATAGACACAGATAGATTACTTGATTAACTTTTCTAGGATTTTCCCTAGGATGGAAGTTAGGCTGATTGACCTATAGTTACCCAGTTCCTCCCTCCTGCCCTTCTTGTGGATGGGTACAACATTGGCCCTCTTCCAGTCCTCAGAGACTTCTCCAAGGAGCCATGAATTGTGGACAAGTTTTGCCAGGGGTTCTACAATGATGTCAGCTCATTAGAGATTGAGTTGACTGAGACTCTTTCAAATTCCAGTGGAAGAATTCCAGGCACTCACAGGAGACAGAAGTCAAAGGGAAGTTGCTATTTATGTTGCATGTAGTATAAAAGATAATGGTCATCATGTGGGGGTCACTGTTGAGAGAGAGGAATCTGATAGAGGTAGATGTAGTTACACGTTCATGCACCATCTGCAAACAGCTTGATAGTAAAATCTTCTGTCAATAGCATGTGGTTCTTTTTATTGCTAGATTTGAAGGATACAACAAATTCAACTTACAACATAAATTAAAAGGTGTCACAAAAGAAGGACAAAAAGACATTTGAATAACAACTCCACTGAAGCCAAGAACATTATATATAAAAAACCCAAAATTCATTGTCTCAAAGAGTCCACAGCTACTTCCACCTTGCTAGAAAATATTGGTGTATGTTGAATCAGAGTTCAACTACTAGGTAATAATGGATACTAAAATGAAAGTTGCTTCTTGGTAGTTGCTTACACATTCCTGTGAAAATACCAGTTTTTCCTTTGCAAATACTTGTGTAAAAATGGATACTTTTACAAGCATTTCAGAAGGACCAGATACTTGTTCTTTCCAATAGTAAACATGGACTTCCATGGCAATAATGATTCCCTCCCCCCACAATAAAGTGAAATGAAACAAAACCAAAAAAAACCCCCACAAAAAACCCTATAAGCAAATGCATAGTTTTGTACAGTCTGACTTTTTAAAAACACAATGTTATAATTCAAACAGCAAATGAAACTTTATTCCATTGTTTCCATTCTCCCCCATGTCTGAGGGAATCAGAGTTAAACATAAATAAACCAGGAGCAGTTTAAGTCATTCCAAATTTTGACTTGGGTTCCTATAATCTAATGAAGCCATATTTAACTAACCAGCAATCAGGTTAGTTTTTGTCTTTTGTCATACTGGCTAATTGGTTTTTGGTAACAGCTTTAAATCCCTTTCAGGCACGAAGGATTATTGTTCAACTCTCAAATATCCAAAACAAGTGAGAAGTACCCATAAACTTCTGTATGCCATTCAAAGCCTACCGTAGGAAAATAAGGAATAATAATTACAGATATCTGTCATTTATGTTGCTTGAACTTTTTTACTCCACCTACTCAAACTGCCTTGATTACATTGAAAATATGACTTCTTTCTGTATCCCAACAACTGAGTGCAATCTGTTATAGACTAGAATATCATGGTAAGACCCTGGCCTCAAGAATCTTGCAAAACAAATTTAGATACTACAACAGGTAGAGATTTCCTATACATTAATCTTGTTAGTTATGTGGTTTTCAAATACTCTTTTCTATTCCAGCTCTGTATTATGGATCATTGACCAATTTAATTGTCACAAGAGGAAGGGGGGGAAATAGCTAGGAACCTGTAAGGTATGAAAATAGGGTATTTTAAATTCAAAAGCTCAAATTTGGAATTTTTTTCAATATAAAAAAATTCTAGGAATATTCCCACTTAGATTAGTACATCTTTCAAAGACCCAAGGTCAGATTCTGGCATTCTGATCCTACGGTGGCTAGAGTAACCCTGGGTAAAACTTAGAGTGGGAGTGGTGGGATAAAGCTGTTATGGCAACTTTTCCCCAGATGCTTCTGGACAACAGTGCTGCCCAGAATCTCTGAGGCATGGCATGGTGTGTCTTGCTCCCCCACTCCCCGACCTCCCCCCAGACCCGCAGCTGTCAGCAACAGTTCCTGTGCTGAGGAATTTTTCTCGTGTCAGAACGCTGGGTGCAGACAGGCATGCAGCTCTGAGCCGTTCACTCAGAATGATTTTTGTGAAACGTTCTGAGTTACAACGTTACTCCAGACAAAACAGAAGTTTGCTGTTGGTTCCAGTGAGGAGAGGAATCTAGCTGCAACTGGGAGCCTGCAGCCAATAGCATCAAGCAGGGCTCTCTGCCAGTGCTTTCTGATTTTAGAATTGGGGTGTTGGGAGGGGTTCAGAATTGGAACCTCACCACTTGTGCAGGGGGGCCAATATAACCTCTCTCTAAGGGGGGGAGGCTGAGCTCCCCCAAAATAAACACCGTGCACGCCCTCCCTCCCCCTCTTCCCCATTCTGAACACAGTGACAGGCTGGGAGCTCCACAGATCGAAGTTACAAAAGATGTTACATTTTGAAATGTCTTTATCTGAACCTCATGCAACGTGAGGGATCAGATTTTCATTCAGCCGTTTTTGAAGCTGTCTGCAGCCATGCACTTATGTTTGGGCACAGCTTATAAACAGCTTTCTGTGTCCAGATCAAGCAAAAAATTGTCACTTCTGCCTGTGAGGCCTGGTGTAAATGGCCTTTTATCACATTTTCAGCCAATGTATCTTGTGCAAAGGGAAGATTCCCACCTCAGATTTACCAGCAATCACTGACTTGAGTTAACTGTACTCAAAGACTTTTTGATTATACTGTTTTTGTTTGGAAAAAGCCAGTCAAGGAAAATGGATGACTTGCTAGAAATATATTGATTTTGACGAGACTTTTGTAAGATAGTTTTCTCCATCCTAGGATGGACTTTGAGGTAGTTGAGAAAATACCTGACACTGGAAATAAACAATAGCTCAGTGGTTAGGGCACACAGCTGGGAGGTTTTCATGTTCAAGTCCATGCTGTATGTTATTTGTAGCTGGAATACAGTACCTATAAACCATGCTATAGAAATAGTCTTCATACTTCAGCTGTTATATTATGTATACATAATTAATACCAGTGGCTTACAGAGACTGATCTTAAAGCTCTGTGGTAAAGCTAAAGAAGACCTACTTCAAGTTTGTGCTCTAAGTCAGGCCTTAACATCTTTTATGTAATAGAATTTCTGTTTTCAGGGAAGCTGTAATCAAACCTACATACTGCAAGCTAAAATTATATATTCTTTGTTCAATCTCCATTTAGCATCATTTTATTCCCTTTTTAATGCTGTGTTCTTTTTTTCTCCAGTTTTTTCTTTGTTGTTTCTGGTGGGAGTGGTTTCCATTAAAGACAGTTCACTTCCTTAATTGTCATTGGGCACAAGGAAAAAAAAATCAGGGAACAGGATACATTGTGGAATCTTCATCCTTGGAAATTTTCAATAGCAGGTGAGACAGACACTTTGCTAGGATATTTCTGTCAGGGATGATCAGTACTGTAACATGGGATGTTGGGGAGGGGGAGGTCAAGCAAGACCCTAGGTGTCACCTAATAGAAAGGAAAACAGAAAGATGGGGAGGAAAGATAACTTACCATGGGGCACTGCTTGCCTATGCTGCATTGGCTGCCTGCTTAATGACACACATTGCAAGCACAAACATTGTGTGTCTAAGGGTAAAAACAGCTGTTGAGTTTATCCAGGGGCTGGCAATCTCAGGCTTTGACTTGCATCAAAACAGGTGTGGGACATCCACTGACACACAACTTATATGATAGTTAACTTGAACTAGCTCATAATTGTCATGGTAAAATGTCATCTTGGATACTTCATAGGCACTTGAACTGGGACAAAAAGTATATACATCTGTAAACTCCCAGGATAAAGGGGTTTGTCCAGTGTAACTTCCCATGGCATTTGCTAGTACATCTGGCTCTTATGGATCTTTCAGGTCTCGCTGTCTTCTTGGGGACCGGATAGCTGGATGTTGAATAATTTATCTTGGAAGGCCTTCAGGGGTTCTCTCCTGCCATGTCTTTGATGGAAAATAGGTTTATCATCTGGAGTAAGATGTTATGTCTCGCCTTCCCAGGCACCCTCCTTAACTCTACTTGTCCAATTTCCCTATTTAGGGCTCTGCCTCCCTTATACCCCGTCTTATGCCAACTGTAAGCTGTTATCTTCAGACCACTGCTAGGGCGAGCCATGGTGGTAACTTTGTCTTGGCCTTTTGACTTTAGAATAAATAGGGAATAGACCTTACTTGGCCTGGGCTACAGGCTGTAGTGAAATTGACCTATGGCTCTTGCTGTCCCCAGGTTACCTTGTTTCTGGGTAACTTTTCCTGGCTGTGTATCTACTGTGCTCTGGACTTCTAGCTCTCTTTTTCCATTGCAGGATCCCTGGTGGTCCAGTCAGGTCTGGTGATGTCCAGAATCCAGAGCTCTGCTTTGCGTAGGTACCTCAGTCTTTGTGGGCTTGTCTCATTTCCAGGTGCTCCTTCCTGGGACAGCCACCACTGCTGCTCTCTGGAGCTCTCTCCCCCCTTGGGGGTCTTCTGGCCCCACTGGAAGCTTCACTTCTGGTCGTCCTTGCTCCATGTCATTCAGAGCTTTTATTCTTTCCTTAAGGGGCCAGGTGGCAAATTGGTGCTGGCATGCTACCATAAAGAGGGTCCATGCCAGGGCTAGAGTTGATCCTGGCCCTTCCTGGACTCTTTGTTCTTTTATTATTATTATTATTTTGTTGCTGCAGCATTTTCCTCCACCGCGGTTTTGCTCCCACTTGTCTTCTGGTTCTCATCAGCATCCTGCCAGCTCATCAGCTCTTCCCTCCAGAGGGTAAGTTTTCTCTCAAAGCAATGCCCCTACCACATAAGGAGAAAATTTCAACATCTGTTGTTACCCATACTGCCAGCCCCACAGCTGATGAGATTCACAGTTATGGCAGGTTCCCTGTGTTGCCCCCCTTGCCAGACCCCCAGCTGATGAGGATCATAGGGAGGCAGCATTTATTGTACTGCAACCACCATGAGTCTCATCAGTTGTGGAGCTCACAGCAGCAGGAGATGGTGCAGGGGGAGCCTGAGATTGCAATCTTGGGCTCCCTCTACACTGGCAATAAGATATGATAAGATCTGATATATGGATCCCACAGTCACGCCTTCTGCCATACACATGTGGTATGGAAGGAGGTATGACTGTGAATCACACATCACGTGCTATCATGCCTTTATCTGAACATCTAGAGGGGCCTTAGTTACTCATACCAGTTTTGGAGTATAAGAAAAAATAGAAAACAAACTCTGTAATAAGTAAAAGTTGGTAGTTCATTTTTCCTTGTGATTCCCTGGGAGGCTATGCTTATACTTTTATGAGTCCTCCCCACCCAGCAAAAAAAAAAAAAAAAAAAGAGGTTAAGTTTGGTATCGTTTCCTGAATAAATCTTTCATTTATGTTCTTGCTCCAGTTCACCAGCTGACTGGTCTGTCATACTGTTTAACCTGTAATTGTGAATTGCTATATAACAGCATTTCTCAACATGTGGGTTGTAACCCGAAAGTGGGTCACAAGGATATATGAAAGGGTCACAACCTTTAAAAATGGATTCTCCTTTAAAGGAGAGAAAAGTGAGAGATGGGGAATTTTCCCTGACAGACTGTCAGACTTCCAGCTTTCAAAGGACTGGTTGGTGTTCCCCATGCCCAACTCATATCCCTTCCTGCCCCCCTCCCCCGCTCCATACTTGGGGGCAGGAAGCAGCATTTGGGGAGTGAGGGGCACTCGGTTGGGACTGGCCATCAATGTTTACAAATAGGTCCTGGTGCAATAAAATGTTGAGAGCCACTGCTATACAGATAACCACTGCTATATACAGCAATGGAGAACCACTGCTTCCAAGGTACGTGGTGCTTTCCCCTACCTTGGGGGTCTTCAAGAAAAAAAACTGGACAAGCACTTGGCTGGGGTCACATGACCCCAGCACTTCTTCCTGCCACTGGCAGGGAGTCAGACTCGATGATCCATTGAGGTCCTTTTCAACCCTATCATCTATGAATATATTTATTTATTTATTTTAAAGACCTAATATGTAAGATCTTTCATTGACCTTTGCATGTGCAACCCAATTTACATACTTGAGATGTTCCTGACCTATTAAAGATTTGGCATGTCATGTTTTATCACTTTTGTATGTGCTATATTTATAGTTAAGCAAAGCAAGCCAGAGTGCTGAAGGAAATTAGAACTAGAAGACTCAATAAAGTAAATCTGAGAGAAGGGATTTGAAAGAAAGTAAAAGAGGTTGCAAGGATGCTTCTGTTAAACAATCAAAAACATCAAAAGCATTGTTATCTGAATGACAAGATCCCCTGGGTGAATTTGATATTTAGACTAATTGGTCTAAAAAAAGATATCAAATTCACCCAAGGAACCTTGTCTGCCTATATCCTTAGACCAACATGGCTACAACCCAAACCCTTGTTATCTGAATGTAATTTGCTTTTTTTCCCTAAAAGATTCTGATTAGTACTAAGGGAAGGGGGAAACATCAAAAAACAAACAAAAAGCCAAAAAAACAACAACATAAAAACAGACTTTTTTATGGTTTCATGAAAAAGGAATCATCTAGATTGATCAATTAATGTTGATCAATTAATGTTGTCTTCGAGCATGTTAACATTTGGAAGCATTTTTTCCCCGAGTGCCTGCTTCCATTTTCACCAACAGCGAAAGTATTTTTGTTAGAAAGACTAGTATAAAATTTAGAATATTTTTGTTTAAAAATGGCTTTAAAATGTGAAAATATATCCAGTTAACTTTTACAAGTTTTTCTTGCCATTGGATTAGTCTTAATGCCAAGTTTCACTTTCTCAGATATGAAAATTTGGTAAATAGCATCACTGATGAGAAATTTCAGAGTTTGCAAAGCAAAATTGATAAAGTTGGTTGGTCCTTCCCTCAAATTGTTCCAGTGTGTAGTTCTGACAGAATGGAGGTTGATTTACCTTGGTTCAAACTTATGATGGTAAGAGATCCCATTTAGGCAAAAGTAGGTTGTCATGTAACTGTATAGAGTTGAGAATTAAAAGATAGGCTAGGCTGGCAGTGGTTCCAGAATAGCTGTTACAGTTTGCAAGAGGAGTAACAGCCCTCATATCTTTAAGAGTGGAGCCAGGACATCCTATTATATTTTGTCTTAAGCACTTTTGCACCAATGATTTTGGACATTTGTATGGGTTTATAAAAAATAAGTCATCTACTAAAGCTTAGATATATGTAATTCATTTAGTACTTATCTGTGAAGACAACTTTCGAGCTATTTTTCTTTGAAATTTAATTCAAGTAATAAGTAAAAAAAATCTTGTTCTGCTTTAGGAGGAATGTAACTTCTTCACAGAAAACAAAAATCTCAGAATGAGTAAGAGGGCTGATGGCAGAACAGACAATCATCCAGAGGCCAGGCCACTCACCTGGAATATAGAAGATTGAAATTTGAGACTCAGATCAGTTTTATGTACAGCCAATATCTGGCCCTTGATATCCCTCAAAAACAGTTTAGTTCCCTATGCACTGGGCTACTGGCTATTCTAAAGTGGCATGATCTCTTAGCTTTTTTTTCTATATGTGCTTCTAGATTTCAAGTACTTGACATTTCTATAATATTTTTATCCAAGAATCTTGGAGTACTTTGCACACATAGATAAATTAGTTTGCACCACGTATGTGATAGAGGTAAGAGAGATTGTAATCTGCTAGCTGATTAATAGCTCACAATGAAAACAGGACATTTTAGACAGGAAATAAAGACTCTCACATGCAACTCAAACCACAAGAAGAACTTGGTCAAATAAATGGAATTATTTAAACTGGACTGGCATTTCTCTTAAGATGTGGTGAATATTTAAATGACTACTTATCTTTTATGTCCTTCATAAAAGACAGTATTTTGACTTGACTAGTACATTCTTTCCAATATTACTTGGGGGTTTTTTAGTACAAACACAGAGGAAGGATTGCTATGCATATGCCTGAATTACTAAGATTTCTTGGAGATTTCCTAGTGACTCCAATGTAGAATAATTTAGAAGATCTGACAGTGTAGCAACACAAAGTGGTTGTAATAATTAAAAAAATTCTGAATGAGAGTAAATTTGTCATTATTTTAAACTTTGTGAACCACTGAAAACTGCTCAGGAAGCTTTCTGAGGCCAAGAACAATAATTAGTACTGGTGGAAAAATACTTAGATTTTCAAATATTTGGAACCTAAGAAAATAACAGCTATAAACATAAGGATAAATACCTAAGAAACTCACTGCATCTTGTACTGTTTTAACTGAAGTTGATTTTCATATATTATATATATTATATATATAGCCTTGGCAAATTTATGCCTCAATTTTTGGTGTTTCAATTTGCTTACAAACAGATCCATGTTTAAAGACAAGTTATTTAGCAACAAAAAGGAACCACTACACTGGTTATTCAACAACTTAAATGTTGTTAAATAAATGGAAGTAGGATGAGATTTTCAAACTCATTAATTTTAATGGAATTAGGTGGATAATTCCCCTAGCCATCATTCAAAAATCTCAAATTCTAAGAAAATTTGGGATAGCATTTTTTTACCTGCTTCTGAGCCACAAATTGTTACCTACGAGTAACAACTCATGAAAATGCCATTTGTTGAATTCAATAAAAACAATAAGAAATTCAAGTCACAGAAAATCCAAAGCTGACTTCATAATTTTCTAAAGCTATTTAAATCTGGTCTGTAAAACTTTGTGTGAAAAGATTCAAGCATCTCCCATTACACTATAATTAGACACTATGTTAAGGATTAGGGCTGGGAGGAAAAGACTGTAAGTAAAACAATGGGCAAAGTTTCATCTGCAGTGTTTGGTCCCTTGTGACTGATTGATCAATACGCTAATGTTTGCCACTGTTTCCTTCATATGTCACAAGTTTCCTGCTGATAAAGTCATCTGTTATTAGTAGTAAATACATTTTCTTGGGTATTTACATACCAGAAGATGGAGCTGAAGAGCCTAAAGTCAAGGTCTCTGAAACAAAACAAAGTTAAGATTAGTATCTGATTGCTTGGGCTTTGCAGTCTTCATTAATAAAATCAGGTAATGCAATCATGCTCACAGCTGTTTCAATCCCTTATTATCTTGTAGTTTAAAGTCCAAATCAGTGACAATAAAATTAGGCAAAAGTTAAGAAAGCAAATATTAAGTTAAAAAACAAGGTTTAAAATAAAAATCAAACTCACAGTGTAGCAATAGATTTATCCTAGACCATCCTGGTCACTAAATATAATGAATTAGTACATAAAATTGGGAAACATTAATTTAGTACAATTTAAAATAAGATCAAATCCCTACCCTATAAACACTTATGAGTATCCTTACTTTAAATAGGGATAACTTTCATACAGCAAGTTTTAATGGAATTGTGGATACAAATATCTGCAGGACTCAGGCCTTCATATTCTGTTGGATTATGAAAAGCAAATGACCTGACCTTACAAATGCTTCATATGAAGAGCATTCATTGAAACCAAAAGGAATTAAGTGGGAGAATTTTGAAGGTAGGACGCTAACTCCCATTGTTTCTCAGTGGGAGTCAGGTGTTAACTGTCAGTTTTGCCATTCAGTTTCTCTCCCTAAATGTATGAAGGGCTTGCTTGGTTGGGTCCTAATCTGTAATTTGTATTTTTTTGCAGGGCTATTTTCTTTCCTTTGTTAGGGCACTATCTGCATAACTTACTCAAGCACATTTTCAGAGCTTTACAGTATATATGGACTCTTCATTAATAGTTGGCACAAAGAACTTATTTTAATATTGCTGAGGCTTTTACAAATGCATAAGAACACTAACCTTTTCTTTGTCTAAAGGCTTAATTAAAATACATTAAAAACAGCATCAGAAGCCTTAATTTATGCCCAGAAGAAAGATAGATAATAAAAAATAAATACTACCCTTGCTTATGCTTCTGTTTTGCGAGGTTGTATGAATGCATATACAAGATCAGGCTACTCATTTTGTATATAATGTGTTATATGCTGTTTGGGCAACTCTAAATCTATCCATGTAAGAGCCAAAGCCTTAGCTCAAAGTTTGCTGTCATTTTTTTTTTTTGTCACAGTCAAACCTTTAATGTTTGAAAAACGCTTTGAAGATAAAAGGCATTATATAGACACTACCTCTAAAAGAACAGTATTCTGATACTGTCTTCTATGAAGAACTCCACATAGATTTCATCAGGAAATTTTCCATGTAGTTTATATTAACTTAAGAAGTTTGGATCCAGCTACCTAACAATTAGCCCTGCCAGTACCACTACATGTGTATGCTTCTCTATGTATTTTCTATCTTTTGATCCTTTTGTTTGATAGCCTTTGCTTCCTTCCCACGTGGTTTTTCCTGTAATTCGACTTATAGTTCTCCCTTTCTGTCTTGCATATTTTTCTTTTTCCAACACATTTGCTCATGTCTTTTTCTTCTGCAAGACCTTATCCTTCTTGCTTTCAGTTTTCAGGACTATGATATTGAATCCTCTCATTCAGTTCATGCCTGTCTCAGTACTCTAGCTTTCCCTCCCTCCCTATGTTGTGTCTTCCAGAAACACAGCCAGTGCTAAGAAAATTAAGGGCTTTGTTACGTGGTAATTTTGGGAGGCTCCTGAAGCACTTAACTCCTAGATTGTATGCACATTAACACCTTAAATAGGCTTTAGGCATTTGTTTTTGAGCTCAAAGTTACACCACTCCAGGGCAGTATTATCTCTGATCTGCATTACCCAGCTCCTAGTGGGTTAAGGTGGGCCCACCCACCATAGATATGCTGCTCAAATTGATGTCCTCCATTACCCCAGGAGCTTTGGCACCCCTGCTTATAGAACAGGGATAGAAGTCTGTCTTGGCTCACCAGCCCTCTAGTGGCAAATCACAGGTACAGTTTCTAGTCCTGCTCCTGCTTGTAAGGTGAAACAAGGCCCTAAATTCTATAACAAGTCAATGCTTATAAATAGTTAATTTAATTCCTGTCATTATAGTGTTAACATTCATTGTCTGTCAAATGTTTAAACCTTGACATACCAATGTTTTCCAAGATGCTAGTAAAATAAATCTTTGAAGAGGTGGTGTTCTGTTGTCAAGATGGAAAGTTTTGAAAAAAATGTAATTTAGGCATAGCAGATGTGTATGTAAAACTGCCGGATTATAATCTGAAGATACTGGTTTTAGTTTGTGCTCCATGAAATCAATCCTATTTTAAGTCACTTGTGCTAGCATATGGTTGTGCTAAGAGGAATGATCAACAATATTGTGACTATACTCTGACAAAACATGACAGCATGTCATGCAAAGGACACCCCTCCCCCATGTAATTGCTATATAATCAGTAACAGGTAGTTAGAGGATAATTATCTGGATTCAGTGTGCTAGGTTATGGCCTAACAGACCTTGGACCTGATTTATCCTTGTTGTTGAAGTGCTACCCACCCTAAAATGATTGCAGTTACCCTGGCATAAATCAGGTAGTACAGCAATGGATTGACACGGTTCCCTCTTTATGTAATTTTAAAACAATCTTTAGCATTAAGATATTACAACTGTATTTTTACAGTATTATTACATACGGAAAGGGGTTAACAGCTAGAAATTGAATAATTTAAGTAATGTTAGATGAGGCTGAATACAGTAAACAAAAAATGCACGCAACCTTCTTCATAAAATTTACAGTTCCAATGATATCCTGGTCAGTCTGTTTATACCAGCTGTTTCATTGTACGTCAGAAAGCTCTGTGATATTAGGAGAGGTCATGATACTAAAGGACAGACTCTAACACACTGAAGCACATTCAGGTTGTGATGGACTATGGGTTTTAGTGTAATTGTGTAAAAACTGTATTTGTGTTGTTATAATGTTATGTGCTTCAGTTTCTCTATAAAGCTAGTACATGAGGAGGGAATGGATTAAAGAGACAGTGAAACAAGATATCTGCCTACCTGTGAGAGGAAACAAGATGGACCTCTAGTATTCATAAAGTCTTGAATAGCTTTGTTGCCACATGGAAAACTGACCGAGCTAAATATAACAATGGAAATTTGAGGCTAGAGAAGGAGGGTGTCTGTTGGGAGAAGAGAGTATCGTGTAAGAGACAGAAGACTTTTGGGGGTTAGGAGCCTGAAAAGGAAATAACTGAGTGCTCATGGCTGTGCAGACTGGATCGAGGACAGAGAGACTGGTTAATTTCTCAGAAGATGAAGGCAGAGAATCTCTGGCTGGGTGACTTTTGCTCCAACAAATGCCTTTCCGGGAGAGACTGATTTACTAGTCAAAACTTTGGGCTGTATTGGGTTTTCCTACTAAGAGTAAAGTCCATCTCTCAGGAGTGACATTGAATACTAGCTCCTTGAGTCAGAGCTGGGGCAAACCATGGGGTATGAAAGACTGAAAAGCCAGAGTCACATAATGGGAAGGCATTCCAGGCTCCTGAGGAGTCAGGTGATGTTAACAATTACATGTACCGCCCCCCGCCCCGTCACCCACCTAGCTCACACCCCTGCCTCTGAAGCAGGGATAAAAGCCTGTCTTGACTCACCAAGCCTGCTCTCCAGGCCTGCAGTGGCAAGTCACATCTGTACAGGGGAGAAACAGAGAAGGTTTTAGCCTTAAGGTGTGACTTCTTCAAACTCCGAGCTAGCACTAAACTGATCAACGTTTGTGAGACTTACAGAATAAGGTGTAACAAGGCCCTAACATGCTATGACAGATTTAATCTGCATAGATGCTGGTGTCTGACTTCCATTGGTTCATGAAATATTCTGTATGTGGAATGAGAGTCAGTGCTCATTGCACCTGTATTCTTATGCCGACGCTATATACTTGTCATAACAACAAGATCATGTGGAAAAGCAAGCAAAACCTTTAAAAAGAAAAAAGTGTTATATATAATACTTCAAAAGTATTCTTTTGTTATGATCAAGTAGGAGAAACTATCCCTTTTTTTCTTTTAAAGCAAAAGATGATGAGGCTATGCATATTTTCATATGGAGTTTTAAGCTCATCTCTCAGAAACAAAACTGAATGCTAGCTCTGCTAAATCCACTGGAGAGGTATAGAGCCAATCTGTATGAATCAACAGAATAGGTTTACTCAGACTTCTTCACTGATGCTGTTTATAAGCAAAGCAGTTGCAGGATTTTGACTATAATGAATTCTAATGCACTATTTGACAGAGAGCATCTGATGAAGTAAGTTCTCTGCTTTCAAAAGGTTATGCTATATATCTCTGATTTCATTAGTCTATGAGGTACAAACCTACCCTGACTACCGCCTTACTTGACTAAACCACAGAACACCTCCCTAAAATGCTGTCTACAACCCCATACATCTAAAAAAACCCAAAAAGCCTCATTTATTGTTATATGCAATTATTGCCAAGTGTATCTTATTTCATTCAATTCAAATCTTAAACAACTGAAACTGGGATTGAGTTATGCAGGATGGATAAGAAGTACTACTTCTATTTTAGGAAAGTCCTAGATATGAATTTGGTCATAATTTTCTAGTGGATAGCTTTAGTTTGTTGAATTACAGCTTACTGGAGGATGTAATATGTTTTAGGTTATTATTCTAAAGAAAATTAAAGACTACAATTAGCTTGTGACCTCATTATAACCAACAGTTGCTTTAACCATTTTATTTTTTTCTACTTGGGTCTAAATTTAAAAATACCAAGCAGAAAGAAAGCCCAGTCACAAAGGTGAATGGATAATAAATCTCACAGACCATTAATAATCTGTGAAAGCTCTCAGTATTTTGTCTTACACACTTTTGTCAAATAGCTATACTCTCCCAGACATTTTCTAATTAGCCTCTTTCAATCTCCTTCTATCTGATCTATCGGTTCCTTTTCCCTGTACTACACTTAACACTGGCATTTCAAAGACTGTATTTTATGCTAAACATTTTCACTGCATAATTAATTTGTCTTAAAAGTGATGTATGCGAATAAAACACATTAATATTCTTACCATTGTTTCACAATCTGAATTTATTTTGGTATAGTTTTAACAAACCTTTTTCTTATCCTTTTTATGTCCTTGAATATAGTTTCCTAAGCACTATAGCATCTTTCTTGTTTAAAGGAGAGCAGAGTCTTCATACCACCCCAAAATGTATTAGTGTGACAAAGCCAAGGGTATACAAAAAATCCATTTATTTGAAAAAAATAGTGAGGCTATAGATAGAAAATATTTCTCTTAGATATGTCACACACACACACACACACACACACAAATGTTTTACTTGATCAAAATGTTTAGAGGGCCTTGTAGGGGCTTTCTCCTTACTTCATCCCTCATCTTCCTCTTCTGTGCCACATTGTAAAAGCATTCAATTCAATGCAGATGGGAGTCTTTCATTTGATTTTTCATGTGATCATGTTGCTTAAGTATCCAAGTGTAATCCTCTAGTTTGTGTCTTAAATTAAATGGTTCTTAAAACAGCAAGTTCAATTCAGTGCATTTCTTCACTGAAAAAAAAAAAGAAGAGTGAAGATAATTTTTCACCATTTGAACTTCACTGCTGTTTGTGTAAGAGTTGTTGAGATGACAGTCTTTATTATATTTTTTTTTCTGAGAGCATTGGTTAAGTGTTATGGGTAAAAATAAAAGGTTTATCTCTGGACGCTTCCAGGGAAACATTTCAGGCACCTATAAAATTCAGTCCTACATTGACAATATATTTAAGTTCTCTTTTAACACAGCTTTTGGATCTCTTCTGTGACTTTCTGCTAAGAAACCTTCTTGCAGTATTTTATCATTCCTATTTTTTGAATAGCTCAATGGGTCTTTCAACATACGTTTTCAAATGTGCATTTGTTGTATGGTAGTGTTTAAAAAGATGTTTATGTTATTTATATAGGCATTAAGTCTACATCCATGAAACTAAGAAGAGATCTAATTGCTGTTTGCATAGATTATTTATAGCTAGGTTGTCTGTGAATGAATGAGTCCATAAAAACAAAGACACTGACTGTTAAAACCAATCTGTTTGCTTCACGTTAATTGGGATGAGAATATTAGCTCATAGATTTCAGTAACGTTGTATTATAAATGTGATTCTTGCATTTTAAGGAACAGATAGAAGGATAAGTGATGAACACTAATTCAGAAGCCTTGGCTAGTAGAGGCTATAACCTGCTCCAGTTATTGAAGCCACTGAACTACCCTGGATTTACACTGATGTAATTTTATGTATCAGTGTAGAATTTTTATATAAGAGAGGAGTGGATTTTTTTTTCCATCATAGTATAAGCATTTCCTTTATTACAACAGTAAGTAAAGACAAATGCTAAATTTAGACCCTATATAAATGGCAGCAACTTTGCAAGCTTCGATCAGTGTTTGAAATGAGCAAGATTAGTGATGGAATAAGACACCACTTCATACTAGTAAAGGGAAAGGAGTTGAATAAGACAATCTAATTTTGTCTTGCATCTAAGATTTTAGTGGTAACTTAACTGCTGGTTGGTGAGCTCAGGTACTCAAATTCTTGGGAAAGAGAGAAACTATGGGAAGCTCAAACACTGGATGATATTTTCCTCTGGTTAAAGCTTGAGGGAATCTCTTTAAGGATCTTCTCATTATGATCCTATATACATAGAGAAGGCCAGGCTAGTGAGAGAGCTTGGTGTGCCTGCCCCGTTCTAAAACATTGACCTGTTCTGTAAAACATTGATTTCAGTGGAGCTACATTGTTTTATATCAAGTGCAGTCCTGTTTTGGAGAATGTGATATTTGTTTGTTTATTTCTCCTTAGACTGCTTTACTCTTGGAGGTATCACTTGAATATTGCAGAATAAGCCTCTCTATGCATGGATTTATCAAGTTCAGTTTACCAGGCCAGGATCAGAAGGGAAACCTACATTTTTCTGCCTCATTTCTAACCTGTGCACTTTTTCCCTTGCCCCATCTTGACTTCCTCCTCATGCTAATACAGACCCTTCACCCATAACAACCCTTTACAGGGGAATAGATGGTGGCACAAATCAAATTCCCCTTCTTCCTTCCTCTTTCCACATGCAAGCAGGAGAACTGAATAGGAAGGAACTCTATAGATTCAGAGTTTAGGGAATAATCTGAGCCAGAGTGTGATTAATGTTGGCAATTGGGGACTTCTAATCGGATCACTCTAAAATATATTTAATTTTTTTTCATTTGTAAAATCATTTCCTCCTGGACTTCCTGAAGTGCCACATATCAGTGCAGAGTGAAGTTTTACAGCCAAGTTATTATGGAAATAGTAATATCTCAGCCATAATGGCAGGAATAGTGCTTCTACAACCCACAGTTAAAATTTGTCCCTAAAGTGACATTACAATCTATTACCACCCTTGACAAGCTACAGCAGACACTTGACACTACACTGATACATTGATGTATTAATGCTCACCTTTTGGTAACCTATTGATTAGTTACTCTAATTTAATTTTTTCCTTTTTCATTAAATGGGTGCTACTGACCAGTGCATGTATACCTATTTAATGATTATCTTGCATTGGAGGTCAAATATGCATATCTCCATGGAAGTACAAGTTAGAAGACTTGTGAGAATCCAAAAAACAAACAAATGAACAAACAAAAAGCTTGCTGTTATTAGCCATGACTAAATTAATGCTCTTAGGAGATAACACAGTGGATATGCCACTTCCCTCTGATTTAATTCCTGTCATAAAATAGTCATTACTGCTTCTGAAAAAAAAAGAAACAAGAATATAGTAAGAGCTTCAGTCAAAAGGTACATAAAGTAAATCGTTGATTATGCAAGGTTTTATAATGGTAAAAGCTTTAAATGGAAACTGAAAATAAATTAGAAAAGGCTGGTTCTTACAGTAGCCCTGGTTATACCTGCAAATATCTTGGTCTGTTTTTGACAAGATGAGAGTAGAATAATGTGTAGTGAATAGTAACTTTATCACTTCAAGGTCAAAAGGAAATTATGTATGTCCATTTTCTTTACAGCTTTTTTTTATTATTCTGATTTTTTTTATCCTGATAATTGAGTATGCAGTGGCATCTATGTTTAGCAACTACAATAATCATCCTTGCATTCAGTCTAACAGTTTAAAATATATTCTGAGAGAGCAGTACTGTTTAAATAATGAAAGCATAGATGTAACATGCAAAGGCAAAATGTTTTCCATAAAAAGTTATTATTTTGTTCAAATATTGCATAAACACATATTGCATTTCAATAGTTTCCTGAAATGGGATTTGACACACTTTATTAATTATATCTATTCATATCTTCAGTGCAGTACTGCTCCCTATGGAAACACCATGAAGATAGAGATGTAATTGGATATTTTGCTTGGAAGAAATACTAAACGTCAATGAGTTATACACCAGTATTAGGGGTTATCAGGTTGGACACTCCATGATGTACATAGCTACCTCCTGCTTTGACAATGTTTCAATAGGTCTCTATTATCCAAATGTGTAAATAATAAAACAAAAATAGTTTAGCCTGAAGGAAAATATAATAAGCCATATGAATTCAATACAAATATGAATTGTATTTATTTCTCTTGGCTTTTAATTAAAACTTGGTCAGAGCTTGCGGGGATAAAACAGGAAAGCTTACTTTCTAGAAGCAACTATGAGAGCCATCCTTCCTGTAATTAAAATTCTTATTAAAGCATTCTTGGATGTAAAACAAATCCTAACAATTAAAAGTTAAGTGTAGATAGGATATATTCTAAATAAAAGAGTGATTAGGCATACACAGTTAGGTTGGAGAAGCATGGGATCTGGATCTGTAGCCTGCAGCATAGTGCCAAGTTGGAGGTGAGGGGGCATGCCAAAATAGCAGATACTATGCTGCCAGCCTAGCTCCTGTTGCAACTGGCAGTACAGCACCTGCCACAGCCCTGTAAGTGGTGCCTCCCAGCATGCACAAGTGCTTTGGCACATATCTGCCTGTAGGTCTTGAGCAGGAGAGGGCAATTATTTGGCCTGGAGGGCCAGTCATGGAGTTTTGGTGAGCTGTTATGGACTGGGGCATGCTAACAATGCCCCATGTGGTGGTGGTATACTGATCTGGCCTGGTGTGGTGGGGGGAACATTTGATTCTATCCAGTCCTGCCTGGGCCTGTCCATCCCACACCCACCACCAGGGCCGTCAGACAGAGTGTGTGTGGGGGGTCTCCATGCAGACTGGCTGGGACCCCCATGGGCAGGTGGGATGCCCATGGTTAGCTGGGATGCCATGCTTAGCTGGGCAGGTGGGATGGAGCAATGGATTGGTGGGACAGGGATCATGGAGCAATGACAGTGCAGGGCCAGGGACTGGGGCAGATCAGCAATGTGCTCTCCTCACGTCCCTTTGATGGGTGCTGGTTCCATGGGCAGGGAAGTACAGGAAGAAGACCATAGCTCTGCCCAGGACCCCAGCCCCACACTGTCACTGTCCTGTGATCCCATCCCTGGCTGCCTGTCTCATTCCTGGACACCACTCCCTGTCTGCCTGCGGCCCCATACCATCCACCCAGCCAAGCACACCCTGCATGCAGGGGTCCCAGGCTGGTTTCCATGGAGACCCCACTTACCCATGGACCTACTCCATCTGCTGTCCCCAGCTGTGCATGTAGGGTGGATAGGCCGGGGTGCCTTGGCAGATGGGCTGGATCATTCAGCAATGCTGGTAGCAGCAGCAGAAGGGATCCGCTGCTGCAGAGGCTGCCAGGAACCTGAGTTCTGCTGCCATGCTGCCCTTGCCCCACCATGTCCCTGGGGGCAGTGGGACCAACTGCATGCACCATGGTCCTTGTTGTCCCCTACCCCTAGGATGGGTGGGACTGACCTACCAGGGGCCAGACTGAATCCTCTGGTGAGCCAGATCTGGCCCACAGGCTGTATTTTGTCCACCTCTGCTCTTAAGTGTTGATCCCAATTTTATGAATAATTTGTGGTGGACACTTGGGCAACTTTTTGAGAGTCAAGTCTTGTTATCTCCTTTCTAACATAGCATGGTCAAGCATGAGCATCACTTTTGGTATAGTGAGGGCCCATACAAGGTCTCTCCATCTAGTAGCATAATGATGGGTGAATAAGTGAGGCACAGGCTCTAGGCACTGCCTAAGTGGGAAGGTGAAGCCAGAATGGAGAATGTACCTCACCTTCCCATTCTGTGCTCACTGCTTGCCCTATCCCCACCCATACACACACTCAGGACCTTCCCTGAAGTGGCTCAGGCTCCACTGGCAGAAAGCACAGAGAAGCAGGAGTTATGCACAGTATAAAAACAGAATCTCAAGGCTACCTGCTGCAGGTTGGAGCTGAGGATAGGGGTGTCATTGTCAAACAGTTGCATTTAAAGTTTCACTCAACACTGACTGCTGCTCCTGTAGTGCCTTCCCCAATGCCAGAGACACAGATTCTTCAGGGAAAAGGGCTAGGGAAGAAGTGAAGTGGGGACAGAAGGGTAAGGAGCCCCTTTAGCTCCATTCTGGTGCTTTCCCCTCCCCCCCATTAGGTAGCTCAGGCCCTGCTTACCCACCCATTCTTAGGCTATTGTGTCCCACTGTGTCCTAAATTGACACTGTCTCTAGCTTTTAAGGTTAAATTGCACAGAGTATGCTAAAGCTTGAGCATATTCTGTCCAGTTTAACCTTAATCAATATGCACATGCTAAAAAAGCAAAAGCCCCCACCCTAACAATCAAAGTACAGAACACATTTGAATTTGTCACATGCTTTTGACCTATGACACTTACTGTGTGTCACAGATGTTCCAGATGAAAGTTCATGTTTTAGATGATAAAGTATCCTTGAGTTCTTGTAAGTCTTCTTGTAAAAACCAAATCCCAGGCTGATTGACTTGTGCAATTTGTGATTCAGCCTTAGTCACTTGGGCTTAGAGAAGAAAATATATTCTGAAAATGCCATGTTATCAGTGGATTGTCAAGTTATTTCTGATTTAGCCCCTGGCTCTGACCAGCCTGTCCTGCTTTCTGAGATAGTAATAAAAAGATAAGCCCTCAGCATTAGGAAAACCTCATTTGCATTCAGACAAGGTATTCTTCCAGCATCTCTTTTTATTTTATCTTCTACAAATTATCATAGATTTAATCAAAAGCAGAGAAAAGAAGCATAAACCCAAAGACAGGTTAACAGGAGAGTTTCTTATTATGATAACTTTTGTAGATAGATTAACGCATACAAAAACTCTTTCCACTTGCTAAAAGTCTATGCACAGTATTTTAAGTTATTGATCAAGAATATTAGGTGTGATACTAGAATGTCAAACAAACTTCACAAGAAGCTGAAATACAGAGTTCACTCTTTATAAGGCCCCTTTTGAAATGTTATTATGTCTCCCTATGCCATTAAATTCTATGATATTAAATTTAGTCTTTTTGTATGTCCACACACTAACATGCAAACTGTTTCATTCCTAAGAACATACTTCAAGAGATGGAGCACTATGCCTATGTTGCTAACTCATACATACTTTTAATAAAAAATATGGGACACATTTTTGCAACCTTCTCTGGTACATAGCAAGAGGTTGCTATCTGGCAACCTTCTATCTAAATGAACATATATCATTTGCTAATATAAATTAACTATTTCAAATGCAGATTTAGCATACAAGAGCAAAATCTTCAATCAGTAAAATTCTACACAGTTCCATTGGTACAAGAAAGTCATGTGGATTTGTGACAAATTTATCTCTGAAAGATTTTAGTTCACTATCCAGACACAGGCCCTTATTCAGCAGTGTGAATGATTTCTAGAGATCCTTTTGCCTATATAAATCTAATTCCTAAGTTGGGCCCAAATCTGGTAGCTGGTGGCAAAAAAAAATATTTTATGCTAAATGTATGGAAGGGGTAACATACTTTTCATGAGACTTTTCTCATACCAGCACAAGTGCATTCACAGAGATAAATGGTACACATAAGCATGAGTAATCTTAGAATATTGTTTTAAAATGGCAAGCTTGTAAGCTATTTAAAATAAATGCCTCCAACTACACAGCTGGTCTAATAAAAGATATCACATCTACCCAAACAACCTTGTCTGTCTTTTTTTAAGGTTATTTTTTCTTCAATGTCATGTGAATATTGGAAAATACCTTTAAATCACAAAGAATGAGAGAACAAAAAAGAAGGGAAATTTCTCCCCTAAAACCTGAAATATGTTGTGGCTACTTACGTGTCTGGTGAACTCTGACAGGAATGTCATATGCTTAGTTTTTAGTATGTTGTATAATCAGTAAAATGAGTATAATGATCATTCTGACTGATTTTTTAAAAAGGAAGAAGAGTCCTGGGTATATGACTGCATAATTTGAGATGTTGCATAAGATTTTTCGCTGAGTACATACTGATATTACATTTAGTTCAACTTAAGTGGAATTAGATTGATCTAAATGCTTATCTGTGAAGATATTTGGGGGGGGTTAAATAAGACCCAAAATGGCAGGTCTAATTATAAAATTTATTCTTCCAAGTAGAACAGGCTGACCCAATCCAGCAAATGTTCATGGGGTGAGAAGCCCAACCACTTGCTCCAGACTCAGAGCTGTGCTCTTCCTAATCTCCCAGTCCCCACTGGGCTATTTTTAGGCCCTAATTCCGCACCCTGGACAGGAAGCCCCTCTATGTTCTGCTCTATTTTAGGACTATGATATACAGTGATATTTCAGGTCTTAGGTGGGAAGGGAGTGCAGGAGGAGGGATTAATTCAAGGATAAGTAAGAGATATGCAGATCCAGTGGTCATGGGTGGTAGCAGAAACCACTAAAATATCTAACTGGTTCCACCCATTTCTTCTTTCTGTCTGGTATGTGGCAGCTGCCGGTGTAAGTGTTCTGGGCGGCCGCTCGGGCTTTCGACTTGGCAGGTGGGTGATTTGTAGATGGAGTGGATATTAATTAGGCATGAACACGTGATGGTTGCAGGACGTTTTATTGCTTACGTCGCCTGGGTAGTGATGTGTGATGCAGGCAAAAGCTTTGCTTTGGTTATGGTTGTTCCGGTTACAGCTAAGCGTGCGTGTCCGGGTCACAGTTGAATGGGTATGACAAACGAGGCTCCATGAATGAGTTAACGAGCCTAAAGGGATTTTGCTACGTCAGTATAGTCGGTGACAGGGAGTCGGTGGGTGATCAGTCCGCCAAGTTACTCTGTGGTGTGTGTTCAGAGTCCTCCAACTTGGGTGGAAGTTGCATGAACTTTTATTAAGGAACGAGTCAATGACAAGTTGCCAGCTGCATCGGCTTGTGTTCCTTGGCCAATTAGTGTGTGAAAGGTGAGGAAGGACTTAAGTTTTGTTTCTTATTTGTAACAGAGGGAGGGGGGTTTAAGTTTTGTTTCTTGTTAGTGACATGGGCACATTTTTCTTTTGGTTGTGACATTTTCTCCATAATTTGGATGTCAAAACATGATCTAAGATCTCACAAATACACCTTGAAACTTTCTCACTTAGTTAATACATACTGGTTTTATTTTATATTTTCTTCTGGTAATATTAAAAAAGTCCTAAGCATCTTCCACTGCTGTATTAATAGGAATGTTTTTATTGTTTTGTCATTTGATAAAGAGGATACTGTATTCAGATGGAGAGAAAAATGACCTTTTTTAAGTTTCAGGAAGGTTGAGCATAGATTATATTACTTTAAATGGCTAAGGCATGTGTTCTGGGGCAAAGACTAGTGATTTAGAATCAAACCACTCCAACTGAAACAGAAGCAGTGGATAGGGGAACTTGCTTGCTTTCTTGTTTCTGTATGGATTAGATTGCTGAAATGAGAAAATATTTTCTGTAGGGCTTACAGTGAATGAGAGCAAGAATGCAAATATTGAGTGTGTGGGTAGTTGAAAAATATGATTTTCAATAATAGATTCTCTGTATAACATTTGGTTTTGACCTCTGTTGTCAGTACAATGGTCTTCTGATGGGGTAAGATTTACTTTTTCCATAATGACTTACTGCATCATTAAACAAAATAAAAATAAAAAAAAGAGGCAGTCTTTTGAGACCAGAGGATTACTTTTAATGTCAGAGATGGCCTCTGTTTTCTGGGCTTTCGTAATTATAAGAGGGTCTGAGAATTTTGTTTTCTCTTATTTCAAACTACTGGACTGGTATTAGCCTTTTAAACTTGCTGGGAGTAGGCTTATTATATGATTTTGCTTCTGGTGACTAAGTATTAAGGCAACTAAAAATACATAAAATATGTTCCATGTAAACATCAGCCATTACTGCCAGAAGGTAGTTATGTGATGGATTGGGTTCATGTGATGTTTTTGGTTACAATAGAAAAGACAGCTACCCTGTTGAAAGATAGGCTTGCCATCCTAAGTAAAGATGGCATCCTTTTCCAGATGACTGGGGGGGGGATCTACCTTGTATTAACTGCAACTGCTGCAATGACCTGCTGGGGAAGTAGTGTATCAGCTCAGCAGGAACACTTAATACAGCATTTGTGTAAAGCAGTCTAGCTGTTAAACATGAAAAAACAAAACAAAACACTCCCCTATAGGCTTCTATTCATAACAAACGTGGATTTGTTCATATTTCCTTTTCTGAACATTCTTTTACAAGCATACCTTGAAATATGCATGCAATTCATGATGCAAATGTGCCTTTTAAATATTATTTTTGAAATGTCTACATGCCAGATACTGTATATGTTTTAAAAAGAAAATCAACATGAGCTTTCATACACAATTTCAAAATTACCCATTGAAAATATGCAAAATGAATCTATATCCT